>CM060418.1:196041940-197241940 GCA_030545235.1 Helianthus tuberosus
ATGCTAATTCTTTCTGTTATTATATGAACAGCTGAAAAACGTATTCTCCCCATTAAAGGATGTCAAAGTCATCCAATTTTCATCGATGCAAGATGCCTTCTTAGGGTTCACTGATAAGGCAAGCAATTGTACAATCTTAAAATTTGTTTCATTTTAAGCAGCAAGTGTTTTAGATCATATGCATGTTTTTTAATGAAACAATGGATCATGTATTCATATCACTGAAAATCGTCAAAATATTTATATGACAGACGAGGGAAGAAAAATTCAGGAATCGAGTGAAGCGGTACGTTGGAATATGGTGTTGCGTTGACGGTCATGATCCGGGTCACATATATTATGACATGTATTGGGATGAAAAACCTGATTGGAAGCCTCTACCTCCCCAAACCCGAGAAGATGATCAACCCCCTTGGTGATTAATTGCACGGATGTTACATCGACGGCTGAGATTTTTTAGTTATGGGATTATCTGACCCTAATCGAGTGGCTTAAACCGACAGGCGTTGTGATCCGTGTTCAGTTTCGTGTATACTCAGATGGAAGGGTGATCAATGTTACAGTGACTTGTAGATTGAAAGTTGTGTTTTATTGTGGGCACCCATTATAGACAAAAATTGTCATCTGAGTTTGATTTATTTTCTTGTAAATGGGTCACATTTTACTTCATTGATCCCATGAATTTTACACATATTAATATAAACTCCCGATGAATAGTGATCAACATTTTTAAAATATTATTATTTTTTTATTTTTATCTATCTTTTTAAGTAGTCTTTGTAATTTTTTTAATAACATGTCATTTATCACTTAATTTAATTTATTTTTTTAACTTGCGTACGTTAACTTTAAAAAAAAAATCCAACTCCAACTATATTTTTTTAAAGCCTCGATGAATAGTGATCATATTTTTTAAGTATTCTTTTTTATTTATCTAATTTTTTTATTTTTAATAACATGTTATTTATCATTTAGTTTGATTTTTAATAACTTACGTAAGTTAACTTTTTTTTAAAAAAAATCTTACTCCGTAGCTATATATTTTTTTCAATATTATGATATAATTTTTATTAAAAAGGGATACTTGCCGCCATCGTAGCAAATGAATCAAAGAACAGTAATTTAGTTTTGGTTTTCAAAACAACACAATTTTTTGTATAGTAAATTATACGAGTTCCGGTAACAATATTAAAAAACGTAATTTTTTAATCGTAAAATATATGAGTATCAACATGTGACGAACATAACCGTTTTCGACAAAACGACAATGGTACCAATATCGGTAGTAGCAGAACAGATACTCTTTTCTTTATCATTTTCGATTGATGTAAAACACGTGTCGATATCCTTTTGGACATATCACGACGTCGTATTTGTAGTTTTTTCTTTTAGTTGTTATAGCACCGAAACGAACAAAACCGATACCAACTAAGCTCTCGACACACAGCACCGGGAAAACCACTAGTTGTAGTATTAAAGTTAAATCTTGTGGACCCAAATCATGATTATGATTTTATTAGCCCATTACTTATTCATCATTTTCAAGTCTTTAACTAGCCCATTACTTATGCTAGTTCTTGTTATTGATCATTTTTCAAGCGTTAGTCCATTTAGACCCACTACTTAGGTTTATAGGAGGCCCATTATCTTTTTATATCAACAATATCTAAATTGCTAACTGTGGTGTTGTTTCCTTTCTTTTGTTTGTTTTGAACAGGTCAAGCTTTTCTCTGTTTTTGACTTTTGTTTTTGTTAAGAAAAGTTGTTCCAAATCCAGGTCAAGCTTCTCTCTGTTTTTGACTTTTGTTTTTGTTAAGAAAAGTTGTTCCAAAAAGGTAGTATTCATCATACATACTAAATTCCACCAATAGCAAAGTTAACGTAGCCTCTGAGGAGAGTAAGATGTAGACAACCTTACCCCTTACATCTTAGGAATAGAGAGACTGCTTCCAGTGAGACCCCCGGCTTAATAGTAGTTTTGCATCAAGCCTTGGACGTAAGGCACATAACACTCAGGACAAAGGGCGATTAGTGCATGTACCCCTTGTCTTTCGGCTATCAAGGTCACCACATGATGCATGATTAACCGTCCGTCGCTTTTAACCTTATTTTCACGAAATTAGTAAAATAACGTTAGAATTAGTGCAATTTCACTTTGTGCGCAACCAAGCCCCTAATTTCCAAAAGTTGGAAACACTACCGTGTAGTATTTTCGTTGTTATGGTTTTCTTGGCACGGTGGTATAAAGTTCGTTGAAACTTGAAAATGCATTTGTACTCACAATAGAGTAATATTTTTATCCCGTTAATTATGGCGATTGCTGACTTCGAAGCCGGAGGTCTCACTGGAAGCGGTGTCTATATCGCATAGGATAAAGGTAAGGTTTACCTACATCCACCCTCCTTAGACTCCACCAGTAGTTTAACACTTTAACTATAGGTGGGATTATACTAGGTAAGGTGGTTATAGTTAGTTATAGCAAGTCCTAGTACGGTAACGATACCGTGATGAACCCGATTCAACGTTTTTATGATTTTTGATCGATATAAACATGTGTGAATACTCTGTTGGTTGTATTTCTTTCGGTTGTATTCCGAGTGTCGGTACAACATTGAAGCAAATCCGAATTGTATCGAATCGAAGCTCACTGCGAAACACGAGTAATTAGGGTGCAAACGAGCCGAGCCGAGCCCGAGCTCGGCTCGGCTCGTTTATTATCTATTAACTGATATATTAAATATAAATAATATAAATAATAGACTTTTCAGGCTCGGACTCGTTTACTAAATAAACTTATTTTTAGGTTCGGGGTCGGCTTGTAAACAAGTTTAAATAAGCTCGGCTCGACTTGGCTTGTTTATACTAAGGCTCGACAGACTCGGCTCTTGGGCCGGCCAAGCTGGGCAGACGCCCAAGGCCCAAAAATGTTAGGGGCCCAATATATATTTATAAGTTTATTATGTGAAGTATACAAGAGGCCCAAAAACTGAAGATGAAGGCCCAATGCTGAAAAAAGGCCCAAAGTCCAAACACAATTTATCCCCAGGTCCTGTGCGCTCAAAAAAAAAAAAACAAAAAACAAAAAACAAAAAACAAAATTCCAACTTCTATGCGATCGATTTTTATCATCATCCGATTATCTAACGTAGTTAAAGAATCTTCAAGATTTCATCCTTTAAGGTATGTAATTTTCAATTGTAAAATCTATTACTAGAATGTGATTTTTTTTAGATTTATATAATTAGTCAATTACATGACACCTTGAATCTTTGTTTTTTAGATTTATTGATTTAGAACTAGATGAAACTAAGAATCTTTATTGAATGATTGAATCTTTGAGACTTTGATGTATAATTGTTTAGGTTTAGAGTTAGATGAAACTTACTAGTTTTGAACTTTGATTTTATTTTTTTGTCTAGAAATTATGCCACCCATTCCTAAATGGATTGGTGATGATATCTCTTGAAAATGAAATATTAGAAAGTATGAAATATAAAGACTTGATCGAGAGTTTTGCTTTCAAAAACGCTAGGAGAGCCTCACGATTTGCTTAAGTAAGTTAGTTCGATCATTTAACTACGCTAGTATTGTTTTGTTTATCTTATAACAATTAGTCAATTATCGTTGTATCGTTATTTTTGGACATATAAAATGATAAGTTTATATTATAGTGAGGGGGCCCAACTTTTTTGTCTCGCACGAGGCCCAAAAGTTTTTTATTATTCTTGGAGACGGCTCTGAGGCTCGATAAGGCTCGACGAGCCTAACGAGCTTCACATTCGAGGCTCGAGCTTTTATTTTAGGCTCAAGCTCAGCTCGGGCTCGACTTGTTTCGATCTTTTTCTCGAGTCGATCTCGAGTAGCTCGCGAGCCGCTCGGCTTGTTTACACCCCTACGGGTAATCGAACCGAATCCCACCACGTCCCAACAGCAACGGGTGGGTTTAATCCCGCTATTTATAGTTAAAAGGTTTTTAAAGGAAAAAGTTGGGTCAAAATTGGGCATTTTGACAATATACAAGAAAGTCAACGATCAGGCTGCTTTCCAATCACCTCTTTCATGTGCAAAAGCCAATGAGAGCCGCATTAATCATGTGGCTCATGAAATTATCAGAAAAAGACGAATAAAACTCCAGCACCAATCACTAACCCACACATCTTCGCCGCCGGTAGAACCCCATCGGAATTTCTTCAATATCTTATCTTTTAAGGTAAAAATTTTATTAATTTTTTATATCTTTCATGTATAACGCACTAACGGATCCACTGGATTAATAAATAAATCTTTAAAAAGGTAGCTTAAAAGTTCCGCTTTATGATACAATCTCAGATCTTTGTTCCATAAAGTATTGATTTTTATTTGTTTTAACAATTCCTGTGTTTATTAGACCCGGCCCGACCCGACCCGACCCAGACCCGTTTCTTGGAATTTTAGGAGAACTTTTGTGTTAATTGTTAAACTGATTTGGTTGCTTGATTTGACCTTTTTGGTCTTTGATTGGGTTCATGTTTGAGGAAACTTTATTAGTTTATTATGATGGTAGACCACTAACTTAACATAACCTTTTTGACTATTTAAAAAAAGGAGTAAATTACGATTTTGGCCCCTGTGATTATATCACTTTTACCATTCTAGCCTAATTTTTTTTTTAACATCTGAGCCTTTAACGTCTTTTTTTTTAACCCTTTTGGCCCCTAACACTAACTCCATCCATTAAATGTTAGGGGCTAAAAGGGTTAGAAAAAAAAAACGTTAGGGGCCAAAAGGGTTGGAAAAAAAGACGTTGGGGGCTCAGATGTTAAAAAATTCTTTTTTGTGCTAAAAGGGTAAAAGTGATATAACCACAGGGCCAAAAGCGTAATTTACTCTAAAAAAGTTAAAAATACTTGTTTGGTTGTTGTGTTGTGTTGCATGCAACACTATTGGTCTGTAACAAGGCTCTGCATGCACATGTGTATTATGTATCACTTGTTGTTATGCATATTTTGTAATAGTAAATGCTTGGTTTTAAAAAGCGAGAGGCGCACAAAAGCGACGAGGTCTAAAATTGAGGCGCGAAGCGCAAAGCGTAAAAGCGGTGGGCTTTTCGTACCCGAGGCGCAAGATGTTTATATAATTTTTTTTATATATCCCATACATATCCCATAGGTTTTTAGCTTCCTTTATCCAAAATATAGCTATAAGTAAGGCTTTTATACCATTTTAATTACATGTACAAGTCAAAAAACCCAAGGTACAACATTTTTTATGCAGTAAAACGCCTAAGTTACATGAGGCGCGCGCTTCAGGCCAAAAAGCCCACAAAAAAACATCAAAAAATGCGCCTTTTGGTCGCTTCCTGTAATTACACAAGGCGAGAAGCAAAAAAGCCCCAGGCCCTGCGCCTTGCGCCTAGGCGCGCTTTTTAAAACCAAGAGTAAATGAACATATGGATTTTTTTTTAATCTGTGGAGCAGGTGACATAAGCTGTTAGGAAATTGAGTTTTTTGTGATCTTGTATAAGTGGAGTTGTTATGGACCATGTTTATATTAATTATAAAGTGTATACACATGATTACTATGCTTGAATTTTGCATCATAAATCGATGTGGATTGCAGTTGGAAAAAAGGTTGTCAAAGTAAAATGGATCATGGGCTGAATGAATCAGAATCAAGAAAAAGTGGATCTTTTAGTCATATTAGCAGTGCAAATTCGTCCTTCAGAAGGCGATCATTTAATCGATATGGATCTAGCCACCACGAAATTGACGACGACAGTGTCTCAGAGGCAGGAGATATTGGAGAAAGGGCACTAAGTAGTAGAAGGTATAGTGAAAGTGGTCGGTCTAGGTTTTCTTTCGATAACCCCGTAGAAACTGTGGGTTTACCTATTCAAGAACATTCGTTTAAAGAGTCACAGCTTCCGACTGCATCTCCTACTTCACCGGATGCAATACTACTCGGTAAAGACCAAAATGATGTGCGTTTTCTTCGCATTTTATGCTTCTCAACTTGTTGCATAATGCATATAACTCTTTAAGGTTAATTTTGGTAATTCGTGTGTCGCTATGTGCAGGAATGCAAGGAGTTGCCATGGTATTTGACATATATATCATCTCGTGTTCATCTTGCTGTACTTGGCATTCTTGGGGTAATGTTCAAATTACTATTGTGCCCCCTTGTATCTTTTATTAACCTGGCTCTGTTCAGCATCCCACATTCTTTTCGTGAAAGTTAATCGTTTATTGAGTTCACATAGATACCTGCATAGTTGTCAATAGCAATCGCTATGGTTGCTGTAGCGAAGTATGTAGCCATAAATAGCGGTATTTCAGTTAATTTTTTTTTTAATATAAATAGCTATTAAATATATATACATGTAAAATAGCGTATATACCAGGGTATTTTGATATAGTATACATATAAATTTTTTTTCTAGTGTATCGCTATTTATAAAATAGCTGCCGCTATTTATCGCTATTCGCTATGTTGTAGCATATAGGTACCTTATCGCTTTTTGCCGTTAACAGCTATGGATACCTGTACATGTTCAAATTGCTGATATTTTCCTATTATTCAGGTATTGACACGGTACCTTCTTGAAAAGTTATTTGGTCCTCAGGTGGTCGGTGCCACAGGCGATCATAGCTACATGTATATTGATCTTCCTCCCAATATGGTATCATTATTTCTGTATTTTCTTGAGTTCACATAATTTTTTGAGAACCTTATAATTTTGTTTTTCCTCTCATCTCATACTCAAGGTTGGTTCATTCTTCATGGGTTGGTTTGGCGCGGTTTTTAAAGCAGATATATCCAACTTCTCCCCAGAGTTAGCCGTCGGGTTGACAACGGGTTACTTGGGGAGTCTTACCACATTTAGCGGTTGGAATCAGAAAATGCTTGAGCTTAGTGTTGACGGTCACTGGGTTTTCGCTGTTCTTGGGTTTTTATTAGGTAATTCATTTCAACATGATTTCATGTTGTTTTTGGCAAATTGGATTTTCATAATCCACCGGCAGTCCCACCTTTTAAAAAAAATTTCTCACTGGACCTCCGCTGAGTTAAGTTTTTTTTTTTTCCGAATTTCAAACTAATGTTTAAAGCTTTTGATCAGAACGAGGATACGAGTCTATTGATGTAATACTTACCTCGAAAAACTTGATTTTTGTTTGTTGGAAGTCTAAACTCTAAACACCCGAATTGAAGCACCGTTTTCCTCGTGTGGAGCAACGTTTCAATGTAAGTTTTACACTAATCGACTCGTATCCTCGTTCTGATCAAAAGCCCTAAAACATCAGTTTGAAATTCGGTTAACAGAGGTCCAGTGAGAAATTTTTTTATAAGGTGGGACTGCCAGTGGCGATATTTGAAGGTGGGATTATTATTGGCCAACCACGTGGGATTATTAAAATCCAATTTCCCTTTTTTTTATATTCAGGGTTTGCTTTTGCAGGTTTGTTTCTTGTTGCCTATTCCTTCATATTCGGGGTGGAGACCGCTAAGGGTTTAAAATGGGCTTTTAACCAAACCAATGTAAGTTCCAAGTGTGGATTATCCCAATTAAATGGCATTACGAGTCATATTATATTGATAATTGTGATGGTAACTATGCTTGTGGTGTTATGGGGTGTGAGTGTGACAATGTTGAAGAAAGACTTTGACGGTGATAGCAGTACGAGTCACTTGTGGTTCGGTTGTATTGTCGGACCGGTTGGTGTATGGATTAGGTTCTATTTAGCACGATTCAACGGTCAAGGCTTAGGAAAAGCACAAATACTGAAATGGATGCCTTTCGGGACGCTAATGGCCAATGTAGCTGCCGCTTGTATCATGGCAGCCTTTGCAACGATGAAGAAATCCGTAAGTTTCTGTTATGTTTGTTGCTCTTGCACCTTAACAACATATTAGTTATTCTCATAGTTAATGCATGTTTTGTTGTTTGTTATGATGCAGGTGAATGACAAACATTTTGATACCGTGGCTACAGGCATACAGTTCGGTTTTTGTGGTTGTTTGAGTACTGTTTCAACTTTCATTGCTGAATTTGAAGCCATGAGAGCAAGCGCGTACACTTGGCGAGCATATGTATACACCTTCACAACTATGATCATCTCGTTTGCTTTAGGCACCCTCATTTTCTCGGTACCTGTATGGACCGAAGGCTGGTCATAGTCTGCTATTTTGGATTAGCCCAAGGTAAAACTAATTGGTTTGAACCTGAGCCGTCGCAGGTTTGAATCATGACCCAAGTAACTCTTGACTTGAAGTGATGCTATTGAAGTTGTGAGTCGGATGGATGCTTAACGGCTAGCCAGATCCGGATGAACAAGTGTTTGAGATTGCTTATTAAATGATCCATTTGTTAATGTTTTATACAATCAAAGAGTTTTGAGTGTAAACAACATTGTTCATCTAAAATATTTTCCTGATATATAAATGAAATAGATAATTTAAAATGAATATCTTGGAAAATTGCTTGTTAACTTTAGTAAGGAAAATTGTAAGAGAACTTTTTATCAAAATTCGAAAATGTAGATGTAGAAAAAACTGATGAAAGTGGTGTTTAAAATTATTAAAACATGAACTTTCACTCCTTAAAATAAAGCTTAATATTTTAAATTTATGAGAAGAAATAACCTTCATTGAGAAAGATAATTGTAGCAAACTTATGCTTAACTAGCGGTTGTCACCGTGTGTTCTTGTGGAGTTTGACTTAGCTTTTCAAAACAACTATGACTTTTTGAAAAAAGTTAATAAGTCATAATAGAGTGACTTATTGACTATTCCTCTCACATGATAATTTCATGCAAAACACCTTTTAACTTTTCAAAAAGTCAATAAGCTAACAAGTCACTAAAACAAGCAATCCCAACATCGTGCAAGAATAGCACAAACCCATGACGCTACGACGACAAAAAATAAACCGTAAGCAAAATGCCCCCCTCCCCACCCCAAACTCTATGTATGCAGCATTAGGGATGAGCTCGGTACCAATTAGTACCGAAAATCCCCAAAAGTGGGTACCGGTACCGAATATACCCGGTATGGTACGGTACTGGTATTTGAGGGTAAAACCGGTAAATACTGATACCGAACCGGTACCGAAAATGTCAAAAGTCAGTAACGAAAATGTACCCGGTTCGGTAAATTTGGTGCCGGTACCGGTTCGGTACCTGGTTCGTTTGCTTATGTTAGATTCTAAAAAATATATACGTTGTGCTTAAATTGTTTCTCAACATTCTGGTATAAATTGTATCGAAAATGGAGTTGTATTCTAAGTAAAGTGTTTTTTGTATCGTAAGTTATACCGAGTACCGATACCGTCAGGGGCGAAGGATTAAAGGGGCCGGGGGGCGCCCGACCCCCCGAACTTTTCGCGCAACGTTTTCGCCTCCCTGGTTTAAAAAAAAAAACTTTTTTTAGGTATATACGTTTTCGACCCTCCGGTTTTATAAAAAAAATTGTACTTTTATAGCCCAAATAAAATATTTAATCAAAACAAAAAACCAAAATTAGATCATTTCAGTTTCAGCCCAAATCAAATTGTTATGTTTATTATAATCCAAAATTAAAAGCCCACCTAATACCCTATCATTCTATTAAAAAAAATCTCTGATTCTCTGGACTGGGGATTACGGCCAAACAAAAAAAAACAAACCAGCGAGCGCTGAGAACAGGAATAGAAGAACGGCTGGCTGCACTGGTGTTGTTCGACTTCGAGGAGACGAGGAAGAACCGGCTGGGCTGCGCAAGACTTCTTCAATCTTCAAGGTATGTGTTTTTTATCTTTATGATTAATTTAGGGCTTCAATTTATGTGATTTAGGTTGAAATTGGTCCGATTTTTTGCCCTAAACTTGTTGAATCTTTCTGTAACTATTAGAGATTGAATTTAGGGTTATTTTGTTTTGTTAACTTGTGTTATTAGATATTGCTACGTGGAAGTGTTGGTTTTAGAGCCTGATTTCTAACACACAAGAATCCTTGCAAAGCTCTTGTATATTGACATAGTTTAGGAGCGTACAATAAACATGCATACTTGCAACATACCATCCATCACCTAGTGTTAGTTAACTATACAAACAACAATCCACATAAGTTAAAGGGTGATAAATTACAATGCAAAGAAACAAAGAACTAAATTAAAGTCTCAAAGTAAGATCTGATGTTGCATAACCACCATAAATTGGTCCGATCCCTTCCACGATTTGCGGTGGCAACGTTTCTAGCGTTGAATCGACTTCAACACCGGTTGCAGTCATCTGGTGTTGCATAACCACCATAAACTGGTCTGATCCCATAAATCCATTGGATTGTATATGAGGCGTTTTCCCTTCGCCTCACGAGGCGTAAGTATTGAGGCGGAACGAGGCGTAAGGCTGAGGCGGTATTAATAAATACATATTAAAATTATATATATCATAAAATAATAAATACTTAACATCAAAAAATGACTTTTCTCATCAAATCACTAACCATTGTATCTTGAACACGGGATTATTCTAATAAAAACGAATTGAACTTGGGATTATTCTAATCATCATCAGCCATAACAGAATCAATAAAAATCAGCAAGTATTATTAATACAGGATCACGATTTCAATCATCATCAGCCATAACAGAATCAATAAAAATCAGTCATGACAAGATCAATCAACAATCATCATTAGACCTGGCAATCTTGACCCAAATGTGTAAGTTTGGGTTTATTTGGGTTCTAAATATTAAATTAATGGGTTGATTTGGGTTAACTTAATAATATTGGGGGGTCAAGATGGGTAATTTTAAAAGTGGCAAAAAGATAGTGCTGGTCAGGATGGGCTGTGAATAAAAAACGAATGGGTCAGGATGGGTTCTCAAAACTTATCCTCGCTGACTCGCTGTCTTTTGTACCTAGGGTTTTCGTACCTTTAAAAACGTTCAAGAATGGAGACGACTCTTGTTCTCCTTACATCCCCATCCCTTCCATATTTAATCAATAAAGCTCTCTTTTAACATCGCAAGATCCGGCTTCTGGACTTAAACTTGAGTTCATATTCAATCTGACTTAATTTCAATTCGTAAGTTAGTATTTTTTGAGTTTTTGGAATGATTCAATTTCAATTTTCTGTTAGTGTTGCTCAGTGGTGTGCTTATTTGCCCTCAATTTGATCATGAAAGTTTTGTGGAACCCTAATTTGAGAAATTAAAAGTGAATGATTAGATTAGAAACGATAAGATTCACATCTGGCTGTCCATTTTGATGATAAATGTACCTATTATGGTTCAGTAGCTGGTAAATAAGTGTGAATCAAACTTAGATAAAGTGTTTGATGAAATGTCTAAGTGGGTAAGTGTTTTGAGTTTATCAAAGGGATCTTGTATGAGTTTACTATCTTTGAGTGAAACATTTTGCTTTCTTGCTCAAGTTAATTGCAGTAATTGTTTATCGTTGTTTTATATGAATGAGTGTGAATATTCTATTGCCTCATATTTGAAAGTTTAATTGCTAAATTAGCTATAATCAGATACACAGATGAATGTGAAAGTTTCACTGAAGTTGCATACGCGGAGGCACTGAACAGTCTCATGGCTGTAACAAAGTTTTTGGTTATTCTTAGATGTGATTCGAGTGCCAGGGAGAAGAGAAGCTAGGTTTCTCTAGTCAAGGGGTTTAGGTTTCAACTTTTTTCCATTATGCTTAACCCTCTTAGCTGCTGCCATATATTGTTCAGTTATACTACATACCGAACTTCAGTTTGCATGAGCTAGACATTTTGCCATGTTTGCTGTGTGGTCGTTTTCACAGGCATAAGGCAAGAAACATTTTTTTTTACAGTGTGTAACATGACTACATGTAGCCTTCTATTCTCTATTCTATTGAGCATTGACAATTCAAATCTACATTCTTATTTGCTCATCAAGTACAAAGCATTCTTAAATATAGCCAGCCACTTTTGAATTTAAATTTAATCTAACTGAAACTTAGACCACTTGTCATTCTTATATAAACTTAGACCACTTGTCATTCTTAAAGATGTGCCCCATTATATAACTCTGAAGTCTTTAAGAACTTGACAAAGCATTCTTAAATATAGCCAGTCACTTTTGAATTTAAATTCAGTTTTCATGAGCTAGACATTTTTTGTATTTTTTAGAAATTTTTTGACTTTTTAGAATTTTTTACAATTTTTTTGATTTTTTAGGATTTTTTAGAATTATTTGTAATTTTTTTGATTTTTTTGATTTTTTAGAATTTTTATATTTTTTTTAATTTTTTAATTATTTTTTCATCTCATCTTTACCCAAACCTACATAAACCTAAACCCATCCTAACCCAAACCCATCTTTACCCATTACCCATTCGACCTTTTTTTTTAAAATACCCATCCTGACCTATACCCATCCTAACCCAAACCCATCTTGACTCATTACCCAAACCCATCCAACTTGCCCACTTTGCCACCACTAATCATCATCATCAATTATTAAGAAACAAAATAGTTCCAGATGAAAGAAAGCAGTGAAGAAAACTTACCTGTATTGAAGATTGAAAGAAATAGTTTCAGAATCACGATTGATTGCAGATGCGTGTGTTTTTGGATTTGTATAATGAAAAACCCAAAAGCTAATTAAAGAAACAAAAAATAATGGCGCTAGTTTATTTATTGCCGCCAATATCTTTTGGCGCTTAAAAAAACCCTAATCTATCATTTAATCCCGCCTAAAAATATATACGTACGCCTCTCCAAAATCGTTCCGCCTCAGATCTGAAACTTACGCCTCACTCCACTGAGGCGTGCGTATAATTTCTGACCCTGAGGCGCCGCCTCATATACGTTTTTTCTCCGTTTCGAACTGAGGCGCGCCTCAGTACGACCGCCTCGGCCGTTTTTTTAAACCATGTATGAGGCATGAATGTTTGGTGCTGTGACGGATGAGCTCTAATTTGAAGAGATCTAAATGAACTTCCATTTAAAGGAAAAGCTCCAAGCTGGTTAAATTAATACCTCTCTGAGAAAATACCCATTCTCATAGCTCTCTTTGCAAGCATCCTCTCTCTTTTGTGCGCGTTCTGATGGCCCCCGAGAGCTTGCGAGCTGAAAATTTTTCTCTGGCAATAGTTGCAAGGAAAAACTCTAGAGATGTCGCTGGTGTTGCGTTTGATTCGGCCCCCCGACCCGATTCGAATCACCGACGTCCGACCCGAACATTGAATTTCTAAACCCTTAAGCCTCTTATAGGGGTTTTTTTTTTTCATTTGAGGGCATGTTTGTGATCCAACTGAACTATTTAATCTTTGAGGAGGCACAATAAAGATTTTTTTTTGTTAAATTATACAACTTATTCTCTTGCAGTAGAAGGTTTAATATGTATATTTTGAACTGTTTAGGTACATTTAGAGTCTTATGTCATACTTAAGGTTAAGATATGTACTCAGCTCATGATTTTTGTGTTTCTTACTGATTAAATGATCCAACAAGTGTTAGAAATATGAAATAAGGAGTTTGATTTAATCTCTATTAGAGATGCTGGTAGCAGAACTCTTGGTTTAAAAAAGCGCGAAGCGCTCCGAAGCGTTTTGGTTCCAAAAGCTTTAAGCGAAGCTTCAAGCGCGAAGCGAGAGCTTCACGTATACGAAGCGCTCCATATTATATATAATTATATATAATGTTAATTTTATATATATGTATAAAAAATAGCTATCCATATTATATATATGTATTTTATAATGTTAATTTTGTACTTTTATGCATAAATTAAAAAGTTTAAGGACCAAATGTAAACTACTGAAGATAGAGGGGGTTAAATGTTTAAATAGACAAAGTATCTTTACACTTTTTAAGTAAAAAGTTAGAAGTTTCAGGGACTGAATGTAAACTAATGAAAGATAGAGGGGTTAAATGTTTAAAAACCTTAACTTATAAAAACCCTAAAAGCCTAAAAGACGTATACGCAGCAGCCGCATCTCTCTTCTTCTTCCCCCTTCTTCCTGGTTTCTGGCTGAAAGCAACTCCGCCGCCGGAATTTGTCGCCGGATTTCACATAGGAAGTCGCCATATCGTCGATATAAGGTCGATATGTACCTTGTAAAGACTGTTGGGCTTAAAAAATGGCCCAAATGGTGATCTGATTGGCTGGAGCGTCGCTTCACAACTTCATCGCTTCACCGCTTAAAGCTCGCTTCAGATCGCTTCATGTAATGTAGCGCTTCAGACCCAAAAAAGCGTTTTTCCCATCGCTTCATCGCCTCATCGCCTCAAGCGCGCTTGAAGCGCGCTTTTTTAAACACAGGCAGAACTGATAGTCCTTTTGGTGATGTATAAGCTTAACTTTTTTTTTTTAAAATCGGTTGAATCTATCGTAGGAGATAAATGGATAGACTCAGAGAAGCAAAAATACAAAAGTTTGAGGAATTTGTTGATCGCCGCTTAAAACCTGACCTTGTTCGTGCCATTGCTGAAAGGTACAACTTTATTTTTCATCACCCTCTAGTTAATTAATATCTACTGAATATTTCTAATTATGTATGTAGTATTCTCAGCATAGTTGTCAATAGCGAGCTTGGCGATAGCTATAGCGCGCTACATAGCGTATAGGTCTAGGCTCGCTATTAGGGTTGTAGCGATAGATAGCGACAGTTTATTTTCTTTTTAATATAAACAGTAATTAATATAGCTATACAATAGCTGGATTTTAGGTTTTTGTTAAATATACATGTAAAAAAAGGGTAATTGCACGGTACCCCTGACCGCGGGAGGGTTCTCCCTCCCCAGCAGGATAGCCCCATACCTAACTGGCGGTGAATCCCCAGCCATCGAGTGGACCATAGGTTTTTGGTAATCGACCGGAGTCGAACCCGGGTCCCCACGATTTGTGTGGGTGAGGCTGGCCACTGGGCTGACACCCAGTGGTTATAAATATACATGTATAATAGCTTATACCAGGGTATTTTGATATAATATAAATATATATATAAATTTTAAAAAAATCTTTTTTCTAGTGTATCGCTATTTATAAAATAGCCGCCCGCTATTCGCTATGTAGCATATAGGTACCTTATGACTATTTGTCGCTATCCGCCATTGACTACTATGATTCTCAGACCCAATTGATTTTCCATTCACATTGCAGGGACAAGGTTTTTGAACAACAGAAAGTCTTGTATCCTTCGGTTACGCCACTCGTGTTTTCACTTCTAAAATACGCAGCTCAGTTTGCCTATAATCATTGCATTATCCCCTGATTATAGTAACTTGTGCGGGTCTTGTAATCTAAATGTGTGTTAACTGTTAAGTTTCACTTGACATTGTTTACTTATAGCTCAGATTTGAGGAAAAATCTGGAAAATTTAGAGAAGAATAGTATAACAAGTCTCAGGTCAATGGTCAATCTTGGTTCTGAAGTATATGCACAAGCTGAAGTGTACGCATATACATGTTGTTTTGATGTATTTATTCATTAAGTGAAACAAATCAATCTAATGCTAAAACCCTTAATGTCTGCAGGCCTGATACACGTCACATATTTGTAGATGTTGGGCTTGGATTTCATGTAGAGCTCACATGGTCTGAGGCTTTAAAAATTATCCCTGCTCGGGAAGAAAGGATGGCTAGGTAATTTATGTTTTATAAGTCGTTTGTTTCCCGGTTATTGTTTATGATCTTTATGAGGTTTTACAATGATTTTGTGTGCATAATTTGTGGTGGTTTTGTGTAGGCAAATTGAGGAATACACGCGTCTCATTGCACAAATCAAAGCCCAAATCAAGATGGTAAGTTTACTTTTAAACAATTGACTAAGTACTCTGTTAGATTTGTTTTCGCCAATGTTATAGGGAAATGTTACGTCTTACGAACTTTTGTGCCTGATTATCCTCATTCCAAAACCGAACTGAACCTGGCAACTGAACTTGATTGGTTGTCCGTTGTTGGATTTATGGCTCAAGTTCATTATTAAATAGTTAACAAAAGTTTTGGGCCAAAAGTGTGAGGTTTAGTTTCATTATTTTGGGCCAATTTATTCCAGGCCCAAACATTTCAAACCCAAAGGCAAAACTAAAAATCTACCTTTAATCGATTTGAACCCATAAGTAAACTGAAAACCGAAAAACTGAAACTGATCGGTTTCCTAAAAATGAAAAGCCAAAATTTTGGTTTTTGTTTGAGCCTAAAACCGCCCCTCGTTTCAAAACCGACCCGGACCCGACATGAAAAAACATAGGTTTTGGGTCGACTAACACGACCCGTATAAAAAAACTGGTCAGGTTAGGGTTGACCCGTATGAAAAATAGGTTGACCCGTTAACCCGTTTAAGTCTTAAAAAAAGAATAACCAGTATGAAAAATAGGTTGACCCGTTAACCCGTTTAAGTCTTAAAAAAGAAACTTTTATATTTTTGTTTTTTCCGTTTTCTATTTTACATGGTTAGTTATGATAATGTTAACCCACTTAAAACTCAACAACCCGCTTATAAATCGTCAACATGTATGACTAATTTTTAAAAAAATGGGTTAAATGGGTCATGTTCGGGTTGACCTGAATTTATATGTGTGCGGGTTAGGGTTGAACTCTTTCATTAAAATAATAATATGGGTCGGGTTCGGGTTGCATATTTCAACCCACCAACCTGCTAACCCGCAACCCGTTAACCCACCAACCCATTAACCCGACTCGATTGACACCCCTATTTATAGTATGATATTTCCGGTCTCACAGGTTTCACAAGGGATACGAGAGTTGCTACAACTACCGGAGGAATGAAAACATATTTATGGTGTTACCAAGCATCGTTCTTTGATCAAACGGAAGTAAACTTTAACATGTTTGAAGCAGTTTTGCTCATCTGTCTAGTATTTTGGATAATCTTTTATGTAAAAATAGATTGGTTAGGGGTCAACCAGTTGTCATGACTGCTTCAAATGGTTGTGATTTTGTGATCTGCAACTTTAGTTAAATCCAAGAATAGTGATCGATTTAGCAGGGTATTTATTGCACGTTTGAACAGCAATGTTACAATGAATCTGATTTACGCAAACGCGTGCAAGTGCTTGATTTGACATTTTTAGGTTAAAACTTGAATTCAATCTGATTGCTGAGTGGGTCATGTTGATATAGGCTGAATCTTGGTTCTTGAAAATGGCTTTTGAGTAACTTGAATCTCATCATTAGATTCATGTTCAATGATAATATAATTAATTAGTTAATTATGTTTGATTAGATGCTTTAACATATTCTAGAAGTACACGAAGTGGTCACATTTAGAGGAAATGATGACACATTCCAACAATTTCTCTTGTGCTACTTGCCGGTTCATGATGTCAAGAGACGTTGATCAAACCCCACTTATGATCTCAGCAAACAGAATCCAGTGTTTCAAGATTTCATAAAGCCACCCGGTCAACGCTTTGACCCGAGCAAGACGACCCGTGACCCCAAACGACTCTACTTAGGCCCTACCATGTAAAGTTTCGGGACGGCCCTTCGAAATTTGCTAAGGAGTGTGTAACAACTCACCTGCCGAATCAACTAGCCCCGAAAATGGATGACGCTTAAGCGAGCGACCTACACCTGACCGTCGAGGCAAGGGTCAACCGGTTTGCCAGATGTGCGCCAGTTTACTCGTCCCTTCTGTCAGCGATGCACTCCTACCCTTAACTAGGTGAGTCGTGCCAGTTATGATCCCAATGAGTAAATCAACACTAACCGTATGAGAACTTCTTCGGCTTAAGTTTTACCATTCGGTTCTGTTTTGGCATGACGGGTCTTCTTACACTATCGCTTTCAACCAAGTGGTGGTTTGCATTAGGCAAAAGATATATAGATTAGGTTTAACGTATCGATAAGTTCGGTCGGTCATTTAGTTAATACGCTTTTTATAGTTAATTAATTATGGATTGGTAATATGAAGATATTGTTTTTAATTATTCTTTTGTTTGTTTGGTCATGTCCCATAGGTAATCTATTATCTTTTAGTTGTTTATTGGTTTTGATCAGCCCAACTAGCTTGTGACAAGACTTTAGGTTAGTTGAGCCTACACTTGTAGATGGTGGATGATTAATGTGAACTTTAGCACCAAAAGTTGCTTAGTGGGAAAAGTGGTGGATTATTAAACTGAGTTGTACTATTATTCAGTTACTTCTAATCTTAGTACAAGTCATACAAAGTTAGACCTTCTTATAAGGCTGAACGGTATGGTGACGGAGGGAAGGACGGCGACGGCGGTGGCGGGATGGGGTGACGGAGCGGCGCCGAGAAGAAAGAGGGGGCCCACATGTTTTGCTCCGTCCTGGACGTCGAAATTCTGACGGAGAGGACGATGACTGGACGGCGACCGGGGGGGGGCATGGAGAGGGGGACGGCGACGGAGCGAGGACGGAGCTGGACGGTCCCCATAGACCGTCCAGCCTAATAAACACTTGAAAAAGAAAATTCTGGCATGTTGGGATGTTAAATATGTATTGTAAAATGTACAATGATAAGTCTTGTTTATTTTATTTTATTTTATTTTTTTTTAACGGTTAACGGTGCACTCCCCTTAAGAAATTCGCCCGCCCTGCGGGTTCGAATCCCAGGCCCCCCCTAAGGTCCAGCCGCACTGGAATTACCCAATATTGGTACCAGAGTGGACTCGAATCTGCACACCTCCAGAAGAAACCCCCAAGGGGGAAAACTCCTCACCTCCTCCCAACCACTCGGGCTGGGGATCATTGGCAAGTCTTGTTTATTTAAAGCAAAGAATCTTGCAATATATAGAACTAGTATATTTATTATGGCAGGAATAGTGTACATTAATTCAGAAGTGTGAGAAGTGTATTATAACACTATATATAACACTATATACCACCATATAAACACCGTATAACACTATGTAACACCATATAACACCATATAACACTATGTAACACTATATGACACTATATAACAATATATAACACTATACATCTATCATAGACATGCTGTCAGACAAACTATAGTATTATATTTGTTATATAGTGTTACATAGTGTTATATGGTGTTACATATTGTTATACGGTGTTTATATGGTGTTATATGGTGTTATATATATTGTTATAATATACTTCTCACACTTCTCATACTTCTGGATTAATGTACAGCATCCTCTACCTATATTATAATGGTGTTTTTTTTTTTTTGAAATTGTTGATGACACTATGAAAATATCAACCATATTTAGAGGGACTATCTCTTCAGCAGCCACTACCCATCTTCAATATTTTGTCAAGGGAAAATCACATGAATATGGTGTTACATATTGTTATACGGTGTTTATATGGTGTTATATAGTGTTATATATATTGTTATAATATACTTCTCACACTTCTCATACTTCTGGATTAATGTACAGCATCCTCTACCTATATTATAATGGTGTTTTTTTTTTTTTGAAATTGTTGATGACACTATGAAAATATCAACCATATTTAGAGGGATTATCTCTTCAGTAGCCACTACCCATCTTCAATATTTTGTCAAGGGAAAATCACATGAATGGGCTATATTTACTAAGGTTTTGACAATTTATTTACGAACATACCACTTGAATGATAGAAATGGTTATATGAAAGTATAATCCAATCATAAGACGACACAAGATGGACGCAATCTTTATTGGCGCCTTTTGGAGTTCAAAAGGAGTCATCGCGTTACAACATGTTATGTTTTCATTGGGTAAAAGGAAATGATGTCTTTCATTGGCGCCTTTTGGAGCTCAAAAAGCATCATGGTGTCGGCACATGTCATCTTCTCATTCTGTAAAAGATAATGCATTTTGGAATTATGTTTCTTTGGTAAAGTTTGTTTTGAAGAGTTAATAATGCATTTTGGAATTATGTTTCTTTGGTAAAGTTTGTTTTGAAGAGTTTACTTTACAGGAACAGATCAACATATTATTAATTTACTTCATCTATGACTGGAAAATTCTTGTAAATGTTTGCACAAAAATATTCTCTGATAGTTTCTTGTGTACCATGTATGTCTCTATCACCTCTCCTGATAATATATTTATCCAAAACCAAACTAATCCATGAAGAATTTATATTCTTTTTTTATCTTGGATATATTTGCAAGAACCTATTTGTGTGAGGTAACTTTCAAACTTTGAAATTCTTCTCATCAGGAACCAATTCTATAGAATAACTACCAGTAACTGTTTTAACACCCTAAAGCTCTTCTTTTTCGAAAGTAAATATTTTCGAGTTCAACTAGGGTGATGATACATCTACATCGTTGAAGAAAAACAGTATCTAAATCTAATATTGTTATTGTTATTACGATTATTTCTCTTCCGACAAAATGGCAAAGCTCTTCACGAAAACTGATTACTTCAGCGAACCTTTTGCAATGCCATATAAGCAACAAGTCGATAACCAATCAACATCATCGCCATAATCAACAAGTCTACCGTTAAGTTAGTTAGTCCAACTGATTTCACAGCTGGAAAATCCGCAACATGACAGTAGACCCCTTGTGAACATTCGTATAAGTCATTCGCATTGTACTGAACCCCAAGAAGAAGCTTGTAGCAGTAGTAGCTATAGCTCAAGTACTTTAACCACACGATAAAAGGCGGGATTTGTTGTATGTAATATCCTCCAGCAATAAGGAAAACCAAGGTTGTAACCGAAGCCAAAGTGGTCGCTTGTTTGACATCCATAAGTATGGCACCAATGGCTAACCCGAGACTTTGGGCTACAAGGACATTGTAGAGGACCACAAGTAGTGATAGGACAAAAGTGGCTGGGTCGGCCTTCAACCCGCCCATCCAGTAAAGTATGAAAGTAAAGGCGGTTGGTAGCGCAAGCTCAAGTGGTAGGTCTCCAATGGTTCTTGCAAGGAAGTAAGACGAAAGACGGTACATTCCAGATGATCTTTCTTTTATAAGCATTCTTCTTTCTTGTGGAAAGGTAAAAACCGCGTTGTAGAGTGGGTAAAAGCCCCAAAAAACCGAGAAGAAGAAAAGCATTGCTATCTGCAAGAAAAGAATAAAAAGGTTATTTGGAGTCCAAATGTTCTAGAGCTTATGCAAGTTGTTTAAGCGTTTAAAAAAAAAAAAAGTATATTTAGGGTAACGGTAACTTTTTTTTTTGAAACTTATACTTCATTAAAACAGCAAGCCGGCCCAAAACAGGCCGACCACGCACAACACAAAACCGACTAGAAATTACATATTTACAAAAGAAACCCAATCTTCCCAACCAATTCTTTATGTTTCGACCTATTTGAAAACCAAAGAAAACCCAAGGCTTTTATCTCGCTAATGATACTTTCGATTTTGATCGGACAGTTGGAAAAAATCAGCTTATTCCTGGCTCTCCAAAGACTCCAACACGCAATAATAATACCCTAAAAAAGTATATTTAGGGTAACGGTAACTTAATTAACTGTTTCGAGACGAAACATAGAAGAAGTTAACATGGTCAAAAGTTACTACCGCGTCATCATTACCGGGTCAGGTAACCTTAACTTGAAGTTCGTTAAAGTTTTTCGGGCATCATATCATCATGACCAATTATTGAATCAGATATGATTACCTTAAAATCATTATTTTTAAAATATCTAACATTTTTTCTTAAATAAAATAGAAGAAAAGTTAAGTACCCTTAGTAAAATTTGGATCAAAGTTATTTTGTTATCAAACTTCTTGAACTATATATTATATAACTCTTACCCTGTCTTCAATATGAGATGTTGGGGTATGCCACCATAAAAGTCCTCCAAGTATAGCAACACTTATCACTTGGAAGATTCGAAGCCTATTGAAGGATTCGAATCTTCTTTCTCTTACTCCTCTAAGAAGTAGAACCGTAAACTGATGCCACCAACTCGTGCACCATTGTTCCGATTGCACATGGTTTCCTACACCAATACAATCAACCTAAACAAGTCAGGTTTATGCAAGTTGTGCCATTGATTACCCATACTAATATTAGTTTTACACAACTCACTTGTTGAAGCTTCTTTTGCATGGTTTATATGATTGCTAACGTCTACACTGCATAAATCGGCCTTCAATCTTGTTGAAATGTTTGTTTCATATGCAGTTTTTAGCTTTTGCCTAACTAACTTCTGCTCCTGTTCTGTCGTTTCACCTTGCTCGTGTTCTTGCATGGCATCGGGCGCAATTCCTGTCATTTAAGTTTACACATATGGTTAGAAATTGGTTTGAATTATGCCAGTTTATGAAGATAAGATGCTTTATACTTTGTTAACCTATGAATAATGATGAAGTTGTCATAATGGAGCAGTAGTGTAGAGGTAGGGTCTTTCTTTTCTTCTTTTTCAAAAGTACAATAATGAACACACACCTTTCTTTACACTAAGTGTAACATATGTAATATAACAAGGTAATTAGTAACTTACCATTAGCAAGATCTAGTAAAAGATCAGCCGGATTCACTGTGATGGATGTTGCGCATCCAACGGATGAGAAATACTCCATAGCAGTGGATGCAGGACCGTAGTAAATCGGTGAGCCCTCAGACAGCAAAACTAGTTTATCAAACATGTGGTAGAGCCGGCTAGACGGCTGATGAATTGTTGTGACCACGGTACGGCCTCCACTAGCAAGCCGTTTAATCGTGGTTATAATCCTCTGAGCCGTGGTCGAGTCTAGACCAGAAGTGGGCTCATCCAGCAACAACAAGCTTGGGTTTATAAGCATCTCTTGACCAATGCTCACCCTCTTTTTCTCTCCACCTGAAATTCCTCTAAACAATGGACCACCTATCATACTGTTCTTACACCGAGTTAACCCCAACTCAGCTATAACTCGCTCCACATGCTCTACTTTCTCCTCTTGACTCAAACTATTAGGTAGCCTTAACATAGCTGTGAATAACAGGGTTTCAGTGACAGTAAGATGAGGATACAACACATCATCTTGGGTCACAAACCCTGTCCGCCTTTTCATAGAACCACAAAACGGCCGGCTGTTGTATGTAATCTTTCCAGATAGTTTACCGGTTAGGCGTCCACCAAGAGCCGTGAGGAGCGTGGTTTTACCACTGCCAGACGGACCTAGCATTGCAAGTATCTCCCCGGGACACACCTTACCCGTCACACCATTCAATATTGTCTTCTCTTTCATGCTCACTTCTCCACCACAACATGTACCTTTACTCTCAATTTTAACTTTGTACACAACATCTTCAAACTGAAAGTAAATAAGAAAATTCATTAAAACATTAACACAAATGATATGATCATGATGTATGTACGTGTGCGTGTGCGTGTGCGTGCGTGTATGAGAGAGAGACCTTTAAGGTTATGGGGTAGGCGAGTTGTAGAAAGGATGACGAACGACGGGCATGAGGCGCAGCTGGATACACGATATTAGAAGAGTGATCATGTTGTGGTTTCACCATTTCCATAGGTTTTGAAATAGTAGTAGTTGTGTGTTCTGAAGTTGGAACTACAGAATTGGGGGGCATAGTTGCCATTAGGTAAGTGTTTATAATGCCTGTCTAAATGCCTTTTCTTTTTGTATGTTGAAGGTAGAAGAACTGAAGCTGTTTTGAGTTTTGGTTTGGTTTTAGACTTTAGTTTGAGTTATAGTATGTGCATACCACAAGTATATATACAAGCAATATATAGTCAAGAAAAGGTGAGGATATCAAAAGAATCTGATGTGGGCCATAGACTATATGGTGGGTCCCCATCAAAGTATTCCAACACTCTCTTTAGTCCATTATTTATTGTAATCTCTTTGGAGTTTCTCATCTCTCTCTTTCTCATCATTTGATGCTTGCTAGCTTTTAGATCTTTTCCTTTATAGCGACCAACTAAGGCTGCATGATGATCATGCAACTCATTTCCAGCAGAAACAAGTGGGGAATGAGACTCATGCCACTTAATATAATTCGGTTCAAATGTCATTTAGTACTTGCATGATTGAAAAATCATTGAAACAAGTTGAAATAGCAACCTAACACCGGCCGTTTATCATATCCGAGATGTTAAACTAGATTGAAATGAAACATGCATGTCCGGGCTAGGTTAGTGTAATTCACCAAGAACCAGTAAACGTTAGGAGGCGTCGAAAAATCTTCCTTTGGAACGAATTAAAGAGATTTTATTCTAATAAATATACAAGTGATACAATAAAGAAATCACATGATTAAAATTATCAAGTCAAATGAGTATTCAGGGCCATCCACTGAAGAGGAGCATTGATGCTGTCCTAATAATTGCAATGGCTTAAAGTAAACAAAGTAGAAAGTGTTGGTTCAGTTCTGTTTAAACATAATGGAAAACATGAAAACATACCTTTGGTTGCATCAGCACAGGTTAGCAGAGAATCCAGATGGAGTCGCAGCAATTAAGGTTTGACATGATTGTTATCTTGGTCTGGTTCCTCCTTAGGGTGCTGACTGATGATGGTGATGATGAGAAACCGACAAGGGAATCCGTTATGGAGAGGAGGTCAAATTTGATGATGTTATGGCTAATGGGTTGTGTCTAATTGTGTAACTGAGTAACCCTTTAACCTCCACATAATTCTCCTTATATAAGCACCCAGGAGGAAACCCTAATTAGTTAATAAGGGTAATATGGTCCATCAACAATTACCAACTAATTATTTAATAGGATTGTTATATATTTTGATCTATATAATGTAAATGATTATAATGGCTATAGATTAAATATTAATACGTAATATATTTAATCTTACATTCTCCCACTTAGCCGAGTAATCATTTACTATGAGTATTAGATAAGCCTGATCAGGAGTTAACACTCATTTTAGCCTTAAACAAGTACTATAGCAGAGAAATACAGCCGTTAAATCATTATGCGACTCAGGACCCCCATTAATCATACTATAGCCTTAATTTAAAACCTAATCGTTATGATCAAAATACGCATAAGCCCTTTGTTTGATTTGTAACTTTATTTGTCTTATATGCCATTATGTCGACTTGACATATTCTTAGAGACGTACAAAATCAAACTGATGAGGAAACTTAACTAATACTTAGTCATTCATAGTACGATATGCAGTTGCGCATGGCCATAAACTAATACCCGTCTATGAGCTCTCTTAATAAGACTTATGGGTAATAGCCATTCAGTTATAGGATCCTTAAGCATATCATGAATGTATTCGATACAAAACTTAGTTTCCTCAATTCGTTCATAAACGAATAATTAATTGCGTATCGAAATTTAATGCAGCACCTCTTGAACTGTTACTGTTCAAGGAGTCATGGTAGCTGACTTTATCACACTAAGTCTTCAAAACATTAATTATATGGAGTTAATAAACTTATGAGTCTACTGATATATTTCCAACAACATTTAGTGACTATATTATGTCGTTATAACTTAGGTTGTTAATATCAGTGCATTATGACTCCTCCATGAGATATGTTTTGTCTGCTGACATAAATATATACCCGAAATTACATTTTGTCATCTTTGAATATCTCAAAGTTAGAGTAATAAACTGGTTTTAATTCTCACTTCTTCTTCAAATTATAGCTTCTCGTTTCTTTTAAACATATTGTAATACTCCATTAGATGCTTCACAATAATCTAGACATATCTAGTGTGTTGCAATGTGAGTAATATCTAAACGAGTATAGACTTGAACTTACATAAGGCTTCTAATTAATGAAGCATAAAGAAATAATCTCATTTATCCTATTATCCTCTAAAGGAAGAGCAGTATTGTTTGTTACATACGTAAGGACCCATTTAATGTTAAACTTATGGAACGATACTATTGTCCCATTGAGTCTATCTCAGTATGTTATGATATCAATCACGTAAGAGATATCTCTGAGATTTGTTATATCAAAGTTTTTTTTTTTTAACAATGATTTGACTTATGTAACATATACTTGTCAAATTAATATCATCTATATAGACAAGTTTATCTTAGTTGCTCCCACTCATTTTGAGGTAGGTACATTAATCCACTTGATTCTTGATGAAAATGATTACGTTAAGATTTCATCACATTATGATGTTTGCATTAACCCATACATGGATTTTATTGGCTTACAAATAAAGTGTTCTTTAACCTTCAGTTTGAAACTTTAGGTTGTTATCTAATGAACATGTAAATGTGTCAGCCATTTGTTATGGAAAATTGTTTATAATGTTCATCTAATGTAGCTTTAAACTATTATAAGCTACTAGAACAGTGATGATCCTGAAAGAAATCTTTTGTAAGATAGGTAAGAAAGACTCTTTGATAATTCATCTCTTTATGAGTGTAACCTTTGACAATCAATCATGCTCCTTTGTGTCTTAACGTTTATATTAGGATTTGGTTTTCTTATGAACACTCTTAGGTAATTCAATCAAATCCCAAACGTTATACGAACACATAAAATCAGTTTTACTAGAAAACTGTTTTATTCCATTAAGAATATTGATTGACACTAATGGCTTAATTTGAAGAGATAGGATCAGGAAACATTTCCAAAATCCATTTCAAGTTCAATTAGGGAGGTTATGTAATCATCAAAATTAGTAGGCTTTTAAACCTAGATGACCTCCTGAGTTGATTATTGGGTTCATTAGAAGTTTCAGTTTTATGGATTAGCTCTTGGTTAGGTTGCTATCATTTTCATTCTAAGTTTATAAGAGTTGGTGCAGTATGGTGTACAAGAGGTGTAATCGGAGTTAAATTTGGAGTGAAATTTAATGACACTCTTCCCCCCACCTCTTGTATTCCTTGCAAATCATGATAAGGACTTTGACTGCTCCCACTGACCTTAGAAATCTTTAGGAACTCAGCATGCTTAGAGTCAATATTTAACGACCAACAAATTCTAATAGAGAAACACAAATTAATGACGTTAGTCGTTGTAGTTGCTCTTGTTGAGGATTATGTTAGTTTAGGTAAGAAATCCAAGTGCGCCCACAATTAGGCAACAATGAAACTTTTGTAAGAGTAGCATTAGATTTAAGGAGATAAGTTTTGATAGAACAGTGTCGTGATGGAGCGGTGTCTTGTACAAGAGGTGCAAATTTAGGTAATGCAAAATTTTCACTCCCCCACCTCTTGCAACTATTGCAAATTATTATTAAGACACTTAATGCTCCCACTGATCTTTAATATCTCTAGAATGCTACAAGAAAATTTTCAATGAGCTATGTGACGTGGGAACCTATCACATATACGTTAGACTTTATTTGATTTCTTTAATGTCCAGATATCAAAAGAAACTTTAGGGACATATCTAATAGAAATCTTATTAAGTATACATATGAATAGATTTCTTCTAAGACTGTGGGCCATATGCGACAAAATTTAGATACAAGTTGATAGTCTTTTAAATGATAAATGAATTATGTCTGAATATTCCATTTTGAATAAGTTCCACGAATGTCAATGAATGACTTATGATGGACCCATACTTATTCCTTAAGCCAAGTTATATTTTAGGGCTTTTTAACGTCATGATTTGAAATCACTTAGAATGAGATTAGTTGAATAATCATCCTCGTTAACCATGTCATAATTTCTCATGAATTTCGGTTATAATGGATGAAATTTATAAGTCTCATTTTCCTTTTGCCAAGTTCTCATTTGCATGATAACAAAAGTTGTGAAAATGTAAGGTATCATCTAGTTTCATTTTAATAATGTTTCTATCCAGATATTTAGAACAAATAAGATGAGAGTTTAAGATAAGTGTGACTTTATGTTGACTATGCAAACCTCACAACCTTCATGACATAGCCTAAGTAATGATACTGTACTCTGATTAATAATCAGAACATGTAATGTATCGAAAAGCTTTGTTAGAAGACTGCTTATTATGGTTCTTATAGCGTTAACAATTAATTTTGTCACTAACTCTCATATTAGTTATGTGTCAAGTTCTGGGAAGGAAACGTATGGAACTAGAATCAACTAATCATGTGTTAATTGGAATATTGAAATTACCAGACTTAAATATCATTAATAAGTGACTATCTAATTAATTTACCAAACTGTTCTTTAGAATAATGGATAGCCTCGTTGCTTATGTCTAGTCTAATGACATAATTATGCAGTGAGATTTTCCCTTGAAGAACCTTAATGTTGGAATTAGCACTTGTAATTTGTCTATGGACCTTAGAACAATCCTCTTTTAAACGTTTTAAGTGGTTGTAAGGTGAACAACAACTTATTTTCCAGCTTTAAACATTTATTTCTTTGTACATATGTTGCTTATCAACACACTCGTTATACTTTGGTATTTTGAGTGTTATAGTTGATTTATAAGGCATCAAAATGTACAAGTGAAAATCTTAATATGTAATGTACTGGAAAAATGTACTTATTTCCATGCGTAAACCCTTAACATTATGGGTCATGGTTTTGTACATTATAATGTATTCACATATACCACTTAACTTTATAGTTTAGAGTTTCAAATTAAGGCATGCATCTTAGGAGTTCTAGTGATTATTCCATAATTATAGATTAGTCTTAGGAAAGACTTAATCTGGAATAACTTTAGTGATAGCATTTACGTTAAAGAGTTCTTGATTATCATAAGAGACATCATGTTCGATTTATCCTATTCATCATGCTCTAACTTTCTTCTTTATAATCTTTATCAGAAGAGAGCAATAGGATTATCGTGTCTTAGGAAATAATCAAGGATTTAATTTAAGAGCTAATTCTTATAGAAACTTTAAATACTTTAAATAAAGCAAACATTTTAGGTTTAAAAATTAGAGTGGATGAGATATAGATTAATAGAAGAAAAATTACAGTGAGTAAAATTATGGGTACTAAGAATAAGGCAGACGAAATGATCATAAAAACTTAATTAAGGATCATTATGTGAAGAGATTGTGATATGTCTATTACTAACATCAAAATAATAGACTTAGCTAAAAAAAATTCTACTTAAATGAAGACAAAACAGCTTTGGCCAGAAGTGTAATCATTTAAGCATATGTGCAAAGTAGTTGTAACAAATCAGCTTTGGCCAGAATTGAAACAATCACTTTAGTTATGCACTTGTTGAGTATGCCATCGATGAATGAATTAAATCAGCTTTGGCCAGAAATTAAGACATTCATGCTTATGATGCATACACAACATAGCTTTCGTAATACTTGAATGATAAGTAGATGTATCAAGTCAGCTTTGGCCAGAAATGATATATCAGAAGCTCATTCAAGTTAAGCTATTTTGGTTTTGTAAAACATTATTTGATCCTTATTAATTAGCTAAGTAATTACAAAACCAATTATTTAATAGCAAACCACCTGTTAGCGCGGATCGAACTTGTGCGATCAGTAATGCCTTGTGCGATCAGTAATGCCTTGTGCGATCAATAAGGCCCAAGTCTTGTGCGATTGATAAGGCCCAAGTCTTGTGCGATCGATAAGGCCTTGTGCGATCAGTGAGGACTTGTGCGATTAGTGAGGCCCAATAACTTGTGCGATCAGTAAGGCCCAAAACTTGTGCGATTAGTCAGGCCCAAGTTTTGTGCGATCAGCACTATCTTGTGCGATCCACAGGTCTTGTGCGATTTCCCTTGTGTGATCAGTCTTGTGCGATCAGATCAAAATTTTTTTTTTCTTGATCTGATCTTGTGCGACTGTTAAGGAAAAAACTTGTGCGATTATGATGATAATTTCGAAATCTCTCTTTAATAGCTATTATTTGTGATAATAACTAAAACCCAAAATTTAAGGGATTTGTGTGATATTGTTTCCTAATTTATTTATGATCTAAACTTATCAAGTATTTTCGAAAATAATAACTAAAATCCATTAACAGTTTTTCGAAAATTATAATAGATAAAATTTAGATCAAACATTGGAAAACATCCACTAATCCAAATTATATTCCAAATATTAGGGAATTTTCGAGTTTTGCTTAGAACATAATGATGAACCCTAAAAAAATAATAAATCATAATCTGGGATCCAAAACCTTAAATTTTATACTTTTATTAACAGATTTCGGATATTAGTATTACCAATTATGATTTCGAATCAAAAGATAAACATGGTATTCCGAAAACAGTGATTTCGGTGCCATTTAAAAAACGAAAACAGCCATGAACTAAAGGCTTTAAAAAAATTCTGTTTTCCTTATAATGATCCCAGAATAATGGATACAGAACAGAACTGATTTATCAACATATGCTCTGATACCACATGTTGGTTCAGTTCTGTTTAAACATAATGGAAAACATGAAAACATACCTTTGGTTGCATCAGCACAGGTTAGCAGAGAATCCAGATGGAGTCGCAGCAATTAAGGTTTGACATGATTGTCATCTTGGTCTGGTTCCTCCTTAGGGTGCTGACTGATGATGGTGATGATGAGAAACCGACAAGGGAATCCGTTATGGAGAGGAGGTCGAATTTGATGATGTTATGGCTAATGGGTTGTGTCTAATTGTGTAACTGAGTAACCCTTTAACCTCCACATAATTCTCCTTATATAAGCACCTAGGAGGAAACCCTAATTAGTTAATAAGGGTAATATGGTCCATCAACAATTACCAACTAATTATTTAATAGGATTGTTATATATTTTGATCTATATAATGTAAATGATTATAATGGCTATAGATTAAATATTAATACGTAATATATTTAATCTTACAGAAAGCCCAAGGGTGGGTTTATTAATCTAAAGTTGATGTAGAAGGAAGCTTTGAAATGAATAGCAAATATCTTTTTTTTTTCTTCCAAATTCCAACTGATCTGATCTATGCATATGTTCTTGTTTGTCTTCTGGTCACCAATATTCGTATTCGATATGATCGTCTTTCGTATTGTTAATTTTCTTGTTTATTTACTCTTTATAACCTCCACCGGTAATAGTGGTTTTCAGTCAAAGGAAATTAATCTTGTGAAACAAAAATGTCAAGATGAACAGGATATTTTTGAAGATGGAATTATTGCAACTTTAGTTATTGGGGATATAATTTACTTATCAATATCTTTTTCATGGGTGGGTTTTAGTTTGAGGTTGGGATAGCATTAGATTCTAAGCCAAACTTTGTCCTTGTAACATGGTGATAAAATAGAATCCACTTTTTGCTATGCTTATCACATGGTTGAAAAACTTTGACATACATGGGTGAATTGAAGAGGTCCAAGTGGATTTAGTCAATTTTTTAAGTTGCCTATGCTATATTCTATAATACACACACATGTGTATATCTATTTTTTTTTATATATATGTGTGTGTGCCATATTGTATAGCCATCTATATAGTGATTCCTTAGCCAGCCTAACCTTTGTTTGAGAGTAGGCATGTCTTCTTGCTTGTAATGCATCCCCTTTATAATCATGTGCTTGTTTAAAGTAATCTACAATTAACCTAAATAAATGAGCTATTGATGAAAAGAGCTACATGGAATGATGCTCTATGCGCCTTTACTCTTTTTTAAATTTAGAATATGGTGTCATTTTTAGCCTGTTTAAGTACTGCAGGCTTTTGGATGGTGGTGGTTAGTGTATTCTTGGTATCTCCTGAAAAAGGCTTCCAATATGAAGAATATTTTTATTCCTTGTGTGATCATATTCCCAATTGAATGTTCAAGGTTTGGTTTCATATTATGCAAGACTAGATTAATTAATTCATGTGTTATGTTTTTTTTGAAAAGAATTCATGTGTTATGTATATCATGCTACACATGGTAATCATTTATAATTATGAAATTGGTGAGCGAAGAATAGACGAAGACTGCGCAAATGACTGGAGTAACTAAGAACCTAAGGGGTGCACCACTTCAGCGTGCGGTGCCCATGGGCTAAGGATTACATGGGGTTTACATTGACCCGCTAAATGAATCTACACAAATGACTCGAGTAACTAAGAACCTAAGGGTGCACCAGGGCCGGCTTTGGGCCTGTGCAAGAGGTGCCATCGCACAAGGCCCAAAACATTTAGGGGCCCAAATCGTTTAAAAAATAATATATATTTATATATAAATTTGTTGCAGTAAATAATGAACATGTTAGTCCTTTGTCTCAATGGTTGCAAAGGTTAAATTGAGAGCCGGAGACTCCAGGTTCGAATCACCCCACTATCGTCTTTTTCAATTTTAATTCATGTTCTGTTTGTTTTTCATTTTAATTTATATTTTGTTTTTGTTTGGAGCTGATTTCAGCTTGTTTTATCAATAGGGGAAATAAAGGCTATTTTTTAGTTTTAACTTTGATTTTTCACATCTAAATTTGGGCCTCCACAAAATTGCAAGTTTATTCATTTTTTCTTCTTATTTAATCATTTACCTAACAAACTTTACATGTTTTCTTGTAGGTTTTTTATTTCTCATTTCTCATTTAACCATTTACAATATAAACTTAGAAGAACTCAATAAGTCAACATCTAGTTCTATTTTTTTTTTAATTTATATGAAAAGGTTCGTGTTGCCAAACTAATTTGGGTATGTTTATATATATTTAGTTATTTTGCTACACTACTTTTGTTTTGTTTATTTTATAACAATTATAGTCGTATTGTGATTTTTTGATATACGGTTGATGAGTTTATATATTATAGGGAGGGGCCCAAATTTTTTTGTTTCGCATAGGGCCCAAAAGTATTTTATTATTTTCGGAGACGGCCCTGGGGTGCACCACATGAACGTGCGGTGCCCATGGCCTAAGGATTACATGGGGTTTACATTGCCCCGCTAAATGAATCTACAAAGCGATGGCTTCAAAATGATTAATTCAAATGCACTACTTGTTATTTAGCCGGTGTGTAAAATATGGGTTTATAGTGAGTAAAAGCTACATGAATCATAATTGTTGCTTTTATTATGTCACTTTGAGGTGCAAAGTGCTATCAAACTGCCATCACCACTTTGATTGACACATGGAAGTCATATATAACTATCAAAACAAGACACTTATATACCCCCCCCCCCCCCCCCCCCCCTTTACTTTTATCTCTTCTTGTTCATTATAAGTTTCAACCAAAGTAATGATTTGTTTTGTTAAAAAAACTCCCAACATATAAATCAACGTGGTTTGAGACACTTCAATCAAAACCTAATCAATGTTAATGTGGTCAAACATGCTCCACTCTTATTGCAATGGTTTCTTATTTTGTGTCACCCCATCTATGGTTGAACCTAGATGGAAACTATTCTAGCTTATCATCACCAAGAAATCTATACAAAAAACTCATCATAATTTCTGGCTTGCTTTTGAGATCATTGGAGAGTGCTACCATGCTTGCATCATACCAACACACATCATTTTTACACTGTCTCTTCATGAACACCATGGAGTTTGATGAGTACTTAGATTATTAACACCATTACACTAATTTCTGTTGATTTGTGTTTGCAAAAAAGGTAATGTGAAAAATAATCAGTCCTAGACACTTCACTGCTAGAAAATGTATTTCTATCAATGGCATATTTATTGATGGATAACCAATGGTTGGAATTATTTTTCCCAACTTTTGTGACCTTATCTTAATTTTTATTTATTTATTTTATTTATTTATTATTATTATTATTTTTTTTTTGTGATCGTTTTGCGCCTCAATCTAATTTGTATTTATTATGTATTTTATTTTCTGTTCTCTTCGACTAGAGTTTACTTATTTTTATTTTTTTCAACTGTATTGCAACCAGAATATAACTTTTACTAGTAGTTCATTTTGTTTTAATTGTTTTCTGAGATCACCTTTTTACACTGAATGTTAACTGTAATTTTTTTTTTCACAATTGTTTTGCGACCGGATAATATTAACGTTAGTAAATTGTTAACTATGATATCTAATCATATTAACGTTAGTAAATTGTTAACTTTGATATCTAATCAATTTCTTTACAACAGTTTATATGTTGTTGCAAAATGGTTATAAAAAAACAAGTTAAAACTAATATACGGTCATAATTAAGAAATTGAGAGAAAAAAAAATTAAATGTCTTCCTCAACGATAAACAATATTGAAAAAAAATGAAAAATGTAAAAAATAAATAACTGATAATTCGAATTTATTTTTTGTTGCAACATAATATGAATATATATAAATAAATTAAAAGTAAAAACGTAAAATCTGGTCAAAATGTAAAAGTACATAAAAATAAAAATTGAATTACTGTCACAAAAATAGAAAACACAAGTTGAAATAAAAATTTAACATTGTGATCACTATGCAATTGCAAAACAAATTTAATAATAAGCGTAGCTATCTGCCTCCTTTTCAAATACCTAAACCATTATAACCTCATCTCTTCAATCTTATATGAATGCAAGCCACCCTATTTTTTCTCTCAAAACTTCAAGTTTTATCTTGGCTAACCTTATGTACCCACACATCTACCTCAACATCTCTACTACCTCTACTGCACGTGTAACATAGTTCACATTGCAACCCTATAAAATGTCTTTTTTAATATTGTTAGGAACATCTTGTCACATGATAATCATGTGGCTGCTATCCATCATGTCTGAACACGATGAGTTACATATATATACGAGAAGGGTCATGTACAATAGATCCATAACGTGCGACGGTACAAAACTTAATTACACATGTTCATTTTTATAAATTTCAAACCCTAATTATGCATAAAAAAAGAAATCACGCATGGTCAAAACACAAATAACGCATAACTTGGTTTTTACCCTAATTACGCATGTTATATCATAATTACGCATGTTATTTTATTAGTCGTGTACTGCCCCACATTTGTATTTTAATGTTTCTCTTTCTCTCACTAGCGTTCTCTCTCCCTCCCCCCAACAAGGTATTATAGTACAAACCGAATAGATACCTCGGCTACAGATAAACTTATAAACAGATTCTCTATCCTCTCTTTTTCCCTTTAAAATTAAGTATTTATGTTCGTTTTCATTATAGGATAGCAAGATGATTAGAAACCCTTTACTTTTTTCAACCCAATCGCTCTTTTGATTTTGGAAATGTTTTTATCAATATACTGTTTCTTATACACATACTTCTCCATTATGGAATGGAGAGTGGTAATATTTAGGATTCATTAAAAAATCAAGAATACATTCCTGGGAGAAAGCCTTCCCGTATTGGGCACTAATATTTTTTTTAACGTCTAATTAGATCGGGTAATCATTCAAATTAAGAACGGAAGCTCGTTGCTTTTTCTTTCCCTATAATCAAAATGAAATGAATTGAAGCCGTGGGGCTATACCGTTTGTCGGTACCCTAACACACTGAATAGATACTGATCGAAAACCCAATGAATTGAATCGATACTATAGATGGTAAGGTTCATGCGAGAACCACCTTTATTGCGATAACCAATGTGAATACAACAAAAAATACCTAAAAAAATCTAACCCCCCCCCCCCCCAAAAAAAAAAAAACCTAAACCCCCCTCCCCCCACCCCCCAAAAACCTAACCCCCTACCCCCCCCCCCCCCAAGCTAAAATGCTAAAAGAGTTAATTACTGTTTTCGTCCCTATGGTTTGACAAAAATCAATATTTCAATCCATTAGTTTAAAAATTGCGATTTCAGTCCCTGTGGTTTCACTTTCATAACCATTTCAGTCCACCTCGTAACCATTTTAGTCCCTGTACTTAACAGGATAATGGATTGAAATGGTTAGGAAAGTGAAACAACAGGGACTGAAATGGTTACGAAAGTGAAACCACAGGGACTGAAATCGCAATTTTTAAACTAATGGACTGAAATAGTGATTTTTGACAAACCACAGGGACGAAAACAGTAATTAACTCATGCTAAAAACTAAACCCCAAAAAACCTAAAAAAAAAAAAACACACACACACAAATTTTTTTAAGTATTTTTTACATTAAAAGAACTACTTTTAATAGCCAAAAAAAATCTTTTTTTTTTAAATTAAATTTTTTTTGCTACTAAAAGTAGGGATTTTTTTATAAAAAATATTTTTTTTGTGTTTTTTTAGCTATTTTTAGGTATTTTTGGTTGTGTTCAGATTGGTTCTCGCGGTTCTCGCAATAAAGGGTGGTTCCTAACGGATCCTTCTCCTATATATATATATATAAATATTGTGTGTGAGTGAGTGAGAGAGAGTTTCAATGAAGAACACTAAAACGTGAGGGACCGGGAAACTGTGCATTCAACATGTTAAAAAAATCATAAAAATTTAATTTAAAATGATTAAATTATTTTCAGAGCTTTTGCATATAAATATGTGTAAAATCTATTCCAATAAAAAATCTTTTAATAATAATTTCTTAATTTTGTTTTTTCACCTTTTTAGATGTTTTTAAGCATTTTTTTGAATTTTTTTACAAAAAAAATAAGAATTCTACATGTATTTATATGCAAAAGCTCTGAGGTTTTTTTTTTTTTTTTGAAAAAATCAATTCTAACATGTTAAATGGAATTTTTACGATATATTTAAGATGTTAAATGCATTATTCCTCGGTTTCCCACTTTTACATAATTGATTAATTTATTGTATTTCTTTAAGTTAGCTAACTAAATCAAACTAATAACTAATTTTCAAAATATTCTCTTTCAAAACATACAGAATTTACGGTGAAAAAATAAATTTCAATATGTGTAAAACAAATATAAGACAAATTTCAATATGTGTATGTAACGCCCTGCGTTTTCATACTTTCTATATTTGGAAATCCTTGCTTGTAATTCTATTTTTGGAAACTTTGTATTCTTGTAATTGTTCTTTCGTTGTAATCGATGTAAAATCCGAGACTTGAATCATAATGAAATTCGTTTTTTCGTTACATTTATGTTTCATACACGTCATACATGTTTACACGTCCGAATTGGCTAAACATACAACACCTTATTCATACTTTGTGCTAAATGTATCAAACTTGCAAACTTGTAACCAATATCCTCAATTTATACAATTTCAACACTTGTTTACGATAATTATGCATGTTTATACTCGTTTTCTATTTATTTTATGATATAATTACATTCCATACCCTTAAACATGCTTCTAGTGCCTAAAACACCTTAAAACGTGCTTAAAACATGTAAATATGGAAGTATAGGGGCTGAATTCATCACAAATCAAACTTTTCCCACGAACCCAAGTTCTCACGGGCCGCGACCCGGCCTGGCCAACCCATACGCGGGCCGCGAGCCCATCTGCATCGCAGAAACTTGACCAGCTCGTGTTTTGGGCGCGATTTTGTGTTTATTTTGAGGTTAAACTTGAAATTTAGCATTTAATACACACCAAACCCAACCCTAAACACTTCCCTATAAAACCCAAGTGTATTCCAAGCATTTTACACTTTGCAACTCATCCAAAACACTCCCAAATCAGTCCTTAATCTGCTATTAATCAGAAGTGCAATCAGAATCATCACAAGCAGTTCAAGTGAGCATATCTCACTCATTTCTTAGTCTTTTTCACCCATTCTTCCTATCAACCACTTGGATCGACCTAAGGAACATTTTCACAGGTTTTCCATGGAAAACCAAGGTCTGGAATGTCACCAAAGAGACTCCAAAGTGGACTGAAGTTTCTGTTTTTGATTTAAACCTTGTTAATCTTAGTTAAACTTGAGTTATCTCATCTCAAACCTATGTCCTTATGCTCATAATCAATTGAATGGTTAGTTGGGATTAAAAACAAGGTTGAGACATGTAAAATCAGAGGTGTAAACCTTACAAACTTTCTGTTTTGTTTAGGGTTTTACCCACAAGTAGTGTTCAAGCTCAAAGCTTGATGATTGTGTGATTATGGAACAAGCTTGGGCTATTTCACTTAAAAATCAACACACTACTTGATGTTTCCCATAGATTAGTTGTACATATTTCATTCTTTACTTGTAAGTTCATGACCCTCCTCGTTGTTTATAACAATAAGTGTAGTGGTGAACAAAGAGGTGCCTAAATGGAAGACTTGATTCTTCCTACCTCATGCATGATTTCTATCATACAAAGAGGTTCCTAAATGGTGGATTTATCCTCCTACCTCATACTTAACTTATATGATATATGAATGCTAATATAACCTATATAAATATATTCAAGAAACCAAACTCTTGATGAAGAACTAATAGACACTCGTCAAGGTAGTAGGTACGTCATCTTAGGCATTGATAACTTGTCACGATTCTAATGGGTTTTGTCCCATGAAAACATTTAAACTCTTTCGAGTTTTATAGTGTCAAGAACAAGTGTCATATGTGCTAGATGATTATTTTCATATGCTTATTTTCATGTCCTCGAACTCCAAACCCCTAAACCATATGTAAACATCTCTTAAACTCCAAATCAAACACAATCAATCTTCTAGTCTCGACAACTTTGTCACATTGGATAATCAGAAAGCATATGCAATTTTGTGAGTATACTTGAACCCATTTTTACTTTTAAACACTTTTTGGTGCAACATGTATTCTATATAAAAACACGAAACACTTGAAACTATTTGAATCACTCTCTATCCATGTTTGAACATGAAACTATATGATGCTTGTTAATCTCGTATGTTATGTAAACTTTTCGTGTCTATATGCCCATTAACTTCGTACAAGCCTACCTTAACAATTATAGCGCTATAGGAGTAATGCACCGCCCACGATTTTTGGGGTATTGTTAAGTTAAACATGTTAACCTCCCGTTATTCTTTGGGATATGCTATTTTAACGCATTAGATTCTTGGGTTTGAACATATAGCTTACACCGTTTCAACATACTAGTAACTTGCATATTGTGATTCATGTTGGATATGAGCCGTTAAAATATTTTAATCTATTTTATGCTATGTATCAAACTTATATACTCGCCAACTTTTGTTGATGTATTTTAATACATGTTGCAGGTTCGATAGACAAGATGATGCTAAGTGAAGAAACAAGATTTAGGTGGACTTAGATACACACTTTAGATTAATTTATTTTGTCAATGTATGTTCGAAACAATGTTGTTCATATTTGATTCTTGTATGACATTCTTAGCAATTTACGAAATTCAATTTAAATTATATTGTCACATAGTGTTATGAAGTTTTGAGCAATTTGTTCGTCTCATCCCGATGTTTCCGTCATCGGTTGGGGTGTGACAGTGTATGATACATGTAGGATATGATAAATTTGATATATGTAGCATAAAGTGTTTTATATTATTGTAACACCTTGAAAATTCATGTCCAATAACGTATTGACACGTGTCATAAGCTTTAAACGTGTGAAAGAATACTTTAGAGGGACTAAAGTTGACAAACAAGGAGAGTATGTAAATATAAGTGTTCAAAGTGTCAACAATGAATAAATATACTTTATTACAACCCTACATGATGTTTATACTCTTAAACGAATGAATCATGGATCATACGAAGCTAATTGTGAAATAAAGTGAGAAATTACAAACTACAGGGGATAAATGTGTCAACATGTTTAAAGTATACCTCTGAGTGACCTTTTAGCAAACCCGAAGCTTTGTAACAATTGATTATGCTCACTAGAATACGTGATAAAAATTTCACAAGTTTTCGATTAACTATGAGAAAGTTATGACGATATTCGTATACGAGGGGTTAAAAGTGTCAACGAGGCAAAACTTGTGTTTTCGGTTATCGTTTAACGAAACCGGACCTATTGATGATTTGTTTTATCTCATGGATCATAGAAATATAAATTTCAAGGGTTAAAAGTGCCTAAAATGGAAGTTATTGCACATTAGAAAGTTCAGGGGGTGAAAGTGTCATTTCTGAAACATGTTTGGCTGAGAAGCTTGGTGCTGGCGTAGCGCCAACACTTGTGCACATGTCCGTAGCGCTACGCGAGCATGTACCAGTGACAGCAAACATCTGGTAACGTGTCAGCTTGCATGTTTACGCGATTCAGCGAGTTTGCCACCCTTTTTCTGCATGTTACACGTCCCTTAACACCTGTTATCACCTATGGAATAGCCCTAACACTTCTGTCCACCTCCTTGCACTTCCTTGGCTATATATAGAGCCCTTGGTTGCAACTTATGAACTCACTTTTTGAGCATTCACTTGGAAAGCTTCCAAACTCTTGCTCTGAAGACTTCTAGAGCTCTCTGGTCAGCAACCACAGTTTCTTAGGCTTCCTAATCGTGCTTAGGACTCTTGTAAGTGTCCTTAACCCTTTCTAATTCAGTTTAGCTTAGTTTATTAGCTTAAAGTCAAACCGTCGAAATTAGAGTTTGACTTCGTGATTAATTAATAATTGTTCAGTCAAATCTCGAATTGAAAGTACCTATAGGTTGGTAATTATGTGTGTAATAAACCCTTAAAAGGGTAACCTCTGATTCCCACTCTAACTAGGTCAATTGTCGGGTCAAAACTAATCTTAAAAAGTCAACAGAAAACTTATTTTCAAATTAATGCATAATTAGCAATGTAGGATCCATGCAACCTATTTTATCATTAATATAACTTGGTAATTAATGTAAGAACATGTCTAAACATGTTCAACCCGACAATTTTCAGTTTAGACTCGGATCGGAACCGAAAATCGCATAATTTGACTTTTGCTTTGACTTTCAGTTCTGACCCATTTAAGCATGTTTTAGAATTGCCTTAGAGATTTATTTGGACCAGGTTTCATATAAGTATAACTCTCTGAGATTATACAACTTGGTTCAATAGTTATCCGGTTCATATGCATGTTTCCGTTAAGTGCTTAAATGTTGACTATTATGCCCTTTTGACTATAAAACGTGATTTTTGAAAAAGTAAAAGAGTAGAAACCTTAGTTACTGATTTTTAAACTTGCACCTAAAATTTGAAATTAGTTTGAGGTCTAGATTAGGAGTTATGCTCATTAGCGTAATTAGAAAGCTTTTTATTAAATAAACGGCGTAATTAGCATATACCCTATCTAAACCCGATTTTTAATACCAAACTTTTTACCCACTGATATAAAATATTTTTTTGAGATTTTTAAAGATTTTTATTTAATTTTTGGCTGAGCATAACATAGGTCTCTAAGCTTGATTCGGTAATTGTCGGTTTTGCCCTTTTGGGCTATAAAATGAGTTTTACAAATAATTTTGATACCAAAACTTTTTCTACTGATTTTTTATGATAAATAAAATATTTTGAGCCTTCTGGAATATTAAAATTTTCAGCTTTCCTTTAAAAACCCGGAAATAGCTCAAAATCGCCTTTTTAAGCGTTTTTAACGCATAGTATATATTAAAACTATTTTAAACATATAAGGTTTGATGCCTACTGATATTTTTAGTAAATTTTTATATTTTAACAGTAAGCAAAAGTTTTAAACTCAGATTTCCAGTTTTGACCTTTTAAGCCTATGTGAAATTACCAAAATGCCCCTAAGGTGCATAGTTTGGTTTTAAATGATAAATTTTACATATATGTAATAACCTACTATTATAACTTATTAAACTAAGTATTTTTACTGATTATAGCAGACCTGTAACTCAGATTATTATTTAAACTCTTTTATAACCCTTAAAATGACCAAAATGCCCCTACGGGGCATAGTTTGAGTTTAAAACCATTTCGGGCATAATAGAAGATATCCTACTGATGTCACAACATATTTAAGGCATATTAACTTAGGAAACCTGTATATGACTCTAATGGTTACCCGTTATGCATTTTTCGCGTTCGGTTCGGTTTATGTAACTAGTTTGCATAAATTGACCGAAACGGGTCAAACCTTATCATTTTTGTCTCAAAATCCAGAATGTGTTTAGTTTGCCCATATTATACAAGTCTTCAAACTTTTCGGGTCTAAATCACATTCCATTCCGGTCTTCGCTTAATCGTGCGTTTGAACCGTATCTTCCTTTAAAACTAACCGGTCTAAGTTTAGGCTTAATTAAAGACCCGTTAGGAAATCTAATAGGTTATTAAAAACCTTTGTTCCAGAATAGGAGACCCGGTAAAAGCTACACGCACTTGCTATTTGTGATTAATACTTGCAAAGGTAAATACTTTTAACTTATTTTCCCTATACGGGCTTGGGGTACGGTATATAAAATACCGCTTGGTCGGGCATTGAATTTTTAATTGTATGAAGATTAATTTATTGAAATGTCTCGTTTAAATTGTTTTGTTTGCTTAAAGCCTTTGGGGGGTTAATGACCATGTCCCGGATATCCTTGGCATCATTTTACGAAATGGCCACGACCTAAGCACGGGGTGTAGGCGTACACCCGACAGTGCATAAATAAATAATAAGGTATAACCGCCGGTTTCGGGAATAACCCGCCGCGGGACTATATCATGTGGTGTGTCAATTAATCTTTAACCCGGCGTCAATCCGGGCTACTGAACGTATAACGAACATGTAATTCTCTTACAAGTGTAAACTGACGTATTTTCTAACCTTTTTCAAAATGAGTCAGTTAATTGTATTTACCAGTGTAAACTGACGTATTTTCCCAAAAAGATTAAGTGCAGGTACTAAGCGTAATAGGCTGGCCTCTCCTTAGCATCATTAAGAGTCTCGCAAGCTTGGATCCAATAAAGTCTGATGAACTATGTTTCCTTTTTATTTGATCCGCCTGTGGATCTGTTTCAACTACGTTGTGATACTTAATATTACAATTTTATTTAGTTGAAATAAATCTATCTTTTGCTTCCGTTGTGCATTTAAAATTGTGTTGTTTGACTATGATGATATCAACTACGTCACGATACTCCCCACCGGGTCCACCGGTAATACGTGGAAATATCGGGGTGTGATAGGTTGGTATCAGAGCCAACACGGAGTGAATTAAACACTAGCCTTTTGTGTTTAATCTCAGTTACACAGTTGCACATTCCTCGATTCTCGAGTCTAGACAAAGAACTTAGGATTTATCCAAATTTGTTTTATTTCTAACTTTGTCTTTTATATATTTATTGTTGCTATCTTTTGTTTGTTTTGACAGGAACAACTACAATGCCGCCAAGATTCCGAGGTAGGGGAAGAGGCAAGGGGCCATTCGTCGCCCCTAATGATCATGAAGCCAGGCCTTCACGCCGGCGAACACCATCCGACACCCAAAACCAAAGTCCTCAAGAAAACCGGAGGACCCATACAGAACCTGCAAGGCGCTCAGTCTCGCTGAGCTCCTCCCCCTCATACCTACACTCTTACGGGCCTCATTCGGAAAATGAGCCCCACAACTCCCACCAATCCTTTATACCCCTACAGAGCCACAATTTTCACCAATCACCTTTCGATGACCTGACGCCTATCTTCCAAGGCCGGTTCAATCCGGCAAACTACATTGGAGAACCAGTGGGTTTTAACCCACTAGGACCCGAAGACCATTTCTCTGGAGACCATGCAATGGACATGGATGAGGATACCGATCCTGCAGAACCACCGTCCGGAACCCCTAACCACCCCATAGAAATTTCGGATGGGTCACCTTTCGTGGGATCACCTTATAATGGTCCCGGTAGCTATGAAGAAAGGTTCCGACAGATTGACTGGGTGTTCACTCCCAGTTACCACAACTCTCCACAGCAGCAGCAGCAGCAGGATCCCTCTGTGGATTCTCGTTTTGTCACGGTCACTCCGCCACCGCAACCGGCCCCGCAGCAGCCTCTGGAGCCACCAAGGCGAAGAAGATCGAACGCACGGATGTCCGTGCGAGGAGGAGTGCGTATCAGCACCCCTCAACATTCTAGTAGCAGCCGCTACTTGCCACTCCATGAAGAACCGCTGATGGGTGGACCTTCAAACCCCGTCTCAGAAGTGAACTCTACGCCTGTCGCGCCGCCACCATTGGGTTTTGGAGACCCAATTCCTACCTACACCGGTGCGGCAACATATAACCCCTTTGAGCAGCCGGTCCACACGAACTACAATTATGCGGAGGCCGACCCTTATCTGGTAGCAGCGGAAAACTACAATGCCCATCATCCGAAAGGATCCTTTGGGATCCCATATCAAACCGGATACTCACACTATGGGTACCCACCATATGGGTATCATCAACTGTCGCCTTCTCAACCTCCGTTTTATCAGCAACCCCCGCAGCCGCCTGTAATGTCACCACCGCAACATCAAGAGATACTTCAAAGGATAAATGAGGTGCGGGAGGAAGTGCGGGAAGACCGAAGGCAAAACCGTGGGATGTTCAAGGGTCTTGTAAACCTAATCAAGGGAAAAAGCAAGAAGGACCATTAAATCCTTCATTTGTTTGTTTGTTAGTTTTAGTGTTGTAATCATGTCCCTGCGTGGACATTTATTTCTATATTCTGCCCCTGCGTGGGCATGTCTTTTTGTATTCCGCCCCTGCATGGGAATGTCTTTCTGTTGATCCCTGCGTGGGTATGTCTGTTAGTTTAGCCCCTGCGTGGGCGTGTTATTTCTGTATAAGTCCCGTTTAGGGCAAATCTGTACTTGTTTAAAATTTTATGGAATGGTTAGTTTAATTTTTTTCATTTTAAATTATATATATAGATATAATATGTGAAATAAATGAAAAATAACATTTCCTTTTATAAAACCTACCATTTTATTAAATGAAAAGAATCTTAAAAGGTAAAACCTAGTCTATATGTTGTTGCAGACATGACCAAAATGGTAAAACCTATTTAAAAGGTTCCAATCCTTGTTAACATCTGAAAAACATGTTAACACTCTTGACAAAATGTGATTCGATAAAATCACCTAAGTCACCCTTTTTAATGGATTCTCTTAAATACTTTTAATTAATTAAAACATCCATTAGGGATATAACGCCTACGGGCTATACTCATTGTCATATAAGACAAAAGACAGTCGTGGTCTTCGACCCCCTGTTAAGAAGAGGTAATGAATTATAATTAAAACCCTCAATACCATGACCCTATAAGATCATGACTAAAGATTTAAAACCGTCCACGTGACTAGGCCCTTTTTGCCATTAATATATTTTAAACTAAGGATTTTTATAATATCCTGAATATATATATATATATATATATATATATATATATATATATGTTTAACAAATTGTTAGTGCACTATGTCTATTGACTTCGTCTTGTATCGAGTCATATAATGTAATAGGATAGAATAACCAGTGCTCGAGGTGCTAGAAACTGAGTTTAGTGGATATTAAGGTAATTCCGCTTGAAAGTGTCAAGGACAAGTTCAAGCGAAATCAACTTAATAGATTTCGCTTGAAACTGCCATGTCCATTTCAAGCGGAATCTCAACTACTATATATAGAGCACTTGTCTGTTTCATTTGAAGCGGAATTAGGTCTTGTATTCGGTAACGAAGTGCTGCCGGATTGTCTCCAGGTGCTGTAATTCTATCAGATTAATACAAGAGACAGTTATAATTACATCGAGCGTCCGTGTCATTGATTCTGCCTTTGATTCGGATAAACAACTCTTCTGATCGACTCATTCGGGTCATACAACGATCCTACAAGTGGTATCAGAGCACAGGAGGAAGAGTTTAGCTTGATATCTTCATTTTTCTGACTTCTACACCTTCTTTTTCATATTGGACAAGATTTTATGGACAAAATGGATTGAATTTTTCACAGTACATGCGAAACAGTGTTTTAACAAACCCTTGAGAGTTTCAGATCAAAATTCGAAGTAAAAATGACAAAAATGGACCTAAAACCTGATTTCGCTTGAACGAACAATATGATTTCGCTTGAAGATTCTAGCTGATTTCGCTTCATTTCGTTATTTCGCTTGAAATTAGCATCTGATCTCGCTTGAATCAGTGATTTCGCTTGAAAGGAATCAGTTATTTCGCTTGATAGTCAAGATTCCGCTTGAAGTGCTATTTCGCTTGAATGGTCATCTAGGCATTTCGCTTGAAAGTTGCTATTCAGCTTGAACATGTGATTTCGCTTCAACCTGTGTTTTCGCTTGAAGATCCTTATTTCGTTTGAAAGTGGAAATTCAGCGTCAAGATCATTTCGCATCAACCGAGCGTCAGTTTGTTTCAAGTTGTTTAAGACTGTTTAAACTGATTGTGTTTGTTTGATTGTTTTTGTCATTCAGGTTATTCAAGAATTTCACATCATGGCTGAAGAATTTTTCAATACGTTTTACAACGCGTTTACCTCAGATACAATGGATGCTTCAGAGGTTACACCCAAAGAGATAACAAAAACCATCAAAGACAACATCAAACATGACAACTTTTATGGAACCTATTCAAAACCTCCGAAGTTGGATAACATTGAGGATTATGTTTGGTGGAAGGAGAGGTTTGTCAATTGGACGAAGGCATATGCACATGAGAGTTGGTTTTGTTTGAAGTTTGGATATGATAGCCCAGTAAATGACAAAGGAGAAGAAATTCTGATCAAAGATTTTTCAGAGGAAGACAAAAAGAAATTTTCATACGAATAGAAGATGATTGCTTTGATCCAGCAATCAGTTCGAGATGATATTTTTTCATTATTAATACATGATGGGTCATCTAAGTCTGTGTGGAAAGCTTTGAAGGCGAAAGCTAAGGGGGGTAAACAAATTCAGAAAAACAAAATCGCGTTATTGAAAAAAGAATTTGATCTATTTGATAGTTTAAAAGGAGAAACAGTGAGGCAAATGATTGAAAGGTTTTGTCATTTAAAGATTGAACTAGAAAGATTTAAAATTGTGAAAACTAGAGAAGAAGTTGTTGATAAAGTAATTGAAGCGTTACCACGAGCTGATCAGTGGCAAACGTTTGTTTTTATCTTGAAAATGATGCTTTATATGATACAATTTCTCTTGATATGTTGTTAGAAAAGATTGAGAGTCATGATCTGGAGCTACAAAAGCAAAACAAGATGAGTGGTTCATCGCATCATCAGAATGTTGGTCTATACTACAAAGGCAATGTACCTTCGGAGAAAGTTGGCAGTTCACCAAAGACAGCATTCAGTGGTGAGAAGATGAAAGAACCACAAACAACCTCATCAAGTTACCATACTGGATATCATTCATCCGCTTCAAAAGCTAGTTCTGAAGAAGCAGAGGAGATACTGTGCAACATTGCTCTTAAATTGAAAAATTCTCCGGCAATGAGCATCAATGCTGCTAAACAGCAAATGAGTTTTCTTGCATCAGTTCTGGAATCGTATGAAGGTCTGGTAGCTGACAAAATTGGAAACTCCGAATTAACCAAAGAAGACTACGACCAGATTGATCCGGAAGTGATGGAACTCATTGACATCCGTTGGTGTCTGGCAAGTTGCATTCGCAGAGCTCAAAGATACATGGAGATTACTGGGAAGCAATCATTGGGAGGTCCATCAACGAAGCTAGGATTTGACAAATCCAAAGTGACCTGCTTCAAATGTAAACAAAAAGGTCATTTCAAGAGAGAATGCACTAATTCTGCAACTGGAGGAAATGAACGTCCTTTTAATGACGATTATTACCGAAAGGCAATCTACGATCGAAGCAAAGAAGAGCCAAAAATGATTGAAGATAAACCTCGAGATAAGTCAAGAGCTTGTGTTGTAATCCATCATGATGAAGGATTTGATTGGAGCCAGATTTGTCCAGAAGAAGATTGTTTGGAAAATATAGTTACAGCTCATGGCAGAAAACCATCAAAGAGCAATCATTATGTTTTTGTTGCTGAAATAAAAGAGGAAAACCAAGCAGAAAAAGGCACAGCTGAGATAAAAGAGAAAACTCGAGAAGAGATTTTGAAAGAGAAGACTGAAAGAGAAAGATTCATTGTGGGGTGCAGAATGGAGAAAATGCAGGAAGAGTATGAAAATGCAGTGAGAAACAAAAGATGGGATAAGAAGCAAGAATGTTTTGTCAACAAACAAGGTGAACCGGTTGTTCCCAGAAGTGACATAGTTCACGATGATGTTCTTCTAGTAATTCCTCGATCTGGCGAATATTATTCTAATGTTGCAAAAGACAAGACATATGTAAAAAGGCTGGATAAAATCATCAAGGATGCTATGACAACAAAACTGAGGAAGAGGAATGAAGAAAGAATGAAGAAGAACATTGAGAATTTAGTTGATGATTTGAAGAAAGCTGCTGAGGAGGTCAAGGTTGAAGAAGTGAAGGATGAAAAAGTGAAAGATGAAGCTGTGAAAGTAGAGAATGTGAAGGTAGAAGAAAAAGTTGTTGAAAAGGTTGTGGTGAATGAAGAAGTTGTGAAAGAAGCTGTTACTGAAGAACAACAGGTTGGAGAAGATGTGAAGAAAGCAAAAGAAGAAGTGAAGGTTGAAAGTTCAACAGATGTTGGTGGTGAAGCTGTTGATGAGAAGCAGCAGAAAGAAGCTGATCAGACAGAAACTGAAGTAAACACCGAGGTGCCAATCACTGAGGTAAATCCTGATTCTGAAACTCAAATCAAAATCGTTGAACAGTGCAAGAAATGCATGGAAACGTGCAGTGCTTGTACTGAAAAAGATGAAAAGTTTAGAACAAGAGATATTGAATTCACAAAAATAGAAAAAGTTTTCAAAGATAAATGTAAAGAAATGTTAGAAAATGAAAAGGTTTTGAAAGATAATGATGAAAAACTTTCGAAAAAATGTAAACAATTAGAAAAAGAGAATGAAGTTTTGAAAGAAAATGTTCTAAAAATGACAGAAGAATGTTCTAAAAAAGAAAATGATTTTCAAGAAATGAAAAAAGAATATGATTCAATAAAATTGGCTTATCATATTACAAAAGAGTCATATGAAAAAGTAAAAAGTGAAATGAAACTTATTCAATCAAGATTGAAATATTGTTATGAAACAACTGATACGTATAAGCGAAATTATGAAATAAAGCAACAAGTTGTTAATTCTTACATTGAAGATGTTGCTAAACTTAAGCGTCAGATTGTTGATTTAGAACAGGTTAATAACAAGTTAAAAAGTTATCATGCGTCGTCATATGTGCTTGAACATATTTTCAACATAAAACCGGATGGGAAAGATTCTGAGCAAAACACGAAAGGTATTGGCTCAGAGTTTCATCAAGTTCCACCACCGGAAAAGTTTGTATTTTATGATGATGAAAGGTTCGAAAAAGCTTTCAACATGGTAGATCAATTGCCAGACAACATTGACGTAACCTATTCCAAATCTGATGATTCTAGTGATTCAGAGATGGTAGGTAAGGTCGTTGAAAGTGTGTTGAAAGAAGAGTCAGTTGCTACAGGTAAAACTGAATCACAGGATGAAAATGAAGGTAATTTTCATGATAGATATCTGAAAAACACAAAATCTGAGAAGAATTTGAATGAAGATTCAAAAGGATTGGTTTATACCATGATTGGATCGGACAAATTATTCTTAGATGTTGTATTCCCGATTCAGAATGTGATCTCAGAAAAGGTTGATAAAGTTTTCAAAATGGTTGAAATTGAGAAATCCGAGATTCAAAAGTTTGCTGGAAAAGGTCACAAAACTTTTTATAACAAACCTGGTTTTAAGAAGAAAAACATGAAGGCTGGGTTGGGTTGTAAAAGGAAACAGAATTGGAAAAGAAATGAAACGCCGAATTATCAGGCAAAAATGAGTTTTGTTCAAGGAAAAAGTTTTGAAGAAGAGGAAAAACTCAAATTTAGACAACAGTCTAATGAAGAGTTCTGTGTTCAAAAGAAGAAGCAATAACCACAGGTCAAAGATGTGTCAAAGAGAACATGTTTTAAATGTGATCAAATAGGACATCTTGCACGAAAGTGTCCAAATCTGAAACTTGTGGATGTCGACAAAAAGAAGTCTGAAAATGTTGAGAAACAGAAATCTGAGGATGTGAAACACAGGTAAACCAGATTTGATTCAAAACAAACTTGGAGATACAACACAAACAAGTTTGTTTCGAACCAAACTTGGAAATCAAACCCGAATAGGTTTGAAACTAGACAGATCTGGAATTCTCACACACCCAGATTGAGAACAACACAAAGTTGCAAAACAACTGTCGATGCAACAAAACCCCAAGAGTTTTGGAAACCTAAAGTTGTTGATCAAAATCAAAATGTTCAAAAAGAGTCACATTTTTACAAAAGAGGTACTCCGAAAGGTCAAACATGGAGTATTAAAAAACAAGTTATTTTGGTAAAAGATGAGAAAGTTGAATTGAAAAATGAAAAAGTCTTTGTTCATAATGACAAAGATTTTCCAAAGCTAAATGATGCATATTGTGTTGAAATGCCTAAGGTTCAAGAGACATGGGCTAAATTGTTCAAGTAATCAAGTAGTTTGAATGTGCAGGTGCTCAACAAAATCAAAGATTGTGAGAATGGAAGTTGGAGCAGCCTGGCACAACGAGGAGAGGAGGCTGCTGAACCATGTGTTGGTTGAAACAGGGAGTTTGTTTGTTTTCTGTACATAAAGAGTTAATTACATAGTTAGTCCCTGTGGTTTGCACAAAATAACAACATTAGGTACTAATAGTTTAAAATCACATTCTAGGGTATTAACTTTTCATTTTGTAACGTTTGAGGGTATTAACTTTTCATTTTGTAACGTTTGAGGGTATTAATTTTTCATTTTGTAACGTTTGAGGGTACTAATAAAATGTGATTTTAAGCCTTTAAACAGTGCTAATACCCTCAAACGTTACAAAATGAAAAGTTAATACCCTAGAATGTGATTCTAAACTATTAGTACCTAAGGTTGTTATTTTTTGCAAACCACAAGGACTAACTATGTAATTAACTCGTACATAAATAAACAATATTTTCAAAACCCTAAAAATAAAAAAATATTAAAAACCAAAAATATGTTTTTCTTTTATCAAAATGTTGAAAAATTAAAAATATGTTGATTGAATATGCCGAAACCCTCACGGCGGAACAAACATGATTAATTTCACAAGATTGAAAAACGGTTTTCCAACTGTAAATATCAATGTGTTGTAAATCATGGGGGTATGTTATTTTCTGCAAATCAGTGCATGAGAAGCAGAAAATGGATGGCGAGATAAAGCTATCAGTGTTGGTTGTCAAATTTTCTTTAAATGGTTTTGCATTTTAGGGGGAGTATTGTTGTTAGAAAATACAAAAACATTTGAAAATTTGAAAAGCCAAAAACATGATAAAATTCAAAATTGAGTTTTTGTGTAAAAAGAGGAAATGATAGTACATCAGTAGACAGTTACAGTACGCTAAAGAATTGAAAAGTCAAAATGTGTTAAACGATCTCACCGTGGATGTGTCGGTAGATTTTTATACATTTAGTAAACTTTTTCGGGATATAAACCTAAATTCAAACTTGCATATTTTGTGGGGAACACTACTTGGATATATAGGTAACCCCTGAAATCTCGTTTGAAGGATCCCTCTTTCTGAGATACTAGGTCTTTATACTCAGTGATATCTGGGGTATTATCCCGGGACTTCTGATTTTGCGGAAGCAATGGCCTAGTCCCCGTATAATACTTTATGCATGCTTGAAATATAGCAATCGCACTCAGCATAAAAAATGATGAAACATTGAAAAATGCTAATCATGTGCTGTTGAAGAAAAGATTCTCTAAAGGGGACACACCAAAAGTCGAAGCCGTCATCTCTCTGCTGAACGGAAGTTCTGACCTGAGCTCTTACGGTTCTTCACAATTTAACCCCTTACAGATATCATCTGTGGTATACTCACCTGTAAGACTGAATATTAGGATCTGGATACGAGAGTATATTCAAGAGGTGGGACACATGAATGAGTTTAAGTTCTTAATACACCTAATTCGTATCCTGAATCAGTTGAAATTTGTGTGAAAATTTAAGTGGATCAGTATATCGACAATCTAAGTGAATTGTTTAATTCTTAATGTGTAACTAAGCTCAACGGTACTTGTGACTTGTCAGAAACTGATATGATCCTCTAACGCAAACTCAAACAAAAATATTGTCTGTAAATATGTTTGTAGATATTTCTTTACTGCTTTATATTTCAGAAAATTCAAAAAGATTTTGATTCTGTTTTATTTTCGACAACCGATGTCTGAGTGCTGAATTTCAAAATCTGAGTATGCTGATTGTGTTTCTGAAATAAAACAAGTTCATTAATTTGAAACTTGAAGTTTTTAAAATCAAAAATCAAAAACAGTTTGTGATATCTCCAAGGTCATTAGTTTGGACTTGGAAGATGAACTGTGACGGATTTGGATACTTAATACTGCTAAATCTGTAAAGATTGTTGATAGGGGGAGTGGTTTAGAAAGTTTGAAAGAGCCAGGTTACAATTCCTGGATAACTAAAATTCAAAATGATTATACTTATAAATGTATGAGTGTTGCAGATATGATACCAGACTACGATCCCGGAAGCTGAGTATAAGGGGAAGTCTGAAGACGAGCTCAAAGCAAGGGGGAGCTTGTAACCAGAAAGCGAGGTGTCGATCCCTAAAGCACGGAAGCTTGACGAAAGGGGGAGCCTGAAGACTTGAAGAAAGATTGATAGGATGCTTACAGTGTTAGAGCCAGAGACAGAGTTTGAAGACTGATCAAGACTGAAGATGTGTCATGATAAAGATTAGACACTGAAGACTTCGTCAATATCCAAGGGGGAGTCTGTTAGTGCACTATGTCTATTGACTTCGTCTTGTATCGAGTCATATAATGTAATAGGATAGAATAACCAGTGCTCGAGGTGCTAGAAACTGAGTTTAGTGGATATTAAGGTAATTCCGCTTCAAAGTGTCAAGGACAAGTTCAAGCGAAATCAACTTAACAGATTTCGCTTGAAACTGCCATGTCCATTTCAAGCGGAATCTCAACTACTATATATAGAGCACTTGTCCGTTTCATTTGAAGCGGAATTAGGTCTTGTATTCGGTAACGAAGTGCTGCCGGATTGTCTCCAGGTGCTGTAATTCTATCAGATTAATACAAGAGATAGTTATAATTACATCGAGCGTCCGTGTCATTGATTCCGCCTTTGATTCGGATAAACAACTCTTCTGATCGACTCATTCGGGTCATACAATGATCCTACACAAATTAATCAAAATGGTTCTTAAATACCATGATTAATAAATCTTCTAGAATAATAAAGCTGTTATAGACTCCTGAATAAATTAAATCATCATTTTATGTAGCAATCAAGCTACATGGCCGGGTCAGACGAAGCCAACAACCACCCCAGAGAGAATCACGACACCTCCAGAGTCAACGTAGCAGGAGCAGAATTACAGGCATTGATAGATAATGCTATTATGCGAGCTTTGGAGAGACAGTTCAATGAATCCAGTGGTACCCATGTAAGGACCCAGTCTGTACCACACTCTAAACCACCCTCAAAGACTCATACTGCTCATAAGAGTGATTCTCATCACTAATCGAACCAGATGAGTGTTCCATCTAAAAGAGTTGTGTTAAACCAAGAACCACGTACTAAAGGTTGCACCTATAAATACTTTGTTTCATGCAAACCCAGGGATTTTATGTAACACCTCGTAAAAAAAATCACGTCCAATGATGTATTGACACGTGTAATGAACCCTAATGAAGTCAAACATTGAAATTTAGGGACTAATTTTTCGAAAAATCGAAAACTTTGATTATTAAAGGACTGGAAGTGTTAGCATACCTAAAATAAGTTTCTAAATAACCTCTCACGATATTTATATTCACAAATGTGCCACTTGATGGTTAAGTGTAGCCGTTTGCGTACTTAAATGAAAGTTTGCGTAATAAAGGGTTAAAAGCGTCAACATGTCAATTCTAACCTCTGAGTGACCTCTTAACAAACCGGGAGCTTCATAATATTTAATTATACTCTCGGGAATGCCAAATATTGGCCGACTAAAGTTTTTATGCTTATAAGTAAAATTACGCGCAACTATGCAAGTTAGAGGGGCTAAAAGTGTCAATATGTTTAATTATACATCTAGATGACCTTTTAGCGAACCCGAAGTATCGTGATGTTTAATAATACTTTAAAGAATGTCTAATATGGATTAGATGAGGCTTCAATGCTATTAAATGATGAGATGCACAAGTTTGCGCAATAGAGGGACCTAAAGCGTCAACTTTTGAATCTATGCCTTTCGATGACCATCTAAGCGAACGAGAGCGTATTAATATTTAATTATATGCTTGGGAAGGATAAATATGGGCCATGGAAGGCTTGGATAACATTAAACGGCATTTCGCGCTACTTTGCGCAATTTAAGGACTATTTGCGTCAAACTGTAAAAGTATGTCGATTCGTATGGTAACGGACCTTCCGGAAATTGTCCATGAGTTAAACATGCCCTAATTATCATTTCTATAGCTTATATATAGGCTTATAGGTGTCTGGTGCGCAAAAATAAACTTTAAAGTCATGCAGGGACTAAAAGTGTCAAAAAGTGCACAAGTTTGCACCTTCGCGCATATCTCACATTCTGAATATCCCCGGACACCCAAAAATTTAAGTAAGCACTAAAATATTTTATTTTAGTGATCGCCTTGATAAAATTTCATTCGTCGCGTAGTTTGGACCGTTTTTCGCGTCCGTTCGTGTTTCGTCGTAATTAGACGCACAACGTGACCGTACGGCCAAACGAACCGACATCCGACATGTTTTTGAGCATGTTTCATGTCCCCTATGTGTGAGCATCATTATAGATCATTGAAATGAGGTTAACGGGCCTTTTACGTGCCTAAAATGACTTTTAAAGCTCACAGGGACCATTTCTGCCATTATTTGAAGTTGCTGTTGCTGAACTGGGTACTAGGCGGGCCGCGTAAGGTCTCTTTGACTCTTACGCGGGCCGCGTGAGTCCATCAGAAGTGCAAACAGTCAGTTACAGCCTGTTCCAGCTGTTTCCAGGTGTTGCAAGCGGGTTTTTATCAATCTAGGGGCTGTTTAGGGGCGCCCATTGTATACCAAAACCATGGGTAAAGGTGTACGGTCCAGATTCGATCACGTTTATCAAGAAACGATCCTAACGGTCCTTGTTTTCCTATATAAACCCACTTGATTTTTGGCTCTCATTTGCACCTCTCCTTCTAATCTGATCTATTCTCTGAGTTGTGAGGATCTTGAACCTTTTTGAGAACCTCCTTCGGTCCATTGGACCCTTGTAAGTTCCCTTTCGTTCTCAGTTTAATTATTTAACGGTTTATAGCCGAAAAAGTCAAGTGTTTCGATAGACGCTTTGACTTTTAAACGGTTGAGCCATGGTTCGCAACGAACATGGCTACGTGACCGTAATTAGGAAGGTGTTTAACCCTCAAAAGGGCACCTCCTAGTTACCACGATTACTTAGTTAAATTGTCGGGTCAAATAAAAGTCAAACGGGTTAGTTTTAAATAAAATACATAACTATTAATATAAAATCAGTTTTCTCACTTTAATAACTTGGTAAATATTAGTTGAACATGCCTAAGCATGATTCAACCCGACAATTCTAAGTATAGGCCCGGTTCGGAACCGATAGTCGCATAAATTGACTTCTGTTTTGACTTTCAGTTCTGACCCGTTTATGCATGTTTAAGATCTGCCTTAGAGCTTATTTTGGACCAGGTTTCATATAAGTATAACTCTCTGAGATTATACAACTTGGTTCAATACTTATCCGATTCATATGCATGTTTCCGATTAATGCTTAAATGTTGACTATTATGCCCTTTTGACTATAAAACGTGATTTTTGAAAAAGTGAAAGAGTAGAAACATTAGTTACTGATTTATAAACTTGCACCTAAAATTTGACATCAGTTTGAGGTCTAGATTAGAAGTTATGCTCATTAGCGTAATTTGAAAGCTTTATGTTACTTAAACGACGTAATTAGCGTATAACCTATTTAAACCCACTTTTTGATATCAAACTTTTTACCCACTGATGTAATATAATATTTTGGGATTTTTGAAGATTTTTATCTAATTTTTGGCTGAGCATAACATAGGTCTCTAAGTTAATTCGGTTAATGCCGGTTTTGCCCTTTCAAGCCATAGAATGAGTTTTATAAATCCTTTTGACCCCAAACCTTTTTCTACTGATTTCATTTGTTAAATAAAATATTTTGAGCCTTCTGGAATTATAAAAATATCAGCTTTCTTTTAAAAACCCGGAAATGGCTCTAAATCGCCTTTTTAAGCTGTTATGAATTGGAAAGGCAAAGTTATTGCCTATGCTTCTCGACAGTTAAAAGTGCACGAAAAGAATTACACCACCCATGACTTGGAGTTGGGTGCTGTGGTATTTGCACTAAAACTGTGGAGACATTACTTGTATGGAACCAAGTGCGTGATCTATTCAGATCACAAGAGCCTTCAACATCTGTTCAATTAGAAGGATTTGAACATGAGGCAACGACGTTGGATGGAAACCTTGAATGATTATGACTGTGAGATAAGATACCATCCAGGCAAGGCAAATGTGGTTGCCGATGCCTTAAGTAGAAAGGAAAGGGTGAAGCCTATAAGAATCAATGCCAAGAGCATTGAGTTAAAGAATAGTTTGATTGAAAGTTGTTAGCTGCACAGAAGGAATCTGTACTAGAAGCTAACTATCCTAATGAAAAGCTAGGAGTAACTGAAGAACAGTTATCCTATGGCAAGGACGGAATTCTGAGGTTAAATGGATGAATATGGGTTCCAATTTATGGAGGACTTCGGGATGTTATCCTCCAGGAAGCCCACAGTTCTAAGTACTCCGTTCATCCTGGAGCTGATAAGATGTACCAGGATCTGAAGGCAAATTATTGGTGGATAGGCTTGAAGAAGTCTATAGCTACCTATGTAACCAAATGTTTGACGTGCGCTCAAGTCAAAGCTGAACATCAGAAACCGTCAGGTTTGCTACAACAGCCTGAACTTGCCACCTGGAAGTGGGAGATGGTGACGATGGATTTCATCACCAAGTTGCCAAAGACAAGGAAAGGAAATGATACTATATGGGCCATAGTAGATAGACTGACTAAGTCAGCACATTTCTTACCCATTAAGGAGACTTATAGCTCAGATATGTTAGCCCAATTGTACGTAGATAAGATTGTATCTCTGCATGGCGTACCAGTGTCTATTATCTCGGACAGAGATACTAGATACACATCTCATTTTTGGAAAAGTTTTCAACATTCTTTGGGCACACGCTTGAATTTTAGTACAGCTTACCATCCTCAGACGGACGGACAGAGTGAGCGTACAATCCAAACGTTGGAAGACATGCTACGTGCATGTGTAATTAATCTAGGTGGTAGTTGGGATAAGCACCTGCCATTGATCGAGTTCTCCTATAACAATAGCTACCATACAAGCATTAAGGCTGCGCCTTTTGAGGCATTATATGGTAGGAAATGTAGAACGCCTATTTGTTGGGCAGAAGTTGGAGATGTCCAATTAACAGGACCTGATATAGTCCTGGAGACGACAGATAAGATTGTGCAGATAAGAGATCATCTCAAAGCTGCCAGAGATAGGCAGAAAAGCTACGCAGATTTAAGGCGTAAACCTCTAAAGTTCGAGGTTGGGATAAAGTATTGCTTAAAGTATCACCCTGGAAGGGGGTGAAGAGATTTGGTAAGAAAGGTAAGTTAAGCCCGAGGTATATAGGACCATTCGAGATCATCGAATGTGTTGGATAAATGGCTTATAAGTTAAACTTGCCTGAAGAGCTCAGTGGTATTCACAATGTATTCCACATCTGCAATCTGAAGAAATGTCTACCTGATGAAACGCTAGTCATACCGCATACAGATGTGCATATTGATGAGAGTTTGTAATTTGTGGTAAAACCTTTGTCGATCGAGGATCGACAGGTTAAGAAGCTTCGGAGGAAGCATGTGCCTATTGTAAAGGTTAAATGGGATGCCCGCAGAGGTCCCGAATACACGTGGGAGGTAGAGTCAACAATGAAAGAAAAGTACCCTCATTTGTTTCAGTAAATCTCGAGGTCGAGATTTCTTTTAAGGGGGTGAGGATGTAACACCTTGAAAATTCATGTCCAATAACGTATTGACACGTGTCATAAGCTTTGAACGTGTGTAAGAATACTTTAGAGGGACTAAAGTTGACAAACAAGGAAAGTATGTAAATATAAGGGTTCAAAGTGTCAACAATGAATAAATATACTTTATTACAACCCTACATGATGTTTATACTCTTAAACGAATGAATCATGGATCATACAAAGCTAATTGTGAAAGAAAGTGAGAAATTACAAACTACAGGGGTTAAATGTGTCAACATGTTTAAAGTATACCTCTGAGTGACCTTCTATCAAACCCGAAGCTTTGTAACAATTGATTATGCTCACTAGAATGCGTGGTAAAAATTTCACAAGTTTTCGATTAAGTATGAGAAAGTTATGACGATATTCGTATACGAGGGGTTAAAAGCGTCAACGAGGCAAAACTTGTGTTTTCGGTTATCGTTTAACGAAACTGGACCTATTGATGATTGGTTTTATCTCATGTATCATAGAAATATAAATTTCAAGGGTTAAAAGTGCCTAAAATGGAAGTTATTGCGCATTAGAAAGTTCAGGGGGTGAAAGTGTCATTTCTGAAACATGTTTGGCTGAGAAGCTTGGTGGTGGCGTAGCACCATCACTTGTGCACATGTCCGTAGTGCTACGCGAGCATGTACCAGTGACAGCAAACATCTGGTAACGTGTCAGCTTGCATGTTTACGCGATTCAGCGAGTTTGCCACCCTTTTTCTGCATGTTACACGTCCCTTAACACCTGTTATCACCTATGGAATAGCCCTAACACTTGTGTCTACCTCCTTGCACTTCCTTGGCTATATATAGAGCCCTTGGTTGCAACTTATGAACTCACTTTTTGAGCATTCACTTGGAAAGCTTCCAAACTCTTGCTCTGAAGACTTCTGGAGCTCTCTGGTCAGCAACCAAAGTTTCTTAGGCTTCCTAATCGTGCTTAGGACTCTTGTAAGTGTCCTTAACCCTTTTCTAATTCAGTTTAGCTTAGTTTATTAGCTTAAAGTCAAACCGTCGTAATTAGAGTTTGACTTCGTGATTAATTAATAATTGTTCAGTCAAATCTCGAATTGAAAGTACCTATAGGTTGGTAATTATGTGGGTAATAAACCCTTAAAAGGGTAACCTCTGATTCCCACTCTAACTAGGTCAATTGTCGGGTCAAAGCTAATCTTAAAAAGTCAACAGAAAGCTTATTTTCAAATTAATGTATAATTAGCAATGTAGGATCCATGCAACATGTTTTATCATTAATATAACTTGGTAATTAATGTAAGAACATGTCTAAACATGTTCAACCCGACAATTTTCAGTTTAGACTCAGATCGGAACCGAAAGTCGCATAATTTGACTTTTGCTTTGACTTTCAGTTCTGACCCGTTTAAGCATGTTTTAGAATTTCCTTATAGCTTTATTTGGACCAGGTTTCATATAAGTATAACTCTCTGAGATTATACAACTTGGTTCAATAGTTATCCGGTTCATATGCATGTTTCCGTTAAGTGCTTAAATGTTGACTATTATGCCCTTTTGACTATAAAACGTGATTTTTGAAAAAGTAAAAGAGTAGAAACCTTAGTTACTGATTTTTAAACTTGCACCTAAAATTTGACATCAGTTTGAGGTCTAGATTAGGAGTTATGCTCATTAGCGTAATTAGAAAGCTTTTTATTAAATAAACGGCGTAATTAGCATATAGCCTATCTAAACCCGATTTTTAATACCAAACTTTTTACCCACTGATATAAAATAATATTTTGAGATTTTTAAAGATTTTTATTTAATTTTTGGCTGAGCATAACATAGGTCTCTAAGCTTGATTCGGTAATTGTCGGTTTTGCCCTTTTGGGCTATAAAATGAGTTTTACAAATAATTTTGATACCAAACCTTTTGCTACTGATTTGTTATGATAAATAAAATATTTTGAGCCTTCTGGAATATTAAAATTTTCAGCTTTCCCTTAAAAACCCGGAAATAGCTCAAAATCGCCTTTTTAAGCGTTTTTAACGCATAATATATATTAAAACTATTTTAAACATATAAGGTTTGATGCCTACTGATATTTTTAGTAAATTTTTATATGAGTTAATTGCCATTTTCGCCCCTGAGGTTTGGGCACATTTGCCATTTTCGTCCAAAATGACAGTTTGGTACCATTTTGCCCCTCACGTTTGGCCATTTTTGCCATTTTCATCCAAATCTCTAACCTAGTTAAAAAGTTCTCTTAAATGAGAATTTTTTTAATTTAATTTTTTATATTTACTCTATAAAATATAATAAACAATTATGTTCTTTTTAAATAAATAAATAAAATATATGTATATATATAAAAATACACACAGATCACCATCTCCATCTCTCTCTCTTGTTTCTCTCTTCTCTGTCTTCTCTCTCATCTCCTATCACCGCCACCACCGTTCCCCACCACCTCCACCACCATTCCCCACCGTTACCCACTTCATCTTCAACATTACCCCCACCACCACCACCATCAAATCGCATACGGAGACCACCACCACCACCACCATCAAATCGCTGGCAATAAAAACATGAAATAAAAGATAAACTATTAAATTTTGTTCCATCCATACATCATCCTCCATTCGAACAAAGTCATTAGTCCATACAGAATTACTAAAACCTTTTTTCTTTATTCTTTGAATCATGAGTTTCTTACTAAAACCTTTTTTCTTTATTTTTCTTTTGTTCAATATCAGTATTATTCTGAAAGCCAACACTACACCTTCGAACAAAGTCATTAGTCCATACAGAATTACTATCACTAATAGAGATATTCCAGAGGTTGTAGTTGGATGTGATGATCTTGGAGGTGACACACTTAGCCCTGGGAACTCTTTTTCTTGGAGATTCCGTATGAATTTTTTTAGTACAAATCAGTATAATTGTCGATTCTATTGGCTTGACGATAAAACTCATCAAATTCAAAACTACAACACATTTACTGTTTTTGATCAAGACTTCACACAGAAGGACTTGTGTGGCAAGGATATATTCTTCATGACGACCAGATGTTATTGGTATGTCACTCAAAATGGTTTTTACTTTTCCAAAAATAATGCTAGTTGTCCTAGTAGCGAATGGCGGATGATGTATGGATGGAACAAAATTTAATAGTTTAGCTTTTATTTCATGTTTTTATTGCCAACGATTTGATGGTGGTGGTGATGGTGGTCTCCGTATGCGATTTGATGGTGGTGGTGGTGGGGGTAATGTTGAAGATGAAGTGGGTAACGGTGGGGAATGGTGGTGGAGGTGGAGGTGGTGGGGAACGGTGGTGGCGGTGATAGGAGATGAGAGAGAAGACAGAGAAGAGAGAGAGAAGAGAGAGAGATGGAGATGGTGATCTGTGTGTATTTATATATATATACATATATTTTATTTATTTATTTAAAAAGAACATAATTGTTTTTTATATTTTATAGAGTAAATATAAAAAATTAAATTAAAAGAATTCTCATTTAACAGAACTTTTTAACTAGGTTAGAGATTTGGATGAAAATGGCAAAAATGGCCAAACGTGAGGGGCAAAAAGGTACCAAACTGTCATTTTAGACGAAAATGGCAAATGTGCCCAAACCTCAGGGGCGAAAATGGCAATTAACTCTTTTTATATTTTAACAGTAAGCAAAAGTTTTAAACTCATATTTCCAGTTTTGACCTTTTAAGCCTATGCGAAATTACCAAAATGCCCCTAAGGTGCATAGTTTGGTTTTAAATGATAAATTTTACATATATGTAATAACCTACTATTATAACTTATTAAACTAAGTATTTTTACTGATTATAGCAGACCTATAACTCAGATTATTATTTAAACTCTTTTATAACCCTTAAAATGACCAAAATGCCCCTACGGGGCATAGTTTGAGTTTAAAACCATTTCGGGCATAATAGAAGATATCCTACTGATGTCACAACATATTTAAGGCATATTAACTTAGGAAACCTGTATATGACTCTTATGGTTACCCGTTATGCATTTTTCGCGTTCGGTTCGGTTTATGTAACTAGTTTGCATAAATTGACCGAAACGGGTCAAACCTTATCATTTTTGTCTCAAAATCCAGAATGTGTTTAGTTTTCCCATATTATACAAGTCTTCAAACTTGTCGGGTCTAAATCACATTCCATTCCGGTCTTCGCTTAATCGTGCGTTTGAACCGTATCTTCCTTTAAAACTAACCGGTCTAAGTTTAGGCTTAATTAAAGACCCGTTAGGAAATCTAATAGGTTATTAAAAACCTTTGTTCCAGAATAGGAGACTCGGTAAAAGCTACACGCACTTGCTATTTGTGATTAATACTTGCAAAGGTAAATACTTTTAACTTATTTTCCCTATACGGGCTTGGGGTACGGTATATAAAATACCGCTTGGTCGGGCATTGAATTTTTAATTGTATGAAGATTAATTTATTGAAATGTCTCGTTTAAATTATTTTGTTTGCTTAAAGCCTTTGGGGGGTTAATGACCATGTCCCGGATATCCTTGGCATCATTTTACGAAATGGCCACGACCTAAGCACGGGGTGTAGGCGTACACCCGACAGTGCATAAATAAATAATAAGGTATAACCGCCGGTTTCGGGAATAACCCACCGCGGGACTATATCATGTGGTGTGTCAATTAATCTTTAACCCGGCGTCAATCCGGGCTACTGAACGTATAACGAACATGTAATTCTCTTACAAGTTTATATATAAATAATTATCCTAAGTTATAAAATATTTTGTACCTTGTGCATTTAAATCAATTTTCTAACCTTTTTCAAAATGAGTCAGTTAATTGTATTTACCAGTGTAAACTGACGTATTTTCCCAAAAAAAATAAGTGCAGGTACTAAGCGTAATAGGCTGGCCTCTCCTTAGCATCATTAAGAGTCTCGCAAGCTTGGATGCAATAAAGTCTGATGAACTATGTTTCCTTTTTATTTGATCCGCCTGTGGATCTGTTTCAACTACGTTGTGATACTCAATATTACAATTTTATTCAGTTGAAATAAATCTATCTTTTGTTTCCGCTGTGCATTTAAAATTGTGTTGTTTGACTATGATGATATCAACTACGTCACGATACTCCCCACCGGGCCCACCGGTAATACGTGGAAATATCGGGGTGTGACAATTATTAATTAAGAGAGAATTATTTACAATAAAGGATAAATTTTCATGTGCGTAAGATAAATATATGATGAATTTCGATATGCGTACAATAAATCTAGGATAATTTTTAAACGTGTAGGATAAATTTAAATAAGTGTCGGTATCGTGACAAACCTGTCAGTTATGATAAAATAACATTGGTATTGGTATTATTGGAACCAATACCGGTGTTCGTATTTATGTTTTTTTTATCAATGTGAAATACATGTCGATATCCTTTTGTGCATATCAAGTTTTTTTGAGATTTCTCTTTCAGTTTCTATAGCAAGTACGGTACCGTAACAAAATGAACCGATACCAATCATGTTACCGCCGTGTAACGCCGCAAAATCCCTCTTGTTTCAATTCAAAATTTAATATAGTTTGGTTGTGGTTTAAAACCAGAATTCAAAAGGTAATAAATAACTTAAAAGTATTTTTTTTTTTTTTTTGAAAAACAAATTTCTTTTATTCGCTAACTTGAGCCCCAGACCTTCCTCTCTTAAAGATGTTTAAAGGTTTTTCTTTATCAATGGACCACCATCCCTGGTAACTTAAAAGTATTTAATAAGGTATATGTGAAAGATTGGGATAGCATTCTTTATATAACCGAAATTGGCAAGATCCAAGATAAAATATAACTTTAATTGCATGACGTATAAATCTTTATAACTTGAAAGTAAAGTTTACCTAAAACTAAAACTATATTTTAAAATCTAGTCATTTACAAAATCTGTCCCTACATTATGCCTGTTTCAACTTCTACTATATTTTAACAATCTTAGATTAGAATCCACTAATTAAGTCCTTATTCAAAATATCGGAATTGTTTAGCTTTGCTTATTTACGTAACTTATCACAATAAGTTGATATCTTATAATATTACTAAAAAGCTTAAAGATAATCACTCAACATATCAGCTTATTCTTCTATAAAAAGCTATTAAACCCATAAGTAGGACTCATTTATGGGTTTTTGGGTTATTTTGGGCAGGGCCGGCTCAACCATTTTGTTTGCCCAAAGCGAAACAGAAATTTGAGGTTTTTTTTCCAAATTCCGTTGTTATAAACCCACCTACTTTATCCGAATGACGACCAACTATAATAAACTAAAAAGAACTCGCAAAGCACCTAATTAATATACAAAATAATAAGGAATAAGCACCTAATAAAAACTTTAAGAAGAAAGAGTTTAGCAAAATGCTTAAAAGAATCAATTAACATACACTGTTTTTACTAAAAATGGGGGCCTTGTGTGGTTTGTGGCCTAAAGCTAGGGCTTGAGAATAATTGCCCTAAGGCCGGCTCTGATTTTGGGTACTTTAAAAATGAGTATGAGTCAGGATGGATTAAGAAATAATTAATGATAAGTCAGGATTGGTTGTATAATATCTATTTAAAATAATCCGTGGATCAGGATGGGTAACTCTAAAAAGAAAATCATAGACAGATTATTCATCCTATTCGAGAAAAAAAAACAAAAAATAAAAAAAATCTAAAAATTAAAAAAAATCAGAAAAATTAAAAAAAATTGAAAAATAAAAAACGAAAAAAAAAATAAAAATTCCAAAAAAATTCAGAAAAATAAAAAAAAATCTGAAAAAGTCTGAAAAATAAAAAAAATCAAAAAATAAAAAATCCAGAAAATAAAAAAAAATCAGAAAAAAAAGAAATGTTAAAAAAATAAAAAAAAACAGAAACATAAAAAAATTTGAAAAATCAAAATATCCAAACAAAAAAATTATTTTATTTTATTTTATTTTTTTGTTTTTTTTTTGTTTTTTTTTTGTTTTTAATTTATTTATTTTTACTTTTTTCTTGTTTTTTTTTATTTTTTTAGTTTTACATTTTTTAATTTTTTTTAGTTTTTTTTTTATTTTTCTGAATTTTTTGATTTTTTTTGGGATTTTTACATTTAAAAAAAAAATCGTTTTTTTCAAAAAAAAAATTTTGTTTTCATTTGGCTTCAATAACTCTTTAGTTGACTCGTATGAATTAGCTCATTCCTTCATTTTGGTAGTTTGGTATTGAAGGGGTATGGTCCCAAATCTCATACCAAAGCAGTCGCGAGTGACCTGATTATCAAATACTTCCACCGGCAATAACTTATATGCGTCCGTGCGGACACGCGCAAACACAGATACCGAATCCAATCGGTCAAGTGATGAGAAAACTTACCTTGTGTACGAAAATGGATGTCACACATAGCGATGCGGTTTGACACCGCATCCTATGAACATTTTCGTCACGACAAGGGATCTAGGTAACGACAAAGGACCTAGCGATGCGGCCTGGCACCGCATCCTATAGACATCTTTGCCAAAGCAGGGGACTCGGAAACAACCGCAGTTACTGCAGATAACGACGCGGCCAGGCACTGCATCTTATCCACATGGCAAGTGGAACTGACACCATGACAGCATCTGGAACTAGTGGCAGCCGCCTGTCAGCCCACACGTAAGCAACGCTGGCACACATACTAGGGGTGAGCATGGTGCGGTTCGGTTCGGTTATTACCTATAACCGAAACCATAACCGCACATTGCGGTTATCAAAAAATCATAACCGTTCGGTTTCGGTTAATGCGGTTTCGGTTAATCGGTTATTACGGTTAATGCGGTTTCGGTTCGGTTATAGGTCGGTTATTTTCATTGTTTCTAATGTTGGACTTTAAATGTGTGGGTCGAGCAAAATTAATGCGCAAACAATAAATATACGGTTAATCAATTATATTTCACTACCATATGCATACTAATTCCAAAACAAAAGTAACACGTGTAGTCACGTGTTATGTGGAAACATACATACGAACACAAAGTGGTTTTTAAATTCGACACTTTTTAATCAAAACATAAAAAGTTGTAGTGCAATCTTCATCAAAGTTGGGTCATGGTTAAAAGTTAAAACATTCAAATACTTCACCAAAGATACATATTTCATGGTTAAGCATTTAAATGCAAACTTAAAGACTTATGGTGCTACGGATTTGTCTATGTTTATTCGGTTCGGTTCGGTTCGGTTATTTGCGGTTATGAAAATAAGAATAACCATAACCGAACCACAAAAATCGGTTATTAAAAATATAAATAACCAACCCTTTGGTTATTTCGGTTATCGGTTATTTCGATTCGGTTTTTTTTTTGTTATTTCGGTTACGGTTCGGTTAATTCGGTTGTATGCTCACCCCTAACACATACTGACAGTCGCAGTGGAACGTGGCATCACCTCCATGATCAACGAGCCTGATACACCTGCAAAGGGCTACATACTGTCATTCTAGCCACTCAATCACCCTCCTTCACTCCTCGGTTATAAATACCCATCCCAAACCAGGTTTGAGGTATCGCTTATCAAACTCTCTCACTCACACTATTATCACACACTTTGCTCTTAAGCAAATTACTGATTCTCACGCCGGAGAGTGGTAACAAGGAGCACCACCCACCCCATCCTCCTTGTTACAAGTCACGGTGTGTTTCCCTTGTGCAGGAGACAGATCAAGCGGACGATCCAGCCACCGATACTCGAAAAGAAGGGATTAACCCTACTTAACGAGACCAGTGAATTAACCTCCCTTGATTAACCATTGTTTCATCAGGTATATTGTTATTTGAGAACTTAATAATTTTAATTGAGGATTTTATACAAGAAACAATTAGAATCATCAAAACTAATATAAAAATGAATGACTTGTTTAAAAGCCCTAATAAAGATTACACCTTTTTCGAATAATTTCTTCATTTTCCCATCATATGTATAAGGTTATAAGGTGTGGAGGAGTCCCATCATCAAGGGATGGGCCTTTACATCATCGAGTGTGGGGATGAGCCCTTTGTATGTATGTATGTATGTATGTATGTATGTATGTATGTATGTATGTATGTATGTATGTATGTATGTATGTATGTATGTGTCACGGCCCCCGACCCGGTTTTACCCGGTTCAGAAGCCGTGGAACAGAAACCCGTGGTATTGGTGTTTAATTAGGCAGCGGAAATTTTAACAAGATCTTTTAAAACTGAAAACACCCGATTATTTTATTTCAAGATTCAGGACAAACTCCGTAATTTACAATAGAGGAATTTCACTGGGAAATTCCCTGATTACAAAAACATGTTTATTTATTTACCGAGCCACTTTATCCAAGCTGGTAGTGCTACGCGGCACTTTTTCCTGGTTCACAGTAAATCACCTGAAACATGTTTAAAAAGATTTTATTAGCGCGGAAATACTGGCGAGTCATTCAATTTGCACAAAACGACACATTGTTATAAATTACAGTATTAAGAGCGATTACAATTGTCTCTATCTTATAATTAGCTGGTTCAGTTGTCACTCGACCGGATCTATGACTGTGGTCATATCACTATTGGGTCCTTTCACCCAAAAGTGACGTGTATCACTATTTAGGTCCTTTCACCTAAAAGTGATTTAAAACAGTAGTCATTGTGTACAATACCCCACTTACTGCCATTAATTTAAGATAACAAAAACTTAATCCCTGTAACATATAACTGGAAAGCATTTAGGTATTGTAAAACACTTTTGATAAAAAGAGAATGACTCACATTGCAAGTTTAGTTGGACAGAGTTTTGCCTACTGATTTAGCCTCGTAACCTAGTTAAATAATAATGCACACGAAGCTAGGTTAGTAACTTAATACAACATTTACGATAAGCTCACGAAATCAAAACCCTCATGACGAATGACAAAGTATAGCCCGAATTGGGGCAGCAATTAAACATCCATCGGATCGGTTTCAATTGATCGGACATTGTATCGTAGCAGTGATCGAGTTATTACCCTGTAATCGTAGCAGCGTTACGACACTCAAACACTCGAATATAAGTAGAAATTTGCTGTTTTGAAAGGATTTTTCGAACATAGAGGCCAGGCCATGCAACGTCCTATTTATAGCAAAATTTTAAGTTTTACGCGGCCCGCGTAAGCTTGAAGGGACTCCTACGCGGCCCGCGAGGGCCACCCTAGCTACGGCTAGGGCTGCCATGTCACACCCTAGGTCTGCCACGTGGCCTAAAGCTTATCCGGGGAATTTTCAAGCTGTCGCGCCCCGCGTAAGCTTCGGCTATCTCTTACGCGGCCCGCGACAGATCACCAAATTCAGATTTCTTGGTTTTTCACAAGGATTAGGGTTTTAGGGGTCCGGGTTTTCACTTACGGAGTGTTGTGGGACATTTTTGCAGGTCCTTACAGTATGTATGTATGTATGTATGTATGTATGTATGTATGTATGTATGTATGTATGTATGTATGTATGTATGTATGTATGTATGTAGAGAGAGGCTCGTCACCACCGGCAATGGGGCGACGATTCCGACGGGACGAAGCTGGGGGCGGTGTTGCCGAACCGGGATGGGCCTCGATGGGTCGGCGCCGTCCCCCACACCTAGCAGCCTAATTGTTTCGTCTTTTTCAATTGTACCTAGTCATCGACATCATCAAAAAAAAAATGGTAGGTGCACGGTACCATTAACCGCGGGAGGGTTCTCCCTCCCCAGGCTAGCGACCCGCAACGCTGCCTGGCGGTGAGTCCCCCAGCCGAGTGGACATCAGGTGCTAGTTACGCTAACGACCGGAGTCGAACCTGAGTCCCCACGGTGTTTGCGGGGTGCGGTGGCCACTGGGCTGACACCCAGTCATCATCGTCATCAACATCATATTCCTTTCTATGTGTATAATTTTAAGCTCGAGGTTTAAAGCAAAATCCAAAAAATCAATGATGATGGCAAATAAAAACATACATTTTATAAAAATGAAGGAAAAAAGATGGATAAAGAACAATTTGTCCACTTTCAATATGCAAGTTGGCATATTGGTGCTATAGAAAGAAGCACAAAATCGAATTATATATTTCCAGGCTGTGTGTTTCTGAGCTTTAGATGTAGTCGAGGGCCGTTTTGTACTCCCAATCATCACATGCACTTTTAAACACCAAATATTTGTATTGAATGAAGAAGACAAAAGCTTAGAAAAAATATGTAAACTTTTTTGTTGTAATAAAAAACCAAGTGATATGTGGTGGAGCTCAACTTGCAACCTCCCTTTGTGTTTTGCAACATCAAGTCATCAACACCCCCATGATCATAAAGGGAAAGGGATAAGATAAATAAATATCACCTTCAATTCTTTAAGTTAATATTATAATTAACATTAACATTAATAGAGTTAACTACATAAATGGTCCATGTGATTTAGCAAAAATAGTAGGTTTGGATGTAAATTTGAAAAATAACATGTTTGGTATCTCGATTTTCAGTTTGTAATATGTTTAGGTCTACAATTTTAAAAATTAATGTTAAGTTAGAAAAAAATTACACCGTTGGTTCTTGTGGTTTATATCAAATTTCAATGTCAGGTACTAACAGTTTTTTGTTGCAAAATCAGGTATTAATGTTCTAATTTGTTACAATGTTGAGTACTAAGGCCAAATCTTGTCACAATGTAGAGTACTAAAGCCAAACTTTGTTAACTTTTTTTGTTATTTGGAACACAATGGTGGTGGTGGGTTTTACAGATCTAAGAAATGTGAAAGAAGACGACTGATTCGATGTTGTCTTGCTTGGAGGTGGAGGATGTCGTTTGGGTGTCTTGATTTTACAGTGACAATGGTTGATGATGACAGATGGTTGATGAAGACGGTGGAGGTGGAAGGCTCGGTGGTGATTGTCGTGCGTGGAAGTGGAGGGCTCGCTGGTGGTAGTCGTGGGTAGAGGTGGAGGGTTCAGTGTTGGTGGTCAACATTGGTGGTTCACAGTGGGGTAATGGTGGTGAATCGGAGGCAGTTGATGGTGGAGTGGAGGTTGAAGACGGAGTTCGATGTGGTGCGATTGTGGTGGAATGTGGTAGGGGTGGTGACAGGTGGTGGACTGGTGGATGTGTTTCCAGCTAGACAGTAGACAGAGAGAGAGAGAGAGAGCGAGCGTATGAGAGAGAGAGAGAGGGAGAGTATTCTAAATTGAGGACAAAGGCTGGGATTTTGGTCAAATAGCGTTTTTGAGTCACGGCATGTGAATGGACCAATTTGCCCTTGGATAAATTGAGGATAATTGACTTTTGCTAATTGGGTTTGTAATAAAGAGCATAAAAATAGAGAATTTGAACATGGTCTGTATTCGTAGTAAATTAAATTATTGTCACGTTAATAGTTTTGAGAGTCCACTCACGTAAATCGCCGTATTGATCTTTGCCCTCTATTCATTTAATTTTGTTTGGAGAGATAAAATATAAAGGTTTAATGATTTTATTATTAAGTTAGATAAAATTGGCATTATCATAGTTTATTTGTATATAAATATTCGGGAATTTTGTTTGGAGAGATAAAATGATAAAAATTTTAATGATTTTATTATTAAAGCATTATCATAGTTTATTTGTGTATAAATATTCGGGAGAAAATTTCAAACAATTATAAAATATAACTAGGATTAAGATCAAATATGTTAAGTTATAGTTTGTGTTGTAAGTAAGATGTATTATAATTATCTCGGGTAACGGGTCAAAACAAACAAGTTTTTTTTTTCTTGAATCTGGACAAAATCATTCCGGGTCGGGCCAGAATTGAAAACGAGCTGCCAGCTCTCCAACATTCAACTAGGTATATGCTTTCATTACTGATTATGATACATTATATTTATGAGGCATTAACTTCTTTGGTAGCTGGTAATGGTTGTGTTTTATATTTTGTTTACTTAGATCAGTTAGTTTTAAAATTTATGAAACAATTCTGAAACTTGAATGTTTTTTTTAGTTAGAAACAGTTTGAGTAATTTTAGTAAAATATTACATATTCTGATGTTATTGGAGGGGTCTAATGTTCAAACTACCTTACTTGTGTCAAAAGATGGTCAATAGGGATTCACATTCCTTTAGTCCAAGTGGTAACAAAGATGTTTAATTCTTAAGTTGTATACATAACCGATATTTGTCTTTTTCTTGATGTTTTTGTACACGGCTTCTAAAGAAAACTTTGTTACCATTTTATGTAATGTCATTTGATTTGCATTACTTTTATCGACATACTTATGAATAATGTCATTTAAAATTTCCTACCTGGGTTTCTACCCGGGTGATAACCTAGATATAAGATGCCCTAACTAATTCAATTTCTGTTTTTTTTTTCTTCTTCTTGGTAAGGTTTGCCAAACATGGGTCTTAGCATGAATAGATATGAGGTTATAAATCATACAAAAAAAAATACAACGCAATGGGGACAAGTTGGCAGAACGTGTAACCACCTTGGTTTTCACACTTGTATTTGTTTTGACTTGCATTGTAACAATTACCGTATTTGGAATGAAACTTATTTGATCCTACTTGCTTTGTGCTCATACCGATGCAAACACGTGAAACAATTTCAAATTTGTTGAGTTTTTATGCTATTAAACACGGTTACATAAACTATAAGGGTTTATTGTGACTACTTGTGAAACTACTAGTTGAGGGACCAATTTGACATTCTTTAAAACCTGCTTGAAATCTATTAATTTTTAAGTTCAAGGACTAAAACCGTAATTATTTGAAAGTACAAGTCCATGGGCTAAATTGTCATTTTTGAAACTATATAAATACAAGGGTTAAAGTGCAATTATTTCAAACTACAAGTTTAAGGTTCTTTTAGTAATTTTTGAAACATATTTTATAAAAGAAATAAAAATATATAAATTGTTTTAAAAATTCTAGGGTTCAAATGGTCATTTTCTTAAACTTAAACAGTACAGGGACTACTTGTGTAAAAACTGAAACTTCAGGGACCAAAGTGTAAATATTCAAAAATTCGGTCAAAATGGGGTCTTCTGTGTAAGAACCGGTCCTTGTATGGATCGAACTCGTGACCTCTCGTTTAGAACCGCAACGCCTTAACCAGATTATCCTCCTACTAGGAGCTGTTAGAATATGAAATTTAATTCCTTTTATACACTATTTAGGATTAATAATATTTAATTAATTATAATTTAGAACAAAAAAGGTTTAAAACCCAATCGAACCGGCCGCGAACAAGACTCGAACCCGAACACCCGCTGTACAACACCAACGTATTAACCAGTTTATCCTCCCATTGGAAGCTGATAAACTTCTAGATTATATTGATTATATACACTCGATAGAAATTAAATATATTATTTCAAACATGGATCGATCGCACTGATGACTGATTTCGATCCAATTCGGATTGTTTAATACTTTTGATCTATCCAGAACATCTACAACCCATACTCAACACAATTGAACGTTTAATCGACACATATCAGTGCCAAATTTGCTGTAAAATCGGACTTTTTATAAAAAAAATTAAAGTGGATCGATTCCACAAACTTTTGTTGTTTCTGTGTCAAATTGATAGCTATATAAGCTTCCTTAGATCACCACTAATCTCCTACACCTCTCACAATTAACAAACACTTCGAAATTTACCCTCTGTTCAAACCTGCAACCTCGCCGGAGTTTACAGTCGCCGGAGATAGCCATTTCACCGTTTCAGTCGATACCGGTTAGTTTTTATCTGGTAAATTAGTTCAATTATGCTTGTACAATGATTCCTTAAAATTAATTTCGATAAAACATAGGTTTCCCGTAGAATTGAAAGGGTTTGACTTTCTGTTTGACTCGGTCTGAACATTTGGGGAAGATGACCAAATTTCAATTCTGTATTTATTTTAATTAAACTAAACTTATAAACAACCACCAGGCCTAGCCCAGTGGTTGTGTGTGTTGTTTTCTAATCAGTTGACCCGGGTTCGAATCCGGGGACAACCAAACCTTTTTATTCTTTTTATTTTTAATACTTTTAACATTTCAATAATTTTTATAACATTATTAGACACTGTTACTTTTATTAAAAATATAAAGTTAGTCAATTTATTTATAAAACTAATTTTTATGATATTAAAACAGTTTATTATTAAATAATTCATAATAAATCAATTTTTAGGAAATAAATACTGAAACTTTTATGTTAATTATTTTAAATGGTGAACTTTACAAAAATAATATTGTTACTGATATTTTATATAATTTTGATATTTATATAATTAAATCGGTTTTAATACTTATGAATATAATTTAATTTAGTGTAATTAAATTATATAACTATATAATTTATATCCAAAATTATTTTAGACTTATTACTGAGTTTATATAAACTTAGAATCTGAATTTTTATTATATTTAATTATTTAGATAATTAAACTTATATGAACTTATTCATTGATATTTTAAACAAATTAATTCATTTTAATTATTTAAAATGATTCCAAGACCATAATAATTATTTTAAATCAGTGATATTCAAGTTCAATAATTAAAAATGTTATTTTTTATAATTAATTTGATAATTAGTTATATAATTATCATATTAATTCTTTTAAACAAAATATTTATCATTTATCAAATAATATATATTTTAAACCATCTAAATTAATTTATAATTTTTATAAATTAATAATATCACTTGTAAAATATTTGGTTATAATCAATTATTTAACTATGTTATTTAAATATACTAGTTGATTATATTTGATTTATTATTACAAATGTTATATTAAATCAATTATATATTTTACAATTATATTATTTATGTTAAATAAATATTTTTCATAAATAATTCCTTGATATCATATTCATTTTCCAAGTCCTCTTGTTAGGTTATCCAAACCACATAGTTACCGTTTAGACAAAACCCTACCGAATCCTATAGATTTAGGATTTCCGCTTATTCAATTAAACATTATTGTTGATACACATTCTATATTGTTGCATGTTCAATCAATTAGAGTGACGTGGAATCTTGTTTCCAAAAACTCTTACAATTACATACGTGTTTGGACTTACCCGCAATCAAGGTGAGTTCATAGCCCCTTTTTACATTATTTTTGGGATGATACATATGTTACAATGTGATACAAACTATTTGCTATTTTGTGGTTCCCCCGATTTGCCTTTGCATTTGCTTAATACTTGTTGTTCTTGCTTTAACGCGTTTACGTTCATTAACTTGCAAGAGCCCAACGGTTATATTATAGCGCTATAGGTGTGACGCCCCATCTCACTTCCAGTGAAACTATTTGTTGTAATTGTTGTTGTTGATACTCATGTGAAACTTTTTGGAAGTGTGGTGATAGACCCGTGTTACATCATAACGAAGGTTTGAATGTACCACCAAGTGACTACTTGTATTACTCTTTTGCTTAAAGACATATCACATGCCACAGTGTTAAACCATTTTCATATCACATTGTTATTTTTGCCTAACAAAATCTATGAATTCACTCAACCGTTTGTTGACCCAATATTTTTCTAACATATGTTTCAGGTGACAATGTTTGATGCTATGATTTGCAAGAATATATCATATAGGATTGATCAAGATTTATGCCTTAGATTAAATCAGAATCTATCAATTGTGAAACAATTTGTTATGATGTATTTTGTTTATGTACTCTTATTTACTCGGATGTGAATGCAATCTCTTTAATTGAATCTAAACTATATTTCAACTTAATTTAATCATCATGTGCTCAAATGCATTCTGCCATGTTTCGTGATGCCCTTGACTTTTCCGCCTCCGGTCAGGGTGTTACAGATTGGTATCAGAGCCATGGTTATAGGGATTTAGGTTATTAGTAATATTTTGACCTAGGCTATAACTTACCTAGGGCACTTTCCATTAGCAAACTCTTCCGTTATCTTTGCCTTTGTCTTCATCCCTATCCTTATCTTTTGTAACCAATGTCTCGTCACCGCGGATCTCATCTTTAGATTTTACAAAAGCTCATCACCTATCCTTAGGTGATTATTTTCAAAACCTCTTCTGATTTTTAAATTCTCATCAAAGTCTTGGGCTCTAATAACGAACTCGTGCAATCTGGAAGGGTGGATGCCTGTATTCGGGGTTTTCTGTCTAGGCAAGCACTTCGTATAAATTCCAACTCGAGGAACCAGTTGTGCTTACCTAGGAATTCTTTGGATGAGTGTCCACTTATAGGCTAAAGCATGACTTCACTAAGTTATAAGAACCCAACTACTTTGACTTGTCATTGATTTCGTTTATTCGTGGAATAAATGATATCCATCTTGTTACGTGTTTTCTCTTATCCTCATTGATTTTATGAAACTACTTTATCCCATTATGAAACCATCATGATCTTATGTTTTACCTACCTCATGAAGATGCCTCCTCAACGTGCACCACAAGACAATGTCCCGAACGCAGAAATGGCAGCTCTTCTTGCTCAACAGATAGCTGCAATACTTCCCGACCTTGTAACACAACTTTCTCAAGCCACCAACGGGCAAAGTAGCAGCAGAACCAACGGAAACCATCACGACACTCCATGCAACTTCAAAAAATTCAACTCTTGCCACCCCACTAAGTTTACGGGGAATGAAGGTGCTACTGGACTCCTTCAATGGACCGAAAGTATGGAGAATACATTCCGCCAGAATCAGTGTATAAATGAACGCAAGGTCGAATTTGCTTCTAGCGTCTTACAAAAGAGGGCGTTAACTTGGTGGAATGGAATCATGAAGGATCGCACAGCCGAAGTTGCTATGGCTTTGACCTGGGAAGAATTGAAAGTTCTCATGTTAAAGGAATTATGCCCACGAAACGAAATGAAAGCACTGGAAGATGAGTTCCACGACCTTAAACAAGATAGTGGAGAAAACCGCGCTTATATAAACCGGTTCGAAGAATTGTGCATCCTCTGTCCCACAAACCTAGCTCCCGATCGCTTGATCGAGAAATTCATTAGTGGACTGCCTAGTTGCATCAAGCACATAGTGACTGGAAGCAGACCAGCCACACTTCGAGACGCTTATGAACTCTCTGCTATATTGACGGATGCTCAAGTCAAGGAATGGAACTTATCCCGAAAGAGCGATAAGAAGACACCATCCAAAGCTGTATCCGACACTATCAAAGCGGCAAATGATGGAGCCCAATCTTCGAGGAAAACCAGGAATGCAAACAAACGCAAAGTAGTCAGAAACTTTGCCATTACAACTCCTGCTCCCGCCAACCAGGCTCCTCCTGCCAAGAAGCCATATGTTGGTGAAGCACCGTTATGCAACCGTTGTAACTACCATCATCAAGCCCGTTTTCCTTGTAAACAGTGCACAAGTTGTGGGCACTTTGGTCATCTTGCAGCCACATGCCGTACACATCAAGCTGTTGCTCCTCCTGCTGTTCAAGCTGCTGCACTACCTCATTATCCCGTTGGAACTTGCTTCAATTGCGGTGATCCGAATCACTTCAAACAGGAATGTCCCAAACTTGCAAATGCTCAACCCGCTAGAGGTCGTGCATTCAACCTGAATGTCAATGAGGCTCGTGCCGTAAATGATGTGGTCAACGGTATGTTTCTCGTTAACAATCGCTATGCTTCTGTTTTGTTTGATCCGGGTGCAAATAGGAGTTTTGTTTCACTTGAGTTTGAACCTTTGCTTGCCTTACCACGTACAAAACTGAATGAATCATTTGAAGTTATAGTAGCTAGTGGCGATCACTCCGTGTTAAATTCTGTCATTACCAATTGTAAACTTGAACTTCATGGCCATGTTTTTCCGATCAACCTTATTCCCATGAAACTTGGATGTTTTGATATCATAGTAGGCATGGATTGGTTAGCTCCAAATCATGCCGAAGTTGTTTGTCATAATAAATTCGTTCGTTTACCATTGCCGTCTGGTGAAGTTCTGAAGGTCTATGGGGAAGGACCCTATAAAAGTCTCAACCTCATATCTTGCGTGCAAGCTCAGAAGTATTTGCGCAAGAACTACGTGGCTTTTCTAGCCCACGTGGGGGAGAAGAAGGAAGAAACCAAGAACATTAAAGATATTCCAATCATTCGAGATTTTCATGAAGTTTTTCCCGATGATCTACCTGGCTTACCTCCCGTGCGTCAAGTAGAATTTCGTATCGATCTTGTTCCTGGTGCTAATCCTATTGCCAAATCTCCCTATCGTCTTGCACCTTCGGAAATGCAAGAACTTGCTAACCAACTTCAAGAGCTTTCTGACAAAGGTTTCATTCGCCCCAGTTTTTCTCCTTGGGGAGCTCCAGTTTTGTTCGTCAAAAAGAAAGATGGTTCCATGCGTATGTGTATCGATTACCGTGAACTGAACAAACTCACCATCAAAAACCGTTATCCCCTGCCTCGCATTGATGATCTCTTCGATCAATTACAAGGTGCCACTTGCTTCTCAAAGATCGACTTATGCTCTGGTTATCACCAACTACGCATTTTTGAAGACGACATTCCTAAAACCGCTTTTCGCACACGCTACGGTCACTATGAGTTCACCGTTATGCCATTTGGTTTAACCAATGCCCCTGCGGTCTTCATGGATTTAATGAACCGTGTTTGCAAGCCCTACCTAGATAAATTTGTCATTGTCTTCATTGATGACATTCTTATCTATTCCAAAACCAAAGCTGATCATGTGAATCACCTTCGATTGATGTTAGACCTCCTAAAGAAAGAACAACTTTATGCCAAATTCTCGAAATGCGAATTCTGGCTTAAGGAAGTTCAATTTTTGGGACACATCATAAAAAACAAAGGAATTTATGTTGATCCTACGAAGATTGAAGCCATAAAGAATTGGAGTGTTCCTACCACTCCAACCGAAATCCGTTCTTTCCTTGGTTTAGCTGGGTATTATCGACGTTTCATTGCCAATTTTTCCAAACTTGCTGTTCCGCTTACGTCTTTAACTCACAAGGGTAAACCTTTTGAGTGGGGACCAAAACAAGATGAAGCTTTCCAAATTCTTAAACAGAAACTTTGTGATGCTCCTATTCTGACTTTCCCTGATGGTAACGACGATTTCGTGGTGTATTGTGATGCTTCCAAACTTGGCTTAGGCTGCGTCCTCATGCAACGAGGCAAAGTCATAGCCTATGCATCTCGACAACTGAAGGACCATGAAAAGAGATACACTACCCATGATCTTGAATTGGGTGTCGTAATCTTCGCTCTAAAAATCTGGAGACACTATCTTTATGGTACAAAATGTGTGATTTTCACTGATCATAAAAGTCTCCAATACATCTTTGATCAGAAGGATTTAAACATGCGCCAACGTAGATGGATTGAACTTTTAAATGACTACGATTGCGAGATTCACTATCACCCCAGAAAAGTGAATGTTGTTGCTGATGCTTTAAGTCGTAAAGAACGCATTCAACTTCATAGCATACAAATCCATTCTGACATCCAAACCCGTATTCTCCAAGCTCAGCAAGACGTTGGGGCCAGCAGTGATTTGCTTACTGAATTACCTCATAAACTTGATCTCCTTCTCGAGACCAAAGAAGATGGCTTACGACATTTCAAAAACCGTCTGTGGGTTCCTAATCGTGACAACCTTCGTACATTCTTGATGGACGAAGCCCACAAGTCCCGATATTCTATTCATCCCGGTGCGGACAAGATGTACAAGGATCTTCGAAACCTTTACTGGTGGCCCGGAATGAAAAAGGATGTTGCTCTCTACGTGTCCAAATGCCTCACATGTTTGAAGGTTAAAGCTGAACACCAATTACCTTCTGGATTACTTGAACAACCCTAAATTCCTATGTGGAAATGGGAGGAAATTGCTATGGATTTCGTAACCAAGTTGCCACGCACTTCTCGAGGTTATGACAGCATTTGGGTGATCGTTGACCGTCTAACCAAATCAGCTCACTTTTTGCCAATTCGAGAAGATTACTCTGTTGCTGAACTTGCTAAACTCTACCTTGACGAGATTGTTGCTCGTCATGGTTTGCCCTTGAACATTATTTCTGATCGTGATGGTCGTTTTACCTCTCGTTTTTGGGAAACTATGCAATCTGCTTTAGGAACTCGACTAAATCTCAGCACAGCTAATCACCCTCAAACTGATGGTCAGTCTGAATGAACCATTCAAACCCTTGAGGATATGTTACGAGCTTGCGTTATAGATTTTGGTGGTAATTGGGATTCACATCTATCTTTGATTGAATTCTCTTATAACAATAGTTACCACTCCAGTCTTGAGATGGCGCCTTTTGAAGCTCTCTATGGTCGCAAGTGTCGTTCTCCTGTTTGTTGGAACGAGATTACTGAGGCACAAATCACTGGTCCTGAACTAATCCAAGAAACGACTGACAAGATCTTTAAAATTCGTGACAACCTTACAGTGGCTAGAAGTCGTCAAAAGAGTTATGCTGATAAATGACGCAAACCCCTTGAATTCCAAGTCGGTGAGATGGTACTTCTCAAGGTCTCTCCTTGGAAAGGCATTGTACGCTTTGGAAAGAAAAGTAAACTAGCTCCACAATATGTTGGTCCTTTTAAGATCATCGAAAGGATTGGTAAAGTAGCCTACAAACTTGAGTTACCTCCTGAACTCAGCAACGTTCATCCTACCTTTCATGTCTTCAATCTCAGAAAGTGTCTTGTTGATAAAAACCATCATGTACCACTCGACGACATTCGCATCGACGACTCCGTGCACTTTGTTGAAAAACCGGTAGAAATCATGGACCGTGAAGTGAAGAAGCTAAGATGAAGCCACATACTTATCGTTAAGGTACGTTGGGAATCCAAACGTGGCCCAGAATTCACTTGGGAATGTGAGGGTGATATGAAGACCAAGTATCCGCATCTCTTTGCAAAAGAATCTCCTACACCAATTTCGAGACGAAATTCTCAAAAGTAGGGGAGACTATAACTACCTTGGTTTTCACACTTGTATTTGTTTTGACTTGCATTGTAACAATTACCGTATTTGGAATGAAACTTATTTGAACCTACTTGCTTTGTGCTCATACCGATGCAAACACGTGAAACAATTTCAAATTTGTTGAGTTTTTATGCTATTAAACACAGTTACATAAACTATAAGGGTTTATTGTGACTACTTGTGAAACTACTAGTTGAGGGACCTATTTGACATTCTTTAAAACCTGCTTGAAATCTATTACTTTTTAAGTTCAAGGACTAAAACCGTAATTATTTGAAAGTACAAGACCATGGGCTAAATTTTCATTTTTGAAACTATATAAATACAAGGGTTAAAGTGAAATTATTTCAAACTACAAGTTTAAGGTTCTTTTTGTAATTTTTGAAACATATTTTATAAAAGAAATAAAAATATATAAATTGTTTAAAAAAGTCTAGGGTTCAAATGGTCATTTTCTTAAACTTAAACAGTACAGGGACTATTTGTGTAAAAACTGAAACTTCAGGGACCAAAGTGTAAATATTCAAAATTCGGTCAAAAGGGGGTCTTCTGTGTAAGAACCGGCCCTTGTATGGATCGAACTTGTGACCTCTCGTTTATAACTGCAATGCCTTAACCAGTTTATCCTCCTACTAGGAGCTTGGTCCCATGTGGTGGGGTTGGGCCGGTTTCCTCCTTGGAGGTCACCGGTTCGATCCTCGGCTGCAGCGTTATGGGGGGGAGGACGTCCTAATGATGGATCGTTCCTACCGAGGCATGGTGCGGTCCTGAGGGCAACCCGGTTTTCATCCAGCTGTTACCCCAGCGAGTCTCTCGTGTGGGGGCAGTATGGTTTCCGGGCGAAGGTCAGTCAGAGCGGCAGCCGGGGCCCGATCAAACATCGCGTCTGCGAAAGCTGGGCTGACGGGTAACCGTCCTTGACGGGACCCGGTGACCAATGGTCCATGTACATATTAAAAGTCACCCTTCAAAAAAAAAAGAATATGAAATTTAATTCCTTTTATACACTATTTAGGATTAATAATATTTAATTAATTATAATTTAGAACAAAAAGGGTTTAAAACCCAATCGAACCGGCCGCGAACAAGACTCGAACCCGAACACCCGCTGTACAACACCAACGTATTAACCAGTTTATCCTCCCATTGGGAGCTGATAAACTTCTAGATTATATTGATTATATACACTCGATAGAAATTAAATATATTATTTCAAACATGGATCGATCGCACTGATGACTGATTTCGATCCAATTCGGATTGTTTAATACTTTTGATCTATCCAGAACATCTACAACCCATACTCAACCCAATTGAACGTTTAATCGACACGCATCAGTGCCAAATTTGCTGTAAAATCGGAATTTTTATAAAAAAATTAAATTGGATCGATTCCACTAACTTTTGTTGTTTCTGTGTGGAATTGATATGTAACACCTCAAAAATTCACGTCCTATAATGTGTAGACACGTGTCAAATGTTTAAACGTGTGAAAGAAATATTATAGAAGGACTAAAGTTGACAAACATGGAAAGTATGTGAATATACGTATTCTAAGTGTCAACTGTGAATAAATATAATGTACATTAACCCTGCATGGTGCTCATACCTTCAAACGAATAAATCATGGATCATACAAAGCTAAAAGTGAGAGATTTCAAACTACAGAGGCTAAATGTGTCAACATGTTTAAATTATACCTCTGAGTGACCTTTTGACAAACCCGAAGCTTTGTAACGATAAATTATGCTCACTAGAATGCACGATTAAAATTTCATAAAGTTTCGTTATCGTATGAGAAAGTTATGATCAAATTCGTGTGCGAAGGGTTAAAGCGTAAACGTTGAATGTTAGGACTTTTCGGGTGACAACGAAGTTAACCGGGGACCTAAGAAAGTGGGTATATGTTTTAAAGCCCTTATAGATCAACATTGAGGGTTTAAAATGCAAGAAAACAAGTGCCTAATCAAGTTTTGAAGAGCCAAGGATCAAAATGAAATAAATCACAAAAGCTGATCAGGGAGGGCCTAGCGCGACGCGAGGGAGGCGTGGCGTCGCGCGAGGGGTGCCCAGCTCCGAATTAAATGGGTTATTGCCTGCTGAGTGCAATCTGATCGATTCTAACCCGTTTTTCCACATCTCTTGACCCCTAAAACACCCCCTAAGCATCTAGGACACATGTGGGAAGGTTGTGGTGTGTGCTAGACCTTGTTGTCAACACCTTGTGGTGATTGAATTCACTATAAAAGGCCACAAGTGTTCAACACTTTCTTCACACCTTCATCTGCATTTGAGGATCATTTCTGGAGCTCAACTTCCTCTCAAGTGTTCCCTAATCAAGCTTAGGACTTCAGTAAGTGTTCTAATCCTTTCTAAATTGAGTTTAGCTTAGTTATTTAGCTAAAAGTCAAACCGTCGTAATTACGGTTTGACTTCGAGATTAGTCAGCAATGGCTCAGTCAAATCTTGAATTAAAAGTAGGTATAAGTTGGTATTTATGTGGGTAATAAACCCTCAAAAGGGTTCCCCCTGATTACCACTCTAACCAGGACAAAAGTCGGGTCAAACGTGTACTTAAAAAGTCAACAGAAAGTTTAAAATGCGATTTATGCATAATTAGCAATGTAGACCATATACAACCTGTTTGATCATTGTTATAACTTGGTAATAAGTGTAAGAACATGTCTAAACATGTTCAACCCGACAATTTCCTGTTTAGACCCGGTTCGGAACCGAAAGTCACATAGTTTAACTTTCACTTTGACTTTCAGTTTTGACCCGTTAAGGCATGTTTTAGAAATGCCTCAGAGCTTTAATTGGACTAGGTTACATGTTAGAACAACCCTCTGTGATTATACACCTTGGTTCATTAGTTATCCAATTAATATGCATGTTTCCGTTAATTGCTCATATGTTGACCGTTATGCCCTTATTACCTTAAAACGTGATTTTTGAAAATGTAAAAGAGTAGAAACTTTAATTACTGATATATAGACTTGTATGCAAAGTTTGAAATCAGTTTGAATTATAGATTGAGAGTTATGCTCATTATCGCAAAATTAAAGCTTTACGTTAATAAAACGGCGTAATTAGCGTATAGCCTAGTTAAGCCTACTTTTTGATATCAAATCTTTTACCCACTGATGTAATATATTATTTTTGGATTTTTAATTAATTTTAGGCTGAGCATAACTCATAGTCGTAGGCTTAATCCGGTAATTGTCGGTTTTGCCCTTACGGGCCATAAAATGAGTTTTACATATCTAAACGACTCCAAACCTTTTGCTACTGATCACATATGATAAATAAATTATTTTAAGCCTTCTGGAAATATAAAAATATCAGATTTAAGTATCGAACCCGGAAATGGCCTTTAATCGCCTTATTAAGCGTTTTTAACGCAAAGTATGTATCAAAATTATATTGGACATACCCGGGTTGATACCTACTTATATAAGAGGAAAATTATGATATTTTAACAGTAAGCAAAGGTTGATAAACTTAGACTTCAGTTTTGAGATTTTTCGGCTTACGTGAAATTACCAAAATACCCCTACGGGGCATAGTTTGGTTAAAAATGATAAATTCCACATATATGCTTTAACCTACTGATATAACTTAGCAAATTGAGTATATTTGCTGATTACATCAGACCTGTAACTCAGGTTGTTACTTAAACTCTTTTATAAACTTTTAAATGACCAAACTACCCCTACGGGGCCTAGTTTGTGTTTAAACACGTTTCGGGCATAATGAAAGACATCTTACTGATATCACAACATATTTGAGGCATAATTAACTTAGGAAACCTGTATATAGCTCTCATGAATACCCGTCACGCTTATTACGCGTACGGTTCGGTTTATGTAACAAGTTTACATAAATTAGCCGAAACGGGTCAAACCTTAACGGTTTCATCTCAAAATCCAGAATGTGAATAATAAACCCATATTAAACAAGTCTTCAAACTTCTCGGGTCTAAATCACATTCTATCCGGTCTTCGCTTAATCGTGCGTACGAACCGTATCTTTGAAACTAGCCGGTCTAAGCTTAAGCTTAATTAAAGACCCGTTAGGATTCTAATAGGTTATTATAAAACCTTCATTCCAGATTAGGAGGACCAGTAAAAGCTACGTGCATTTTGCTAATTGTGAATTATACTTGCTCAGGTAAATACTTTTAACTTATTTTCCCTATACGGGCTTGGGTTACGGTATATAGCATACCGCTTGATCGGGCATCAAATATCCACCATTAGGTGGGTAGTTGAATAATTTGATCGGCTCGTTTAAACAGTCTTGTTACTTAAAGCCTTTGGGGGGGTTAATGACCATGTCCCGGATATCCTTGGCATCATTTTACGAAATGGCCACGACTTAAGCGCGGGGTGTAGGCGTACACCCGTCAGTGCACAAAAGAACATTGTGGTGTGTCTATTGATCTTTAACCCGGACAAGATCCGGGCTACTGAACGCACAAGAAACATGTAATTCGTTCACAAGATTATAATATTAAATAATTCTCCCAAGTTAAATAAAAATGTTTATGCCATGTGCATCCAAACCAATTTTCAATCATTTTCCAAAATGAGTCAGTTGAATGTATTTACCAGTGTAAACTGACGTATTTTCCCAAAAAGATTAAATGCAGGTACTAAGCGAAATTGGCTGGGATTTCTCCTTAGCATCATTAGAAGTCTCGCAAGCTTAAGATGCCTGAAGTCTGTTGAACCATAAATACTATTTTTATTTCGATGCGACTGTGGATAAACTTCCGGATATTGTGACATTGATATACAATATTAAATTCGGTTGTATCATATTTTAAATTTGCTTCCGCTGTGCATATTATATATTGTGTTGTTTGACTATTATGTTGCCAACCACGTCACGATACTCCCCCACCGGGCCCAACGGTGACACGTGGAAATCGGGGTGTGACATGATAGCTATATAAGCTTCCTTAGATCACCAATAATCTCCTACACCTCTCACAATTAACAAACACTACGAAATTTACCCTCTGTTCAAACCTGCAACCTCGCCGGAATTTACAGTCGCCGGAGATAGCCGTTTCACCGTTTCATTCGATACCGGTTAGTTTTTATCTGGTAAATTAGTTTAATTATGCTTGTACAATGATTCCTTAAAATTAATTTCGATAAAACATAGGTTTCCCGTAGAATTGAAAGGGTTTGACTTTCTGTTTGACTCGGTCTGAACATTTGGGGAAGATGACCAAATTTCAATTCTGTATTTATTTTAATTAAACTAAACTTATAAACAACCACCAGGCCTAGCCCAGTGGTTGTGTGTGTTGTTTTCTAATCAGTTGACCCGGGTTCGAATCCGGGGACAACCAAACCTTTTTATTCTTTTTATTTTTAATACTTTTAACATTTCAATAATTTTTATAACATTATTAGACACTGTTACTTTTATTAAAAATATAAAGTTGGTCAATTTATTTATAAAACTAATTTTTATGATATTAAAACAGTTTATTATTAAATAATTCATAATAAATCAATTTTTAGGAAATAAATACTGAAACTTTTATGTTAATTATTTTAAATGGTGAACTTTACAAAAATAATATTGTTACTGATATTTTATATAATTTTGATAATTATATAATTAAATCAGTTTTAATTAGGGTTTTAAACAAACCGAACGAACACGAACAAGGTCGTGTTCATGTTCGTTCGTTAAGGAAATAAATGTGTTCACGAACGGTTCATGAACACTTACCGAACGAGATTTTATGTTCATGTTCGTTCATTAAGGAAATAAGCGTGTTAGCGAACGGTTCACGAACACAAACAAACACAAATAAATTTGGCGAACACGACGAAAGATAAAGATAGATGACCCAGAGAGTAGCACTCGAAATTGAATCCATTATTGTGGAACAGAGATCGATCGTATTCGCCGATGTAAATAAAAAGGAATGAAAGGGAAATGATGCATAAACAAGGTGAAAGTGGGTTTCCTAGTTTAATTGTTAGGGTAATAAAATGAATAAAAGTTTAATAATATAAAAAGTACAAATAAAATAAAAAAAGTACAAAGATCTTCAATTAAAACACAAACATACGAACATAAACGAACGCAAATCAACAAATGTTCTGAACATGTTCACGAACACGTTCACGAACACCTTACCGAACGTTCACGGACACAATCGAACGAACGAGACCTCTGTTCATGTTCGTTCATTTAACTAATCGAACGAACTTTCTTGTTCATGTTCGTTCGTTTAATAAACGAACGAACATAAACGAACTTCCCGCCGAACGATTCACGAACTGTTCGCTGAACGTTCGGTTCGTTTACAGCCCTAGTTTTAATACTTATGAATATAATTTAATTTAGTGTAATTAAATTATATAACAATATAATTTATATCCAAAATTATTTTAGACTTATTACTGAGTTTATATAAACTTAGAATCTGAATTTTTATTATATTTAATTATTTTGATAATTAAACTTATATGAACTTATTCATTGATATTTTAAACAAATTAATTCATTTTAATTATTTAAAATGATTCCAAGACCATAATAATTATTTTAAATCAGTGATATTCAAGTTCAATAATTAAAAATGTTATTTTTTATAATTAATTTGATAATTAGTTATATAATTATCATATTAATTCTTTTAAACAAAATATTTGTCATTTATCAAATAATATATATTTTAAACCATCTAAATTAATTTATAATTTTTTTAAATTAATAATATCACTTGTAAAATATTTGGTTATAATCAATTATTTAACTATGTTATTTAAATATACTAGTTGATTATATTTGATTTATTATTACAAATGTTATATTAAATCAATTATATATTTTAAATTATATTATTTATGTTAAATAAATATTTTTCATAAATAATTCCTTGATATCATATTCATTTTCCAAGTCCTCTTGTTAGGTTATCCAAACCACATAGTTACCGTTTAGACAAAACCCTACCGAATCCTATAGATTTAGGATTTCCGCTTATTCAATTAAACATTATTGTTGATACACATTCTATATTGTTGCATGTTCAATCAATTAGAGTGACGTGGAATCTTGTTTCCAAAAACTCTTACAATTACATACGTGTTTGGACTTACCCGCAATCAAGGTGAGTTCATAGCCCCTTTTTACATTATTTTTGGGATGATACATATGTTACAATGTGATACAAACTATTTGCTATTTTGTGGTTCCCCCAATTTGCCTTTGCATTTGCTTAATACTTGTTGTTGTTGCTTTAACGCGTTTACGTTCATTAACTTGCAAGAGCCCAACGGTTATATTATAGCGCTATAGGTGTGACGCCCCATCTCACTTCCAGTGAAACTATTTGTTGTAATTGTTGTTGTTGATACTCATGTGAAACTTTTTGGAAGTGTGGTGATAGACCCGTGTTACGTCATAACGAAGGTTTGAATGTACCACCAAGTGACTACTTGTATTACTCTTTTGCTTAAAGACATATCACATGCCACAGTGTTAAACCATTTTCATATCACATTGTTATTTTTGCCTAACAAAACCTATGAATTCACTCAACCGTTTGTTGACCCAATATTTTTCTAACATATGTTTCAGGTGACAATGTTTGATGCTATGATTTGCAAGAATATATCATATAGGATTGATCAAGATTTATGCCTTAGATTAAATCCGAATCTATCAATTGTGAAACAATTTGTTATGATGTATTTTGTTTATGTACTCTTATTTACTCGGATGTGAATGCAATCTCTTTAATTGAATCTAAACTATATTTCAACTTAATTTAATCATCATGTGCTCAAATGCATTCTGCCATGTTTCGTGATGCCCTTGACTTTTCCGCCTCCAGTCAGGGTGTTACAGAACGCAAGGTCATGGCGTGGGGTTCCGGTTAAGTTGACAGTTCCGAGGTTATGGAAACAAGTGGGCAAAATTTCTATCGACCTAGCTGCAATGGGGATTGATCTTGATAGGCTTTTTTCAGTTATATTGGGTCGCGGGCAGGATGTTTTATTTTGGCGGGAGGCCTGGGCTATAAACGAACCTTTTCAATCAAAGTATCCAGCTCTGTTTAGGCTGGAACGGGAGAAAAACGCCAAGGTTGCGGGCATGTTTAAACTGGAGAACGGGGTGAGAACATTCACACCATGTTGGGCGCACCTCCCAAACAGTGCTCAGGAGCTGGTTAAACTAGAAGACTTGTGGGTGACTTTATAATCTGTTCAGAGTACAGGGGTGGAGGATCGGTGGGAGTGGGCCCTCAACCCGATGGGCTCATTCACAGTTAGCAGTCTAAGGAACCAGCTGGATGAGCAGGCTGACGCGACTTGCGGGGTGGGTTTTCGCTGGAACAACTGGACTCCGCTGAACGTTAATTTTTTAGCTTGGCGAGTCTATTTGGACCGACTTCCTACTATGGAGGCTTTAAGTAAAAGAAATGTACAAGTTCCTTCGACGTCGTGTGCTATGTGCCAAGATTATGAGGAGACTTCTGATCATTTGTTTGCCTCGTGTCCTTTTTCACAAGGAGTTTGGGACCAGATTGGATGCTGGTGCAGAATAGCGCCATGCTATATTTTCGGAGCAAAGGATGTTATTCAGGCCCATGATTACTTGACTGGGTCACTTAAGTGGAAAAAAGGTAATTTATTTGATCTTTCAAACTGCTGTATGGTGTATTTGGAGGGCTCCTAACGAGCGGGTATTCGAGGGCAAGACGCAGCAGGTAAGAAAAGTTGTGGAGGATGTCAAGACCATGGAATTCTTGTGGTTTAGAAACAGAGCAAAGATGCCCCATATCACATGGAGCCAATGGGTTGATTTTAATGTAACTGGTATGGGTCTATAACATTCTGTTTTGATGTCTTTGGGGTTTGTAATGTTTGCTAACTTGAGGTTAGCATATACATAAATGAAATGTTTTGTTGGCCGCTAAAAAAAAAATACTTTTATAGATATAGATTTTTTTTAACACAACCCATAACCCGTGAAGCTCACGGGTATATAACCTAGTTTGTTATATAAACCCACCCGGCCCTCCCATGCAACTCTCTCTACTCTTCCTCTTCTTTTTACCGTCACCCATCCAGCATCACCCACCTCAGACAGGACATGATGATGGTGGTGTCATTTATGGTGGTATGACGATAGCGTCTAGATATGAGAGACATGAAGGACGATGGGTTTTTGGAAAACAATGGTGGTGGTGGGTTTTTGTAACAACTCTCATCAAAATTCCTATTTATTATATTATTTTATTCAATAGGAAACCCTAATTAAGAAACCCAAGTGATTCTGCATAAACCCTAAAATTTTCAGAACAATCGGAATCAGGATCAGGGCCCCTAAAACTCAGGGGGGGTAAACCCTAGTCGGTAATATCTAAACAGTTTTACGTGTACGTTGAATTTTAACGCGAAACCAATTCACCTGAGCTACTGGGACACGAAGCAACAGGGTAGAATAAGGTCTCTCGCGCCACGCGACGCGCACAAGGAGATCCTTCGCGTGGCGCGAGGGGGACGTTTTTCAGGTATATATAGGTGAGTCTGTTTCATGCAATTGTGCGTTAGTTCGACGTTCAAACTCAAAATTTACGTTGAGATATTGTCTGAATACCACAAAAACACACACAGATCACAAAGTGCTGCCGCAAAACAGGGTAATAACTCGATCGCTGCTACGATTCAATGTCCGATTGATTAAACTATCCAATGGATGTTTAAGTGCTGCCCACATTAGGGTTTATGCTTTGTCATTCGTTGTTAATTCAATGGATGTTTAAGAATCGCACTTTGCCATTCGTTGTGAAGGTTTCAATCTCGTGAGTTATCGTAAATGTTGTATTAGTTACTAACCTAGTTTGTGTGCTTATCATTAATTTAGGTAACAAGGCTAATCCATAGACTAGACTCTGCCCGTGTTAAATCTGCAAAGTGAGTCATTCTCTTTTTATCAAATTACTTTCAAAAGCATGTTTATTTTCAAAGTTATAATTACAGGGATTAAGTCTTTGTAATCACCAAATTACAGCCGGTATGTGGGGTTTTGTATACATTACTTTTTTCCGTCACCATTGGAGAACGAGTTAGCCAATGGGTGATCTGACCATAGTCATAGAAACGAGTCGAGTGACAAATACCGTGGGTAATTGGTTGATATCTGGAAACATTGTAATCACCCTTAATACTGTAAATTATAACAAACAAGTCATTTTAGTAAAAAGAATGATTCACCAGTATTTCCCGCTGACAAAATCTTTTTCAAACATGTTTCAGGTGATCTGTTGTGATCCAGGAAAAGTGTCGCGTAGCACTACAAGCTTAAGGAAGTGGCTCAATATAAAATAAAGAAACATGTTTTGTAAAAATAAAGATTTCTCCGTGAAATCATATGATTGTAAATTACCCGGGGTGTTATCCCGAATTGTGAAATAAAATAATTGGGAAATGGCAGTTTTAAAAAGATCCTGATGAAATCTTCCGCTGTTAAACTCAATTAAATCAATACCACGGGATTTTCTGTCCCGCGGCTCCTGAAACGGGTTAAACCGGGTCAGGGGCCGTGACAGTTCTACAGATCTAAGAAATGTGAAAGAAGACGACTGATTCGATGTTGTCTTGCTTGGAGGTGGAGGATGTCGTTTGGGTGTCTTGATTTTACAGTGACAATAGTTGATGATGACAGATGGTTGATGAAGACGGTGGAGGTGGAAGGCTCGGTGGTGATTGTCGTGCGTGGAAGTGGAGGGCTCGCTGGTGGTAGTCGTGGGTAGAGGTGGAGGGTTCAGTGGTGGTGGTCAACATTGGTGGTTCACAGTAGGGTAATGGTGGTGAATCAGACGTAGTTGATGGTGGAGTGGAGGTTGAAGACGGAGTTCGATGTGGTGCGATTGTGTGGTGGAAGGTGGTAGGGGTGATGACAGGTGGTGGACTGGTGGATGTGTTTCCAGCTAGACAGTAGACAGAGAAAGAGAGAGAGAGTGTGTGAGCGTATGTGAGAGAGATAGAGAGAGAGAGAGAGAGAGTGTGTGAGCGTATGTGAGAGAGATAGAGAGAGAGAGAGAGAGAGAGAGAGAGAGAGAGATAGAGTGTGTATTCTAAATTGAGGACAAAGGCTGGGATTTTGGTCAAATAGCGTTTTTGAGTCACGACATGTGAATGGACCAATTTGCCCTTGGATAAATTGAGGATAATTGACTTTGCTAATTGGGTTTGTAATAAAGAGCATAATATGTTAGAAAAAATAGAGAATTTGAACATGGCCTGTAATTGTGTTCTTTTTTAAATCGCATATTTCATAAGATAGGTAATACATAAAAGACGTAAAGTGTAATTTACTCTTATTTTTTCAATCTTATAGATTTTAAAAACCAATTTTATTTATATCTTTTATTCTTATAATAATTACGTCTGAATAGTTTGGTTAGTTTTGAAACTTTCATACAAAATGTTTTTTTTTCTTGTCTGATTGCCTCTAGGATTTCTAAAACTGGCCATTTTCATCCACTTATGTTCCTCATCTATTTTTTACAGTTAAATGATTGGCATTTTTGCCTGTTATATATATTTTTTGTTTTATTAAATAAAAAATAGAAGTAAACTAAATTATATATATATACACACACGTACCCACGCTCTCTCACACAATGATCTACATGTTATTTTCATGTTATAGTTTTTGTCATTTTTTTTTTAAATTAAGAATTTTGTTCCTACTGTCTGCCAAACTATAACCCGTTTTCTCTTCACTATCATACGTAAAAAATTTGTTAAATTTATGTCCATCATATCCTTATTCTAAAATACAATTATATATGTGAGTGTGCATGCGCACACAAATGTGTATGTGTAATAATCAACCACTCAGGGGCGGATCTAGTGTATGGACAGTGGTAGCCTTCGCTATCCCTCAACTTTTCCGGTGAAGTGCAATTTTTTATTAATTTTTTTTTTTACGTTTTATGTATTGCTATACACTTGAAATTATATTATGTTACCCCTCAATCTTTTAACCTGAAGTATTAGGAGAAAAGTGAAAGAAAGTGGTTACCTGAATTTTCTTTTATGAAGAATGTAACGGAGGAAACCAAAGAGCCATCTAGAAGACAAGGGTATATTTGGTATTTATCCCTAGGTTAATATAGACTTTTTTTTTTTTGGTATAATTTTTTTTCCCCTATAATATGATATAGGAATAATTGATTTTAATAATCCCAATTATTAGCCGTTCGCCAGCAACGATCCCAACTTAAAAAATAATCAGTGGTGGTCCTACCTTTTCATATATTGTAAACCAATGGACCTTTAGTATCAGAACCTTAATTTCTTTTTGCCCTCTTATCCTTTTCGGTTTAGTAAATGTCTATTGGTTTACAATATGTGAAAATGAGGGATCACCACTGGTTATTTTTTAAGTTGGGACCGTTGCCGACAGACAGCTAATAGTTAGGATTATTAAAATCCATTATTCCTATGATATATTTGTTATTTATCTGTTATTTTATTCCGTAAATATAAAGATATATCTGCCTCCAAGTGACATTATTTTCATGGGGTAAGATCAAATAAAAAGTTAATTTTGCCTAAGTAGGATGAGAAGTGATCTTAACCATTTATTTTTCAAATCAATGGTTAAGATGAAATGGTAGGAAAAAGGAGGAGTACAAGGGTATCTTGGGAAAATCCTATTTATGGACTTTCTCTCTCCACATGCAAGGCACATGCATATTCACCCCCATTTTTTAAACGTTCATAACTTTTTATACGACATTATTTTTTCATAAAAATTTCACCGTAAAATCGAGCGTTTTTTATCTTTAATTTAAGTACCATATTGCTATATAAAATATGAAGACTAAAAAAACCACTTAAATGTGTTGTATTTATATGTTGTATAACATTTTTTTTGCTGAATTTTTGTACTATATTTTTGTGCTAAATTTTTTGTGCTGATTTTTTTTGTCTTAAATTTTTTTTCCTCAATTTTTTGTGCTGGATTTTTTTGTACTACATTTTTTTGCTAAATTTTTTCGTGCTATATTTTTTGTACGAGATTTTTTTTGCTATATTTTTTGTACTAGATTTTTTGTGCTATATTTTTTGTACTAATTTTTTTGTGATATATTTTTTTGTACTAGATTTTTTTTGTTGTATTTTTAAAAAAACAAAAGGGGTGCCAAATGTCATTTTCACTCCTATTTATAAGGACCAAAATGCCTTTCATTCCTACTTATTAGGAGTGCCACATGTCATCATCACAATCATTTTTAGGCTACTTAAGCAAAATCCACTTTTTAGTGGATCCTTCCCCTTATTTTCATATCTTCTTCCACTAAACCCGATTGCCTAAAAGTTTTTACACCTTTTATTACGGATATATATAATTATTATTTCAAGGTAGCCGTAGTTGTAGTATTTTTTTTTTTTTTTTTTGAATCACCGCACCATTAATGGTTCAAGAAATTAAAGATAATTTTTAAATGCTTTTTGAATGTTATCGATCTATTACAATCTAGTAACCGAAATGTTAATTTTGAAACCGAACATCATAATTACTCTTATAATAGAAAAAATGTTTTTTTTATTCACTTTGTCATCTCGTGTTCTCTCTCCAATTTTGTTTCAAATTGAAGACACCACTGATGATTAAAAATCCGTTCAGTTCGGTAAACCACAACATAAGCTGCGGACATCGGTTGAAGAAGCTGCCACTGCCACCGTCGTACACCATTAAGCCACTGTCATAAAATATTTTGATACCATAATAACTTTAGATGATTATAATATTTAAAAAACAATTTAGTAATGGAATAAATAATAATAATAATAATAATAATAATAATAATAATAATAATAATAATGCTTCTTGATCACTGATTTACACCCATGTTTCGAGGTCACTGTTTCGAACCCGGCCTCTATACTTTTCTCTCTTTTTTACACAACATATGCATGTCTTTCTTTTCTTTGTGTACTAACCTATATTTTATTTTATTTTAGATATTATATAACCCTACAAAAAGTAACTTGGGTTGCGTCTTTAGAATGAAAAATTGTGACTTTTAAGAAATCACAGATACATACCCTTTAATTAATTATTATATTATATTATATATTACTACAAATAGCACCTAAGGTTGCGTTTAACGAACCATCACACCGTTTCATTAGAAGGCACTCGCTTGATTTTATCATACATATATACAATTTGTTTAAGCATCGTGTCCCTTAGAAAATTATCAACTTGGATTATTGTCTCTTTTATATAAGCATCGCGTCTCTTAGAAATTTTATATATAAGCATCGCGTCTCTTAGAAAATTATTAACTTGGGTTATGTCTTTTTTGTTAAAGCATCGCGCCTCTTAGAAAATTACCAATTTAAGTTATGTCTCTTTTGTTTAACCATTACGTCACTTAGAAAATTACGAACTTTGATGCTTCTAATTTAACACCGTCCACCGTTTGTTCACTTCCGCATCAATGACAACATGATAACATAGATATAAAATTAAAGGAAATGCTACCGAAGAATAGACAATAGACACGTCATATTCTTTAAAATAGTCAAATTATTATTAAATTTTAATGGGCTGAAAAAAAAATATAAAATAAGTACATGTATTTGTTTAAGGGGGTTGGTTCCGGTACAAACCATATTTATCCTACAAACCGTAAGAACAGATCCTAACACTTAAAAAAAGTTAAATTAACACATACTAAAACAATACACATTCATAAAAGTAGAACTTTTAAATTATATTAGCACATGAAAATTAATCAAGATAATTGATTTTAGCACATATGTGAAATGATATCAACATTTTCCTTTATCACCACATTGAAAACAAAAGGAAGATCCAAATAAAGAATTAATTGTTTGTTAGCATAATTATAAAGAATTCAAGATAATTGATATTATTTAGGTTATCATTTTACCATTTCTCTATAATTGGTTGGATACTACATGTCACTTTTTAAATGATTCTTACAATTTGTATACGAAATGTGATTTGTATTTGATCCTACTCCTTTGTTTAAGTCTGTATGTTCACATATTTAATGAAATAAAATAGGCACAAGTTAGGGGCTGTTTAGCCTCTTAATGATCATTCAGATGCTACATCTTAATGGTTTAAAACCTCTGAATGAATAAGAGGTAACCTCAAGTCTGAATGGTTAAGAGGTAACCTCTGAATGGTAAATCATCACATGTCACGTTCTTCTACATTCTCATTGGTAAAATTCTTATTGGTTCCATTAAGAGGTAGCCTCTTAACGACCATTCAGAGGCTACCAAACAGCCCCTAAGTCTATAGTTAATGAAATGGCGGTATTTCTCTTTAAACGACAACAATTCTATTGAAATGTTGCCATTCAATAACTGCCAATTTGCCATACATCGCACCGTTTCATATCCTATATCTAGGATGTTTGCGTCAAACATAAAAGTCAGTCGGGTTTTGTATATAATAATTCGTATAATCTCCGCTTCCACCGATCCTGTTTCGATTTACATCAACTGTAAGATTTTAAATTTTATGTTCCATTGATTGAATCATATGTTTTTTTTCCATTATTTGCGTTTTCAACTTGCTTACTTTTAAATCGTTTCAAACTTCCTTATTACTTTTCATCTGATTCGATCATGTCTTTCCATCATTGTTTTTTTATTACTTCCATGAATCTGCATACACATAAGGATATTGGTTGTAGTCGGAGAAGTAAAACCATGTAATCAAACCGTAGTAAAGATTTGGTTTGGTTCGGTTTTATATTGAACGGTTCGGTTTCAGTTTTCGATGGTAGAATACCATTGCCAACGGTTTGGCTCATGGGCTGACCTAAAAACCTTCAAAACTGGACCGTAAACATCCCTACTAAAGACATTCATCATTAACACCTCGCTGCAACGCGCGGGTTGGCGTTAACTCGTTTAAACACAATTTGAATCTTATTTATTCATATGAGATAAAATGGTAGAATCCGTAATTTGGTTTTATAAAGGTAACAAAATATTTCATACAGATTATTTGCATTTGTTAATGATACGTGCGTAACATATTTTTATATCAATCGGAGTGTGTTTTGATCGTTTTCTTGTATAAATTCTGGAAACAAGTCATTTATTTGTGTACTTTTAATTTTGAGGGATAAAAATGCTTAAAACAATAAAAGAAGCAAATTCGTGGCGAAAAACAAGAGTTTTGTAAGAAAACAGAAAGGTCACACACTCACACGCCCTAGTGTCCATCCCACACGCCCCGTCCTATTTCTCTCCAAAAGAAGACAAAAGAAGCCATCACACACGGTGCCATGCTTGATCAAACACACCCTCGTGTCAAGCTTCTCCATAAAAGACAAAATATGCCACCACACACGCGGTCTTGTCTCCCTTGGCCCTCCCTGTGACATATCGTTCAAATGAAGACAATTTGAAGGACAATGGACCCCTCAAAGTTGACTTGGCTCGTGCCCCAGCTCACAGGCCCTCATGCCTCTGTAAGAACTCTGCACAAAAGACAAAAAGATTGCAAAAGTCAACCACCCAACACGTGTCTAATCAAACATGGGGTCGTGCCCCTCTCCTGTTTCAGCCTATAAATAGATGTAGTGGGTTGTCATTTTTTCCATCCTTTGGCAACCATTGTCGGGTGCTCTCACTCACCACCATCATCCACCACTGTCCACCATCATTTCCATCTTGTAATAGAGTTTGATTTGTCTTAGGATCTAAGATTGTAAGAACTTATATATATAACAATTCAATCTTGTTGTTTAACATGTTTATTCATACAAGCTTGATGATGTTTATTGTTATGGCTATTCTTGACCAAAGTTCTTGCATCACTTGGTGAAGATGAACCTTTAATGGCTTTTTAATTTCTTAGTTTTGGACTTTTCATTTTGTGAGTGTTAATGACTTTCAATATGATTTTGTTATATTAAAAAGCTTTAATCTATTCATTACTTTGTGTTGATTGATTCAAGCATTCGTGTCTTTATGTCTTTATAAAAACACGTTAATTACTTGGAATGTGGTTAGAAGTGTGGTTTGGGTTAAGGTCTTACCTTACAAAAAGAGGTGGTATACTCGATGTATAAGGACTTGGTTTTTCACGTTCCTACTACCCATGAGGAGATAACACCAAATCAAGGGATCCAAAGTAGAAGTGACGATGCTGCTTTTGACCAATATAGTCGAGTGTAACGTTTGGCCAAAAAAGGAAATCTAGAACAGTATGACATTAACAACATACAAATTCATATTATTCATAGAATGATTTTAGGTGGGTTTTTTTTCGCAGAATACTCAGGAGTAATTTAAATCGGTTCATGAGAATCCGAATCCAATAATTTCGAATATTCGAATTTTCTAATATCCAAATTTTTGTATATTTTGATTTCGGAATTTAGGATATTTCAATTTGGTTTCGGATTCAGATATTTTTACACACTCCTAAATACTTCACAACCCAACTATAAACTCTTTTATTATATAATGGCCAAGTTTTAAATTTCAAAAATATCATTTTTTTAAATAAAATCATTCTCAAATTTATAAAATTAAATGTAAATCTATAGTTATATTTCAATACTCCATAGATAAAATCAAATTTCCTCCAAAACTGTTACGTTCTCTTATTCACGCGTCTAAACCTATTAACAAATTTAAATACAAATTTTTGATCAATGTAAAACACATATTTGTAATTTCTTGGGCTTGTAAAAATTTTAAAATTATGTTCTCTCTTTCGATTCTATACCGAGTGTCGGTATCATACCGGTACTATAACTACACAAACTGATGCTAATTGCAATGCGAATCACGTTTCACAAGGGAATCCCACTAGTTATACATTCATAAACCAAATTCATTTTCAAATATGCATTTTAAAATCAGAATGTGGTAGTATTCTAAGAAGTTTGATTTATTTTAAAGATACTCAACGGAACTTAAAAAATAAAAGCAGAACGATAATACCAATAATATAAACTCGTTATGATTTACCCACTATTATTTATCAAAAAGGTTTACACTCATATTGTTACTATTTCATTTCATAGACTAGTGGGTGGATGTCATTCAATTTCATAGACCAATAGGTAGATGTCACTTTACATTCACCATCCATTTTTCTTGTTTCTTTGGTATACCTTCACAAGCCTATTTACAAGCTTTTATTTCCTTTTTACGTAGGTTTGTTACTGTTTTGATTTAATTCTATTTTACGATAATGTTTTACGCTTCGGTCTAAATTTAACGAGTTAACACACATGTAACGTTCGTGAGTGGTTTATCATTTTACATCTTTTTTTTTTTTGTTCGGTTTAACATTCCCGCAGTAACGCACATACCCATAAGGCTAATCATATTTATTTGACATCCATATTTTATAAATAAAATTCTGAAAATCAAGTAAACTTTAATAATATCATTACATGAATTTCAATATAAGGTGACAGATCGAATATCAAATTTAAAAAGTTTAGAAGAAACTGCCCACTTAAATATATTTTATAAATGATGCTATCAAAATATTTAAAATAGCCTACAATAACAAGGGTTTTTGTTTTTTAGAGGCAAAAGCACATATGCGGGCGCACATGTGTCGATCGTGCCATGTCTTCTTTATGTTTGTTTTCTTTTGTCCAAAACATATAAAGTAATACTAAAAGTTAGAGTTAAATGCATGGTTGGTCCCTATGGTTTGCAAATATTGCAGACTTGGTCCTAGTGGTTTACTAATTACAGAGTTGGTCCCAGTGGTTGTAAATTTTGCACTCGGGTGGTCCTTGTCACTAACCTAAGTTAGATTTGTCAGTTAAGTGTGTGTAAAATATCTGTTTTACCCCTAAGATTAAAAAAATAAATAGAAATAAGTGGGCACACCCATCCCACCCTTTTCTTCCCCACTCCACCCTTTAAAACCACCCATCACCACCACCAACTCCCCAAACCACCACTACCAGCCATTCCCGCCACCCCTTTTGCTCTACCATCTACACCTTCAATCCCTCTCAATAATTAAATCTCTCTCTAAATTGAAGGCTATAAATCCCTGTAGCGGCTTCAATTTACAAAAACTGGAACTTTAATCCATCTAAAATCGTGCCAGCAAACTGCCCTTGTGAGAAGACTATACATTTCCATATAATAAAATAAATGTTGACTGGTTAAAAATTTCCAAGCGAAGTGCACAAATCAAATTTGTACTACTTATCTTCTGTACATCATTTTACATAACTGCACCACCACCACCGTCACGAACACATCAATGGCGGATACTACCTCCATAGATCCCCGTAACGGCTTCAATTCCACCACCAAAATCTTCCCCGTCACCAACACATCAATGGCGGATACAACCTCAGCCTTCAATTTAGAGAGAAAGATTTAATTATTGAGAGGGATTTGAAGGTGGAGGTGGTAGAGCAAAGGGGGCGATGGGAATGGCTGGTAGTTGTGGTTTGGGGAGTTGGTGATGGTGGTGGTGATGGGTGGTTTAAAAGGGTGAAGTGGGGAAGAAGGATGGGATGGGTGTGCCCATTTATTTCTATTTTTTTAATCTTAGGGGTAAAACAGATATTTTACACACACTTAAGTGACAAATCTAACTTAGGTTAGTGACAAGGACCACCCGAGTGCAAAATTTGCAACCACTGGGACCAACTCTGTAATTAGTAAACCACTAGGATCAAGTCTGCAATATTTGCAAACCACAGGGACCAACCAAGCATTTAACTCTAAAAGTTATTAAATAAAAATGTTAAAATTACACAAGAAAAAATAATCAAGATGAGTTGTTAAATATTATAGCTTTTTGTTTATGCATGTCTTTTTTATGTGTGATTATAGATTGACAAAATTGCATAAAACAACCTTTATGTATACCCCAAACTGCACTTTATACCTTTCACTATGAAATCCGTCAAAACCAACCTTTACGTTCATGTTTTGTTACACATCACAACCTTTACACCAAACCTAGTCAAAAAAGTCAGTTAAGTTGCCCCATGTGCAATGCATGTGAGGGCATATATGTCTTTTCCTTTGAATAATCTGAAAACCCTCCTTTCTTCAACCTCTCTAACTCTATCTCTTAGCAACAATCTGAAAACCCCTTCAACCTCTCTGCAACTCCTCCGTCGCCGGTGTCCACCGTCGCATCCTCCACCACACACCGTTGCCGCTTTCGTCCCTGCTCCCAGCAACAATCCTCCCAACCTCCCTCCTATATCGAGATCCCTAACCAAAACATCCCAAATCAAACCTAATTTCTTCCAATAACACCTCTCTCATTTAAATTTCGACCTAAACCTGACAAGAAATCAAGAATTTTGATTTTTAATTTTTAATTTTCAAGGGTTTAAGCCACTGAGAGAATTTTGATTTCAACCATATCTGCTCTTGCTTCTATCCATCCAAGGTATGAGTTTTCATTGCCAATTTTATCTTCACATAAATCTGATTCTTATGAGTGATGAAGTTATTACTCAACTCTAGGTTATGGTAATTGCTAGGGCTTTTTTTCTTTATTTGACTGCAGTAGATGTATGAGTAGGCTTTATATGGTATTATATGTTTATGTTTGAAGTTTGATCAGATCATGTTTGGGTGTTTGATGGATTTGTAAGCAAATGAAAGTTGAGTTAGGGATATATCAATCATAGTTACAAATGAAACAGATTGTGAAGAGGCATTATTTGTTTTTATAACAAGTATATTATTGCAATTAATGAACATTTATTGATCGCGATGTTGTGGAAATACGCCTACCAGGCATTAGTTGATGAACTGTATGATGTTTATATTTGGTACATGCATCCGCCATCACCACCAATAAGATGAAGCCATCATCACTGAAGAGATAGAGTTAGAGAGAGACGACGTGCGTTGATTCAAGCCGAAGGCGGAAGAGATCATTGATTCAAGCTGATCGTTGATTCATGCCGGCTGGATTCGGTGGTGACGGTGGCTGAACTGACATCATTCCCCACCACCAAGGAAAAGACTTTAATAATTTAGACGACTTTTTATTTAATCAAGGTCTTCACATAAATCTGGTCCATCAAAGGAAAAGACATATATGCCCTCACATGCATTGCACATGGGGCAACTTAACTGACTTTTTTGACTAGGTTTGGTGTAAAGGTTGTGATGTGTAACAAAACATGAATGTAAAGGTTGGTTTTGGCGGATTTCATAGTGAAAGGTATAAAGTGCAGTTTGAGGTATACATAAAGGTTGTTTTCTGCAATTTTGTCTTATAGATTTGATGTTGCTAAATATTATAGCTTTGATGTTATATTAAGTTGTTTACGTATTTCATGAGTATGAATTTATATTTTAGGTTCAAAGCGAATTATAAAATCGGGCCCCTTTCGTAAAATACAAATTTTCTTAAGTAAACTTTCGTTTTGCTCCCTGTGGTTTGATCACTTTAATGGTTTTGCCTCAAACCTTTAAAAATAGCCATTTTTCTCCAATAGTTTGCTATGGTTTTTCCATTTTGCTCCCTGCAGGAAACAAAATGGAAAAACAGACAATTTGGATGGAGTTAGAGGCGGGGAGCAAAATGGAAAAACCATAGCAAACTATTGGAGGAAAATGACTATTTTTAAAGGTTTGTGGCAAAACCGTTAAAATGACCGAACCACATGGAGCAAAACGGAAGTTTACTCAATGTTCTTTTGCTAAAGATTTTTACATGTAAAAAATATATGATATCTAAAACGCAACAATCACACATATTAGAGCTAAGATGACTTTTAGTAAAAAGAAAACTCTTCCAAGTATACTGATTTCTTATGGAAACCAAACGAAATTAAACTCTAAAACACCTATTCAAATCAAGTTTGTGAAAAACCACCACAAGAAATCTTGTCTGATATCGGACCTTTCCTGACAACACCATTTTCGTATGGAACAAAGTTTATATAATGCTAAATAATGTGTTCGATTTCTAGTTAATGTGTTTTTTTCTTTTCAAATATTTAAGTGAAACTTGAATTATAGCCTCGTTAAAAAGTAAAACTAAACATCTACTAGGTTCAGAGTCTTTAGAAAACTAATTAAAATTCTTAAATAAAATTAAATAGAATGGTTATATTAAAAGTTTTAAATACAATAAATTACATGACTTCCTTTTATAAACTATTATAAGATATTAGTGATACTGTTGTTAAAACAAATGAAATAAGGAATATATAAAATATATATAATTATACCTTAATAATGTTATCAAGTACAATAAAGGAGTGATGATGATTAAGGTAGTGTTAGTGGTTAATGAAATTAATGGGTCGAATGATTCCCAAGTAAAGTTACAATTGACACACCCATGTTAGAATGCTCCATTAATTTGTTCAAAGTAAATATAAAGATGTTATAATGGTGTCATATCATTTCTCAATGATCATGTGATGAGGACACCATTAATTGATTTATCTAAAAAAGAATGGATCATAAACATAGATATCTTCTTAATGATTGTGTGGTCCCATTTTTAATTTTCACTCTCGTTATCTCAGGATCATACAATAAAAGAAAGGGAAGAATCCCAAACCCTATAAGAACCCCCTACTTGGTAATCAAACCAAAAGAAGAAAATAGTATATAGGCATTATCAAATAAAATGGGAATAAAAAAAGGAATTAGATGATTTTAGTGATACAAGGGTAAATTACAATTTTCGTCCTTTATGTTTGTATCATATTGTAATTGATAACCTTTAACTTCAATAATTACAGTTATAATCTTTTATTTAAAAAGCTCGTTACACCTTTCGTCCTTTATCACTAACCAGGTTAAAATCTTATGTTAAATCAGATCATGTGCACCTCATGTGAGGGCGTTTATGTTATTTTACTCCTGTTTATCTCAGCTATCATTCTCCAACCAACCACCATATCCAGCCACCACCCTTTGTCGCTCCCCCACCATTAACGATTTCGCTGCTACAAGCCACAAAAATAAACGATATTAAAACACTTTAAAATACCCAAAAAATAATTTTTTTTTTCCAATCGGTTCTCAATTTCAAACACCCACACTTCAATTTCACCTTCTTCGGTTTCTTATTGATTTGCAATTGGGGACTTTTTATATCATATATTTACTTCCAATATTAAGTGAAATATTGCTACTAAGTAGAATAACAACTAAACATTTACATGTATGTGTGTACAAAGATAAATTTTAAGAACTTATACAACTTATAGAGGCATCAGAACACTAATTTAATTGTTTGTTTAAGAATAACTTGTTCATCTTTTAAACCAAGATCTGACGAACTAAAGCCATTGTTTGTTTAAAAATTACTGAAACAAATTCCCTATTCATCTAGGGGTGTATACTCCGTGTGGTGGTTACCGGCGGTGGTGATGTCACAAGTGGTAGTTGTTTTAGTTTTTAGAGAGAGAGAGAGAGAGATTTTAAAGGGTAAACATGTGGCGGTGGCAGATTTGGTGGTGGTGGCGGCGATAGCTGGTCACACTAATGGAGGTGGGATTTGGTGGTGGTGTTATGGTGGTGGTTATGGTGAAAGAAGAAAGGCAAGGGGAAGAATTGAAAAGGCAGAGATAGAAGCGAGTGTTTAAATTGGGTTTTAGTTTTCTTTAATTAAGTTGGTAAAATGACTAAACTACCCTTAACTTATTAGGCTTAACTGAAAATTTTAACTTTGTTGGTGCTAAAGGACGAAAGGTGTAATGAGTTTTTTCAAATAGATGATTGTAATTGTAATTATTGAAGTTAAAGGGTATCCATTGCAATCCGATACAAACATAAAGGACGAAAACTGTAATTTACCAGAGAAAATTATAATTAATATGAAGTTAGTTATACTTAAAAGTGGTGAAAGAGGTAATGAAGATACAAGTTTGATTTTCCGTTTATTATAACATAATAGTTTTGACATCTTATGGAAATACGTTTATCTAAGACTTATGTGTAAGACCCTAGACCTGAAGAGCCTCATGGTTGAATTATTACATAAAAATATAGTTCTTAAACTGATAATAGTTATCATATGGTAGTAAAAAGGTACATCAAATATCAAATACATTAACTTGTCCAACTTAATAAAGCATTCAAATTCACACAATCGATAGGATGGGGAGCCTTCGATCCATGTCGTGGACTTCCTGTCATTTACCCTAACACACATGCTAAAAAGTTAGTTACGATAAGTGAGTCATAGTTTTAATAAAAGGAGTTAATAGTAGCAATTACATCAGATCACTTTTTTACATCAAATCATATAAATATCAACTTGGAAGCTATTTTCATCATCAACAGCCTCAAACTTCGTCAGACAAGCTTACACCGGTATAAGACTCCATGCATGCTAAGCGGTCGAGCTCACAGAAGCATCAATAGGGGTAGCACAATCATCAATTGTCAATAATCAATCATTTAAACTTACACTCCTAATCAATAAAGGTTGACACATAATATAATCAATCAACAATCACGTAAAAAATCAAGTACTTCCATAATTGATACCATTTAAGGTAGCATGCATATACATCCAAAATGTTAAAAACAAGGCATCCAGAACTAACCTATGACTTAACTTCCTTACCGTTTAAAAATACAATCAGACTTTTGGACGGTCGGTCAACTGGTCAAAGATGCATAGATAATTCATCAACATTGTGCATTAACTGCTTAGAACAAAAAAATAAGGGCTTTGCACGAGTGGGTAATGCCATGGGCAACGTGGCTCTGCACATGGGCAGCATCACGCCCCCAACATGTAACACTTTTTGCTTCCTGTGTTACGTTACACATATCTTCACGATTAGCTCTCTCTGGGCTCCACACTATGCAAGCAAGGTATACTATGTGCACCATCATGCCATTGCCAATGCAAAGTGGCACACTACACGTGTATGAACAAGAAGCGTGAAATGATGTGCAACGTACTTTGTGCAAACCCTAGTCGCGCTGTTGGTAATAAGTAGTTCACTCCTTTAACGTCTCACTAAGTTGGTATTGATCACCAATACATCGGTGTTTATAAATTTTAGAGTAAATTACATATCACGTCCTTTAAGTTTCAACCAAATTTCAGGTGATGTTTTTTAACTAACGAAATTATAGTGGATGTCCTTTATGTTTTAGATTCTATACAGGCGGTGTCCTTTTGCTGTAAATCATTTACATTTTAACGTTAAGTCAAGTCATGTGCCACTTACATGAGGGCGTATTGGTCATTTTTGCTAAATAAGTAAAACAGAAAGAATTTAAACACACAAACAACATGTATATGCATGTACGTATATATATATATAGGGGAAAGTTCAAATGAAAATCACTAGTCATTGTGAAAACTCGAAAACTAATTAAAAAAGCCAAAAAAACATACCAAATTTTTTTTTTTGCATAATAATTTTCGCAGGTTTTTTTAAATAAAAAAAAATTTAAAAAAAAAAAAAAAAATTGTGTAGTGCACATGTGTAATACTACACATGTGTAATAATACACATGTGTATTATTACACATGTGTACTACAAAAATTTTTTTTTTTTTTTTTGAAAAAAAGTTGTTTTTCATATATAAAAACCAGCGATTTTTATAAAAAAAATTGGAAAAAAAAATTGTGTGTTTTTTAGGCTTTTTTTAGTTAGTTTTCGAGTTTTCACAATAAAAGTGGTTTTCATTTAAACCATCCCTTATCTATACTATATTATAATGCATGAGGCAATGGCATTTTAAGATACCCAAAAAATAAGAACTTTTCCCTCCTTTATTTATAGAAAGACCCCTAAAATTAGGGTAGTTTGGTCTTTTAAACACTATTTATTTTTTAGCCCCTAAACTTATTACACTTAAATCCCTAAGGTTTTAACAAAATTATAAATAATTAGTTACAATTCACCCCTCCACAACAAACTTATAATTTTTTTACTTATTCTTGACATATCTTATAAACTATATTGTTTAAAAAAAAATCCAAAGATAGCATGACAACCTACACATTTTTGTCGACGTTTCGGTAGTTGTCATGTTCAATATCGACGCACAGATTAAAAGGTACAAGTAGATAATGCTTTAATGTACAAGTGATTAAAGAAGAAAATAACAACTAATAATCTTTTTCCTTTTAAGATACCCAAAAAATAAGAACTTTTCCTTTTTAATTTATATATACACCCTCTAAAATAAGGGTAAATTAGTCTTTTTAAACAATAGTTACATTTTAACCCTTCATCTTAATTAGATTTTAATCTCTTGTTTTAATGTACAACACATTAAACCTATCATGTTATTAAATATGTAAATTACATTTGGCTCCATCTTTTGTAACTTTTAAATTTTGAAATAAGGTTACCAAATTAGAACCAAAATCTATGTTTTCTCTTACCACTTCAATCGATAGAAAGAGAAACAAAAAGGGAGAACACGCAAGATTGATATAGAGAGAGAAATCTGAGGGTGGCAGTGGTGGTGGTACGGCGGCGCCAGCCATACTCCGGCGCGGTGAAAACGGATTGAGCAGGCGAGTGGCGGTGGTAATGATTCGGTTACAACCTTTCATACGGTAGTGACGGTAGTGGTCCTCGAGAGCCATATAACCTTCACCGGTTCCAAGGTTAAAATGAGGAGGAAGACAATGACATAAAACCCTAGCCGCTTCCTCCGGTGATGGTGGCTAGGTTTTCGGCGAAGACACCGACTAGCTCCGGTAAGTCCTCTTTCAATTGTATGTTCCATCGGCTGTTAGATTTGTCCGCGTAATGACGATTGTGACGAATGTCGGTTGTTACAGCTTCCCGACAATGGTTCAGCCACCTCTAATGCACTCTGGTGTAGGAGACTAGGGTTCCAACGAAGGTCAGAGGCTAAACCAACGGTGACCACAACCATCATCATCATCTTCAAGATAAGATTATGGTAGCTTATCACCTGGTTGTGAGGAACAATTAAACCTAGCTGTCACAGGTTCGTTTTAATTACAACTGTAACATCCCAAAAACGGGTTTGGTAATCAAACCACGTTAATAGTAAAGACGGGTAAAATACCGTTAGTGGTAAAAATTAACCCAGTAAATATTAGGACTCAAATAAATAAACCTAATATTAATTAAAAAGGGGGATAAATACTTTGAGAAAACAAAGTATATAAAAAGGCCAAATTAACGGGACTTAAAAACATAACGGGTTATAATTTCCCAAACCCGTTAAAATAACTAGGAGTAATTAACCTAGTTAGTGGCTTGTGATTAAGTGACTAATGGTGAGGCATAGCTTTATTTGATCAAAAGAAAACTAGAGGGACCAAAAGTGTTTAACTTGAAACTTATATCAATAAAAAAAAAAAAAAAAAAAAAACTCAAACACTCACATTTGTGAGTGTCTGAGTTCGACCAGAATGCCAGGGGCGACCAAGGGGAAGAACTCCAAACCTAGTTCTTGTCTAAATCCACAAATTGAAGGTCAAGATCAGCCCTAAAACGAAATCTGAACCCGGGTTAGTGATCCCCATTGAAAGGGGAGTCACAAGGTATGTAAATTTTATGAAAAATCTCTAGTTGGATTTCTAGGTAAACTTATAAATCTGAAATTTGATGGTTGCATGTTTGTTATATGATGAAATTAGGAATGATTTTATGTCTAGGAGTAAACCCTAGTCATTTACTTGTTGAATTGATGTTCATAATTGTGAATTCATGATCACCCGATTATGTGCTAAATGGGTTTTGTAGAAACATGATGAACCCTAGAATCATAATGGTTAAATTGTGTTAATAGAACTCCCTGAAGTTAGATTTGAAGTTTGATGTTAGTACTTGTTAATTATGCTAGAATTTAAGGGTTTAGAACACTTAAATGGGCTGGAGAAATTTGATGTTTCGTGTTGCACACAAGGTGCTTGATGAAATGCTTGAACAAGAAAATATAACAAAGCTGATTGGGATTAAAAATTATTGGGCTGCAGGTTTTAAAAAATCATATAAAATCACTGGAACGACCTGTGAGGTTGAGCCTTATATGCTCAGAAAGCTATTGAAACATACTACGTTTTATGTTTGAACATGTTTGTTAAATTCTGATGTTAAACGGGTCAAAACAGTGTCCGAAGTCGGCTGAACTGTTTTGACAGCAAGCTGATTGGAAGCATTTTTTACTTCAGAGCTGATTTTGTAAAAATCATATAAAATCATAGGAACATCGTTAGAAGACGTACCATATATGCCTAGAAAGCTATTTTAGAGTTCTACGATCCATCTTTGAACATGTTGATCTAATTCAGCTTTTAAATGGGTCAAAATGGTCAATTACAGCAGCTGAATACAAAATCGCTGCACTTTAGTAATGTTCTTATTAACCAAGAAAAAGGCATAGGATTGTACATACTTGCTTTAGGCATGAAGTATTGATTGTTGGGAACAAATAACACTTTATGTGACGTGCTTAAAGTGTTTAAAAATCACTTACTAACTAGTTTGTATAAGTAACCTCACTAACGGGTCAAACGGTTAGTGAATGAAAAGAATTATGGTATAAAACTAGTTGTTGAATATATGACATGTTTTGATTGATAAGTGTGTAAAAAAAAAAAGACCATAGGGTGATGGCCATTGTATAGAATGACCAATCTAACCATCTTATGGATGTTATGATATAGTTTGACTCTAAACAAGCTAGGTGGGAGCTTGGAAGGGAACGGGTCAAACGAATGATGGATGCGAAGGATGTTTACGCGGACGCGAGGTAAGTAAAGCTTACACCTTTATCGTAAGATACGTATTTAATTATAGATTACAAATACGACAAGGTTATATTCAAAATATGATTTTGACACGAAAAGATACGGGTCGGAACGTATCAAAAGACGAAAAAAAAACCATGTTTAATGGTAAAATGGGTGAAATGGTAATTTGGTCATGGGATGACATAAATAAAAATGAATTGTTGAATGGCTACTTTCTAAGTAAGCCTAAACGAATAAAAAAAGGGTAAAATGGTGATCTAGTCAAATATAAGCGCAAAATGTTTGGTCGTTTAGACCAAACGGGTCAAATGGTAATGTTGATACCATTTGACAATTAACGACTGATAAGTGTTTGTGGAGTTTTACGCACACGGGATAAATCGGCTTATGAATTAGAGATGCTATGAATTAGCGACTATTGAGACAAGGTATTAAAACGGGTCAATATGTTGATCCGAGCCAGGTACGCATAAATAAGTTCATAGTTAAAAAAAATGGGTCATTAGTGTAAAATGACTAACCGAATGGTAAAACTTAGGATAATTGGTTCAATATGTTAAATCTACCACAAAAATAGTGGTGGCGGAATATAAGTAGATATTAAAATATGGGAATATGAAGTTAGAAATGAATGAGTAGATAAGTAAAACGGGTTAAGAATTCATAAAAAACCCGTAATTTGAACCTTGCATATTAGTAAATTGATATAACGTGATATGCATGATATTTTGAAAAGATAATAAACAAGTTTGTTTGATAAATTTCGAACGCGTAGAAACAAAAATGAATCGCTAAAGACGGACTTGTAGAATGAAAGTTATGCCAATTTAAAGTTTGAAATTTGTTTAAATTGGAGCTGGGCAGAAAATGCAGGTTCAGATATAAACCTGCTGGAAACTGGTCTCCCCCGCGGCACGCGAAGGGGAAACAAGGTCCGGGCGCGACACCCGACAGGCGTCGCGGCACGCGACACATCTAGTTGAGTCTCCCGCGACGTAAAGGCTGAAAAAAATTATTTTGGTTAATTGTTTGATGCGTAGAACTTGTTTAGACTTATATTTAAGTTATCAAAACTAACTTTTAGGTTGGTTTTGATCACAGGTGAATATCGAAGGTACCCGGACGAAGATCAAGCGACGAGAAAGAACCGAACACATGAAGAAGAAGCTTCCGCACGTTGTTTCGTTGAAATTTTTAAACGACAAACTAAACTACATTATGTTGTTCTAAACTTTAAATTGTAAAAGTTTTAATAAACCCGTACTTTGTAATGTATATGTGCTCTTAATCACATGTTTATTATCGTAAATTATACGAAAATCGTTAAATAATATTAAGGGTGTTACAACAACGAAGGGGAATTAGATATTGTTGTTCAACTTGTTATCTCACTGATATATGTAGGTACATATCCTTGTTTTTTTTAATTTAAATTTTCTCCGTCTAATTTATCATCTTGAATCATTTTCTTCGCAATAGAAATTGAACCCTTTAGTTTTGTGAATAATGATAAACATGTGTAAAGCGCAGTTGGAAGGGACAAGGTAATTTAGTGATTTGATACTTTGAAGATTATTTGAAATTAATAAATTATATGTTTGAATATAATTTTTATTTCTAAGTTATATATATTATTCCGTGCTTACCCATTGAATTTTTGACAGATATTCAGCTACGAACAGCTGCTGTTAAATTAGATTCAAGGAGAAAAACCAGATGATGTGTACTCTGGGATTGCTTCTAGGTTAGGGCTTTTAACTATAATTTGGAAATATATATTCTTTTTTTTTTCTTTTGGGAAAATGATGTTTTTAGATGTTGAAATTGTTGCAAATTCATATAATAATCTAAATATAATTTTATAAATCCGAAGTGTCCAAGTAATATGAAATCTTATTTTAACCAGAGTGATTGGGATTAGGAAGAGAGATGCAGAGAGAGATCTGACGACTGATTAAAATGCTAAACATATGTGGTCTTCGCTTACTGGTCTTGTTAATATCACATTGGTGTAAGTTTTGGTTGGGTACGTATACTGCAAAGGGAGGCTGTTTTTTGCTTCTATCGTTAAATATTTATTTTTATGTTTTAAGTTTTCTTATGTTTCTAATTTTATGTGACAATGCTACAAGTGACTTATGCTTCTATTTCTTATGTTATTGAGATGTGTAAGCCTTATGATATAGATAGATCAATTGGTGCCACTAACTCAAAAACCTAAGAAAACAATAAACATAATAAAAATTTGTAGAACATCATACGAATCAGAAAACTAACCTAAGTACTATACAATAGATCACAACTGAGTTGATAAACTAACAAAAATGTGTACCGCGATGCAAATTGTCACCCCGCCGCATCGCGCGGGCACCTTGCTAGTATATATATATATATATGTGTGTGTGTGTGTGTGTGTGTGTGTTCAAATGAGAACCCCTTCGAGATGCGAGAACTCTGATGAAAATCCTATTCCCCATGCGAGTTTTTCAACTAAATGTTGTACAAATGTAGATGAACATCTAACTAAGACAACAGTCAAAAACAGAATTTGCCATGCCGGCATTTATTCTACGGGTAAAATTCATTTACACTACAGTAAAATACTTTTACAAAAGCACATGATGTCACCCTTTTTGACATGGTCCACTTATGTAAATTATTTTTACATAGACGAAAATTTTTCTATACGATATTTTAATTAAAAATTACATATTTAAAAAAAATGGTGAAAATTAAAAAAACATTTTTAATGAGTTCTCACAACTCGATGGAGTTCTCATTTTAACCATTTCATATAGAGATATATAGAGGGTGAAGTGGAGAGTTTAAATGAAAAGAAATTAAAAATTAAGAATAAAAAGAATAAAGGATGCAAAGGTAATTTGAACAAATCATTTAATTAGTCTATTATTTATTTTTGCTATATAAATTAATGAACTCTAATCATATAATGAGCATATCTTATAAAATAGTTGTGCACCTTACACAATAAAAACAATCTTGCACATGATTTTACATTTTCAACGTTTCCTACACTATTAAAACAATATTTTGGTGTAAGATACAAAATATGTAGGACTCAAACACTTTTAAATAATTTTGTGACTCATAATAAAATATGTGTAGGACACAATATTTTTAAATAATTTTGTCACTTCTAATAAAATTTGTGTAGGAGCCAATACATTAATGATGGTGAAAGAGGAATTTATGGTTGCATTAATAAGACTTGGGTAATTCCTTAAAATATTTATTAATATTTTACATCAAAATGTCTATACTATCCTTAGTAATTAAAGCATTAATTAAAAGTGAACAAAAATGATATCTTGATTCACAACCATTGATAAAAAAAAATATAGGGTCTAGATTAATTCATTTTTTCTTTTTTAAGAAGATTATTCTCAAATGAAACACCCCCCCCCCCCCCAGGGTAAAATGAACACTCCTAAGAGTTGTGAGAACTCGACTAAAATGAAGGTTTTTTTTATTAAAAATAAATTAGCAAAAATCCCTAAAAATCAACTTTTCCAAAAAAAGATTTTGTTCGTAAAGAACTCTTACTAGGGGTGTATATGCTGAAGTTAGCATCTTTTTACAGCAGCATAAAAATTGTTGAAAACGTCGCTCAATTTTTTTTTACAGTTATGTTTGTAACATTTTCATCTACGTATGTGCAAAAAAAGGTGGCAAAACTCACACGGGAAGTCGGAGATTTTTATCTTTTGCATTTTAACCCCTTTAGTTTTTTTACTTTCAACCCAAAGTTTTTTATCTTTTGCAATTTAACCCCAACACTTTTTTATTTTCAACTTTGGTATCATATACCTTTCATCTTTCGCAAGTTTTTTTTGTTTTGTACTAAATTTTGCGAGTTAACACGCTGCAACGTGTGACCGTGTGTGTGGGATTCAACGTTTTTTGGTCTATTTTTTCCGGTTTGACAGGCTTGTCGCCAAACGTCAATTTTTCACTGTTTGACAAATTCATCGCAACGCGTGGGTTTTAGATTGACTTAGTTGTTCTTTTCTTTGTTTTACGTTTTAGTCTAATTTCTTTTCATTAACACGCCGGAACCGGCGTGAGTGGTTCAATGATTTTACGTCTACTTTTCGTTCTATGTTATTTATTTATTTATTTTTTTACGAGTTTTCCCGGTATCGGTGTTCGCTGACAGTGATCTTATATTGGTGCTACTTGGCATACTTTTACGCCTCATGCCGTAACGCGGGATGCTTAGTACTAGTTTTTTTTTTAAAGCATCCATTTAAAATAAAGAGTAAACTTCCGTTTTACTCCCTGTGGTTTGGTCACTTTAACGGTTTTGCCCCAAACCTTTAAAAATAGCCATTTTACTCCCTGATGTTTCGGTTTTGTTGTCAGTTTACTCACCTCCTCTAACTCCATCCAAATTGTTTGTTTTTCCATTTTGCTCCCCGCAGAGAGCAAACTGGCAACAAAACCGAAACATGAGGGAGTAAAATGGTTATTTTTAAAGGTTTGGGGCAAAACCGTTAAAGTTACCAAACCACAGGGAGCAAAACGAAAGTTTACTCTAAAATAAATATCATTAAGGTCCTTAGATTGTGAGTGACATATGTTTGTTCCACGTCATCTTGCACTTGTACAATAATACAACATTCCGGAACCTTATCATGGCATAAAGCCCACCTAGAATGCTCATTTTTTTAGGATCATGCTATTCACATAGGGTGTGAATAGACAGAGCATTTTTTTTATTGCACGGGTTAAATTAGAGATGTATAAAACGGGTTTTTTATACCTTGGAAGTGGATAGGAATTGGGTTCGGGTTTGGTCAACAAACTCAAGAACCGGGTAGAGTAGGGTAGGAACCGGTTCCGGTACGTTCGGGTATTTGACCAGGTTAAATTAGAGATGCATAAAACGGGTTTTTTTATACCTTGAAACCTGGTAGGAACCGGGTCCGGGTTTGGTCAACAAAGTCAAGAACCGGGTAGGGTAGGAACCAGTTCTAGTATGGTCGGGTATTTGACCGGTTTGGCCAGTTTTTTCTCGGGTTTTGGCCGGGTCGGGTCCGGGTTTTTGCTGGGTAGAGGTGGAACCGGGTCCGGTGGTTCCGGGTCGGATCCGGTTCGGTTCCATTTCCTACACCCGGGTCTGGAACTGATATGTACCCACGGGTCGAGTAAGACAGGAACCGATTCCGGATCAAATATTCCGGGTCAGGTCCGAAACCAGGTATTTTGTGCATCCCTCGGTTAAATAGACTAAATCCTTATATGCTGTATGCATGACCACATATTACATTAACATGCATGTACACTTTACGTCCTATAATTAACATACTAATATAAAAAAAAAGATCTAAATAACCGATTTCACTTATTATAATTGTCTTACCAACATATATTCTTACCGGTGGTTATATCTATTTTTCATTTCCAGTTTTCAACTACAAAACTTGTTTACGTTGAGATGTGCAAAACTCTATCCTAATTGCTAAGACTAATAAATAAAAACTCGAGTGAATCCAAACCGATTATGTATATATGGTCTGGTTCTCCGTATATGATACGAGAACAAAATCTTACTAGACGGTCTTGTCTAAACTCGGATTTTTTTCTTCTCATGTTGATAAAACATTGTTGTATCGGTGAGAAATCAATGTCAAACTAATTAAATGGTTGTATAGCGCCCCGGCATAGCGCCGGGGGTGTGGACTATGGCGGGGGTGGGGCGCTATAGTGTGCCAGCTGGGTTGGGTGACGCCCCCACACCCTCCAGCCTTATCTTCACAAGTCTTTAAATATTTTGGGATGGGAAGTGGGAAGTGGGAAGTGGGTAGGGTCCAGATGTGAAGATCTTGTTTGGGGACAATACCAACCCACAAAACCACGCGTGGTAAGTTGGGGTTTCATTAGTTGTACTACCACTTGAAGTCGATATAAATAAATAAATAAATAAATAAATGTATTTAAAAAATTATTATTAAACTACTTTTTCTGGATAGTTTAATGAAATAGGTATAAGTTTCGGTACAAATGAGTTTTAACATACAAATGAGCTTAACATAACCGAAGAGGGGAGGTTTATTATTATTATTATTATTATTATTATTTTGATTTTTTCCTATCTTATTAGTCATGTTTAGTCTCAGAATCTAAAATAAAATTGTGTATTTACACTAGTAGAGTAATTACACATAATTACTTACTAGAGTAAATACATGATTTTTTTTTTACATTTTGCAACCAAACATCATGCTTAAGTAGATGGGAAAAAATTCAAAAAAATAAAAATAAAAAAGTTCCCTCATTCACTTCTCATTTTAAGACTCATTTGTATATTAAAACTCATTTGTATTTGATCTTTTACACATGAAGTGTTAGGTTACGGTACAAATAGGTCTTAACATACAAATTGGGCTTAACGTGAGAAATGAAGGAGAAAATGTTTTTTCAATTTTTTTTAATTTTGTCAAGCACGTATTTTGGTCCTGCAAGTTAAAAAAAAATCATGGTTTTACAATATTACTCTACTAGAGTAAATTCACGATTTGTTTTACATTTTGCAATTAAATATCATACTTAATTAGATAGAAAAAATTAAAAAAAAAATCTTCTTTTTCATCCCTGACGTTAAACCCAATTTGTATGTTAAGACTCATTTGTATTTGATTCTTACGCTACTTTTCATAGCCAAGTTATTTATTATGGAAAAGTGTAAAATACATTACGGCTTAACGTACATCACGTACGACAACGTGCGTGATTAATGTTTTCATCATGCGTGATTAATGTTTTCCAACATGCGTGATTTGGGTTTTTTAGTTTATAACGTGCGCATGGCCGGCTCAAGGGGGAGTGAAATAAAGCAAGAGCTTTAGGCCTCTATTTTCCTAGGGCCTCAAATTCTAACAAAATATATTATATGTTGATAATTTTAGTTTTGAGATTGTTAATATTGAGGTATATGATCTATAATTATGTATATACAAAGATGATATATGAATAATAGGATCCTCAGCAAAAAAAAAAATCTTTTACAAAAGGGCCCTAATTTTACTATCCGCTTTGAGCCTAGAAAATTTTAGAAAATTTTGAGCCGGCCCTGAACGTGCGTGATTTTGAAATGAACGTGCGTAATTACCTGTCATACGTGAATCGTGATGTACGTTAAGCCGTAATGTACGTTAACTGGCCTCTATTTATTATAATAAATAAAACTATTATAAAACATATACAAAATTCATGTTCCAAGTTTCGAAATATGTTCCATATAATCATATGAACCGATATATTATGTATATCATCGAACCATTTTAGGTAAGATTCAAATGTCATTGTGGCCCCTCGTATACAATTTGGTGAATCTTCATTTCTTCGTCATCATCACCCCTGAACCAATTAGTTATGGCAATTCCTTAATTAATAGTTCTTATAATACCACTCGGTGTGGGGGTCCTCCAGGCCTGGCGACGGCCGGCGACGCCCCCAAAAACCATTTCCTTAGGCACGTCGGCGTCGAGATCGGCAGGGTGGAGACGACGAGGACGGGCGGTAAAGGACAAAATTCCCTCACACACATATACATACAACACACACACACACACACACATATATATATATATATATATATATATTTTAGACTCATCTCTCATTTCCTTAAGTCCATCATCTTTGCCCCATCCTCACACCCATCCTACGTAGCGCTAACGTGGAGGCTCATCCTCCATCAACCACAACGAGTAGCCTAATAAATTTACATTTAAAAAATCTTACAGAAATTATCCCAAAAATTGATAATACAAGAAATCACACATCACCAAATTCTTCTATCATTGTCATGCATCTATTATTAATGCGACTTCAATCATGCATCTGTTGTTAATATGATTTTGCAATGGGAATGGGAAATGATGCCTTACCTTTTCTACACATCCTTAGAGCCTTCGTAGCATCACAAATCTACAATTTTCTTTGAACGGCAAATAAGCTGCTGGAAAACTTACAACGGGGAAAACAAGGAAAAACACAAACTACAAAAGACTCGAGACATTAAAAGCAAGCCAATCTTAACAAGAGACGGCTGGAAGATTGGACTGGTGTTTGATCCACATGAACGAGTCTTCCTTTATTTGCTCGACTGAATCAATAACCCGTATGACCTTTCCCTCGAAGACTTTCTGGTTCCTTGCATACCAAATCCTCCAAAATCAATAACCCGTATCACAAATCTACATATGGGTCTTTTTTTAGAAACATGTCATTCAACTAGCATCTCATTATGTAACAAGAGTAATATTTTAGGCAAATCGCATATCTTTTTGTTTTGTCCAAAGAAGATATATTGATCATAAGAACTGTCCCACACCGTATATCACGTATTTTTGACAGATTGCTATGGATGAGAGAAAAACTTCATGTACAATTAAGCGTGTAAAGACAGGGTAATCTAATTATAGGTGACCTCCAATGAAATCTCTACTCAAACAAACATGCCAAAACAAATACATGAGTTCCCACTGTTGATTATATCAGTAGAATATGGGTAAAACATGAACCCTAATTAAATAAATTCAATCATGAATAATAAAAACATGTGTACCTGGTTTAGCCTGTAACCACATCAGAGAATGAAGTAGACGTCATGTTCGTCAGATTGGTCGAGTTCCCCTTTAGGGTGTACAGTTCTGATGGGTTTAGGTGTTCTTGATGAACATGGTTATGAGAGAGAGGGGAGACGAATTGATAGTGATGATGTTATTATAATTGTCTTAGCATAAACCCTCTATAGTAATCTCTATTTATATACACACAAGGGGAAACCCTATTTTTATCTACTAAGGGTAAATATGTCCATCAAATATTTACCAATTAATGATATAGGGGTAATTAGGTCAATGATCAATATTAGATAAATGATAATAATGGCCACATAATATATTAAATATATAAATATATTCTTACATTCTCCCACTTGGCCGAGTTATAATTTATTATGAGTACTAGATAAGCCTGATCAGGAATTAATACTTATTTTAGCTTTAAACCAAAACCATAGCAGAGAAATACAGCCGTTGAGTTAGTAATCAACTCAGGACCCCTATTAATCATACTATAGTCCCAATTTAAAACCTAAGCAATTAGGATCAATTGACGAATAAGCCCTTAACGTTGATTTGTATAGTAATTGCCTATATGTCATTTAGGCTAGCATGAACATATATTTAGAGACAAACAAATCTAAACGTACGAGGAAAATTAATAATTAGTCATTCATAGTAAGATATGCAGTTGTACATGGTCATTAATAAAACTCGTCATTATTATAAGCGCTTACATAATATTTATGGGTGATTGACCTTTTGTTATTGGATCCATAAGCAAATCATGAATGTATTCGATACAAATATTTAGTTTCCTCAATTCGTTCATAAACGAATAATTAATTTCGTATCGAAATTTAATGCAGCACCTCTCGAACTGTTACTGTTCAAGGAGACATGGTAGCTGACTTTATCACAATAAGTCTTCAACACATTAATTATATGGAGTTAATAAACTTATGAGTCCACTGATAAATTTTCAACAACATTTAGTGACTATTGTTTTGTGATCAACAACATATTATGTCATTATAACTTAGGTTGTTGTTATCAGTTCATTATGACTCATCCACGAGAGAGGTTTTATCTGCTGACATAAGGATATACCCGAAATTACATTTTGTCATCTTTGAATATTACAAAGTTAGAGTAATCAACCGGTTTGTGTTCTCACTTCTTCTTTAAATTATAGTCTCTCGTTTCTTTTAAAGATATTGTAATACTCTATTAGATGCTTCACATTAATCTAGACATATCTAGTGTATTGCAATGTGAGTAATATCTAAACGAGTATAGACTTGAACTTATATAAGGCTTCTAATTAATGAAGCGTAAGGAAATAATCTCATTTATCCTATTATTCTCTAAAGGAGAGCAATATTTTTTGTTACATATGTAATGACCCATTTAAGGTTAAACTTATGGAACGAAACTAATGTCACATTGGGTCTATCTCGGTATGTTATGATATCTATCACGTAAGAGATATCTCTGAGATCTATTATGTCAAATTTTGTGGTAATAATGCTTTGACTTATGTAACATATACTTTTGTCAAAAGAATGTCATCTATATAGAGACAAGTTTATTTTAGTTGCTCCCACTCATCTTGAGGTAGGTACATTAATCCACTTGATTCTTGATGAAAATAATTACGTTTAAGATTTCATCACATTATGATGTTTGCATTAACCCATACATGGATTTTATTGGCTTACAAATAAAGTGTTCTTTAACCTTCAGTTTGAAACTTACAGGTTGTTTTATGAACATGTAAATATATCAGCCATTTGTTAGGGAAAATTGTTTTTAATGTTCATCTAATGTAGCTCTAAACTATTATAAGCTACTAGAAAAGTGATGATCCTCAAAGAAATCTTTGATAATTTATCTCTTCCTAAGTATAACATTTGACAATCAATCATGCCTCTTCGTGTCTTAACACTTATATCAGGATTTGGTTTAGTTATGAACACTCTTAGGTAATTCAATCAAATCCCAAACGTTATACGAACACATAAAATCAGTTTTACTAGAAAACAATTTTATTCCATTCTAAAGATTGACTGACGTTAATGGCTTAATTAGAAGAGATAGGATCAATAAACTTTTCCAAAATCCATTTCAACTTCAGTTAGGGAGGTTATGTAATCATCAAAGTTAGTAGGTTTTAAACCTAGATGACCTCCTGAGTTGATTATTGGGTTATTAGAAGTTTCAATTTTATGGATTAGCTCTTGGTTAGGTTGCTATCATTTTCAGGATTCTAAGTTTGTAAGAGTTGGTGCAGTATGGTGTACAAGAGGGTTAATCAGAGTTAAATTCGGAGTGAAATTTAATGACACTCTTCCCCCCGCCTCTTGTATTCCTTGCAAGTCATAATAAGGACTTTGACTGCTCCCACTGACCTTAGAAATCTTTAGGAACTCAGCATGCTTAGGGTCAATATTTAATGACCGAAAAAATTCTAATAGAGAAAAACAAATTAATGACGTTAGTCGTTGTGATTTCTCTTGTTGAGGATTATGTTAGTTTACCTAAGAAATCTAAGTGTGCCCACAATTAAGAAACAATGAAACTTTTGTAAGAGTAGCATTAGATTTTAAGGAGACAAGTTTTGATGGAACAATGTCGTGATGGAGCGGTGTCTTGTACAAGAGGTGTAAATTTAGGTAATGTAAAATTTGCATTCCCCCATCTCTTGCAACTATTGCAAGTTGTTATTAAGACACTTAATGCTCCCACTTATCTTTAATATCTCTAGAATGCTACAAGAGAAGTTTCAATGAGCTACGTGACGTGGGAACCTATCACATATACGTTAGACTTTATTTGATTTCTTTAATGTCCAGATATCATAAGAAACTTTAGGGACATATTTAATAGAAATCTTATTAAGTATATACATATGAAGAGATTTCTTCTAAGACCGTGGGCCATATACGAAAAATTTAGATACAAGTGGATAGTCTTTAAATGATAAATGAATTATGTCTGAATATTCCATTTGGAACAAGTTCCACGAATGTCAATGAATGACTTATGATGGACCCATACTTATTCCTTAAGCCAAGTTATATTTTAGGGCTTTAACATCATGATTTAAAATCACTTAGAATGAGACTAGATGAAAAATCATCCTCATTAACCATGTCATGATTTCTCATGAATTTCGGTTACAATGGATGAAATTTATATGTCTTATTTTTCTTTTGTCAAATTCTCATTTGCATGATAACAAAAGTTGTGAAAGTGTAAGGTATCATCTGGTTTCATCTTATTAATGTTTCTATCCAGACATTGAGAACAAATAATATGAGAGTTTAAGGTAAGTGTGACTTTATGTTGGTTATGCAAACCTCACATCCTTTATAACATAGCCTAAGTATTGATACTGTATTCTTATTAATCTTCAGAATACGTAAGGTATCGAAAAGCTTTGTTAGAAGATTGCTTATTATGGTTCTTATATCCTTAACATTTAATTTTGTCACTAACTCTCATGTTAGTTATTTTTTTGATTCTGGTAAGGAAACGTATAGAACTAGAGTCAACTAATCATGTGTTAATTGGAATATTAAGATTAGCAGACTTAAATATTATTAGTATGTGACTATCTAATTAATTTATCCAACTGTTCTTTTGAATAATGGATAGTCTCATTGCTTATGCCTAGTCTAATGGCATAATTATGCAGTGAGATTCTCCCTTAAGGAACCTTAGAGTTGGAATTTTGTACTTGTATTTTGACTATAGACCTTAGAACAATCATCTTTTAAGGTTTTAGTGGTTGTAAGGTGAATAACATCTTATTTTCCAGACTCAAACATTTATTTCTTTATACATATGTTGCTTATCAACACACTCATTTAACTTTGGTACTTTTAAGTGTTATAGTTGATTTATAAGGCATCAAATTGTACAAGTGAAAATTTTAGTATGTAATGTACTGGAAAATGTACTTATTTCCATGCGTAAGCCCTTAATCTTATAGGCCATGGTTATATACATTATGATGTATTCATGAATGCCACTTAACCTTATAGTTTAGAATTTTTAAATGAAGGCATGCATCTTAGGAGTTCATGTGATTATTCCACAGATAATAGATTAGTCTTAGGAAAAACTTAATCTGGAATAACTTTAGTGATAACATTTTGTTAGAGAGCTAATCCTATAGAAACTTTAAATAAAGCAAAACATTTTAGGTTTAGGAATTAGAGTGGATGAGATATAGATTTATAGAAGAAAATAATAGTGAGTAAAGTTATGGGTACTTAAAAAAAATAAGGCAGACAAAATGATCATAAGATTAATGAAGGATCATTAATAAGTGGATCATAATTTGAAGAAGTTGTGATATGTCTATTACTAACATCAAAATAATAGACTTAGTTAAAATTCTACTTAAACAAAGACAATTCAGCTTTGGCCAGAAGTGTAATCATTTAAACATGTGTGCAAAGTAATCGTAACAAATCAGCTTTGGTCAGAAATGAGACAATCACTTTAGTTATGTACTTGTTAAGTATGCTAGACATAAATGAATTAAATCAGCTTTGGCCAGAAATAAGACATTCATGTTTGTAATGCATACTTAACATAGCTTTTATAATACTTGAACAATAAATAGATGCATCAAATTAGCTTTGGCCACAAGTGATACATCAGAAGTTCATTCAAGTTAAGCTATTTGGTTTTGTAAAAAAAGTTATCTAATTCTGATTAATTAAGTGTTTACAAAACCAATCATTTAGTTCACATTAACAGCCTAATAAAATAATGGGATTTCGGATAAATCTTGACATTTCAAGAACATTTATGATTTCGAATAAGTTATATCTCGGATTCATCCGAAACGTATGAGTTCGAATGATCTCGGATCATTCCGAGATGGATGAGTTCGAATGATTTCGGATATGTCCGAGATGTGTAAGTTCGAATGATCTCGAATGTTGTCCGAGACGTGTTCTCCAAGATTCGAAATCCTCTAATTATGGCAGTTAATGTGATAAGGTTGAATCAGCTAATTTTAAGGGATTTTGATTATAATTTCAAAATATATTATGTGTATCTATCCAAGTTAATTATTCGATTATAAATTAAAAAATAACATTTTACTCGAAACTTGGAGATAAAGTTACACAATATTTGGAAACATAATAATAATAATCAAAATATATCCCTAGCTAAGATTTACGTAAAAAAAATATGTCATCAAAATCGTAACTTTTAAAGGATATATATATATATATATATATAGGATAAGGCTAGGTAGAAAACCCTCTTTAGGTAGAAAACCCGGGAAACTCAAAGCTCCCGACATTTTTTTTTTTTGAAAAAAATAACACATGTAATATACATGTTTTTAAGAGTTTTGGGCCAAAAAAATCAAAAAAGCGCCGAAGGTTTTTTTTAAAAAAAAAAACAAATTTCAGCAACTTTCAGCATTTTTTGTCTAACACATGTTAGTCAACGAAGTTTTTGGAACTTGTTTATTTTTTTTAAAAAAAAGTACTCGGCGCTTTTTTGATTTTTTTGGCCCAAAAGTCTTAAAAACATGTATATTACATGTGTTATTTTTTTCAAAAAAAAAAAATGTCGGGAGCTTTGAGTTTCCAGAGTTTTCTAAGAAAGATAGGGTTTTTTGTCTAGCCCAACCCTATATATATATATATATATAGGACAAAGATCCGTTAGGAACCACCTCTTATTGCGAGAACCGCGAGAACCAATGTGAACGCAATCAAAAATGCCTAAAAATAGCTAAAAATCACACAAATTTTTTTTTTTTTTTTAATATTTTTTATAACAAAATTGCTACTTTTCGTAGCAAAAAAAAAAAAAAATTAAAATTTTTTTTTTTTGCTTCTAAAAGTAGCGATTTTAACATAAAAAATATTAAAAAAATCAAAAAAAAAAATTTAGATTTTTTTTTAATTTTTTAGATTTTTTTTTAGATTTTTTTAGGTTTTTTGGGGGTTTAGTTTTTAGCCTTTTAGCTGGGGGGGGGGGGGGGGGGGGTTTAGGTTTTTGGGGGTTGGGGAGGGGGGTTTAGGTTTTTGGGGTGGGGGGGTTAGGTTTTTTTAGGTTTTTTGGGGGGTTTAGTTTTTAGCATTTAGCTTGGGGGGGTTAGGTTTTTTTTGGGGGGGGGGGGGTGGGGGGGTTTAGGTTTTTTTTTGGGGGGGGGGGGGGGGGGTTAAGTTTTTTTATGTTTTTTTTAGGTTTTTTTAGCTATTTTAGGTTGTGTTCACATTGGTTCTCGCGGTTCTCGCAATAAAGGTGGTTCTCATATGAACCTTACCCTATATATATATATATATATATATATATATATATATATATAAGATATCCTTCATTTAACTAGGAAAAGAAAATAATTCCTATGTTTATCGAAAATTCTATTAGTTAATGTATTCAAATTTCACCAACTAAGATGGAAATTGTATGAATACAGATTTCCATACGGTAATGAAGAACACATCTTTTAAAAAAAATGTAAAATCATCAAAAGATTAAAACATGAATTTTCAATCACTTTTCTTTTTCTTCATATTTAGAACTGATTAGCAGAAAGTTCACTAGGTTCAGCTAAGGGCTTCGAAATTCCCTTTTTTTTTAATTTATTACGATGTCTACAATTTAGTTAATAACAAGTTTTGTATCAGGATTAAATTGATATTGTCACGGCCCCCGACCCGGTTTGACCCGTTTAAGGAGCCGCGGGACAGAAAATCCCGTGGTATTTATTTAATTGAGTTTAACAGCGGAAGTTTATCATCAGGATCTTTTTAAAGCTAAATTTTCCCGATTATTTTATTTCACAATCTCGGAATAAAACCCCGATAATTTACAATCATATGATTTCTCGGAGAAATCTTTAGATTACAAAACATGATTTCTTTATTTTATAATGAGCCACTTTCTTAAGCTTGAAGTGCTTCACGGCACTTTTCCTGAATCACAACAGATCACCTGAAACATGTTTGAAAAAAGGTTTTGTCAGCGGAAAATACTGGTGAATCATTCTATTTACTAAAACGACGCATTTGTTATAATTTACAGTATTAAGAGAGATTACAATGTTTCGGATATCAACCAACTACCCACAGTATTTGTCACTAGACTCGTTTCTGTGACTGTGGTCATATCCTCCATTGGCTGCCCCAATGGTGACGATTATAAAGTAATGTATACAAAACCCCACATACCGGCTGTAATTTGGTGATTACATATACTTAATCACTGTAATTATAACTCTGAAAATATTTACGAATTTATAAAACACTTTGATAAAAAGAGAATGACTCACATTGTAGATTTAACACGGACAGAGTCTAGTCTACTGATTAGCCTTGTTAACCTAATTTAAATAACAATGCACACAAAACTGGGTTAGTAACTAATGCAGCATTTACGATAGCTCACGAGATTAAACCCTCACAACGAATGACAAAGTGCGATACTAAAACATCCATCGATTTAACGACGAATGACAAAGCATAACCCTAATGTGGGCAGCACTTAAACATCCATTGGATATTTTAATCGATCGGACAATGAATCGTAGCAGCGATTGAGTTATTACCCTGTTTTGCGGCAGCACTTCGTGAATCGTGTGTGTTATTAGACTGTTTCTGCTATAATTCAACGTACAATTGGAATTTTTACGTCGAACAAGTGCCTGAAATCAAGTCCCAAACTCTACTATTTATACACGAATTTTGACCCCCCTCGCGTGACGCGAAGGGTAACCTATTTTCTATAGGTAGCCACGTCCCTAACTAGGCTTGCTGACTTGACGGTTTCTCAAAATTCGTTTTTGACAGCGTTTTATTTAGATAGTCGTAACTAGGGTTTTACCCCCCTGAGTTTTAGGGGCCCTGATCCTGATTCTGTAAATTCTGAAAATTTTAGGGTTTGTGCAGAATCACTTGGGTGTTTCAATTAGGGTTTCCTATTGAACTAAATATACTAATAAATAATAGTTTTAGTGAGAGTTGTTACATTCTCCCCACCTTAATAAAAATCTCGTCCTCGATATTTACTGGAATAGGTGAGGATACTTTCGCTTCATTTCTGATTCCAGCTCCAAAGTATATTCAGCTCCTCTCTTTGAATCCCACTTGACTTTGACTAGAACTAGTCGCTTGTGTTTGAGAAATTTGATCTTTCGATCTTCGATTTGAAGAGGTTTTTCAACAAATTTCAATTTCTCATTTACTTTTATATCTTGGAGAGGTACTACCAAAGATTCGTCTGATAGACATTTCTTGAGGTTGGATACATGAAATACATCATGTACTCCAGCTAACTCCTCTGGTAGTTGTAAACGATAAGCAACTGGTCCTATACGTTGGATCACTGGAAATGGTCCTACGTATCTGGGACTTAGCTTTCCTTTCTTACCGAATCGAACAACTCCTTTCCAAGGAGAAACTTTTAACAGTACTCTGTCTCCAACTTGGAATTCTAACGGCTTGCATCTATTGTCTGCATAACTCTTTTGACGATCTCGAGCTGTCTTCAGTCTTTCCTTGATTTGAGTAATCTTGTCGGTCGTTTCTTGCACTATTTCTGGACCTGACAATTGACTTTCTCCTATTTCTGCCCAACAAACTGGGGTTCTGCATTTTCTTCCATACAAGGCTTCGAATGGGGCAGTTTCAATACTTGAATGGTAACTATTGTTATAGGAGAATTCGATCAGAGGTAAGTGATCGTCCCAATTTCCACCAAAATCTATTACACATGCTCTGAGCATGTCTTCCAGAGTTTGGATCGTCCTTTCACTTTGCCCGTCTGTTTGAGGATGATATGCAGTGCTTAGGTTTAGTCGAGTTCCCATAGCTTCTTGGAACCTTTTCCAAAAATGAGAAGTGAAACGACTATCCCTATCTGATACAATGGAGAGTGGAACTCCATGTAAGGATACTATTTTGTCTACGTACAATTTGGCTAACCTTTCCATACTAAAAGTTTCCTTCATGGGTAGAAAATGAGCTGATTTGGTTAATCGATCTACAATTACCCAAATCGTATTATTACCTTTTCTGGTTTTGGGCAACTTAGTAACAAAATCCATTGTTATGAGTTCCCATTTCCATACAGGCATTTCTAATTGTTGTAGTAAACCTGAAGGTTTTTGGTGTTCTGCCTTAACTTGTGAACAAGTAAGACATTTAGAAACATATCTAGCTAGATCCTTCTTCATGCCTATCCACCAGAAATTATTTCTTAAATCTTGGTACATTTTATTGTTTCCAGGGTGTATGGTATACCTAGATTTATGAGCTTCCTCTAAGATCTTATTTCTTAACTCTCCCTGCTTCGGTACCCAAATCCTTTTCTTATGGAATCTCCAAATTCCATCATCTCCCTGTTCTAATCCTTTTATTCGTCCTTTCATTCCTTCAGCAGCATCCTCTATTGCTGTTTCTTGAAAATGCTTCAGTTGTTCCATTAAATCTAATTGTAGATTTAATCTGAGAGCACGAACCCGTCGTTGTTTCTCATGGTACTTACGACTTAAAGCATCTGCAACTACATTTGCTTTTCCTTAGTGATATTGAATATCACAGTCGTAATCACTTAAGATTTGCATCCATCTTCTTTGCCTCATGTTTAACTCTTTTTGCCCAAAAATATATTTTAAACTTTTGTGGTCTGTATAGACAGTAAATTTACTTTCGTAAAGATAATGTCTCCAAATCTTAAGGGCAAAAATTATGGAGCCTAACTCTAAGTCATGAGTTGTATAATTTTCCTCATGCTTTTTCAACTGTCTTGTAGCATATGCAATTACCTTCTTGCGTTGCATTAACACACATCCAAATCCTAGTTTTGAAGCATCACAATATACTTCAAAATCTTAAGTCCCTTCTGGTAAAGCTAGGATTGGAGCATTTGTTAATCTCTGCTTCAAGATTCTAAAGGCTTCTTCTTATTTAGGTCCCCATTCAAACTTAATGGCTTTACAGGTTAGCTTAGTTAATGGTACAGCTATCTTGGAAAAATCCTTAATAAACCGTCTATAATATCCAGCTAAACCTATAAAACTTCTAATTTCCATTGCGGTTTGCGGAACCCTCCAATTGGTAATCGCCTCTATCTTAGCAGGATCTGCGTGAATACCTTCATGATTCACCATGTGTCCTAGGAATTGCACTTCTTGTAGCCAAAATTCACACTTCGAGAATTTGGCATAAAGCTTTTCTTTTCTTAACAAAGTTAAGAGTGCATGTAAGTGCTCACAATGTTTTGTCTGACTTTTGGAATAAATAAGTATATCGTCTATAAAAACAATTACAAATTTATCGAAATACGGTTTACAGATTCTATTCATCATGTCCATAAATGCAGCAGGAGCATTCGTTAACCCAAAGGGCATGACTGTAAACTCGTAATGACCATACCTAGTTCTGAAAGCAGTTTTAGGTATGTCTTCCTCTTGTACTTTCAATTGATGATATCCGGAACGTAAGTCGATTTTAGAAAAATATCTAGCTCCTTGTAGTTGATCGAATAGATCATCAATTCTAGGTAATGGATATTGATTCTTAATTGTAACCTTATTCAGTTTTCTATAATCAATACACATTCTCATTGAACCATCCTTCTTCTTTACAAACAACACTGGAGCTCCCCAAGGAGATGAGCTAGGTTGTATGAATCCTTTACTTAATAATTCATCTAATTGCATTTTCAGTTCTAACATTTCGGTAGGAGCTAACCGATAAGGTGCCTTAGCTATCGGTGTAGTTCCAGGAATTAGATGAATTCGAAATTCTACTTCCCTATCTGGTGGTAATCCTGGTAACTCTTCTGGGAATACCTCTGGGTATTTTGAGACTACAGGAATCTCCTTAAGTTCTTTACCCTTAGTATTAATGATTACTGAAATCATATATACTATTCCTTGTTTTCGTTCATAACTAGCAACCTTCATTACTGATATGAACTTCATGGGTTTATGTGGTTTATCTCCTGTAATCATGATTACTTCTCCAGTAGGTGCCTGAATTTCTATAGAGTTCTGGTCACAAAGGATACGAGCATGGTTGGCTACTAACCAATCCATTCCTAACACAACATCGAATTCAGCTAATTTCATAGGTAATAGGTTTGCAGAAAAGTTATGACCTGAAAGTTCTATTTCTACTTTTTGCAAAACCTGATTTATTTTAACTGAATTCCCATCTACAGTTTCGACTGAAAAAATCTGCCTAATGTTGGTTAAGGGTAACTTAAGAGCTTGACAGAATAAAGTATTTATAAAACTTTGGTTTGCACCAGAGTCAAATAATACTTTTGCGTATACGTTGTGAACTAGAAACGTACCAGCTATCACATCTGGAATGAGTTCTGCTTCTTGAGTGGTTAGCTGGAATGCTCTGACATTCTTCTTAGTAGCTCCGTCGGTCTCCTTGGTTTTGTTGTCTGCTGATTTGATCAATTTAGGACATTCTATTTTAAAATGCCCCTTTTCTCCACAGTTGAAGCAGGTTATGGTTTTCTTTCTGCAGTTTTCTTCATGATGTCCTACAGTTTTGCAAAAGTTGCAAGTTACATTACATCTTCCATAATGTTTCTTTTTGAAATTCCTGCAGAACTGAGGAGTTGAGGATTGCCCTGTTCCTCTTTTCTTGAAGTTGCTATTATTACCCACCCGAAATCCTTGGGTAATTTTATGAGCCAGTTCCTTCTTCCTATTTTCATCTCTTGTGCGTACCAGTTTGTCAGTTAGGGTGTTAGCTAGTTCTACCGCATCGTCAATAGTGCGAGGTCTCGCAGCTTTAACGATATTGCGGATTTCGCTAATTAATCCCCAAATATAGCGAGAAATGAGTACCGGCTCTGGCGAAGCCAGTGTTGGTACCACTCTAGCATATTCGAAGAATGTCGAAGTATATCCTCGACAGTCCACATTCACCATCCGATGGTTTAGGAACTTATTTGCCATTTGATCTTTTTCATATTCGGGACAGAATTTTCTTTCTACAAGATTCTTAAATTCTTCCCAGTTCATGGCATATGCCTCGATCCTTCTTTTTGCTTGTAACACCATGTTCCACCATTCTAGCGCCCCTTCTTTAGAAAGATTCGACGCATACATAACTTGATCTTCCTCAGCACATTTACTTATAGTAATTACTGCCTCAGTTTTTTCTAACCAACGTAGTGCTGCAATAGCGCCTTCATTACCTGCAAACTCAGTTGGTTTACAGGCAAGGAATTCTTTGTAAGTGCAACCAGGCGTTGCAGCTTTCATTTTCTTGAAAATTGGGGCTTCCAGATCAAGATTGTTATTAATATGATTACCACCTCCGTTTATACTATTACTAAAGTTGTCGCCTTGTGTACGTTTACTAGGAATGATTGATTGAGGTTTAACAGGTTTCTGGACAGCAGCCACGATTGCTGGAATAGCATTGGCTATTCCTTGAGCCACGATATCCTCGATATCTTGTCTATTTAACAATTATTCTTCCTGAATTTGCTCAGATTGATTTACTTCATTTACTGGTTCATTACCAATGTTTGCCATCTGATAATTAATTTAAATAGTTAATATAGAATAAGAAACAATCCAATATACATATAATCATGTAAACAAATATATAACCAAAATTTATAAAATTTCTAAATTTTCATTTATATATTATGCTTCTATATACAACCGTTTTATTGTTTATCTTACACATACTGATTTTCATTAATATTACGGTTATTATATAAACACAGACTCACTACCCATTTCTCTCTCGTCAACTTGCATCTTTAATAACGATGTTCCCTCTCATCATATTTCCATGAGATTTGTCCTCCTATCTCTTGGATCCTATTTCCAGCATCCATCAGCTCTTCGCCAAAATGGCGGAGTTCAGCCATATTCTCGTTACTCATCGGTGGATTTGGTAGGGGTTCTGGATCGAATTGCGGAATAAAGGAATAAGGACTGTTGATAAGGTTTTGGAATTGCCAGTCATTTGTCCACCATTCATCCATTCCCAAAGGTTGGGTGTGGATTATTGGTTCTGGGATTGCTGGTTCCAGATTTATAGGGAGTTGATTTTCGATAGGATTAGAGTAAAAATTATTATTATTGACAGGCTTAATAGTATCACAGCTTGTCAATATAAAATCTAGTTCTTCCTGAAATGTCATTTCCTGGGTTTGTTTAGAGCTTTCTCCAATCTCTATCTTGGTTTGTCTAGACCCTTTTCCAACCTCCATTTCTATTTCCTTAGAATATTCCTCAAACTGTATTCCCATTTGTCTAGTATCTTCCCCTACTTCCATCTCCAATTCCTGCTGTCTCGAACTTTCCCTGGTTTCAATTTCTTTTCCTTTTTCTAAGGGATTGTTTACTTTAGGAAGTCTCTTAACTGTCTTTTTCCTATGTACACGCCTCCCCCATACGAATCTCTTTCTTTTCTTAGGTTTTGGCTTTTCCAGAGGTGGAGCGTTGAATTCTATAGGTTGTTCCACATCAGGAAAGTACCCAGTAAATTCTTTAGAAACTTCTATGTTTACAGGGTAAAGGTTAAGATTCTCTAGGGCTCTAGATAACTCATTCATGTTGTTTAACATATATGTAAAAATTATAAATTAAAATTTTATAACAAATTTTACAGATGAACCTCAAATATTATTGCATATTCTGTGACTAATTTAATACCAAAAGAAAAATTGACAATTTAAATATACCAAGTTTTATTGTAATTTTATTTATTTACTAGATGATATTTCTAGTCTGTAAGTTGCTAATATGGAATCATGGTATTCTAAAGATTAACATTTACTGCTACTGTGGCTAGCATATAAAGATCCGCCCATTTTTCATCTAAATTGTCTTCCCATGGTGATTTACTGATTAATTCCTGGGTTTCCTTTTTAACTTTCTTTTCTCGGGATTTCTTTAATTTCTCCTGACTTTTTCTAATAATCAAACTTCTTTTATCGGAAGAAAGTGGCTCCTCGTATTGGGCTTTTCGAACAAATAGTCCTTCTTCAGGAGTTTGGGATGAACTTCCTTTTTCATTTGATGACCTATCTAATTTAAGATAGATGTTTGAAAGCTTTTGCTTACCCATACTGTAACTAACAAATAGTCAGTTAATAGAACACATAATCACATAATAATAATAATCAGGAAAAAATTAAGTATATCTAAATACTTAATTAGCTTAACTCAGTGGCTCTGATACCACCTTTTTCTGTCATGGCCCCCGACCCGGTTTGACCCGTTTAAGGAGCCGCGGGACAGAAAATCCCGTGGTATTTATTTAATTGAGTTTAACAGCGGAAGTTTATCATCAGGATCTTTTTAAAGCTAAATTTTCCCGATTATTTTATTTCACAATCTCGGAATAAAACCCCGATAATTTACAATCATATGATTTCTCGGAGAAATCTTTAGATTACAAAACATGATTTCTTTATTTTATAATGAGCCACTTTCTTAAGCTTGAAGTGCTTCACGGCACTTTTCCTGAATCACAACAGATCACCTGAAACATGTTTGAAAAATGTTTTGTCAGCGGAAAATACTGGTGAATCATTCTATTTACTAAAACGACGCATTTGTTATAATTTACAGTATTAAGAGAGATTACAATGTTTCGGATATCAACCAACTACCCACAGTATTTGTCACTAGACTCGTTTCTGTGACTGTGGTCATATCCTCCATTGGCTGCCCCAATGGTGACGATTATAAAGTAATGTATACAAAACCCCACATACCGGCTGTAATTTGGTGATTACATATACTTAATCACTGTAATTATAACTCTGAAAATATTTACGAATTTATAAAACACTTTGATAAAAAGAGAATGACTCACATTGTAGATTTAACACGGACAGAGTCTAGTCTACTGATTAGCCTTGTTAACCTAATTTAAATAACAATGCACACAAAACTGGGTTAGTAACTAATGCAGCATTTACGATAGCTCACGAGATTAAACCCTCACAACGAATGACAAAGTGCGATACTAAAACATCCATCGATTTAACGACGAATGACAAAGCATAACCCTAATGTGGGCAGCACTTAAACATCCATTGGATATTTTAATCGATCGGACAATGAATCGTAGCAGCGATTGAGTTATTACCCTGTTTTGCGGCAGCACTTCGTGAATCGTGTGTGTTATTAGACTGTTTCTGCTATAATTCAACGTACAATTGGAATTTTTACGTCGAACAAGTGCCTGAAATCAAGTCCCAAACTCTACTATTTATACACGAATTTTGACCCCCCTCGCGTGACGCGAGGGGTCCTGCCCTGGGCTTCGCGTGACGCGAAGGGTAACCTATTTTCTATAGGTAGCCACGTCCCTAACTAGGCTTGCTGACTTGACGGTTTCTCAAAATTCGTTTTTGACAGCGTTTTATTTAGATAGTCGTAACTAGGGTTTTACCCCCCTGAGTTTTAGGGGCCCTGATCCTGATTCTGTAAATTCTGAAAATTTTAGGGTTTGTGCAGAATCACTTGGGTGTTTCAATTAGGGTTTCCTATTGAACTAAATATACTAATAAATAATAGTTTTAGTGAGAGTTGTTACAGATATAATCAACATCGCTCTGATACCACATGTTGATTATATCAGTAGAATATGGGTAAAACATGAACCCTAATTAAATAAATTCAATCATGAATAATAAAAACATGTGTACCTGGTTTAGCCAGTAACCACATCAGAGAATGAAGTAGACGTCATGTTCATCAGATTGGTCGAGTTCCCCTTTAGGGTGTACAGTTCTGATGGGTTTAGGTGTTCTTGATGAACATGGTTATGAGAGAGAGGGGAGACGAATTGATAGTGATGATGTTATTATAATTGTCTTAGCATAAACCCTCTCTAGTAATCTCTATTTATATACACCAAGGGGAAACTCTATTTTTATCTACTAAGGGTAAATATATCCATCAAATATTTACCAATTAATGATATAGGGGTAATTAGGTCAATGATCAATATTAGATAAATGATAATAATGGCCACATAATATATTAAATAGATAAATATATTCTTACACCCACTAGGCAAATTAGACAATATTATTGGTTGGTATGAGTAGTCGGGTGTTTTACATAGATTATCATATCCATCATCCTAGACATTGTGGCGAGCATCAGGCAACCAATATCCACTAATCATTAGCATGCTTCCTATAAGCATTCATAATGGTAGATGATGTGGTAGGTGCAGGTGGGTCGTACATGGATGGATGGACTGCTGAAGGATGTAACACTTCTTTAAACTCAAAGACAACATAATTGAGGTATTGTTGGTTTTTCTAAACATTTATAGAGTGCTAATATTCAAATTTAGTATTTTTCTTCTTATTAAGTTCTAATAAATCAATAACCCTTATTAGTTGAAAAGTTTATTATATTAGAGCATTCACATCCAATTCTTTATATGTTTGTGAGTGGGTTTTTGTATATTATAAAGAGTGAAAATGTTATTGTTCACCCCTATTAAATTTTTAATGTTTTTTGAAAGTGGTTGTGAGTGGAAGAGAGAGAAGTTTAGAGTGTTTGCTCGATTCCTAATCCAAAGGAATCCGAAATGATTGATTTCGTGTTTCACATCTCCAAACTTGCTTCCTTTGCTCGTCAAGAATCTATATTGTTCCTGAACTATAGCGCAACTTAAAAAATCGTATCACAAATAGAAACGTTAGGGTAGGAAACATGTTCGTAAGTGGAGAGTCCTTGATTCAAGATGACCGAAAATACCTATTATTTATTTTTAACTTGTATAAAATGTGTATTTAATAAAATCTTCATTTTATTTAAAACTTATTGCATATAGAATTCTTCAAGAATCTATAGCACACTTGTAAATCAAAATCATATGTTAACTTGTATTCATTTTAAAACCTACCACGTTAGAAATAATTTATTATAAAATAAAATCTCACTCCAAAATAAACAATTTTCCTATAAAACAATGCACTTCTATTAAACTTCTTAGGTATGAGATCATCTAAATCCTATAAAACAATGCACTTCTATTAAACTTCTTAGGTATGAGATCATCTAAATCCTATAAAACAATGCACTTCTATTAAACTTCTTAGGTATGAGATCATCTAAAATATGTCAAACTTTCTAATTTTTATAGTTGTGATTAATTTATAAAAAGTTGAATTCTTTTTAACTTAGTTTTCTTTCAAGACCTCCATCAAAGGTCTAAATCTCAGCACTAAATCGAAAGCACCATTATAGCATCATCCCGTCGATTATCTAGTTAAATTTCTTTCAAGACCTCCATCTTTTATTTATAATGTATTTTTTTTAAATAAATAATTCATTCATTCTATATGTTAATAATAATTACAATCTATATATCTAACAATCGATGATGCTCAGTGAGGATACGTGAATGCTTGATTTGGGCTTCAAATAGACACATGGCATCATGCTGACTGCCAAAGAGGTAAACGCATATAGACACTTAGTTGGGTTTTGGTGTGACCGTTTCTCACCCCTAGTTATCCAAATCGTAGTGGACTAGGTTGACAGGAGGTGTGTTAACTTATTTACCCTCCCTAGCGGTACTTGTGTTGCGGGAGGTTGTGTGTATATCATCATAGGCAATGTGCGCCAATTAAAGAACTACTTCGAGTTTTTTTTATGTGAGTTTTGATTTAAACTGATATTTATAAAAGAGAAAATTACGAAAATAGCCAAGAAAAAAGTTGACTTACCAAAATAGCCACTTCATGCGTCCTTGGAGCAGGGCATCACTGATTACGAGAGAGCTTATGCGTCTGCAGGGCTCATTCACGCGTCCGCCAATGTAGAAGTGACACGTGTCTCAATGACATCATGCGTCCCATGCGTCCGCGACTCATCCCATGCGTCTGTGACTCATCCCATGCGTCCTTGACTCATCCCATCATCCCATGCGTCCGTTTGAGGCATTCCATGCGTCCGTGACTCATCCCATCATCCCATTTTTCCGTGACTCATCCCATGCATTGTTGACTCATCCCATGCGTCCGTGACTCATCCCATGCGTCCGTGACTCATCCCATGCGTCCGTGACTCATCCCATGCCTCCCATTTTCGTACTTGCTGCTTCATCCATACACACATCCATATAAAGAATGGCAGACGCATAAGATGTGGGATGCCCCTCTCCAAGGACTCATGAGGTGGGTATTTTGGTAAGTCAACATTTTTCTTGGCTATTTTGGTAATTTTCTCTTTATAAAATGGTTTGTAGAGATACATTCCAACAACTATTATCTTTTGGTAGTTAACAACAATGTGGCTTCATGGTCAGGGGCGGATGTACCATATGAGAAGGGGTAGCCTCCGCTACCCCTTAGCGCTCCGGCGGTAGTGTAAATTTTGGAAAAATTTGACATTTTTTTAACGTTTTTTCGATTTCATTACCCCTTTCTTTTAAGACGTTACCCCTATGAAAGTTTTCTAGATCCGCCACTGTTCTTGGTCATCATGCGAGGTAAAGTGCATCAGTTATAGAACTTTTATCAATCGGCATTGCTTTAACTGATTTTACCTGTTAATTGCAGATGTGGCACTGGTTGAAGCCACACAAGTTGCAAGAGCAAATGCCACATCCGCAAGATGCTTTTGTGAAAGAAAAAAAAAAACTAAGTGAAAAATAAACTTGTTTACAAGTTCAAAATATAATATTTTGAACCGGGAACGATTTCAACGTAAGCGATGTAATTGTATAAGTGTATTTTGTTGGGTTTTAGTTACTTGCCGTTCAACCCCACCCCTACCGTCAAGCACATTGTAAACATAAAATCAATAGAGTTTCAGATCGGTTTCTAGGACTAAATCACAGGTGTAGATAAGAACAATTTTCGTTGTGAAGAGTAACTGTGTTATGATTTTACGCACACACACACATATGTGTATGTGAGAGTTTATACAACTAACTAAGTAGGAGTTGAATTGCCATCGACGTGAATCAGTGGCGATCAATTGTAAAGCGTGCAACATTATTGAGGTTTCACTGTGAAATATTCGATTTGTGGGTTCTTCATAACAATTATCATCGTATTATGGGGTTTTTTTTTACCTTTTATATACATTATTGATGAGTTCATATTATAGGGGGTAGGATCCGGTTTCTTTATCACGCCTAGGGCACAATTTTTTTTAATATTCTCGAAGACAGACATGTGTAATGGAAAGTTGTTTCTTCCCGTAAGATTGAGGGTTCTACTCTGGTAATGGACAAAAGTTATAAATTTAAAAGTAAGATTTGTTAGAAGCCATTCAAAAATTAAAAAAAAGCATATTTTTTAAATAAAATGTCCTATAATTCCTGAATTGGTTTATAGACATTATAACTAGTGGAGATGGATATGATAAGGTGATTCAGCTGGTGGCACGATTATACTCCGGTGATCCCCCATTGATTCAAATTTGCCTTTCCCGAAATCGATTTCCCGAAATAGATTTGGCATGGCAAGTAGATGGGTCGTTATTGGCGAGGGACATGAGTGGGGTTAACATGATTAGTAGAATCATTGTATGACCAGAAAATCCACGATTTTTATCATATATGCTACCAAAGCACGCGCAACATTAATTATTAATTTGTCATTGCAAATTTAATTCTGTCCACTTATTAGTTATAAATAAATCAAAAATTATTTATATATACCATAATTTTTATTGCATATAATACTTATATTATTACATAACAAATACTCTTAGAAAAATAAATGAGATATTTATAGAGAGGTAGAGGATCCTGTAAAAAGTGTGAGAAGTGTATTATAACACTATATATAATACTATATAACACCATATAAACACCGTATAACAATATGTAACACCATATAACACTATGTAACACTATATATCATTATATAACAAATATAACACTATAGGTTGTCTGATAGCATGTCTATGATAGATGTATAGTGTTATATTTGTTATATAATGATATATAGTGTTACATAGTGTTATATGGTATTATATGGTGTTACATATTGTTATACGGTGTTTATATGGTGTTATATAGTATTATATATAGTGTTACTAGCTTAAGACCCCGTGTGTTACACGGGTTGATTAAAGATAATATCTTATCATCATCATCGTTTACATAAATGTTATGATTGAATACACGTTAAAACACAAACGAATTTCTAAGATTACCACGACAAATTGAAATACATGAATATGCAACGATCACAATTCGTTGAAAATCTCCTTAAAAACACATTAGTTGTTTTATATGTAGTGTTAACGTCCTACGTTAAATACTGCTATATACACCACAAGTCGTTAAAAGACTTCTTTATACACTTATTTAGAACCAACCTTTTAAAATTCTACATGTTGAAATGGGTCAGGTCAAAACCAATACAATTCACTTGCATATTAGTTTTAGTAAAGCTTTAAAGTGTAGCGCCCCCTTAGTTTGACTACTCAAGCTCAAGCTGAAAAAAAAATGGGCAAAAAATGATAAGCGTTCAGAAAACTACAAAGTGTATCAATTGTCTTTTAAAGAAATGATATTAAGCATACATGGCTTAAGAATCTTTTCGTCATTTCTAAAGAGACGATAATATCTTTTCTTTGCAAGGTGTCTTTGTTGGGTTTTTTAAACCATGTTCAGAAACCAAGGAGACTAAACTTTAATGCGGGGCAAGATGTGTGCGGCCGGTAACGGGTCAAAGCCAGACCATGTTGAAATTGACCATCATTTAGTATGGGCCAAAATGGGTTAAGTTGAAATGGCCCGATAAAATTTTTTTACCAAACTCAAAACAATGTTATTACACTAACCATATAAATCTATAAATAAAACCGATTTAGAAGATTATATGCTTTAAAAATAGACTTCAGACAACTTTCAAGTATCAACCCATTTGACCCGTACAACATATTTGCCTTTTAGGTGCATGATGGTACTGAAATCCTTCCTATAACAAATACAAAAAGCCAAAATCTTTCATTATTTCACTTCATCAACTACTAAAACCTATTTATGACCAGATAAATTACAAAACTATTAAATCCTAAAAAAGAAGTCGAATCTTTGATTAAAACAAAAAAAATCTACTAAAAGAATCTTGATTAAAACAACTGGAGTTCTTAGTGGCCCTCCTAAGCACCCGTCATTTCGAAATATCTTCTAAGTCTAACCTGATTCGGGAAGAAATGGAATTGTGATTGTAATAAAAAAGAATATAAAATGGGAAAAAGGGTACATTTTAATCGTGTTCCTTATTTACATACCTCATGGAATATTGTAGTGATATGATTTTCCCAATCATTGATAGTTGCATATTCACCTCGAAGTGGAGCAAGTTTTCCTGCTAGGAACTCCTGTAAGTTATGACAGTTAATCTCACAGATAACTTGATTACATAATAAAATTTACTATTAAGGGTAGAGTCAAACCCTCAGCACAACCGATATACTTTTTTTCGGATAGACGAAATCCATAGGTACATCAAGAGCATATTCAACATGTTGCTCAAATATGTTGCAATCAACACGGAGGGAGTATTAGTATAAAGTATAAAGTTAACTGGATATGTAAATAAAATATTTAGGAGGTAGCATAAAATAACATCCTCATGCTAAGATAACCATCTTGGATTCCCTATGTAAGTGGTGAATTATCAAATAATGTTGTAGCTATCTGAATCATTGTACAAAGAATGAGATCAACTTATCTTGACAAATAATATGAATTTTTGAATAAAAAATTTTAGGAGATCTTATTCATTGAACAAAATTCATCCGTAAAATGCTTGTAATCACCTTAAGACGATAAAAAAATTACAATGGTATCAGATTAAGAACACAACTTACTTCCCTTAATTATAATGGCCCTTATTAACACGACTGGGTCCACCTTCTACATTCAAATTAGCACTCTTGAAGTTATGTGTTGCAATAGCAACCTCGGTAAATGTAAAACAATGTGCCACATCAGCTCTCGGACTACTATACACTTTCCCACTAACAGAATCCATCACATTCCGATCTATACACATTTAAAGAGATTACAACCAAACAACATTATTAAAAACACAATATAAGAGTTAAAAGATCTTCAACCCTACAATGTACCAATATCATTTACTCGACATCTCTATAACTAAAAGTTACCCAAAAATCCTTATTACAACAGCTAAAACAACCACAGAAATCCAACTTCATTGTTAAATCAAAGGATTGTAAAATTAAATTAGCAAAGATTGTGTAAAGAAGAGTAAACATACCTGGATAAGAGTACGCCAGGTTCCAATTTAGGGTTTCTGAAAGGCAACGGAGATAGGCTGCGATCGGGTTATGAAGCCCAAGCCACTTGTGATATGAATATTAATCTAGAATTCTATGAAGAGGCGGATAAGAGGTTGCCACGATCGTCGAGGAACAACCACCATTTGAGAAACAACGATTGATGTAAATTGCCAAGGAGAGGTTGCTAATTTTGAGAACTACCTGAAATATTTCCACATCAAAAGTATCAGTATCATTAAAGTGCAAGAAACTACAACGATTCTAGAAAGAAAACTATTTAAGAATATAAGATAACAACACTCACATAATATCGAATACACTGCCATCATCAGTGCACACTGCATCCTCAAACAGAGTAAACGTAAGCTGCAAAATCCATCCAATCACTATCCTCAACATTCAGATCAGACACAAAAATCAACAACATATATACCATACTAATACACATATATTAGGGTTTACCTCAAAGAAGTTTAGAAGGATCAAACTGGTCGGACACAAAACCTGAACAATCACGGCTGGCCCATCGTAGCAGTACTCCTCCATGTCTCCTCGCTGTCATACAGAAAGCATTAAAAGCATGTATCAGCTATTTAGTTTGAATAACCATCTTGTTGTCTAGAAATTCAGGTTTTAAATACAAAAACCTAGTTGTGGTTGCTGTCATTTAATCCTACCGACCACCATATTCGTTCACCGAATATCTCGTTTGAACCATTGAATCCTGGCAGGTTTTGTTGTCGAAAAGTCGACAACCAAACAAAAAGCAAGAAAAGCAACAAAATCTCACTTACAACCAAAACTTATAACAGGATTGGCGATAATAAAAAACACAATGGTACAGTTACAATCATGTCTCATGCATCTCAACCATTTGCTATAATGTGTATACAGTTACAATCCATGATCCGAACAGTACAGTTAATCCGAGGCCCGTACAATTCAAGAATTTCAAATGTTTCATACTTTATACATCTAGCTCAGCTTCCAAAGGGAATTCATTAAATGGAGAACAACTGGCAATCCAGGATGGGCAAGGGCATGGTAGAGACCAAGAACTGCATTTGACCCGTTAAGAAAAGTATTTAATACAAAAAATACGTCTTATATTAGCTGATGTTAATTTACAATTTACAAAAGTAATAGGAGCCCAGTCCAGTTGGTGCAACACGGCCCGACACATCCAACAGAGCAGCTGCAATTTCTCTTTGATTTAACAAACACCTAAAATTTGATATCCCTAACATGAGTGAAGATTTTTCAATTTTCACCTCATATAACATTGCTAACTAAATCATTGAAACAAAGCATGCACCGTTAAGCCCATTAATAAAAAAAGGGTCAAATTTTGTCTTTCTTTTTGCAACTGCAATTGCAATTCATCCGTAAAAATATAAGGTTCTCTATAAGCAACAAATATAAATAAGAACAAAATCTAATTGCCAACCCCTTTTATTTTTAAGCATTTCTAATGGAACCATACATGATTTATCATTGTTCCTCACCATTAAGGAGCAGAGTAAGCCTAAAGTGTCAAAATGGGTCAAAAAGGTATAAAAAATAACTTAAAAAGTAAAGGGTCAAAAATAGCAAAAAGTTGTTTGAATGTAACCTCCTAAATGATTTTATTTTAAAAGTTCTAATAAGTATTGAACTAATATACTTTTAGTATACCGTATACAATGGATTAACTATTTGTTAAAAATATTGAAAAATGTGGAGAAGTTACCACATAGGTGTGTCAAAGCTGTAACACGATTATTTGGTAAGTAATTAGTTTTGACCTTGAAATTTATATGATAACTATCATTTGTTTTTTTTTTATTTACAGGATTTGTCCTCTTGGTCAAACCCCAGCTCTTTTCAAACACTTTTTACCTATGAGATCAAATGGGTTCAGTTATAGGCTATAGCATTTATATGAATTCAACATCTAGTTTTATAATGAATATTAAATATAAAAATAATTTATATAAGTGATGTATTTGCAATTAATTCTAACAGAATATGAAAACTTAATAGGTTTGACTTCCAAAGTCAAACCACAAAAGTAGCATCATTTCTATAAATAAGTCTGATTCTAACATTATTAGATTACTGGCTACTGAAACTTGACTTGAGTTTTCATTGCATACATACCATTATTCTTGTGTATAATGCAAAAGATACCGAAAAAAAAAGAATCGCAAAAAAATAGTGATTTGGAAAGAATGTGTCAAGATTGATGGTTTTCAATCAAAATTTGCTCAAGAAAACATACTTCCAACATAAATTTTTAAGAGCCTACGCTATACGGCTATACCCCGTAACGGGTACTTGTTTGATTTCAAAGTAGTAACATATATACTAAAACATATATTCCCTAGAATCATATTAGAACATCTTAAATTAACAACAAAAAAAAACAAAGATATGAAGAGATGTGGATTGTGTACCAGTTTGATTTGATCTGATATGGTCTCTTTCATTTGCATCAACACATGTTATCAACATGCATATTATATTCACAAATTATAACATACACACGTATTAATATCTCCCTTGATGATATATTACATTTAATTAAAAAATCATGGCTTAATAATATAGCACAACATAACTGTTATCTTAACTGGTAAACAACTACCTTAGACCGAAGGCAATGAGAAGGAGTGGTGGAACGTTGATTCATGAGATCGACGGCTGGACCAAAAGCTTTTGACCATCCCATACTTATACCAAGGTTGTGGAGTGATAGAATTATGACTAAGTACCTTAGAAGAGCTCTATCCATTAACTTATTGCTTCCATCATAGTTGAATCCTGCATCTTTTTAGTTCTTGCATACAAAACACCCAAGATCAATCAGATATGAGGAGAGCAATTTGAAAAGCAGGGGAACCTAATCTGACTTTTCTAAGCTGCAACTGCATTAAATGCCTTATACCCTATTGACCCGGCACGCCTTATTTGGGGCTGCTAACCGGTTTGACTATAGACTTCGTTTTGGAAAAAAAATGCCCTATGGCACTATTTCATTTGACCCGTCAACTACAATTCTTAACTGGAACAGGCAAACCTTTCACTTAACAACACAACGGGCAAGCAAAAAAATGGATGTAATAACGAAAATGTTTAATTAGAGTCGTATTTTTGTTGAGAAGGGTCAACTGAAAAATATTTTTTATTTTAAAAAAGCAAAAAAAGTGAAATAAGCAAAAACAACTGGATAACATATTTTATTTTATCCAAATTTGCTTACGTGCTAAATAAACTGTACATAGACATTTGGTCCTGTCACAGCTATTAAACCCTTAAATGAAAAACAATATCATGCAAGAACATGCAACCCCAAGTAACTAAAGTACAATTTCATCATTTTACACCATCATTCCCGCATATATCTATGAATTAAAGGTTAGTTTTATAGATTTAGAATCAACACACTCTTGTGTTCAAACCAATGAGATCCAAGTTGAAAACTAACATTTGTAAGATAAAACGAAAGAACAGGTTCTGATTACACCTTTATGGAGCAAAATCTGAAGAATAATAGTGACGAAATTGAAATATGAAACTCATGCGTTCTTCATTTCTCCCTTATTTCCCTTAGAAGATTAACTTATTGCAATCGTTTCTGCACTGCCCCTATGAGCTTTGAGTAATACAATTACACGGTTAACATTAAAAGAATGGCACATACAACATATTGTACGCATATAACTTATCATTTTGCCTGACCATTTCCTAGTTTTAAGAAAGTTTCTATTCACACAGAGCTCAAAAATTCGAATTGCAGAATTTAAGAACAAAACGGACAAATTACATATAGAATTAGTTTCGTCAACAATATTATAGAACATACCAACCTGAGAGTGATATTGTTTCATGAGGCTCTGTGACAACTCGAGTTTTCAAGGTCTCTACCCAACTTATTCTTGCTTACAAGGCATGGTTGTATATTTATTTATGGTGTGCATTATAAGTGGGTATATGTTATATGTTTTGTATAAGCCTTGTATAATCAATAAAAACAAAATGAGACTTGTTAGGCCCAACACCCCCCTTCACGAAATCAGTCTTGGACGAAAACACCTTAGTGTTTTCGTCAAGAAGCCTGCCGACGAAATCATGTGGGCTTTAGGCCCAGTAGTGGGTCGGTTATATTATTTCCAACCTTTACGCGTAGTTTAAAATCGGTAAACCCTAGTCACTCCTTACCTTCTCTCTCTATCCCTGTGCGACGGCAACCTTGAGACCCTTGAAGGCTTTCACATCGATTGAATTCATTGTTTCTCTTGTTTGGGGTTAGTGATCAGAGACTTATATTATTAGATTGAAATCATTATGAATTATTCATGTGACACCATGCGTAACTGTTATGTGATTCTGTTGTGGACTGAATATAGAGGTGATAGTAATCCTCATAATCTGATGTAAAATTGGTTGTGGTATGCATATGGTTTATGTAGATTTGATGTTGATGATCTTGATACGATTAATGGTACGATATGTAGCAGATTAGGGTTTTATGGTTAATCATATGTCAAATACATGGTGATCATAACAACTTGCTGATGCTAAATGATGACTGAATGTTAATCAGGAATGTATAGTGGTCGAGTGATTCATATGATTGCATGAGTTGGTTTGATGATTGTGTTATTGAATAAAAGGCAAATCATATGAGTTCTAGGGAATCGGGTAATGGCAGTAGCTTATCATGTGCAATAAATGGGGATATGATGTGTTGCTTTGGAACTTGATATGATGATGAATGATTGCTGAACCGTTTGACTATGTTTTATGATTTAAATAGATTCCAATGATTTCCGATTTCATGATGCATGAATGATGATGATGTTGTTGATGATAATGTATCCCACCGAAAACCCTATCCCCAACAAAAACACCTTGGTGTTTTCGGCCCAAGGGATTTCGGCCCAAAGTGATTTCGTCACTCAAAAAGGGATTTCGGCCCAAGGAGGGTTTCGGCCCTGTTAGTTCAGTTAACTGTTGAACATTAACTCTGTTAGTTATAACTCTGTTATTTTGTAACCTGGTTAAGTATGCAAACTCTGTTAATCATCAAAACCCCTGTTAAATGGTTGAGCTGTTAACTCTGTTATGTCAATTAAAAGGTTAACCCTGTTAAGTGTAAACTGTATTAACTCAGTCAAACATATTAACTCTGTTAAGCATGACAATTAGTTAAGGAACTTGCATGTAACTTTGAACCTGGTATGATTGGCAAATTGGTTATGTGTTATTTGATGTTAAATGCCAAACCACTCTGTAATACTGATTGTACGTGAAACATTACGAACGTGAACTGATTGAGTATACGTGTCCTATAGGACCTGATTGATTAACTGTGAGCATATACTTTAGCATACCGAGCAAACCAAGGTGAGTTCACACTCTTACCAAGGCATGGGATTCCCGGGGCTGGGAATGGGTTTTGAATAATGGGATTGAACAATTACTCGTACTTACACTGCTACTAGACTATCTACCATCGTCCTCAGGTTAGGCAGGACACTTACGTAAAACCTACGTAAACTTGTACTTACCACTGTCCTCAGGTTACGAAGGGCACTTACGTAAAACCTACGTAAACTCATACATACTACTGTCTTCGGGTTAAGAAGGACACTTACGTAAAACCTACGTAAACCCCCGCGTACCACTGTCCTCGGGTTGAGAAGGGCACTTACGTAAAGCCTACGTAAACCTCGTACGTACTACTGTTCTCGGGTTAAGAAGAACACTTATGGTACAACTAGTCTAGTAAATACAAACATGGGAAGCCCCCACTTATAGTACATACAACATGGGAAGCCCCCACTAATTGAATCTACACAACGGCTTAGTTAATAACGCATAGTTATGCAACGAACTTACTTACTGTGAACTCGCTCAACTAGTTGTTGACTTTCTGTTACATGCCTTGCAGGACCATAGGTACTCATGGAGCTTGCACGGGAGGCGCGGTCGTTGTGGGCACGGATTGTGGATGTTTTGATGAAAACTTTATGACTCTTTAAACTAAACACTTGTGTTGGATTTTCATAACTATGCTTCTGCTACCTATGCTATGTTTTTTTATTGAACACCAATTGTATTGTGATGGATTACATTTACTTTTACTTATTACTTATATGTTCAATATGATTGGTGGCTTGATCCTGGTCAGTCACGCCTCCAAGTGGTGATACTCCGCGTGTGGATTTTGGGGGTGTGACAGATTGGTATCAGAGCCATTGGTTATAGAGAACTCGGTTTTAATAAGGGGAAAACGTTTTTATTAAAACCAGACTATAACCTGTACAGTGCTCAACGATCCACAACGATGCTTCGCTCCACGTGCAAGACTCGACATTCTAGGTGATACGATTTAAGTTTACATTGCCTACTTGCTAGATTACATAGAACTTTGCTCATGGTATGCTTAGATACACATAACCCCTATTGCTTGAGAATACTTGTGTGCTCACTTTCTTCTGTCATCGCACTATTCGCGAACCTCTCTTACTTATGTTACCTTTGCTATGAAGATCATGGCTGGACGCATTAACATGACACAAGCCCAGTTGACGGCTCTCATTAACGAACAAGTTGCTGCGGCACTTGCAGCCGCACAAGCAGGAGGTATACCCTGCAGTTGTAACTCACACTAGGATCTTTAGATCCTACACTCCTAAGCCAACTCTTGTGTTTAATCTTGTCCTGGTTCTTATACACAACAGGTCAGCACGCTCAGCCACCTGTTTGCACCTTCAAGACTTTCATGGACTGTCGTCCTACTACTTTCAGTGGCACGGAAGGAGCAGTTGGACTCCTCCATTGGTTTGAAAAGCTCGAGTCCGTTTTTGAGATGTGTGAATGCCCTGAGGCTCGCAGGGTGAAGTACGCCACTGGTACTCTAGAAGGCATTGCGCTGACTTGGTGGAATGCGCAAGTTCAGATGTTAGGGTTGGCTGTTGCTAACGCCGCCCCCTGGAACGATTTCAAGGAGTTGATCAAAGAGGAATACTGTAGCCGTGATGACATTCATAAGCTGGAGGTAGAGTTTTACAATTTGCAGATGACGGGATCGGAAATTGAAGCATACACCAAAAGGTCAAACGAGTTAGCTATTCTGTGTCCTACTATGGTAGATCCTCCCATTAAGCGTATCGAACTGTATCTCAAGGGTCTAGTGCCGGAGATTCAAAGTCATGTAACCTCAGCGAATCTTGGCACCATTCAACAGATCGTCAAGTTAGCTCATCGCCTCACCGATCAGGCAGTGGAACAGAACAGGCTGCCTAAACGTATCAGTGCTACTACTACTGCTATCACTACTTCCGCTACTCCCAGTGACAACTAGCGGAAATGGGAGGGGGATTCCAGCAGGGGTTCAGCTACCGTTCAGCCTCAAGCCCAGCAACGCAAGACTAATGACTACCAGAGTCCGGGTCAGCAATCCTCTGGTAGTTAGGGGCAGAAAAGATATCAAGGAAATCACCCAAAGTGCAACAATTGTAACAGGCACCACAGTGGCCAGTGCAACAAGGGTCGTTGTCAGAGGTGTCTCAAGATGGGTCATGAGGCCAAGGATTGTAGGAGCCCACGACCTGCGAATCAGAACCAGCAACAACAACCACCCGCTCCACGATACCAGCAACAACAACAACAGCGAGGCAATAGGGCATGTTTTCAATGTGGGGCTGAAGGCCACTTCAAGCGGGACTGCCCCCAGTTAAACCAGAACCAGAATAACAACAACAATAATCAGGGCAACGGGAACAACAACGGGGGAAACAACAACAACAATGGTGCTAGGGGTCGTGCATTTGTGATTGGTCAGGGTGATGCAAGGAACGATCCTAATGTGGTTATGGGTAAGTTTCTTCTCGACGACTTTTATGTTACTGTATTATTCGATTCGGGTGCCGATACCAGTTACATGTCATTGAAAGTTAGTAAAATGCTTAAACGCGCACCAACACTTTTGAACAACAAACATGTCGTAGAGTTAGCTAACGGTAAAAGTCTAGAGGCCACACACGTAGTTCAGGGTTGTAATCTTATCCTCGTTGGTCAAACTTTCTCTATCGATCTCATTCCCATAACTTTGGGTAGTTTTGACATCGTCATTGGTATGGATTGGTTATCCCAACAGCAAGCAGAGATCCTATGCAAAGAGAAGATCATTCGCATTCCCCGTTCTGGCAAAGAACCTCTCGAAGTTCAAGGCGACAAGAGTGGTGTCGTGAGTGGCATCATCTCCTTCTTGAAGGCACATAAGTGTTTGCGAAAGGGCCAAACTGCTATATTAGCGCTCGTTACAGATACATCGACGAAAGAGAAGAAGTTAGAGGATATTCCAGTTGTACGCGACTTTCCTCAAGTGTTTCCGGAAGAGTTACCTGGGCTACCGCCTCATCGCCAGGTCGAATTTCAGATCGAGCTAGCTCCAGGAGCAGCACCCATAGCTCGAGCACCTTATCGCTTAGCTCCAACTGAACTGGAAGAACTGTCTAAGCAATTGCAAGAACTCTTGGAAAAGGGTTTCATACGTCCTAGCTCTTCGCCCTGGGGAGCTCCAGTATTATTTGTGAAGAAGAAAGACGGTACCTTCCGCATGTGCATAGATTACCGCGAACTGAACAAGGTGACCGTGAAGAATCGCTATCCTTTTCCACGCATCGACGACTTATTCGACCAGTTGCAAGGGTCGAGCTATTACTCGAAGATTGACCTGAGGTCAGGCTACCATCAACTGAGAGTCCGAGACGAGGACGTCTCCAAAACAGCATTCAGAACTCGCTACGGCCATTACGAGTTTTTGGTCATGCCATTCGGGCTAACGAACGCACCTGCGGTTTTCATAGATCTTATGAACAGGGTGTGCAAACCTTATCTTGACAAGTTTGTCATTGTTTTCATCGATGATATCCTGATCTATTCGAAGAGTCAGGAGGAACACGAGCAGCATTTACGACTTATTTTGGAACTCCTTCGAACGGAACAACTGTACGCCAAGTTTTCAAAATGCGACTTCTGGCTTCGTGAAGTCCACTTCCTAGGCCACGTGGTAAACAAGGATGGGATTCATGTTGATCCGTCCAAGGTAGATTCGATCAAGAACTGGCCTGCACCTCGCACACCAACCGAAATACGCCAATTCTTGGGTTTGGCGGGTTATTACAGGCGGTTCATCAAATACTTCTCAAAGATTGCGCAGCCGCTTACACTACTGACACAGAAAGGTGTTGCTTACCGTTGGGGTAATACACAGGAAACAGCGTTTCAGCACTTAAAGGATAGACTTTGTAGCGCACCTATCCTCTCATTGCCTGAAGGCACGGACGATTTTGTAGTCTACTGCGACGCATCCATCCAAGGTCTTGGATGTGTGTTGATGCAACGGGATAAAGTCATTGCTTATGCTTCGCGCCAACTTAAGATTCACGAACGGAATTACACTACACATGATTTAGAGCATGGAGCTGTTGTTTTTGCGCTCAAGATATGGCGACATTACCTGTACGGTACCAAGTGCACCATCTACACCAATCACAGGAGTCTCGAGCATATCTTCAAGCAGAAAGAGTTGAACATGCGACAACGTCGATGGGTCGAGTTACTGAACGATTACGAATGTGCTATAAAGTACCATCCGGGTAAAGCCAATGTGGTGGCCGACGCTCTCAGTCGAAAAGATACTACACCTAGGCGTGTACGAGCGTTGCAGCTCACTATTCAGTCTAGTCTTCCTTCTCAGATACGCGATGCTCAGATAGAAGCATTGAAACCCGAAAACGTTAGGGCTGAAGCTCTACGCGGCTCAAGGCAACGATTAGAACAAAAGGCAGACGGCGCCTACTATGTAACAGAACGCATTTGGGTCCCACTCTATGGCAACTTACGCGAGCTTGTAATGGATGAAGCTCATAAGTCTCGCTACTCAGTACATCCTGGTTCGGATAAGATGTACCACGACTTGAAAACTACATATTGGTGGCCTAGCATGAAAGCTCATATAGCAACTTACGTTAGCAAGTGTTTGACTTGTGCGAGAGTCAAATCAGAATATCAGAAACCATCGGGCCTACTCCAACAACCAGAGATACCACAATGGAAATGGGAGCAAATTTCCATGGATTTCGTTACTGGCCTACCTAGATCTCAACGTGGTAACGATACTATTTGGGTGATCGTGGACCGACTCACAAAATCTGCACACTTCTTGGCTATCAAGGAAACAGACAAGTTCTCTACTTTAGCAGACGTTTACTTGAAGGAAGTAGTTTCGAGGCACGGGGTGCCCACCTCTATTATTTCCGATCGTGATGCACGTTTCACTTCAGAACTTTGGCAAGCGATGCACAAATCCTTCGGCTCACAATTAGACATGAGCACAGCTTATCACCCGCAAACGGATGGGCAGTCTGAACGCACCATCCATACTCTTGAAGACATGCTTAGGGCATGTGTGATTGACTTTGGCAACGGCTGGGAAAAGCATCTGCCACTTGTGGAATTTTCGTACAATAACAGCTACCACACCAGCATTAAAGTTGCTCCGTTTGAGGCATTGTACGGGCGTAAATGCCGGTCACCTCTTTGTTGGGCAGAGGTGGGAGATAGTCAGATCACTGGTCCAGAACTTGTGGTAGACACAACAGAACGAATTGCTCAAATACGACAACGAATGGCGGCAGCTCGTGACCGTCAGAAAAGCTACGCCGATAAGGGCAGGAAACCACTCGAGCTCCAGGTTGGGGAGCGGGTACTACTCAAAGTCTCACCCTGGAAGGTGTTGTTCGTTTTGGAAAACAAGGCAAGCTCAATCAGCGATATGTCGGACCGTTCGAAATTATTGAGAAGATAGGCAGGGTGGCCTACAGACTAAACCTACCAGCTGAACTCAGTGCAGTTCACAACGTTTTCCACGTGTCGAATCTGAAGAAGTGTCTGTCAGATGAGACCCTCATAGTTCCTTTGAAGGAGCTCACTATCGACGAGCAGTTGCGATTCGTCGAGGAACCAGTTGAAATCACGGACCGGGATGTTAAGGTCCTCAAGCACACTAGAATACCTCTTGTTCGAGTTCGTTGGAACTCCCGTCGTGGCCCAGAGTTTACCTGGGAACGAGAAGATCAAATGAAACTCAAGTATCCCCAGTTATTCGGAACAGTGCAACCACTACTGAGGCTGAAGCTACTACAGAATTTCGGGACGAAATTCCAAATCAACGGGGGGATGATGTGACACCCCAGGAAAACCAGTAAACTATTCAACACAACTAGCTTCCTCAGTAACCGCGTGCTAAATTTCGGGACAAAATTTCTTTCAAGTTGGGGATAATGTGACAACTCGAGTTTTCAAGGTCTCTACCCGACTTACTCTTGCTTACAAGGCATGGTTGTATATTTATTTATGGTGTGCATTATAAGTGGGTATATGTTATATGTTTTGTATAAGCCTTGTATAATCAATAAAAACAAAATGAGACTTGTTAGGCCCAACACCCCCCTTCACGAAATCAGTCTTGGACGAAAACACCTTAGTGTTTTCGTCAAGAAGCCTGCCGACGAAATCATGTGGGCTTTAGGCCCAGTAGTGGGTCGGTTATATTATTTCCAACCTTTACGCGTAGTTTAAACTCGGTAAACCCTAGTCACTCCTTACCTTCTCTCTCTATCCCTGTGCGACGGCAACCTTGAGACCCTTGAAGGCTTTCGCATTGATTGAATTCATTGCTTCTCTTGTTTGGGGTTAGTGATCAGAGACTTATAATATTAGATTGAAATCATTATGAATTATTCGTGTGACACCATGCGTAACTGTTATGTGATTCTGTTGTGGACTGAATATAGAGGTGATAGTAATCCTCATAATCTGATGTAAAATTGGTTGTGGTATGCATATGGTTTATGTAGATTTGATGTTGATGATCTTGATACGATTAATGGTACGATATGTAGCAGATTAGGGTTTTATGGTTAATCTTATGTCAAATACATGGTGATCATAACAACTTGCTGATGCTAAATGATGACTGAATGTTAATCAGGAATGTATAGTGGTCGAGTGATTCATATGATTGCATGAGTTGGTTTGATGATTGTGTTATTGAATAAAAGGCAAATCATATGAGTTCTAGGGAATCGGGTAATGGCAGTAGCTTATCATGTGCAATAAATGGGGATATGATGTGTTGCTTTGGAACTTGATATGATGATGAATGATTGCTGAACCGTTTGACTATGTTTTATGATTTAAATAGATTCCAATGATTTCCGATTTCATGATGCATGAATGATGATGATGTTGTTGATGATAATGTATCCCACCGAAAACCCTATCCCCAACGAAAACACCTTGGTGTTTTCGGCCCAAGGGATTTCGGCCCAAAGTGATTTCGTCACTCAAAAAGGGATTTCGGCCCAAGGAGGGTTTCGGCCCTGTTAGTTCAGTTAACTGTTGAACATTAACTCTGTTAGTTATAACTCTGTTAGTTTGTAACCTGGTTAAGTATGCAAACTCTGTTAATCATCAAAACCCCTGTTAAACGGTTGAGCTGTTAACTCTGTTATGTCAGTTAAAAGGTTAACCCTGTTAAGTGTAAACTGTATTAACTCAGTCAAACATATTAACTCTGTTAAGCATGATAATTAGTTAAGGAACTTGCATGTAACTTTGAACCTGGTATGATTGGCAAATTGGTTATGTGTTATTTGATGTTAAATGCCAAACCACCCTGTAATACTGATTGTACGTGAAACATTACGAACGTGAACTGATTGAGTATACGTGTCCTATAGGACCTGATTGATTAACTGTGAGCATATACTTTAGCATACCGAGCAAACCAAGGTGAGTTCACACTCTTACCAAGGCATGGGATTCCCGGGGCTGGGAATGGGTTTTGAATAATGGGATTGAACAATTACTCGTACTTACACTGCTACTAGACTATCTACCATCGTCCTCAGGTTAGGCAGGACACTTATGTAAAACCTACGTAAACTTGTACTTACCACTGTCCTCAGGTTACGAAGGGCACTTACGTAAAACCTACGTAAACCCATACATACTACTGTCTTCGGGTTAAGAATGACACTTACGTAAAACCTACGTAAACCCCGGCGTACCACTGTCCTCGGGTTGAGAAGGGCACTTACGTAAAGCCTACGTAAACCTCGTACGTACTACTGTTCTCGGGTTAAGAAGAACACTTATGGTACAACTAGTCTAGTAAATACAAACATGGGAAGCCCCCACTGATAGTACATACAACATGGGAAGCCCCCACTAATTGAATCTACACAACGGCTTAGTTAATAACGCATAGTTATGCAACCAACTTACTTACTGTGAACTCGCTCAACTAGTTGTTGACTTTCTGTTACATGCCTTGCAGGACCATAGGTACTCATGGAGCTTGCACGGGAGGCGCGGTCGTTGTGGGCACGGATTGTGGATGTTTTGATGAAACTTTATGACTCTTTAAACTAAACACTTGTGTTGGATTTTCATAACTATGCTTCCGCTACCTATGCTATGTTTTTGATTGAACACCAATTGTATTGTGATGGATTACATTTACTTTTACTTATTACTTATATGTTCAATATGATTGGTGGCTTGATCCTGGTCAGTCACGCCTCCAAGCGGTGATACTCCGCGTGTGGATTTTGGGGGTGTGACAGGCTCATTAAGTTTTCAACCGCATTCAACCCTAGCACAACAACCACAAACAATACTCATCGTCATCAACCACCATAGATTTGAACAGTAATCACAAAGTGCAAGAACTAAAAAGATGCAATACCTAAAATCCGTGAAAGCCTTCCACACAGTAATCACAATCTGGAAGAGCTAAAAGATTCAGTATTATAAGACAATACCATTTCTACTCGCGATAATCACAAATTGCAAGAACTAAAGAAAATGCAATACCTAAAATACTTAATAGCCTTCCACACATAATCCATATCCGCATCCTTTTCAACTACCAGTTTCACCATACGACCCCTCCTCCACAAAGTAAAGACAACAATCGGTATTACAAATTCAAGATGAATAAATATCATTTGAAGTAGTGTATATTTCTTTTTACACTTTGAAATCGTTATATTGAATTGAGTGGTGCCGACCCATTTCAATCCTAATTTTCTGGTCAGTTTTCAAGTTTATAAGTAGAATAAATTTGAGTACACCACAATCATAGTGTAGATAACCATGTGTGGTTTCAAATACCAATAGTTAGGCTAGAACATCAGGAAAAAAACAATCATACCCTAAGCCATTTGACTATCAATTAGAAATAATTCAGTAAATTATGCCATTTGTTCCTACCTCGTTGAATTTAGATGAGGTAAAGAAACAAAACTGTTGGTTATATCAATTAAAATTTTACCTCTTAAGCTAGTTGTTGTGTAGGATACCTTGAATAACATCATTAAGGCTGACATCAGTTGCTATAGAAACCTGCATACACACAATGGTTAGGTTTACCAAAGATTTAATCCATGAAGGGGATAATTTTAACTGTCCACATATTAAAAATTTCAAAGATAACTTGAGAAGCATTGTGTAGAAGCATTTACAGGATACAAACCTGACTTTTAACTGATGTCAGAATAGAAACATAACCATTATGAACACAATACTGTAGAAGTACATGAATAAATTGAGGGCCACATGAGATACAAACCCATATACAACTCGTGCTGCCTGTGTATACCAAAATCAGTAGCGTATAACAAAAATCGAAATTGAAGACTTACCTTTGTAGAAACTGAACCCTAGCCCCTGCCGAAACATCGCTACCGCCGTAGTTCCACATCGTCGAAGCATAGAATGGCGCTGTTAGGGTTCCTGGTAAAACCCTAAACGCGCCGCCTTAGTGCCTACTTCCGTCGTATTCTTGAGCAGCAAGAATCGCCCAAACACACCGTCTCTCAGTCGTATGATTTGTTAAGCCAATCTGATGAAGCCCTTGGTTTAAACTTCATCGCCATGATCTGTAAATCGGATTACACGCTTAGATCCCACAAATGATATCTCCATGAAAGAAAACGAAAGATATTTAGGGAGAGATGTTCAGGAGGATTAAAGAAAAAATAGGGTTTTTGAATGATAAGGATGAAAAACGTGTCTAAGAAGCCGCGTGAAAGGAAAATAGAGGAAAAGGGTTTGGCGTTCTTCAAGAATTATCTAGCCAAAGAGCATGTCCACATCATCAAAATGATTGGCTAAGAATAGCCCTTGTGGCTTAAGAGAATTCATTTAGTATAATAGATAGATAATACACTTCTCACACTTTAAGCACTTTTTACACTATGCTTACCCATATATATATATATATATTATTAAAACTTACACAAAAAAATTAAATAATCTAATATTTAATAAATAATAAACGTGACGAACTCAAGCTTAGAAACATATTATTAAGTTGTTCTGACAACCCGCTCGAAATGAGCGTAGTTTACACCATGGTTAATAACTAAATCTGCATTTTCTTTTACAGTTTTTATTGATATATTTAAAAGATATATGTTTTAATCAAAGTCGTTTGAAGGTATATTGTTTGATATATATGTGATAACTTTTATTAAAACTTTGATTTAAAATTGAAAATAAGCTTTAATCACGAAGAAAAATTGTAAATATCTAATAAAAGATCACATGAATGCTTAGTTTGAATTCTATTCTATAATATAACAATTGTTGAAAGTTGTATATTAATAAGTTGTATATTAATTGGGCAATTATAGCATACTAATTACATTTTTGTCATCCATCTTTTTTGTGTTGAAAAAACCCTTTTTGATCCACCAATCATATTTATCAAAGTTAAGTGATGTACTTAGAATATAAATTAAATTTGATTTATTAAATTTGTATTCTTTATATTAATGTTATTCTAAATAGTTACCTTATTTTCTCTATTTAAATCTTGATAAATTTTATTAGGAAAGTTTTTATATTAAGTAATAAGAATGTGTTTTTTATTTATTTGTTTCTTTTGTATTCTTTTGAACTAAAAGTAGTCTAGGCTTAGTTTTTTCTTTCGAATATATATGATAGCGAGTGCTCATACCTTAAAGAAGAAAACGATACCGATCGAACTCTCGTCGCGAAGCGCGGAAGAATTCTGCTAGTTGAGAATAAACGATGAGTGGATGTAAGGTGCACAGTTTCATCAAATAATTTAAACAAACCAATGATGAGTTTCTCTTGAATGTAAACAAAACATAACTAAATTAACTAATTCGGTTAATGTTATAAGCTAGTAGACATGAACCTACGCGTTGTCGTGAGCGTGTTGATGTGGCAGGAAATTTGTAAGGCTCATTTTTTAATATAGTTTATATGGAAATGGAAATAAAAATAAACACTTGTCAACGTTATATTTGAATTTGCATAAAATTTACGTCGGATCATTGAAAAACTTATAACATTGCACATGGTTTTGAATAAAATCTAGGTTGAGGGAAAAAAAGACTGTAAAAAAAATTCTAAGTTTATTTGTTTGTGTGATTTATGTAGATATATATAAGAAGTTAATGTGAATAAGAGTACTTGTGTATTATTCTGTGAATAGTTTTTGTTGTCATTGTGAGGATTTATTACTACATATTAGCATGATTAAAGCATGGGATTCTTATTTAAAGCTGCTAACAGAAATTCCCTTCCGTCTCATGATCAGCCTTTTTTTATTTTAATATATTTATGTATTAAGTTCACCGCATATTTTCATTGGTGGATGAATTAAGTAGCCAATATCGACTTCATACGTTTCTCACATTCTTTTTATCAGTGTTGTAAGAATCGCTAGCCGCTAGTCGGGCGGTGGGGTATCGACTAGCGATTAATCGGAATTAATAGGGATTAATCGAAATTAATCGGATTGAGATGGATTAATCGGATTGAGATTTGTATATATAATTTTTAGTTTTATATATACACTCACATATCTATATGTAGTTTTTAAAGTATACATGTTTTAACCCCTTATTGACAATTTTTTTTAAGTAATTGGAAGGAAATTATAAGATTTGGTCGAAATTTGGCCCGCGTCAGGCCAAAATTTGGCCAGAATAGGACCGCAATTGACCGCCTAGCAATTAATCGGCCATTAATCGGTGAACATCCGATTAGTGATTAATCAACGACTAATAAGAAACTAGTCGAGATTTTTACAACCATGCTTTTTATAAACTCCTTACTTGAACCACCATACACACGCATGCAGTGTGTGTATGATTTTCAATACATAACCATAATTACACTACTAGAAAATACACTTCTCTTGACACACGAACAATGACACGCACATATTTTATGACATTCATAAGCGTATGTCAAGAAAAAAATGTTATGGTTTACAAAATTTAATAAATCTATGACATTCTTTTTTGTGTGTCATGTTTTTAATATCATAAAAAAACAAGATTCATCTTGACACGCAAACAATGACACACACTCATTTTATGACATTGAAAGTGTCTGTCAAGAAAAAAAAATGTCATGGGTTTACAAAATTCAATATATTTATGACACATTTTTTTGTGTGCCATCCTTTTAGCGTCATAAAAAAACAAGATCTATTTTGACACGCGAATAATGACACACGCTTGTTTTATGACATTTAAATGCGTGTCAAGAAAAAAATGTCATGCTTGTACAAAATTTAATAAATTTATAAATCTGTTTTTGTGTGTCATGGAAAAGCGTGTGTCATAAAAAAAACGTCATTGTTTATAAAATCTGAAGAATTTATGACATATATTTTTGTGTGTCGTTTAAGTGTCATTTAAAAAAATAAAACTAACTTCAAAATGTGCGTGTCTTCTGATTTTTTTTTCTTATAATTAATCAATTAAAATTATTATGTGGCTTAAAGTTTATCTAATTTACTACGTATCTAATTATCGAAATATTAACTAGGTTTTTAATTCGTAATTGCTAAACTTTTATAGTTGTTTTCTAAATATTATTCCGGGTTATTAGTGATATCTTAAGTATGTGCTTTTTGTTTTAACCATGTTATGCTATTTTTATTATGTCATTTTTTGTTATATTTAAACTTTTTAAATAAACTAATGTTTTAAGTTTATCTAAAAGAAAAATAAATTTTTTTCTGGGAATTTTGGGAAAAAAGTTGGACTATACATTATGAGGACAAATGAGAAAATGGGTATAGAATTGGGTAAATAGATGCAATTTATCGAGTAATTGAGTCGGGTAAACAAATATATCATCAAATCCTAAAGCTGTGATAAATCTGTGAAAAAAAAAACTAATCCTAAATCCAGTCTCATTCCCAGTTACCCGACCCCAATTCCATCTCAAGTGTGTCGGGTTCTGGATTTACCCTAATAGTTTAGGGTTCGATTGTCATCCCTAATATTCGGTTGAGATCATTTAAGGTCATTAATAGGGCTATTTGGTAGCCTCTTAATGATTCCATAAATATGCTACCTCTGAATCAGTAAGAGGTGAGAGTGTTTGGTTCACAAAAATAACACTTCTTAATGGTTCAGTTGACCTTTTAATGATTGAGTGATAAGATGATGCTGAATGATTAACAGACATATTTACCATTGCCTAATAACCCAAAAACTTCAGCCACCACCAACCACCACCACTCATAACAAACACAGCTAACCACCACCACCACACACTACAACAAGCACCCATGAAAAACATCGCCAATCACCACCGCCCATGACAAACACCGCTAACCACGACACCAACCGCCAACCACAACCACCACGCACTACAAACCAACACCCATGACAAACACCGCCACCCGCCCACCACCAACCGCCACTGCCAACCACCACCATCACCACCAACATCGAGCACTAAAACCATCACACATGACAGACACCGCTAATCACCACCACCCGCCACCATCCCCCACTTGTCACCGCCAACCACCACCACCACCAACCAGAACATCGCCAACCACCACCCCCTACCACCGTTAACCACCTACCACCATAAACAACCACCACCACCCGTCACCTCCAAGCACTAACGCCACCACTACCCGCCACCGCCTATAACCACCATTACCACTAGCCAACCACCAGATACATTTCATTTAACACAAAATAGTTTAGAGAGGTAAAATATCCATTTTACACTGTTATTCGGAGCTTTAGATAAACAACACTTACTGGCTCAACACTTACTAGTTCAGAGCCTTTTACCCGATTAGACTTTTTACTTGTTCAACTGTTACTATTTAGAAATTGCCAAACAACCCCAAACATCTACTAGCACTCATTTGAACTGATGAGTCATAACGATCTATTTCACTTTCTAAAGTCAAACAAAACTTTGTGGAAAAAAGTCAACTTTAGTTAAAAATAATAATAATAATAATAATAATAATAATAATATCAATAATAATAGTTCATGTGAAATTCTAGTACATAATGTTTTGATTACATGACTATTGTTCTGTTTTCTATAGTTGATAATCTTCGTGTGTGCTTTATAATTTGGGCTTTGTGAATATTAATCAAATGAATAAAAATTAAAAATCTAAATAACAATACAAATAACAGTAATAATTATTAATATAAAATTATCTTTAAAAATATAAACCAAATTTCCCCTCCTAAATCTCGTTCAAAATTTTCTTCCTTCATATTTCTTCCATAATTCCCGCTCTCCCACCTTTATTTTCATTTTCAATCTCCCCAAAAGGCTCTATACATATGCGATTTTTACTCAAATTTAGGGTTTTTAGGAGAAGAAACGGTTTGCAGCGACAGCCGACATGGATACGAACAAGATTTCTATGGCGGAAGTGTTGGCGGGCGAGATGATGATTACTTTGGGAACCAGGGGTGAGGACAAGAGCTTATTCTGTGCTTTAATTTGAGATGTTTTGTTGATTTTATGAAAGGGTTTGATTGGCTAATTCGTGTGTAGATGGTTCAGCGAAGTTGAAGGGAAGGAAAGTTCAATTTAATTCTGAAGGTTTATCCCCATTCCGACGAACCTTCACGGTTCGGTTCCCTATGACATTTCGATCTCCGTTATGCAAAAAAGGTGGTCTTGTTGAATTTGAAAGATCTGTTTGTTACTCCGTTTATTGACGAACTTCAGCGCGGTATCTCATTAGAGATGTTGGTATGTTTTCTCTGTTATATTCGTTTAATTAGTACGACTTTGGAATGATGATATTTAATTAATTGATTGTTGTTTGCAAATCTTATATTTGAAAAGAAATTTGAATTCATGCTACAAGTCGTGTTTCATGATTCTTTTGAGTAATCTTTTTAATGTGTATTGATGCAAGAAGAGTACCAGATACATACTTTTTTATGCAATTTTACAATTTGTACCTTATACATTCCTTTCACAGATCTGAAGGAAAAAAAAAATAGATTTTCTGCACCTTAAATTATAGATATGTTAGGCAATTGTTTTTTTGGCTTTGATCTAGTTACAGTTATTGGTCTCTTTCCCTTGCGTTTTTGTACCTGTATGACTGTATCGTATACATAGTTTTTCATATTGGTTAAAAAAGTAATAAATATGCAATTTAATTATTTGTTTTCTATAAAAATACATAGCATAATGAGTAAAATTTGAAATCGAAATCAACAAGGATGCCACATTATTGAGTTTCATATCGTGAACAACCTTTCTATTTTGACAAGTTATCTAACTAGCTTGTGTATATATTCAAGTGAGTTTGGATTTAATCACACTGTACAACCAAATTAAAGTACACACTTCAAATTTTTCAACCTTCACTATTTGTGTATGATTCTATCAAGCTCCGAAGATGAAGATAATGAGAGGACGAGACGGAATTTTGATTTTTATCAACCGTGGTTGTGTTCTTAATAAACCAAAGTAAAGACACCGCCGCATCATCGTCAATAAGGTACTAATTTATTAAAAAATGTAATAAATATTCAATTTATAAAATTATGTAGGTGTGCTGACATATGAGATACACCATGTTATATCTTTACGAAATATTGCTTAGGTGGTGCCATGATATTGGTGGTGAGCATGATACAAATAAGCCTCTGATAAAAACCGTTTTCTAGGTACATATTTTTAGATCTTTGTTTTGTTCTTCTATTTAATTGGAAGCGTTCAACAATCTACTTTGGACTTTTCCTTTTTTCAGATCATGATAAGATTATTTGGTCCATGCAAAACAACATTAGTTTTTGCTATACACGATACAACAATAGTAAGTGCGGTCTACACAAGTATGTTTTAAATAAGAGTAAGTGTGATAAAACAAATTGTCATGTTTAGTTGTATTCGATTTCTTTCCTTATTGAGGAATTGACCAGATTGAAGTTGTTGCTCTTTCTAGCTACGAAGAGAAGGAAGAACAGATCAAAGAACATGTAGAGTACATGTTTTTTTGAACAAAATATTATGATGGACATATAGACCTTAAATGATAAATTGGCCTCATTTTATATCTTTTTTTTTTCTGCATACCCTCTTCACTAATGAAAGAGTGGATGAAATTGGGTTTTTTTTTCCCATTTTGTAGGTGAAGATGATCGAAGTGAGTAGGAAATATGGGCATGCTACACAAGCAAATGGTGAAGGAGGTTCACTCATATAGTTTAATGAAATATTGTATTTTTGTTAGTATTTTTTTTTTTTGAAATATTGGTTTGTTAGTATCAACATTAATGAAATATTGTTAACTTTGTTATTTGAATTATTGAATGAAATGGATTGTTTTGATATATGTGTATTCTAATTTGTATTTTGAGACGATAATCATTTAATTTGAAATCTAGTAAAAATATATATTTTTTAAAAACACCTAAATTCATGACAGGCATCTAAGTGTGTCATCTTCTTATTTATGACATGGGCTTCCTTGACACGCATTGTGTGTCATAAATGTGTATCCTAAATGCGTGTCATAAAAGGATGACACACAAAAGCATGTCATCTTCATTTTATGACATGGGCTTCCTTGACACTCTTTTGCGTGTCATAAAAACATGACACACAAATGCATGTCATGTTAATTTTATGACTCCTCAATCAACGACACGCTTTTGCGTGTCATAATTACCGTTTTATGACGCACAATGTGCGTCAAGAAATGTGTATTTTCTAGTAGTGTTAAATAATGTAAAAACTAACCAACACCATTTATTTATATGTATTTATCTAATATTTTGACAAAACTGTTAAAATACATCAACGTTACTTAATACGCTTAGATTTAGTACATATCTATTATCTATTATATATAATAAACATCATAAAAGAGGGCTTATGTGGCATGTGATTAGAGCTTGGAAAATGAGGTGGCATTTGCTAAGACTATCTAAAATTTGGTTTTGGCTCCAAAATCCTCCGTGCTTTTTCCCCTTCTCGCAATACCCGAAATGGGATGATCCGACCCGGAAAATGGATCTTATATAACCCTTCTAATTTTTCCAAGATTCTCACAAAATCTCGGTTCCTTTCTCTCTCCTCAGATCTTTCTACACTTTGTCTATGAAACCCTCTCATCTTCATCAATTTCTTCCGATCTTCATCAATATCATCTTGGATAATAACAAAGGTATTGTTAAATGATCTGTAATTTTTTTGTACTTTTTCATGTTTATTCTTTTTGTCTTGAATTTCATTGCCGATTAGTGTTCCTCCTGTTTTAATGAAGAAGTTGTAATCGACGGTAGTGTATTCATGTATCTCCGTGCTTTTTTTCAATCCATTGTTGGTTTTGATTGCGTTTTTGTTGCGGCTTATAGTTGAAGAACTTCTGACAGCCTGCTTTGTTTTTTTTTTACATCTGATTACTATTTTGTTATAATGCATGTTATGATATTCATCTACGATTTAAAAAAAAAAAAAAGTGATCGGCATTTGGTGTATTTACCATATGTGTTATACATGGTTGATTTTATTGGGTTTTACTTTGTTCATGTAATGATGTTATTCTGATGTATCATATAAAGTTCCGATTTTAACTGATGTATTCTCATGTGTATTTGTAAGGTTGAACTTATTTTTATTAGTAATTGGTATATAGTTTTTAAGTTTTTGTTTGGTACAGACGCAAGTCAGTATGATGTCTTTCTATACAATTTGTTCGGCTGGTGATCCTCCATATATATGGTAATTTGTTGAATTTAATGATTATTTTTTTTTCCTTCACTACTAGAAAAGTAGTCATTTTGCTACGGAAATTTCCTACGCAAAAAAATGTGTCGCAAATTCTGACACATTTACTACGCATTTCCTACGGAAAGAAAGCTTTGATTTTTTTTGGCCAACTTGCTACGCACTTACGACAGATGAATTATATTTGCATTTGAATTATATATAAACGTTTAATTATTATCATTATTAACTATTGCGTCAGAAATGCGTAGTAACTTGCTACGCATTTTCGACGAAACTATTGTTTATTTGTTGGAATTATATTTAAATGTTGAATTCATTTAAATATTAATTGTTGCGTCAGAAACGGGTAGCAACTTGCTACGCATATGTGACGAAATATTTATTGTTATACTTAAATTATATTTTAATGTTTAATTGGTTGTATTATTAATTATTGCGTAGAAAATGCGTAGCAACTTGCTACTCATTTGTGACACAATTATAAATAATAAATTAATTAAACATTTAAATATAGTAATAAATTTTTCATCACAAATGAGTAGCAAGTTGCTACGCATTTCCTACGCAACAATTAATAATAAAACCAATTAAGCATTAAAATATAATTTAAGTATAATAATAAATGTTTCGTCACATATGAGTAGTAACTTGCTACGCATTTTCGACGAAACTGTTGTTTATTTGTTGGAATTATATTTAAATGTTGAATTCATTTAAATATTAATTGTTGCGTCAGAAACGGGTAGCAACTTGCTACGCATATGTGACGAAACATTGATTATTATACTTAAATTATATTTTAATGTTTAATTGGTTTTATTATTAATTATTGCGTAGAAAATGCGTAGCAACTTGCTACTCATTTGTGATGAAAAATTCATTACTATATTTAAATGTTTAATTAATTTATTATTTATAATTGTGTCAGAAATGCTTACCAACTTGCTATGCATTTGTAACGTAATAGTTATAATATTTGAATGTTTAATTATATATATGTATATGTATGTATACAATACCATATCGAATATTTTCGGTACCGAGCTCATTTGTAATCATATATTTGTTAATGAATCATATCGGGTCTTAATGGTTCACAATGACCAATAGTAGATCATATTAGCGACTTCGATGACACCCAGCCCCACTGAACGGTCGAAGATCATTGTTTATTTTGTATGTGATAGGCACAATGTATATGTTTTATAGAGAAAATACTTGCTTAAGAAAGTACATCTGGATGATGTTTTGGATAAATTTCAAAAAAAGAAAACCCGTAGGACGACTTTTTAAATATGTTTGTAACATTTTAATTCGAAACAACTAATTCATTTGTCCGACCCGAACCTGAAAATCGTTTCATACATATGAACCCGAACCTGAACCGAATATTCGGAGGCTAACCCGAATCCGATCCGTTCAACCCGAATTCTTTTATTTTTTTCAGCAAATTAATATATTAAAATTAACATCTACTAGAAAAAACACAAATTAGATAATAAAATTACATTAAAATCATAAAATCTTTTGTCAATTTTTATTTTTAACTTATAAGTATAGCATAAAATACACACCAAATTTAATTTATAGCATAAAACATATTGTAAAAAATATAATATTATAGAAATGGGTTTACCCGAACCAGACCCGTTTAGCTAAATGGGTTGGCGGGTTCTACCTAAAACTGACACGAACCCGTTTAGACTAAACTCAAACCCACAAATTTCGTGTTAGGTTCGTGTCTTGTTTTCAGGTCGTGTTAGAAATTCACACCCCTAGAGTTGAGGCATGTGGTAAATAAATATAAACACTCAAAGTTTATGAAAATCAAATGTTAGCAAATAATAAAATTAAATTTGTTGACTTTTAAAAAGTAAATACTTTTAGAACGTAAAAAACAAAGTGAACCAATAAGAACTTTGCTTTCCCATCACATGGATCATGATCGTACGGCTCTTAGCCTCTTCATCCAATGGATGAAAACACACCTATAGAAACACAATCTTGTACACCATGTGTACAAAAATCACTGAAGTTTTTCAAAATGAATTTTAGCAATGGAAAGGGGGAGCAAGCAGAGAAGAAATCAACTCCACACACACACACGCACACTCAACACACAACCACTGAACTACCGCCGCCACAGTGCGCCACCGCACCGTCATCAATGCACAACCACCGCCACTACAGCATAACCGCCGGACGATTGGTGGGCGTGGTGGTACGGTGGTTGTTAGTCTATCGCTTCTTCCGCCGCAACGGGTATTCAAGCATTATAGAATCATTAGCATCTGTTTTATCATACGGGGTCATTCGGTTAAACAAGAAAGTGAAAATTGTTGAGTGGCAGCCTGAATGTGTAATGGGAGATAAAGATGGTGATTCAAGACCAGTAAAGATTCACTTTCTTTAAAGTTTGTTGGTTATCTTTTTACAAGTGTGTTAAATTGTATTAGTTTTGTTGTTTAATGATAATCATTTTAGAACACCATCGTAATGTGTAATTCTTAAATTAATGTTATTGCATTTGGAGTGAATTTTGTAAAACAAGTTTTTTTTTTGGGTAAAGGTGTAAAACAAGTTTTGTAATTATTAGATTTAATTTTTGTAATTGTTTTACAAGAAAAATCTGGATTTTATTAATATTATTTATTTGCTTAAAATATTAATTCGTCAGAAATGTGTGACAAAAAAAACTATTTATTTTTTAAGTTTGTTGGAAAAATGTGACAAAAATTATGAAGTTTTCATTTTTTTTTATTTTTCTGTTAGTAAAGAATGCGTAACAAACCACAAAATTGACTTTTTTACTTTTTCAATTCATCAGAAATTTCTAGCTTAGTTAAAAAAACAAAAAATTAGAAAACAAATTTTTGTCACAAAGGTGTTGCTAATTAAAAAATTACAAAAAAAAAATAATATTTGTATTATCATAATATTATTACAAATATTAATGATAATTAGAAAGAGTTCTCGGAAATGTGTCACAATTTCTGACGTCTCTTTTCTGTTGAAAATGGGTAGGAAAAAGCGTAGGAAATGCGTTAGAAACCAGTTTCCTACGAGGTGTTTTTCTACATACCATTTTTGTCACAACTTCGTAACGAAGCGTGGTTTGTGACGCATTTTCGATGGAAAATAGTGTCAGAAATTTAAGATTTTCTAGTAGTGCTTTGTATTTCGTTGAAATTTGATAGATATAATTCTTTTTGAAGGAAATCCCATATGAATTTAGTAACAGGTACTTATCGTATGCTGTCCCAAACCGTGAGGTTGTTATCAAATGCGCCAATGGTTTGGTATTTGAAGTTGTTTTTAAGAAGCACAAAGGTGCATTAGCATTCATGGATAGTTGGGAGAAGATTGTATCTAAACTGTCACTTATTGAAGGTTCTTTCCTCATGTTTAAGCAAACGGACCTATACTCATATTTGTTAACACCGTTTAACAAAATGCACCCTCATCCAATCTGTGGTTGTGATGTGTCTTTGTTTGCTTCGATATCTACTGAGAAAACTAAAAGGAATGTTGAATATTTCTGCCAACGCTTCACCGAGGATTCTCTTGATAGCTTGGTTAGTATAGATAGTTTAGTTATTTCAAATTTTTAACAAGTTATATAACCAAATGTTTTTTTTCCGACGCAGGTTATTCCGGCTGAATTTGTTGAAGGTACTATACGTTTGCCCAAGATTAGCAAGATAACCTTCAAGGTTCATGTAAATTCGAGGGACAGTTTTGATGTTATGATTCAGAAAGACCCGGATACTAAGGTCTATTATATTTATGATGGTTGGGACAACGTTGTATCTTATGTACCTATATACCCTGATTACTACGTTTTTATGAGGTACATCTTTGAAAAAAAATTCCAGGTTTATGTTTTTGGTTTGGATGGTTGTGAGATATTGGTGCCGAAGGGTGAATACAAGTTGGCCGGTGTAAACATACCTCAACCTGTTCATTGATATGCTAATGTTCCTATTGAAATCATTGAGATAGAAGATACTGATAGCGATGATGAAGATCGTGAATCTGATCCTGATTATGTTGAATCCATGGATGATAAGTCTGTTGACGTGTCTTCTATTTTAACCAACTCTGATGATTATGGTATTTCTACCGATGAAATGTCCGATGAAGAAGACGTGGAAGTTACGAAATCACGGGCTCACAAGAAAGTCGATCCAGACTATCAGCCTATTGAGTTTGACTGGAAGTATGACAGGCGTTTTGTAAGTTTCACACTTTTTTCTATTGATTTATATCAAATATTTAAAAAAAAATAGTCTGTTTTTATGTATTAAATTTGTTCATCTTGTATATATCTTAAACTAATGTTTTGTTCAAATTGGTGTATGTAGCATCTGAACGCTGATGTTGCTAATGCATGTAGAATTGAGATGAACCCTGAGCTGCCCATTCAGAACTTGGCTGGAGCTGATACAGTGATTTTGTTTCGTGCTGAGAAACATGGCGGTGGTTTTCGATACTATGTTTCGCAATGGCGCACGAAATTCACAAAACCAAATGGTATAAACTCTCCGGACAAGTGTACCTTTGTTTATTCTTCAGTTCAAAGGAAGCTAATTTTGAAGAAGGTGTTCCAGTAGTTCCGTTTGGTGGTTATAAACAATCTAATGATCTTTTTGGTTATTTGGTATGTTATTATAAATAACTTTTTTTTGTTGGTCCAGTACATTGTGCATGGGTTAGGTTACCAGCTTTTGCATATCTAATCTTAACATGTTTTGTAAATGCTTTAATATTCTTAGATGTTATATTTAAGACAATGCTATATATCTAAGTTAACGTTGTTTTTATGATTGTATTTTGTTCTTATCATCATACTATCATTTGCATGTGGAACAGTTACGTGAACCGCAATTTGTTATTGATCATTAAATGTGATCAATAAATGTGAACCGTTTTTTTTTTTTTTTTGAATGACTAACGTTGCACACCATGGGGATTGAACCCTTGACCTCTCCTATCCTAACCTCTATCTAAACTCATCAACACCACTGGGCTATTCCCAAGTGGATTTAAATGTGAACCATTTACTAATTAACAGTTATACGTTATAATGTTTCTTAAATTCTATGTGGTCAAACTTTCTATAATATATTTACCATTCAATAAAAACTTTATTTGTATAATTCAAATTTTAGTAGTTTCTTAATTTAAAGTTTGAAATTTACAGTTAATTCTATCAATGAATTACAATGTATTTACCTTTCATGTTTGAATTTTGAAGATTAATAAAAGCAACACTGATTAAATAAAGCTATTTCATAGGGTCGGATTATTGTTATTTGTTGTGAAACAACCTAACCTATTAGCAATATGAAGAGAAGAATAAGAAAATGAGATTGTAAATCTTATTGATTGATCTCTATCCACCATATACAAATGCCATTATACATATAGACACATACATTAATATTAAAGAAACTAAAGAGATAGGAGTTAGAGAAGTTATGTATGTGGAGAGTCACAATATAAATGATACATTCATAACACTCCTCCTTGACTATCCACATACCTTTAATACGCTTGGTGATGCTGCCTCGTTAAAAACCTTGCTAGGAAAACCCAATGGGACAAAACCTCAGCTAAGGGAAAAAGAGTGCAGCACGTATTTTCTCCTCCTGATACTTTTGGATCAGGTATGTTGCCTTATTAAAAACCTTACTAAGAAAACCCATTGGGATAAAATTTAGTTAAGGGAAAAAGAGTGCAACTTGTATAATGCTCCCCCTCATTTTTACATGTATCATATAAGTGACTCAGGTCCAGCTTCTATGAAACTTGCTCAAAACTTCGTAATCCATTGATGTGCAGCTTGGTATGTTGCTTGATCCATTAATGTCAAATCCTTCAATAAGCATTGATGTATGATCTTCATGTGAAATTTTAATTGCCTTCACTTGTAAGTAGATACCATTAGATCCATGAATATATTTTGTTACATTCCTTGCACTTACAAAACTAACCAAACTTGTTGATGGGTTAGTAAAATATGAATCCATATCTTTTGTACCTTAAGGGTATAAAAATATATGTTTTACCCGTTACATTATCTCCTCGCTATACACGAGTTATATCTAGTCAATGAATTTCATGACATTTGTCCGTGTATACACACTAGCAAGATATATAATTTGTATTTAACTATGGTACTTCTGGAATGAGAATCTCTACTTTGGTAGGAGATGATAATAGGCATTTCTTATAACAAATGACTTAATAACCTTTAACATACTTTAAGGTTCAACTATGTCCATACTAAAATATCCAAACATCATCTTCTAGATGTACTTGACGGATCAGTAAAATATCATTACATATATACTCGAACTACAGTTCGAGTAATAATTAGACCGTGCCAAGGTCATTCAAAAAAATTCTCCTTTAAAAGCTCGACAATTTCTCTCGATGATGCCTAGACATCATTACTGTAAATTGCGATTATAGTGAACTTTTAAAAATAGAATGTTCATAGAACATGGCTAATTTAATCAAACTTATATCCCTCTTTATGTGAATATCTTGAGTTGTACAACACTCGACCCAACTATTTTAGTCCATACGTATTTTGTCAACTTCATATAACACGTTCTTGTGGTTTTTACATCATTAATGCTTTTAGCATTATCAATCCATGAGGGAATTCTTTCCATCTTATCCAAATATGCATGTGCTTTCACTCTTTAGAAGTTTTGCTACATAAATTTGCCATTTTAACATATAGATATCTATGTCATATGCCAAAATATCATGAACACTTGCTTTTATCTCCAAAATCCATATTGTACCATGTTTGTACACTGTGTACATTGAGATGCCATAATAACCAGGTACACATTTTCTATGTATATTTATTGGAGTATTGGTGCACAATAATTACATCCATAAGGTGTTTCTATTATAACCTCTTAAGTACTCAAATGCTTTAGGATACTCATGGAGAGTTCCAATTATATTCAATTCAATAACATATACAACATGTATATGTATTCAGATCTGAATTTATATAATAATCATAATATTCTCGAGAACTTATTTTATATGACTTAGTATCAAGTGATACATAACTTTTATAAGACGCATGTCAATTCTCTTTTATATATTACGAGACTAATAAGATATTGGAAAGTCAATGCATCCACCATTGGAAAATAATCAATCATAGGTCTTTGTGAAAATTCTTGTGCCTCCAATTTTGACTTATATCACTTAACTTGATTTTCACATGATTCGTGTAAAAGACACATTTGTATCCAGCATATTTTACAACTTCAGTTGTATGGACTGTTGGTCCAGAAACTTTCCATTTTATTAGAGAACTAAACTCTGCCTTATTTGTGTCTTTCTATTTTGGCCAATCATTTCTTAATATTCATTCATAGGCAGATCTTAAATCTTGATCCTCATGATTTAATCATTTTAAGCGCTATAGTATATATAAAAGTATAACGACGTCGATTTTTATTCGATTCCATATATATCTTAGACATGATACAACTTATTGAGATCTTTTTATTTTCAGGTACCTGAGGTTCTTCTTGAACCATCATGTCTAATGTCTCTGCAGGAGATCCTATTATTATAACCTCTACTTGACCATCTTAATTACTTGCTCCACTTTTCGAGGAATTTTATTATTGGAATCGACTAGTCTACCACGCTTCAGGCGTGCAATAGACTCATTACAAAATATGTAGTTGTCCTCTTGGGACACAAATATAACTGGAGCATAAGCAGTTGATTATGTGACTTACTCAGTCACTCTATTTAGGTCAGTGAACTTGTTTGGTAATTTGTTCTTTAATACTGGTAAATGAATTATACTTTAAACTTCTAGTTCATAGTTTATAGTCTGAGGATCAAGATAACATGATAATTCATTTCACTTTTCACTTTCCAACTGCTTGTTATCTCCCCCTAATGTTGGGAATATTCATTCACTAAAGTGAAAAACCAATGAGCCATAAACAAATTTCTCACAAATGGCTTTAAGTATTCAATCATAGATGATTATTATACCCAACATATTCTCAAACTTTTTAGAAGTCTCATCTTTGTGCGGTTTGGTGGATGAGTTTTAATATATGTCGCACAACCAAAATCTTTGATGAGACATCTTTGGTTCCTAACCAAAAACCAACTGTATGGGGAGAACTATAACTTATTGGCTTGATGTGAATTAATGGTACTATATATAAAATTACATGTACCTAAATGAAATTTTGCTCCTCTCATGATCATTGGCATTGTAACCAATAGTAATCTGGATTAATATGTTGGCTATCACATTAGCTAAGCCACAATCACACAAGCTTCAGGTTGTGGATTTGATAACCATTTAGACGATGCATCGATTTTAGAATACTAAATGGTATCATGTCGGGATACAAATATTCCCTTCTTATTTCCAAAATATTTAGGGATCTAAACCATACTTTAGTTGGTATATCATTAACTTCCCTTGAGAGAAAAAATTGCATGTGTAAGTACCATGAAGAATCTTCTAGTTCTTTGATATTTTTCACATCATCTAGACTCGGTATGGTCTAACCGGTCATGCCAATCATTAAATGATTATGAACCATAAACTTCGGGTTTGTGATCATCATATATGCTTTTAGTTCCACTCGTGTTTGTTCAATACACAAATAGAAAATACAAGAGAATAACAATTATTATTTCAATCATTCATATTATAACATGTTTTCCATATTTTATTCTCATATAATCACTCCCTTATATTGCCACTTGTTATGGTCGATTTCAATATAAACATGGTTGAGGATCATTACAGTTTCCTTTTCTTGACATGGAGTTGTAGGCTACCACTGTCTTTAGTCTCAGAGGACATTAACTATAGCCCGTAGGCACTTCCCTTCTAAGGGATGTTTATTATGGAATCGCCCCTTAGGGTAATTCATTAACCATGGTAATATAAACCACATTGGTTAATTTGTTAGTTATATTTAATTAGCATTTTCATTGTAATTTATCCTAGTTATAAAACATTAAGGATATTAAGGTGGCGCAAAGGCCTAGTCACATGGACACTTATAAATTATAAGCTATGATTTCAGAGAATCAAAGCATGAAGGTATTCTGGCACAATAGGCCTAGTCACAAGGACATTTATAAATTATAAGCTAGGATTTCAGAGAATCAAAGCCTTGAGGTTTGAACCTAGTTCATTACCCTTTTCTGACAGGGAGTCATAGCTACCACTGTATTTTGGCTCATGTAGAAATGAGCAAGGCCCGTAGGCACTATATTACCACGTATGGTTAAAATATGATCATCTTAATTGATGATGTAAACCCAGGATTCAGAGATCATTAAACTGGGTTAGGAATCTTTTGAAGAATCCTTAATAACGTGTGTGATTTCCAACGAATCACATCTGCCAGGAGTGTTAACATATTTACAGATGTTAACAGGGATTCGAATCTTTTAAACAGGTCTTACCATCTTGGCCAGGTCTTTATAATGACACTCGGGCTAGGTTTCACTCTTAAGATTCTTTTAATATTTATCGCAGAATAATTTCTAATATTGAAATGTTAATAAGGATCTGAATCTAATTTGAGGAACTGCCATCTTGGCTGGTCTTAATATGACCCAAAGCTAGGTCTTGTCCTTTTTAGATTTTTCCATTTTATTATAATAGTAGATCTTGCAAAAGGAAATGTTATTTTCCATTTATTTAATATTTCTTGTTTAGAATGAAAGTTTAAACTTAATCATTCCACTATATAAAAATAAAGGTATAAAGTTGCCCTAAGCGGGACTTGAAAGGAATAATGTTGTCCTCGTAGGGACTGAAAGGTAATTGTGTCCTTATAAGGACTTATTAAGGAAACGATCTTCAGCAAGAGGAGTTTCTTCTTCAAGTTATTTCTGAATGCTCTCTCCTTGGATGCTCGTTTCATTCTAGCCGCGCTACGAAGCTCAGCATTTCAGGGCTCCAGACGTGGAGAATTTTTATTACAGCTTCTTCGCTTGGCGACGTATCCAATTAAAAAAATTTGGAAGCAAAATTTCCAGATTAGGATTGAGAATATTCCTAAGTTAAGTCTAGACTCAGAAGGTCAAGGAATGTGCTACTGTGTCATTGAGATTAAACACTAAGGGATAGTGTTTAATTCACTCAATGTTGGCTCTGATACCAACCTGTCACACCCCGACTTTCCACGAGTCACCGGTGGGCCCGGTGGGGAGTATCGTGACGTGGTTGGCAACATAATAGTCAAACAACACAATATATATATGCACAGCGGAAGCAAAAGATAAATATTATTACATTCCGAATATAAAGTAATATCCAGTATTACAACGGAAAGTAAAGGATCCACAGGCGGATCTTAAAACATATCATTTGTTCAACAGACTTTAGACGCCTAGAACTTGCAAGATTCCTTATTAGCGCCTTGAGCTTCCAGCTAATTACGTTCAGTACCTGTCACTTAACCTTTTTGGAAAATACGTCAGTTTTCACTGGTAAATACACTCAACCGACTCATTTGAAAAGAGTTTAAGAAAATTTATTTGAATGCACGTGGCACAAAATATCTTTTATAATTTGATTAAAATGCACAGAGGCTAAATTAATCTTTTATACTTGATTAAAATGCACAGAGGCAAAATTAATCTTTTTCACTTGTATACTTGGGACAAACTATATTTCATGTTATCAGTTTTACATAACTTGCTCTACATACGGGGCCCGGATCTATGCCGGTTCATGATTAATCAACACACCACTATTCCCTTTTTAGGAATCCCTTATTGGGTATAATTAATTAATAAGCATATAGCATCTGTCAGGTGTATGCCTACACCCCGTGCTTAGGTCGTGGCCATTGCATTTAATGAGTCAAGGATATCCAGGACACGGTCGCATTAATCCCCAATGTTTCAGTCCAGCAATACGAATTAAAACAGGTTATTTGGATTTCCCGACTTATTGGTCTTTGAATCCCATACCTGACCATGCGGTATTTATATTACCGTATCCCAAGCCCGTAATAGGGAAAATAAGTTAAGAGTATTTACCTGAGCTAGCTCCAGTCTTAAATAGCAAGAATTAATAACTCAGCCGTATTCACTTAAGTAAGCGTAGGTACCATTTACCGGAAGGCTCCAGTTTGGAATGATGGTATAAATAACTAATTAGAATGCTAACGGGTCTTTAATTAAGCCTAAGCTTAGACCGGTTAGTCTTACGGGAAGATACGGTTCGTACGCACGATTAAGCGAAGACCGGAATAGAATGTGATTTAAACCCGACATGTTCAGAGACTTGTCTTATATGGGTATTTCAGACACATTCTGGATTTTGAGATAAAACCAATAAGGTTTGACCCGTTTCGGCTAATTTATGTAAACTTGTTACATAAACCGAACCGTACGCGTAATAAGCGTGACGGGTATTCATGAGAGCTATATACAGGTTTCCTAAGTTAATTTATGCCTCAAATATGTTGTGACATCAGTAAGATGTCTTTCATTATGCCCGAAACGTATTTAAACACAAACTTTTGCCCCGTAGGGGTAGTTTGGTCATTTAAAAGGTTATAAAAGAGTTTAAGTATTTACCTGAGTTACAGGTCTGATATAATCAGCAAAAATACTTATTTTTATAATTTATAACAGTAGGATATTTTATATATGTGAAATTTATCAATTATTACCAAACTATGCACCGTAGGGGCATTTTGGTAATTTCACATAAGCCGAAAAGCTCAAAACTGAAGTCTGAGTTTAACAACCTTTGCTTACTGTTAAAATATTATAATTTGCCTCAAATATCATTAGGTATCAACCCTTGTATGTTTAATATAGTTAGAGCACATACTATGCGTTAAAACGCTTAAAAAGGCGATTAGAAGCCGTTTACGGGTTTGATACATAAAGCTGATATTTTTATTATTTCAGAAGGCTTAAAATAATTTATTTTTCATATGTAATTAGTAGCAAAAGGTTTGGAGTCGTTTAGATATGTAAAACTCATTTTATAGCCCGTAAGGGCAAAACCGACAATTACCGGATTAAGCCTACGACTATAAGTTATGCTCAGCCTAAAATTAATTAAAAATATTTAAAAATCCCAAAATAATATATTACATCAGTGGGTAATAAGTTTGATATCAAAAAGTAGGTTTAACTAGGCTATATGTTACTTACGCCGTTTAATTAACATAAAGCCTTCAATTTACGCTAACGAGCATAACTCTCAATCTACACCTCAAACTGATGTCAAACTTTGCATACAATTTTATATATCAGTAACTAAGGTTTCTACACTTTTACATTTTCATAAATCACGTTTTAAGGTGTAAAGGGCATAATGGTCAACATATGAGCAATTAACGGAATCATGCATATTAATTGGTTAACTAATGAACCATGGTGTATAATCACAGAGTGTTATACTAGCATGTTACCTGGTCCAAATAAAGCTCTAAGGAATTTCTAAAACATGCTTAAACGGTTCAGAACTGAAAGTCAAAGTGAAAGTCAAACTATGCGACTTTCGGTTCCGAACCGGGTCTTTACAGAGAATTGTCGGGTTGAACATGTTTAGACATGTTCTTACACTAATTACTAAGTTATAACAATGATTAAACAGGTTGTATATGATCTACATTGCTAATTATCCATAAATTGCAATTTAAGTATCCTGTTGACTTTTTATAAACAAGTTTGACCCGACTTTTGACCTAGTTAGAGTGGGAATCAGGGGGAACCCTTTTGAGGGTTTATTACCCACATAATTACCAACTTATAACTACTTTTGATTCGACTAATCACTGGACCATTAGTGATTAATCTTAAAGTCAACCGTTAATTACGACGGTTTGACTTTTAAGCTAAAACTAAGCTAAAACTTAACTAAGAAAGGTTTAGCAAGCTTACCAAGGTCCTATGCACGAAATGTGAAGACTTGAGCCTGCTTGGGAGCTCCAGAAATGCTCCAATATGCAGATGGAAGGTGTGAGGGACTTGTTGCAACTCATGGCCTTTATATAGTGGATTTTGATCCACAAATTGTTGACAAACAAGTCTACTACTGACCACAATCCTTCTACAAGTGTCCCTAAGTGTTTAGGGTTTGTTTAGGGGTCTCTTGGAAGGGTTTAAGGGCATTACATGTCGTTTAGAAGGCTAAACAGGCAAGATAAACGTTTTTCTGCATCTGGGCAACTGAGGCGGCCCGCGTAAAGACTTAGCATGTCTTACGCGGCCCGCGTGGGCCTTCTGATCAGATTTTCTTATTTTCAAATTTTTGTATTTTGTTCCTTGGCTCTTCGAAAGGTCAATTAAGCATTTTTCTTGCAATTTGACCCCTTCTTATTTACCTTCAAGGGCTTTAGGACTTATACCCACTTTGCCAAGTCCCTGGACACTTCTGGTTAACCCGAAAAGTCATAACTTTCAACGTTAACGCTTTAACCCCTCGCATACGAATTTTGATCATAACTTTCTCATACGATAACGAAACTTTATGAAATTTATATCGTGCATTCTAGTGAGCATAATTAACCGTTACAAAGCTTCGGGTTTGTCAAAAGGTCACTCAGAGGTATAACTTAAACATGTTGACACATTTAACCCCTGTAGTTTGTAATCTCTCACTTTTAGCTTCGTATGATCCATGATTTATTCGTTTGATGATATAAACATCATGTAGGGTTAATGTACAATATATTTATTCACCGTTGACATTCAGAACTCGTATTTTTCATATACTTTTCATGATTGTCAACTTCAGTCCTTTCCGAACATTCTTTCACACGTTCAAGCATATGACACGTGTCAATACATTATAGGACGTGAATTTTCGAGGTGTTACATCTATGTACCAGCCAACATAAGCCATAAAGTAATCTTAAAACCAATTTTCTAACGACAACAACTTAATTTATTTAATATATTTTCAGTTCAAGTAAAATATATATGAATAGAAATAACAATTAAATCAGAACCATACATTTTTAGTAAATAACTTCATAACAAATTAATTATATAAAATATTTAGATGGTTAGTTTATCATCAACATTCATCATATATTCCACAAATACTTGTTTTCAAAATAAAACAAAGAATATAAACTTTATGTATGCCAAAACAGTAACTTAAAAAAATATCTTAAAAAAATCACATTAACCATACTGATTAATAGCATAATAAAATCACTAGCCATAAAAAGCATAATAAAATCACTAGCCATAAAACACACACATACATAATTCAATTATATATATTTTTATGATTAAACACTTATTTGCATCACTAAATTATGATTAAACACTATTTGAATTACTAAAACAAAATAACATGTATAGTAATGATCAAATCAAATACTATTAAAATTTTAATAAAAAAAAAACAAAATATGTGATGAATAGAAATAATAAGTAGATTAAATCTAAAAACATAAATCATGAAAACAAATCGCAACATTTGTTTATAATATAAAAATTAGAGCAGAAAATCCTCATCCATTTCAATTTGAATACCCAGGTTGTATGAATGGATCAGATTACAGCAAAATTGTTTCTACTATTAATTTCACTTTTCATGGATACGACTAAATTCTACAAATTCAAATTTATTTCTAGTCCAATAAAAATTTGTGCCTATTAGTCGCAACAAAACTTTGTAACCTTATTCAAGATGTGTAAAAAAAAATATTAATTTGAAATATGAGGTTTGTGTATCCTTACCTGAATGGATGAAGAAAAACCAAATCATGGATATGAACATCTTGCAACAACTCGTGCTGATAACGTGTTGTGAAACAACCTAACCTATTAGCAATATGAAGAGAAGGATAAGAAAATGAGATTGTAAATCTTATTGATTGATCTCTATCCACCATATACAAATGCCATTATACATATAGACACATACATTAATATTAAAGAAACTAAAGAGATAGGAGTTAGAGAAGTTATGTATATGGAGAGTCACAATATAAATGATACATTCATAACATTATTATTATTATTATTTAATTGGTATTATTAATATTATTTTTAATTTTATTATAATTATAATTATTTTTATTATTATTAGTAATATGTTTTCAATTTTGACGTTTTTCCCCTCTTTTATAAGATTCTTATAAAACAAAGAAACACTGTATTGTGTTAGTCCAAAAAAATACAATCAAAACTGCACCACTAATATATATGAAAGGCTAACTTCAACCTGTCTATATTGTTTTAGTAGAAAAATACCAAAACTTGCTTCAATTAATTTTATTTTTTAATTAAAACCAATATACCGACATATTTGCCAATCAAAATAATTTATAAAGATTACTAGTCTAAGTACCCGTGTGATACACGGGTGGCTAATAAGAATAATAACTACTTTAACATTGTTGACGTAAATATTTTAATTATATATATGTTGAAATATTAATAGAAATGATAGACAGTATACAAAATAATTGAAATACACGAATACAACAAAAAATCACAACTCATTGAATATCTATTTATAAACAACATTAGTTGTTTTATTCGTAGGTTTGCCATCGTTGTCAAGTATTAGTAGCTTGATTCCATCTCGTGTTTTAACCCTTGATATGTAACGCCCTGCATCCCTAAACTTTAGGCTTTTGGCAAGTTTAGTCCCCGGACTTTGCATATTGTCAATTTTAGTCCCTGAACTATGTAGTCATATATACTTTGGTACTTGGTGAATTCTATGTCATATACTATATACTTGAAATTCCTAATTCTATATAATTGGAATGCCTAATTCTATATGCTTGGAATGTGATGTGTGCGAGTGTGTATAGTTTTTAATGTATATTTTAAGCCCTTTTTACACGTTAGTCAAGTTTTAAATTTATAAAACACGATATTATACTAACACCAAACACACATATGGGCAAATGCACCCATCATGAGCGTAGTATAGTATTGGTAAGATACCGAGGTTGTCCAAGGACACGAGAGCTTTTCGTACCGGTTTATCCTCAACGTCTAACCAAATCAAAAGTTTAGAAAAAAGGTTTTTAAACAAGAAAATAAAACTAACTAAAATGCTGAAAAATAAAACAAAATAAAAACAGATAGACAAGATGAATCACTTGGATCCGACTCGTGTATAGTGTAACCTTTGATTATTTCCGCACTTTTCCACTTTTTAAGAGATTATCTTAGTTATTGTAGTAGGCCCCTCTTTTGAAGGTGACGTTACCCTCAACCCAGTAGTTTGAGTCAGCAAGGATACAATCCTAAAGGGTCGGATTATTGAAAGATAATTAATTAAGTTATTAATGCATATTATGGTAGGCCCCTCTTTTGAAGGTGACGTTACCCTCGGCTAAGTAGTCTGAGTCAGTAGGGATACAGTCCTAAGTAGCCGGGTTAAAGTTTTAATAGTAGCTTACTTATGAGGGGATCAAAGAGTTTGGACCCCCGCCATCCAATACCGGTGGGTATTGAAGGAGGTCCTACTAATTTGACCCGGGTCCTTGCAGGATCTATACACTGAACAATGGCAAGACTCTTACCAAACCGTTCCCTTAACCCCCGACCAGGTAGCCAACATATCTCCATATAGACCGTGGAGATATGAATGGTGAAAATCTTTTATTTTATATAGACAGTAAAATAATGCCAAGACACCACGGACAAACGATAAGGAAGAATCACCTTCAACATAAGAAACTAGTTATTAAAGTCATTAATACATAACCAAATAAAAAGTGCGAAAAGATTAAAAATAAAAAGTATTACACTAGACACTTGTCTTCACCAGGCGATGTAAGAGACTTAGGCAAACATGGCCTTTGATTGTCAAGAACTCTTACGATCAATCTTGGATCCCGAGACGACTCACACACTCTATGATGGACAATGGATGATGGTGGTGGATGATGGTGTTGTGATGGTGGTGGGTGAAGTGTGAGAGAGGTGGTGTGCCAAGGGATGGTTTGCAAATGAGCCAAGCACCCCTATTTATAGCCTGAACAGCAGCTCGGGCACGGCCCCATGTCCATTGGGCACGGCCCCGTGTCCATCCTCCTTCTCTTTCTTCATTAATTATAGTTTGTCTGCATTAGTTGACCACGCCCCCGTGTCCGCTGGGCACGCCCCCGTGTGCAGAAGCGTATCTGTACTATCAAGATTTCCCTATATTCTGCGAATCTTAGAGTTGACCACGGCCCCGTGTCCGCTGGGCACGCCCCCATGGTGGGTGATAGAAGCTTCTACAACTTTGTCTTTTCTGCTGAAACTTGGGCACGCCCCCGTGCTCACTGAGCACGGGGTGTGTTCAACCTTCTGTTCTTTTGTTTTTACTTGGGAAGATGCTGTCGGGGGGTCGGTCGTGCCACGTTTGTTCCTTTTCTTGTATTTATGTTAGATTTAGCTGCCTTTTTGCTTCTTTTGTTCATTTAAGCTCATTTAATCCTGAAAATACAAAAGGAAGACAAAAACATACTTTTTCCAACATTAGTACTAAAAAAGGGTTAGTTTTATGCCATATTTGATGTAATTTATATGTTGCATTTTGCACACATCAGAATGCCTAATTCTATATGCTTGGAATGCCTAATTCTTGATACTTTGGTGCTTGACTCTTGAGGCTCGTGAAACTTGAGACTTGGTTAAACGAGGGACTGGAGTCTTGTCACTGGCGGAAACTACGAAATTTGGAAATCTTTTGTGTTATTGCTATAATCTAGTTATACTGTTACCCAATAAATACGCAACGCTTATCTAACTCGCAAATTGAATCAAAGACGGTGGAACGGAAAGATAGGATTGACCGAGTGGCAATCCGATCGGATGACCACCCGATCAGTAGGCCACTCGATCGGGCCACCATCCGATCCGTGCGCACCGCCTTCACATCTCCTCACACTATAAATAGGCCTGTCGCATCACCATTCTCACTAATGTGACAGCCTCACTCGACCAGAAGCACGCACTCCTATTTTCCTCCATTTCTTGGCGATTTCGGTACGTTTTACACTTGATTCTTGTACTTTCTTGATCTACACTTCATTCCCTACGAGATTCTCCTTTGAAATCTCACTTTTCACCATGAAATCTCTTAGATTTGAGTTCTTAAGGATGGCGTCATCATGGCGGTTTGTACAAACTACTATTTGATGTCATTCCTGGTAGAATCTAGCTCAGATCTGAGGAATTCCATGTGTTTTTCACCGAATCTAAGCTAGATCTGAAATGTTTCATAACAAAACCTTAGGTTATTTGCATTCTCTCACTTTAAACGGGGGAATCCGGGTCTAAACGGACTGTAGACTTGATAGTTAGTCTGGAGTCTGCTTGGAAAGGGATTGTTACCGGAGAAGATGACCGGAGTACGGATTCTGACATGAACATTGTCACAAACGGACGACTGAGCGGACTGGGGTGATTCCCACCCGATCGGTCGGTTGTACACCTAGGGGTTCACCGTTGTCTTAGCACGTACCACGTCGTCGTGGCTTTAAACAGCAACTTAGAGTTTTACAAAATTGAGAACGGGATAAGGTAACCCGATGGAGCAGCCATCCGATCGAGTGACACTTGTCCTCAACCCTAAACACTCTTGAAACTTTGAAGTCCTGATCATCGAGTGGCAGCTCGATCGGATAGCCATCCGATCGAGCCAGCAATGGGTCTTGAACTTGGATCGAGTGGTGACCCGATCAGATAGCCATCCGATCGGACGGCCATCTGTTGCCTCACACACTTGTCACTCAGTCGACTGGCAATCCGATCGGATGGCCATCCGATCGGATAGCCATCCGATTCAGTGACTAGTCCAACACTTGTGCACTCTCGTTGTTTTGACCGACACTTATCCGTTGTAATCTAATCAGGCTAATTCTAAAGAGCTCCCTTTGATCCAATAACAGTTAAACTATTAAGCAATCACTGTGAGTATACTCGATCCCTTTCTGTTTTAAACTTTGGGATGTAACATGTATTCTACTAAACTACGATACTTGAAACTTTCGCAAACTAAACTCTATCCCGCTTGTATGTAAAACTTGTGATTCTTGTATTCTATTTATGCTATGTGAACGCTTAATCCAGGGTGTGTAGTTCCGCCTTAACAATAGTAGCGCTATAGGAGATGCACCTCCTCATTATTGAACCATGTCTATGTGGTTCTTTCCAGTTTAGCATGAACATTAGCGTCACTTAAAACCTAAAACTTGGGATGATTGCTACCTCTTTAATCTATTTACAAACTTAATAGTGATTTGCAATTTAATTTAGTTAAACAAACCAATCAATCAAAACTCTGAATTTATATTTTTCTGCAACTTAGTTCTAATTTAATCATTTAGAAAGCAACTTAGTAAACACGCATTCCACAAACTCCCTGTGTTCGATACCCACTTACCACTATCTATTTATTTGTAATTGGATTATTTTTGAGTGAGTCTTCGACATCACGTCAAATTTTGGCGCCGTTGTCGGGGAGTAGTGCGCAACGTGTGTTTTATTTAGTAGTTTTTGTTTGTTATTTTCGGGTTTATGCTGGTTGTGTTTAGTGTGCAGGTATTTACAGGTGCATGCATACGAGAGGGTCTCACATGTAGCAAAGGAGATGTTGCTGGGTAAATGATTCTTGATTGGGCTTTGGTGAAAGTTGTTGAGGCTGGTGATCGTGTGATCGTTGTTAATGTTTGTTGAAAGTCAAGTTGTATTCAAATCCTATTGATTTTTTTTCAAAGTAAAGATTTTAAGTTTGTTAGTATATTCGTTTGATGTCTTACAACTTATGTATCGAAGTTTGATAAACACATTTCCAACAGATATGAACATTCGGGAAAGTAATTCCCTTCTAAAAAAAATATATAGTGATTCGTTATTTAATAAAATGCGGTATGAACGGTTTTCTAAAAACAACCTGTTTTTGCGTATACTTTCAACTAGATATCACTATTTAAAATAGTAGTTCTCGCTTTTTATGATGAAAGGTAGTGACTACTTTTGATTATTTGTTTAGGCTGATTATTTGTTTAGTTGTAAATCAGAGTTCAAATGCATCAACATGTAAGATTTGTGAGAATAACTCATGACTAATTTAATATTAATTAATTAAAAGAAGAACTAAACTAAAAATTACAATATCTATAAACCTATCTATACTTTCTATTAAAATGTGGTATGTTTTCATAAGGCGTGGACGAGGAGTACTTGAATCCGATTCAAAGCTGTGGAGTGACCCACGAACACAAAAGTTTGCACAACCGTTTATTGGAGCTAGCAGATCGCATGGATCGACATTCAACAAGATGTTCGCAAGAGCAATGGTGAAGATGAGTAAAATTGAGTTAAAGACAGGTAATCAAGGAGAAATTCGTAGGGTTTGTGATACAATTAATTAATTAACTGATGATGATCGGTGGCCGATAGGCTGATTGAATAAACGTATTCCAACATCAAGAAGGCCTAAGCTAAGCTAGTAGTAAACAACTGGCCGTATATGCCATATTACTATTACATTAGTTGGTAAAATAATAGTTTAATCAATATCACTGTACAACAATGATGTATTAGCTACCGTGGTTGCTAAAGGAGAACTTATTAAAAAGTGATATTTACTATTTAGTGATTGAGGCTTTTCTGACTCAAGAACCTACACTTTTATGCTATTCGCGCTGATGGAACAAATAATTGGTAAAAACTTGTTGAAAAAAATATAAATAAAGATAAAATTATTCCGTTCACCTTTTAATAGGGCTGGCAATTTCAGACACGGACATGATAACACGACATGACCTTAACAGGTTTCGTTTTTGACCTTACTAAGTTTCGTGTCTTAAACAATTCGACATGATAAAATCTATTAATTTTCATGTCAAACAGGTTAAGGACATGTTAATATGTTAAGCACCAGTTAAAACATGTTAATAATTTTTATTTACAAAATATAGGATGTGGGGTGGGGGTTATAGTGACATATGCGGCCTCACAATTGAGTGTTAAACAGGTTAAAGACATGTTAACATGTTAATCACCTATTAATATATGTTAACAATTTTTATTTACAAAATATAGGATGTGGGGTGGGGGTTATACTGACATATTGTTGTAGTTGTATAGCCTGTCACTGTGTTGTAGTTGTATAGCCTGTCACTGAATGTGTCACAGCCAGCTGTCCCAATCGTATGTCCTCCTGATAATCATTGAATTAAACCGCAAAATATGCAAGTTAGTTCCTTTGAAACTAAATCCATTCCAATGTTAATTTGTTGTTATGGCTACTATACTAGCTTTTAGTCTTAACTTACCTACAAGGGTAACAAGATCTTCAATGCTAAGACATTTGTTAGCAAACTTCTTGATTTGGTCATCAATGGAGTCTTTAGGACCAGGTATGCTTTCTGCATCAGATGCCAGTGAAACTAATCCGTCTCGACGACCTGTTGGCACTGCCCAACCACTTCCCCCAGTCTAAAACAATACAAATAAACGTACTCAGTAAGATTCTACTCATAGCAAAGAATTAATGAGGGCAAAACTTTCATGTACACCATGATACCGAGATGCAACACCCAACATGATCCCAGCCCAAAAAAAAATAACCCTCTTTTTCAGAAAAAATTAAGTATGACAAACAAATAACATAAAGTGTAGACAAGAAAAACAAAAATTCTAAGACCATCCCTACGGGGAGAAGGGGAACCAGCGGTAAGGGTAAGACTATACACTATGGTGAACTTTAACCTCAACCGGTTGCCATATATCAAGAAAAGACAAAACTAATTTACATTAAATGAATATAAAAGTTGTTCTAGTTCTACGACCGGATCGTTCAAGCAACCAAAGGTTGCAATCGGTTGAAACATATTATAATATATATTTTTTGCTTTTGCATTATTTACATTGTTTTTTATATATAATATTATCAAATTTATATAATAAAATATTAGTTTAGGTTGGGTAAGGTTGGGTTGGGTTGGGTTGGGTTGTGAATATGAGTGAAAAATTGGATTGGGTTGGGTTGTGTATGTGAAAGAGAGAGAAATTAATATTTTAGTTAAAGATTGGGTTGGGTTGTGATAGTGGATAGTCTAAGGCTGTGTTGGTTCAGGCCCCACTTACACACACTACAAAAAGTCACGAATGTATGTATTACGTATGTGGGAAATATAACTTGCAAAGAAGGAAGGAAACTTGCTGTGATTTTTTTTTTTTTTTTAACGGCCAACATAAAGATATTATTAATAAAACTAGCTAGATGCTAGCACCAACCATACATACATACATACACCATTGTACAGAAGCCAGACCAAAGGCTGAAGCCAAATAGAGCCCAACACTCTCACCAAAGCAAACTACAAACTACTCAAGTTACATCAAACCTCCCCCATTGTTCCCATGTTACTGAGGACTTCGACCGGTATTTAATCCAATTAAAGCTCATAGTCTTCACTTCCTCTATAATCTTCGCGATAGATGCCGGACGACCCGAGTACACCATTTCATTTCGTGTCCTCCAAATACTCCAGATGGTAGTCAAACTAATAGCATGAAAAGCCTTACGTTTTTTGTTAGAACTTCTGATGTATCTGGAAACTTGCTGTGATTATAAAAGCAAAAGAAGGTTTCTGTGTATTAGATGAAAAGGGTTACAAAAGAAATAATGCAAATCTATGCTATTTATATTAAAACAAAACTATTAAAACATGTGTTGGAAATAAACAAACAATCTCCACGTAAAAGCTGCTTCTCCGATTTACTTGGTCACACGTTTTCTTTAATTAAACATGTGCAGCCTTGAGATCATGGGTATAATCCCATTATTCTAATAAGATTCTGTCAAACAATTCTTGACCCATTTGACTCGTAAACGAACCCGTATCCGTGAACCGGTGACGAACAAAACCCGATTAACCTAACAGGCTGGCCGCTGGCGGGTGCCCCCTACCCGCTCCCAAACACCGTCGCCGGTCCAGCAGGTACGGACGGGCGAGTAGGGTGGGGTTAACATGTTGCCGCTTGAAATTGATGATTGTGCGTGTATGTATAATTAAAATAAAAAAAGAGAGGGTAGTTTAGACCCTAGGATAGTGGCACCACCGATAACATCCTATTTTGGATGCTCTAATATTAATAATACTAAACCGCCGATAACAAAACTGATGACATACAATACGAAAGGAGAAAACTACATAATTAAATAGATTTTCTACCATCTGTGTATAATGCTTAAATTAAACATGTATGAAGCTAGTGATTAATTACCTGGACCACAGAATCACGAGCAGCGAGGGCAAGAATGTCTGCACAGGGGACCACCCCCGGACAGACGGTTTCTAGCATGGACTTTGCAGCATCTATGACTTCATAGCCTCTCAAGCGAGAATTTGTTCTTGCGGTTTTCTCAGCAAAAGAGCCATCGATTAAGACGGATGCATCACAACCATTGACAAAGCAATTGTGAAAGAACATTTGTAGTATACCAGGTGCATATGCCTGGTTTGATCGAATCGCAGACTGGACCACAGACTGCACAATGGCTTCAACTTGTGGGCATGTAGTCTTGTAGAACCCGACTCGTGTGGAGTTCGGTGGATCTACGTTGGGTATGGAGGGAGTTGTGGGAGCTGGTGGGGTTTTGGGGGGATATATTGGAGCCGGTGGGCTGATCGGGGGAGTTGTTGGAGTCGGTGTGGGTGGAGGGGCAATTGACGTTGGTGGACATATAGGAGCAGGTGGCGGTGGTGGATAAGGAACAGGCGTTGGTGGACATATTGGAGCCGGTGGCGGTGGTGAAGGGTATGGTAAGACAATTGGTGTTGCAAAGCTACCATATGCTGCTGCAACCAAGACAAGAGCAGCTAAAGCACATATGGTAGCTTTGCAACACCAATTGTCTTACCATACCCTTCACCACCGCCACCGGCTCCAATATGTCCACGCACACCTGTTCCTTATCTACCACCTGCTCCTATATGTCCACCAACGCCTATTGCCCCGCTATGGTAAGTGAAGTGAAGATGGTGTGGGGTTGTGCTTTATATATATAGCAAGAGGTCTAGTATATGGTGTTTCCTACGTAGCACATGGACAAAGAATATATCAATCATTCTTTACCAGGGACAAAGAACATGCATGTCTTAAATTCTCTGTACGTGTTTCCTCTGTTACGTATGGGACTATAGACAACTCAAAAAGCAATCTCCAAAGTAATAATCAATTTCAACCACTCAATGCGATGCAAAAATTAAAACAAGAATTCTTTGCCGTTAAAACAAATATTACACAACAAACAAGCAACATATGTTATGCATACTTTATAAAAAAACCTTCAACAAAACTCTTTTTAGCTATAGTGTACTATTTATAAAAAAAACTAGGTTTAAAGAAGTTCACCGCGTTGTAGCGAATTTCTTTTATTATTTAGTCTGTGTTTACATGTGTTCTGAAATCCTGGCCATTGATCTACACACATGTAGGGTTGTTCACGAGCCGAACCGAACCGATCAGACCTTTGCTCGTGCTCGGTTCGTTTACAAGCCGATCCGAACCGAACTGAGCGTTTTTTCAACCGAGCCAAAGTCGAACGAGCGCCTTTCGATCCGAGCATTTTTCGAACGAACGTTAAGCGAGTATCAAGCGTCGCAGAACAAACAAGGGAAATGACGACGAGAGTGCTAGTTATTAGAATAAAGTGTAGTTTTTATCCCTACTGGTTCGTCTAATAGAACACAAGTAAAAAATTTAAGAAATAACAAGGAATACAAAAACACTCATCTAGTTCTATCGAGATTAACTAAGCGGGAAAATAAATCGTCGACCGATTGAAACATACCCTTGTTCTATCGGAAGTTTGAAATTGAATGAACCGATTAAAGCAAAACCCTGTCGAGTTGGCGTCTTGGCGAGTGGCGAACTGGCGATGGAGAAATCGAATAACGATGGCAAATGGGGGTTTTGATTAGGGTCTTGTACTTAGGAATCGAATGGCGGGTTGAGACTTGAGTACTAATCGACACTTCACATTTTAGTATTTGAAATTTTGACTCAATTACTCAAATGGACATTTAAGTATTGGACAATGGATTATTGCCTATTGGTATTGGATTTCATCCATATCCTAACTTTTCTCCATATATCTCTCGTTCTATTATCTTGGTTCAACAAAAAGATTAATCTCGGAACATTTTTTACATCAAACCGCTAATGCAAAAACAAGTTTGTTAGTTGTGTTCAGGTTAGAATTTGTGATAACAATACGAAAGTCACAAGTCTAAAGCTTTTAATTGTATTATTTAATTGTTTGGGCGTAGGTGGTGGAAGATGATTGCTATTTCTCAATCCCCCTCTTTTTAAATATTAATTTTAGTTTTTGAGCACATAATTCATGAAATTAATTTTTTACCTTGAATCTGAAAATCATTTTAAGTTGCACAAATATTGTAAAAGAAAAGTAGTTATAGTTTGACAGAACGCATGTGCATGTTGAGTACAAAAGAGTTTTGATAAGAAATTTAAATTTGCCATATAAATGTGTTCGAGGAATATAATCATTTTAAGTTGCACAAATATAGCGATTTTTATTAGAAAAATATTAAAAAAAAATTGTGGGTTTTTTGGATTTTTTAGGGTTTTTTTTTTTTTTTTTTCACATCGGTTCTCGCGGTTCTCGCAATAAGGGTGGTTCTCAAATGAATCTTACCCTATATATATATAATATATATATAGTTTTCAGAGAAAAATGCCCGGATAGTCCCTATGGTTTGGCCTTTTTTTCATCTTTAGTCCCTAACTTTCTAAAATTACAGCTATAATCCCCAACTTTTTCAATTTCTAATTAGCAAGGGCATTTAGGTAATTTCACACCAACTTAACATACAAAACTAACCTTCATCCGGCCCAGGGACTATCCGGTAACGAAATTACAAAAGTTGGGGACTATAGCTGTAATTTTATAAAGTTAGGGACTAAAGATGAAAAATAGGCAAACCACAGGGATTATCCGGGCATTTTTCTTTAGTTTTCATATAAAGATTTGAAAATGTTGGTGGATGTATCTTATGTTGGACACCATCTATTTCATGTGTTGGATTCGTAAGTGTTAACATGCATTCTACATAACAACTAACAAGAACTCAGTTTGAACCACAACGTTGCATATGTTTTTATGAACGATAAGCGAAACAAGAAAATTTCTTATCAATCTAGGATGGAAGATTTGTTGTTTGATAAGCGGTTAAAGTGGCATATCAAACCAGTGGTGAAACTAGAAATTTTAATTTGGGGGGTCATAATAGAAAATGTCATATCATTAAAAAAATTGCAGCTAAGTAATAATATTTTGAGTAATATGCAAGATCACATGTCTTAAAAGAACATGTTCTTGGCGTAAACAATATAATAATCGTTCTTAACAATATATTAATTTATTGTATTAATATGTACATAAATAATAATACACTTAAATCGAAATTAGAGCATTATCTTATTATATTTATAAATTAAATGATCAATTTTGAGAAAAAAACAACCCATAGGTCTATAACTTGGTAAGTCTCTCCACACCACTCATATCACTTTAACAAATAAATGAAAAGTTAAAAGTAATTATCTTCTCTTTCTTTTACTTCAACGACTTATCTTCTTCATTTTAACCTTCAAACAACTGGTACAGTCTCTTTTTGCCGTAATAAAACCAAAAATAATGTTACTTCAACTTTCTCACCTTGCTTCAACTACACTACAGGTGAGACTTGAGAGTTTAGAGAGGGGTCAAACAACAAAAACAAAGTTGCAAGATAGACCACCGTTAATGGAAAACTTGGTCGCCGGAGGGTCAGCGGACTCCTCTGTAGTTCCGCCCCTGTGTCAAACCCCATAATCTAATGGGACGAATTGTATTGTTGAGTAAGGGGGTGTTTGTTTTTTCTTCAAACATCTTCAAGGGAGCTGATGTCTGCAGGCGCGCAGACATTACCCTTAAAGACTGTTTGTTTTTTTTTTAAACAGATCTGAAAATAGCTTTTTTCAGCTTAAAAAAAAAGCTATAACACCCTTACTTCAAACATCTTCAAAGAAAACCCTCTTCTCTCATCTTAAAAAAAAACCCCTCCTCCCTCATATCTCGACCACCACCACTGCTCAGATCACCCCTAACCCCTTCATTTTCTCTGTTTTCATCATCTCCTCAACAACTATCGAAACCCTCTACTCCATCAAACCACCTGATGAGGATACGTCCTTGACCGGACCGAATCATGGCACACTAAGGTCGGACCGAACCTTGCACCATAAGACGAGCTGTTTAGACCCCCCGGTGCGGCGTAACTAACTGGGTCCCACTTCCATAACCGCCATGATAGCGACTGGTCCGGCCCTAACTAACTCTCCACGTCAGCACACCCAAAGACTATAAATACCATACTTGGACCTCCAAAAAGGGGTAATCGCTACTTTCTCTCTCTAACTCTCCTCTCTCTCTCCCTGACCTATTTCCTCCTCACAAATACTTATTCTCACGCCCGAGCTTGGTCACAGAGAGGCCCCCCTCCCTGTGACGAGGCTAACGGTGTGTTTGTTCTCTTGTGATCTTGCAGGTTCCTTGCTAGGTCATCTGAAGCTTTACTCTGACCAGGTCGTACCAACTGGTCTTTGAGTCTTCACCACCTTTACCGGCAAAGCTAAGCTGAAGAAGCACACGGCCAAAGAAATCCAGGCGAAAGTCGACTCCGCCACTACTACCAGAGGCGGCGACAAGGCCGGAGTTGTCGAACGGACATCAAAACGATGCAGATATTCACCATGAATCGAAGCTGTCGTACGATGAATCGACGATTACAAACGTTCATGTTGTGATAGATTGAACAAATGAAATTTGTGTTTATTCTTGTGATAGATTGAGAAGATTCCATTGGATGTTGTGATAGATTGAACAAACAAATGAATCGACGATTACAAACGTTCTATTGGTACATTTTTCTTTTTTGTTCTTGTATATCTTTTTTGTTTGCTGTTTGTCTTGAAAATGACAAATGAGATGTTTTGAATAAAATTCTAATTTCATATGTTAGTTGAATTGCGTTTTATCTAAACAATTTGTATTGCTGTTTGTTTTGAAATGACAAATGAGATCTTGTGAATTAGATTCTAATTCCATATGTTAGTAATATTGGAAAATAAAAAAAAGTTTATGTAGTTTGTACAGACAATATCAATTTGTAAAAACAAACAGTCTTATATTTTCAGCTTGAAGAGCTTCAGACCACATCTTCAGTTGCAGATATGAAAACAGATGAAATCAGCTTGCAGACAGTTTTTGTCTGCAAAAACAAACAGCACCTAACTAAATATACTATAAGTGTTATGAAATGATGTTATTAGATTAGTTAGCACTTTTTTTAGCCATCGTACCGGTTTAAAAGCAAAACATTTTCGGGTAAACAAATGTCCGTAGTTTAGGTTTTGTTAGTTAAAAAAATGTATTTTTTTAACACGCTCAAGGCCACGTTTAGTTAACCATGAGTGATGAAGAAGAAAACGTACTTCTTAAAGTTTTAAGATTTGTTCTATGAATGTTTATAAAAATGTTCAAAGACTTGAACAAATTATGTATGCATACTCTTCATTTGAGTATGCAAGATTTAATTGGGTTTTTTTTTTTGCACTTAAAAAAAAATCAAGATATCTCTTTGGATTTTTATTGAATATCTAGACTGTGACGTGAAACTAACAGCTATAAATGCGTCCCATCCCCTCCGAACTACAAATGCACTTCTAATAATTGATCAATATTATTTTTATTATTATTATTATATTAATAAAGTCATAAACTAGTTAACGTTTACCCGCGCGCTACGGCGGGATATTGATTATGAATATTCTTTGCGTCAATACATGAAATGCAAAAATTTGTTAACTTTATGCCAAACAAAAGCAACTCAATATACATAACAAAACGTTGTACTCATACATCATATCCATTAAAATATCCTATACATATACTTTTCTTGGACTTTCGAATTCATTCGATTATGGAATGCCAATCAATAAATGAATAGGCGAAATTTATTGTGGAGGTCATTCTTTATTAATTAGAGCAGCACAACTTGTATTAACATGTCTAATTTTCTTAATCCAATTAGCAACTTAGGTTATGTCCCATTTGTTTAAAAGTCACATCCTTTAGTTTATTTTACTCACACATGATTATTATAACGTAGATGTATAGTATAAGAATCACAATAGAACATTAATGATTCACTAAAGATTATTATAGCGTGGATGTATAGTATAAGAATCACAATAGAATTTTAATCTATTCCAAATACGACCAAAGTTATGCTTCTCACTTTCTCATTATTCGTGAGCGTTGAAGAAAGGTTATGGATTTACAACAAATGTTAATGTTTTTGTAATAATCATTATTAACTTTTATTTAACTTTATCACTCATCATCAAATCCTTCAAATCCTTAATGTGATTTGCATCCAAGATCATAGTTTTTGAATCTCAAATTCATTCAAGAACATAATCAGACAACAACACAATTACATCTGTTCAAGAAGAAAAAAAAAAACAATGATTACTGCATATTTTATATATATGCAAAAAGCAACATGTACCCCTTTGTTTAACACTCAAACCTCTTTGTTTAACATACATACCCCTTCATTCTAATAACATGTGGTGGATGGATTAAAAGTAAATTAATAAATATTAATTAGAAGGAAGGGGTGTGTTAAACAAAAGACCAATTAAAACCAAGGGTATGTGTGTTAAATAAAGGGGTGTGTCAAACAAAAGATCAATTAGAAGGAAGAGGTACATGTATTAAACAAAGAGGTACATGTTATTAGAATGAAGGGGTATGTATGTTAAACAAAGAGGTATGAGTGTTAAACAAAGGGGTAAATGTTACTTTTTATATATATACGAGTTAACGTCACCCTGCGCGTTGCGGCGTGATATTAATTATGAAAATCTTTAACAATCACTGTATGAGATGCGGAAATTTTACATATAACATTTAATCATTTTGCTTTATCCTTAAGTTACACTACAACACTAAGGGGCTGTTTGGCAACATCTGAACCAATAAGTGCTGAATGAATAAGAGGTCTGAATGGGTAAGAGGGTCTGAATGGGTAAGTGCTGAACCAGTAAAGTGCTGTTTGGTTCCATATCTGAATGACAGTGTAAAATGACATTTTTACCCCTCCCCACAAAATAAACCTTATATAGATTTTTTTTCTATAAAACCCAATCATCATCATCATTCATCAGTATTCATCATCCCCCCACCCCACCCCCTTCCCCTTTCTCTCCATACCTGCAACACCGCCCCTTATTCTCTACACACACACATACACTGAATTTAGAGAGAGAATCGGAGAGAGATAGAGAGAACCAGAGATAGAGAGAGCCGGAGAGGAGGAGGAGGCCGGCCTGGTGGCGCGACACGGCGGCGCACGGAGGTCCGACAGCCGCACCCGGTGATGATGATGATCGATGAAGATGAAGATGTTGATGAGATGATGATGTTCGATGAAGACGACGACGATGATGTTCGATGATGGGATCGATTAGGGTTTGATTTGGGGGTTTCGATTTGGGGGTTTCGGAGATGGTGGAGGTGCAGGTGGCGGAGATGGTGGAGGTGTTGGCGGAGATGGTGGAGGTGGTGGCGTCGGTGACGATGATGATGATGATGATGATGGAGATGGTGTCGGAGGTGGTGTCGGAGTTGATGATGATGATGATGATGATGGAGATGGTGTCGGAGGTGGTGGAGGTGGTGTCGGAGGTGGAGGTGGTGGCTGTGGAGAACTCGTGAAGAAGAAGGAGCAAAGGGCATACAAGTCCAATTTTCATTCAGAGATGAGAAGTAGCTGAACCATTCAGAGCTGAATGGTTCAGTTCAGAGGTGAAGTTTTTGTGAACCAAACAAGGATACCTCTGTCCGATTCAGAGGTTTACCTCTGAATGAAGCCATTCAGAGGCAACCAAACAGGCCCTAAGTCATTTTATCAAGAAAGTGACCAATTAAAGTAGTTAAAATTTAAAATTAATAATGAAGCATACAAATCCATTCAACAATTAAGAGTAAAAAATTAAACAAACACAGAAAAGACTTCATCAGTTTATATTACGGAAACCAAATATCAAATATGAGAACAAAAGCATCTACAATATAATATCCTTAATCACCATATCATCATATGTATTATATAATTTTTTTACTTAAACAGTATACCAAAAACATGCTTAAATAGTATAATTCCATTCACCAAATATTATAAAACTATAGTTAATTAAATAATTGTATCTAACCCTAATTAAATACTACAAAGATCGGTAATATCGTTATTTAAATCTCATCCGAATTCAATCATGAAGCGGTATTGTGTTACACCGATTTACAATGAAAATTGCCATTTCAAAATACTACACAAAATTAAGGTTATACATCCATGATGTAAACAATTTTAAGGTTGTTCGATCTTGTGGGTTTTTCTGCGAAACTTTTAGATCTGTCACTGACATATATGCATGTGTCTTGCTCATAACGTGTAGAGGTGTACAAATCGGTTTTTTCAAAAACCGGTTCCGGATATTAACCGAACAGGGTTTTTTCATCAAAAACAAAAACCGGTTTTTTTATAACCGGTTTCGGTTATTAACCGTTTTTTTTTACTCAAAACAATAACCGGTCCACCCGGTTAGGATTGGTTTTTAACCAGTTTATTCCAAAAAAAACCGATTTTTTACCGGTTTCAACCGGCATTTTATAACCGGTTTCGGTTTTAAAACTGGTTTTGAAGATAAATATCCCTAACTGGTCTAAAACCTAGGAAGTGTAGGAAATCGGGTCAAACGAACTCCGATTAACCTCATTCCAGCGGCGTTAGAACCGGCTCGTCGAATCCTATTCAAATATATATAGGGTTTAGCTTTTAAGGTTTAGAGTTTAACTTTTAGGGTTTAGCTTTAGATTTTAGCTCAAGGGTTTAGCTTTAGGGTTTAGTTTTAGGGTTTGACATTAGTATTTAGGGTTTAGCTTTAGAGTTTAGCATTTAGGGTTTAGCCTTAGGGTTTAGCTTTTAGGGTTTATAATTTAGATTTTAGGGTTTAGCGTAGAGTTTAGCATAGGATTTAGCCTTAGGGTTTAGCTTTAGGGTTTTTTTAGGGCATGTTGATCAGTTCTGTTTAAACTAAAAGGAAAACATGAAAATACATACCTGTTATAGTATTCAAAGCAGTAGAGAATCCAGTCATAGTGTTCGACATCTTTGTCAGGATGATCCGGTTCCTCCTTAGGGTGTAAAGTGATGATGGTGATGAAACCGAAATTAGGGTTTGTTTCGGTTGAGGGAGAGAGGACGAAATTGATGATGTTAATGAGGGTTTGTAATTGTGTAAAGTGTCTAACCCTTTAACTCTCTAATAAGCCCCTTATTTATACACCCAAGAGGAAACCTAATTAGTTAATAAGGGTAATATGGTCCATCAACAATTACCAACTAATTATTAATAGGTTATTAAATATATTTTGATCTAATATAATATAAATGATTATATAGGCTACAAGATTAAATATTACATTTATATATTTAATCTCACATTCTCCCACTTAGCCAAGTAATCATTTATCATGAGTATTAGGTAAGCCTGATCAGGAGTTAACACTCATTTTAGCCTTAAACCAAGAACTATAGCAGAGAAATACAGCCGTTGAATCATCATGCGACTCAGGACCTCCATTAGTCATACTATAGCCTCAATTTAAAACCTAACAGTTACGATCAAAATACATAAGCCCTTTAGCGTCTGATTTGTATTTATATTTGTCTATATGTCATTACACCGGCAGAACATATGTTAGAGACATACAAAATCAAACTGAGGAAATTTTATTAATTAAAACATAAGCTAGTACAATATGCCATTAAATAAGGTCTTTAGTAAGTCCCATATTCGATACATGTTCTTCGAAAACTTTAGGTGGGAGACCTTTAGTCATCGGATCCGCTAGCATATCTTTAGTACTAATATACTCAATACAAAGATTATTTTCCTCAACTCGTTCACGTACGAACAAGTACTTCGTATCAAGATATAAACCAGCTCCAGTCGAACTGTTACTGTTCGAGAAACTAACGGCAGCTGAATTATCACAGTAAAGCTTCAATGGTCTAGAAATGGAATTAACGATTTTGAGTCCAGTGATCAGATTTCTAAGCAACATTCCATGACAGGTTGCGTTGTAAACAGCAATGTACTCTGCCATCATTGTGGAAGTTGTAGTTAACTGTTGTTTATGACTCTTCCATGAGATAGGTCCGCCTGCTAACATAAAGATGTAGCCCGAAGTGGATTTCTTGTCATCTTTGCATTTAGCAAAGTCAGAATCAGAATAACCTACCACTTCTAAGTGATCACTTCTTCTATAAGTCAGTTTATAGTCTTTCGTCCCTTGCAGATATCTAAGGACCTTCTTAGCTGCTTTCCAGTGATCTAGGCCAGGATTAGTCTGATAACGACCTAGCATTCCAGCAATGTAAGCGATATCTGGGCGAGTACAGACTTGAGCATACATCAGGCTCCCGACTACTGACGCGTAAGGTATCTGGCTCATTTGCTCCTTTTCAACCTCTGTTGTCGGACACTGGAATGAACCGAAAACATCTCCCTTAACTACTGGAGCGACGGAGGGTTTGCACTGTTGCATGTTGTAACGTGTAAGGACACGATCTATGTAAGTCTTTTGAGACAATCCTAAGATCCCTTTGTGTCTATCTCGGTGAATTTCGATGCCAATGACGTAAAAAGCATCTCCGAGATCCTTCATGTCGAAGTTATGCGAGAGTAACCGCTTCGACTCATGCAACATGTCTAAACTATTACTTGCCAACAGAATGTCATCTACGTAAAGAACAAGTATAGTAAAGTTACTCCCACTCATCTTGAGGTAGGTGCATTGATCCACTTGATTCTTCATAAAACCTTGCCTCTTCATGACTTCATCAAACTTGAGGTACCATTGACGTGAAGCTTGTTTTAACCCATAAATGGATTTCTTCAACTTACAGACTAGATGCTCCTAACCTTCAGGTTTAAAGCCTTCAGGTTGTTTCATGTAAACATCTTCGTCTAAGTCTCCGTTAAGGAAAGCAGTTTTGACGTCCATCTGATGCAGCTCTAAATCAAAATGAGCTACTAGGGCCATAACGATCCTTAATGAATCTTTACGAGAGACAGGTGAAAACGTCTCTTGATAATCAATTCCCTCTTTCTGAGTGTGGCCCTTTGCAACCAATCTCGCTTTGTAGCGTTCAACGTTCCCATTCGGATCTAGTTTTGTTTTGAACACCCATTTACAACCTACAGGTATGGCACCATTGGGTAATTCGACTAAATCCCAAACGTCATTTTTCTTCATGGATTCAAGCTCATCAATCATTGCTTTGTTCCATTCAGAAGACTGATCACTGCTAATGGCTTCGTTATAAGAGATAGGATCATTGAGCTTTCCAGCATCCATTTCAGTCAGGTAGGTAACATAATCATCCCAATTAGTAGGCCTTCTTTGCCTAGATGACCTCCTGAGTTGATTATCGGGTTCAGCGTTGTCTTGGTTTTGAGCGTTTGATGTGCCTTCGTTATGAGGTATAATGGGTTCTGATTGTGGAGATGGATTTTGTGCAGTGACTTCAGGTGCAGTTGCATGGGGTACAAGAGGAGTAAACGGAGTAATGATAAGCGACGAGTCTCTCCCCCCCGCGTCTTGTACTTCTTGCAATTCTTCGTAAGGGTTGGTACTGCTCCCACTGACCTTGAAATCCTCTAGGAACGCAGCACGCTTGGTTTCAACAATACGGGTGACATGGGAAGGACAATAGAAACGATAACCCTTTGAATGATCAGGATACCCAATAAAGAAGCAGGTAACTGTTTTAGGGTCAAGTTTCCTTAGGAAAGGATTGTAAAGTTTTGCTTCAGCAATGCAGCCCCATACTTTCATATATTTAAGACTCGGTTTCCTTCCTGTCCAAAGTTCATAAGGAGTTTTAGGGACAGACTTAGAAGGAACTCTATTGAGTATATGAACAGCTGCTTTTAACGCTTCAGTCCAGAGGAATAATGGTAAATTAGTGTTGGCTAACATACTGTGCACCATGTTCATAAGGGTACGATTTCTTCTTTCAGCGACACCATTCTGCTGAGGTGTACCAGGCATGGTGTATTGGTTCACAATCCCCTGGCCCTTACAAAACTCATAAAATGGACCAGGAGCTTGACCCACATCAGTATGTCGTCCATAATATTCACCGCCTCTATCTGATCTCACAACTTTAATCTGACGATCTAATTGCTTTTCAACTTCAGCTTTATAATCTTTAAAAGTTGTTAGAGATTCAGATTTTTCCTTTATAAGATACAAGTACATGTAACGAGAATAATCATCAATGAAAGTGATAAATGAAGTATGTCCTGTTATACCAGCAATTTGATAAGGACCACTAATGTCAGTGTGAATGAGTTTTAATAAATTAGAGCTCCTAGTGGCACCTTTCTTATTTGCTAATGTCATTTTGCCTTTAAGACATTTGACACATGTTCCAAAATCGGTGAAATCGAGAGGAGGTAAGACTTCATCCTTTACGAGACGATTTAATCGTTCTCTTGAGATGTGGCCTAAACGTTGATGCCACAACATAGATGAAGTCTCTAAATCTCGAATTTGTTTCTTTTCCATCTTTGTGAGTGATTCATTAATATTATATGACAACAAAGATTTGGAAAAATTATCATCTAGTTCTAATCTATAGAGACCACCATCCAGAATGCCAGTACCATAATCAACGGAATCATAGAGAATAGAGAGTTTGCGATGACCATGGGAAACAACAAAACCGTCAATGTCTAACTTTGGTCCTGATACAAGATTCCGAGTTACCTCAGGAACATATAAGGTATCATAAAGTTTAATACATAAACCAGTTTTCAAAAATAATTGTAATGTTCCTATGGCCTTCACTTCTAATTCCCGATCATCTCCAACTTTAAGTGTTCTTTGGTTTCTTCCCAGCTTCCGGATTGTAAGGAATCCCTGAAGTGAATTGGTAACATGTACCATAGAACCAGAGTCAAACCACCAAGAATTAGCAGGAACATTTAAATTAAAGGACTCAAGTATCATGAAAAAATCGTTACCTTTCTTGGCCAGCCACTCCTTGAAGTCAGGGCATTCCTTTTGCTTATGTCCTGTTTTCTTACAGAACTTGCAGTAGGGTTTGCCTAAGGAGTTCTTAGAGCTGGAAGGTGCACTTGTATTAGGAGTTGGATTTGGCTTGTGAACCTTAGAAGCATCCTTTCTTGGATAATTGTTCTTCCTCTTCTTTGAGCTGGAGGTGGTGAAGTTAGCAACATCAGTAGTGCGATCCATCTTCATACGCTCTTCCTCCTGCACGCACATAGCGATCAGCTCACTCATCGTCCATTTGTCCTTCTGAGTGTTGTAATTGATCTTGAATGCTTCATAGGACGAAGGAAGCGAAGTGATAATGAAGTGAACAAGAAAACCATCACTGATCTCCATCTCTAGGCCCTTCAACTTATTGGCCATGTCATGCATCATCATGATGTGTTCGCGAATGCCGCTCCTCCCATCATACTTAGTCGTCACCAGCTTGAGAATAAGAGTACTAGCGTGTGCTTTTGATGTTCCCTTGAATTGATCCTCCACAGAAGCCAAATAGGTTTTAGCATCGTCAGAATCAGGAATAGCTCCTCTGATAGAGTGATGAATGGACTGCTTCATGAACATGAGAGACATGCGGTTACTTCTAGTCCACTTATCATGAAGTAACTGCTGAGGAGCAGTACTCTGTGGAGTAAGGTCCGCTGGCTTATCCTCTCTTAGAGCATAATCAAAGTCCAACACTCCAAGTGTAAGCATGAGGGCATCCTTCCATGCAGCAAAGTTATCACCAGTCAAAGGTGGAATCCCTTGATTGGGTGCTGATAGTGGAAATAAGATGAGCAAGTTATGATACTAAGAAAGAAGTCTTAATGTGATCTAAGGGCATGTTATAGTAAGGCAGGCATAAGTAATGACCATTATAATTATGAAGTTGTGATAATGTCTATTACTAACATCAAAATAATAGACTTAGAAAAATTCTATTTAAACGAAGACAAATCAGCTTTGGCCAGAAGTGTAATCATTTAAATATGTGTGCAAAGCAATTGTGACAAATCAGCTTTGGCCAGAAATGAGACAATCACTTTAGTTATGCACTTGTCAAGTCATGCTAAACATAAATGAATTAAATCAGCTTTGGCCAGAATTAAGACATTTCACGTTTGTAATGCATACTTAACATAGCTTTTTATAATACTTGAACAATAAATAGATGTATTAAATCAGCTTTGGCCAGAATTAATACATCAGAAGCTCATTCAAGTTAAGCTATTTTGGTTTTGTAAAATCTGATTCTGATTAATTAAGTAAGTGTTAACAAAACCAAGTATTTAATAGCAAACCACCTGTTAGCGCGGATCGAACTTGTGCTAACAAAAATTTTTAGGTCACATTAAACAGCGTAAAAAATAATGAGGTTTCGAGTCTTGTGCGATCAGTTATGCGTTGTGCGATTGCTAATGCCTTGTGCGATCATTAGGCCCAAAACTTGTGCGATGTAAATAAAGCCCAAGTCTTGTGCGATCAGTTAGGCCAAAAAAATTTGTGCGATCAGTGAGGCCCAAAACTTGTGTGATCAATGATGCCTTGTGCGATCCACAAGTCTTGTGCGATCCACAAATCTTGTGCGATTTTCCCTTGTGCGATCAGACCTCTTTTTTTTTTCTTCTCGTGATCTGACTTGTGCGAATGTCTTGTACGATCAGATCATGTCTGATCTGATCTTGTGCGACAAAAGGGACTTGTGCGAATTATGATTTCGAAACCCACTTAAGGCTGTTTATTGTGATAACTGAAACTCGAAATTTAAGGGATTTTTGGGATAATGTTTCCTATTTTATTTTGATCTAAACTTATCACAATATTTCGAAAATAATAACCGAAAATTCATTAACAGTTTTCGAAATTTCTAATAGATAAAATTAAGATCAAAATCATTGAAACACCCATCAATCCAAATTAGATTCCAAAATAATGGAATTTTCGAGTTTTTTATTTAGAACAGTTGATGAACCCTAAGAAAATTAAAACATAATCTGGGATCCGAAATCTAAATTTTAAGACTTTTGTTAACAGATTTCGGATATTATTATCCCCTTTATGGTTTCGAGTCAAAATATTAAGCATATTATTCCGAAAACAGTGATTTCGGTACCAAGGACCCGAAAACAGCCGAAACTTTTAAAGGCTTTAAAACTTTCTGTTTTCCAGATTATGATCCCAGAATTATGGATACGAAAAACAGAACTGATTTATCAACATATGCTCTGATACCACATGTTGATCAGTTCTGTTTAAACTAAAAGGAAAACATGAAAATACATACCTGTTATAGTATTCAAAGCAGTAGAGAATCCAGTCATAGTGTTCGACATCTTTGTCAGGATGATCCGGTTCCTCCTTAGGGTGTAAAGTGATGATGGTGATGAAACCGAAATTAGGGTTTGTTTCGGTTGAGGGAGAGAGGACAAAATTGATGATGTTAATGAGGGTTTGTAATTGTGTAAAGTGTCTAACCCTTTAACTCTCTAATAAGCCCCTTATTTATACACCCAAGAGGAAAACTAATTAGTTAATAAGGGTAATATGGTCCATCAACAATTACCAACTAATTATTAATAGGTTATTAAATATATTTTGATCTAATATAATATAAATGATTATATAGGCTACAAGATTAAATATTACATTTATATATTTAATCTCACATTAGGGTTTAGGTTTAAGGGGTTAGGGTTTCTGGTTAGGTTTCGACGAGCCGGTTCCAACGCCGTTGGAATGAGCTCAATCGGAGTTCGTTTGACCCGATTTCCTACACTTCCTAGGTTAAGAACTATTTGTACCGGATCTTTACCCAACACATATGTGTATCATCTATCCATAAGTGAAATAAACTAAACGGTTATACATCCATGATGCAAACAAATTTAAGGTTATTATCACGCAATTCAACGAAATACTACACATAATTCATGCAAACCGTTATATATCCATGATCAAAATACTTCACATGCAATGGGGGTGTGGGGTGTCTCGCACCCAAAAAATTGTGACACCTTGCCGTTCAAAAAAAAATACTTCACATGCATGCATACACATCCACACAATTCACTGACATCTTACACAAACAAAACGATAAGCATAATTCACTTATTGCAAAAACAGTGATTGGATACACATAATGGTATTGATAACAATTTAAGCGAGTGAGTTGAATTGTTACCCTAATTGCCATTCAAGAAAGAAAAAATGAACATGGAAAACGCATATGATTAAATCGGTTTAAAAGAGTCATAAAGTTACCTTTGATGTCGGTATGAATGATGATTTGGTTAGGGTTTGTGAAGGGATTTTGAAGGAGGATTTGGAATAGAGATTGAAGGAACATGGATGTTGTAGGATTTGGGTTGAATGGAAATAACTTTGAATTCTGATTGGCAAGTTGTATAATATGTAATATTTATTAGAAAGTTATATGTATAAGTTCGAGTCTGGCAATTTGTACAATATGGCAAATCACAAAATAGAGTTACACACCGTAGCAACTTATTATAATATCCAAAATTTAACTGTTGCCATCGTTTGGCATAAGACATGTTGGTTGAGTTTTATCTATGGTAAAAAAACAACGTGACTATGTGGAAGTTGGTGTCATTCCAAATTTTGATTATTTATCCATTACACAACCCTTCATATACATACAATCCTTCATGTATATATATATAAAAAGTCACAAACCTTTAAACTACTTTTATGCTTATACCCTTTCGTTTAAAAGTCGGGTCGATTAGATAGTATGCTTCAAGCGCATCTTTAACAACCACATAAAGAAAGGGACGTTTAAAAAACATGACCGTTTGATGGTTGGCATTTACCACCTATTACATTAATAAAATATAATAAAAAGGGGCGTTTCAAAACCACACCGTTTACCACCCTTTGCAATAATGAAAGCAAATTGTAACTGACAGATGTGTGAGTATCAAAACCACACCGTTTACCGTTTGATGTGGAGAGACACAACTATTGAGTTAGCCTAAGGTACCCCAAGTTACTTTTTGTAGGGTTATATAATATTAGAGGTGGCAACAAAAACCCAACCATGATATTTTGGGTTATTTTGAGCCTCATTTAAAAAGGAAATAAGTTAGATTGGGGTGAGGATTTAATCAAGATGGGTTAGAATGGGTTTTAAAATACTCATCTAAATTTTCACATGGGTCAAGATGGGTTTTTACTCCCTAAACCTAAAACACGCATCAAACGAATCTTCACAGTGAATCGGCCAAACGTCTACTCTTCTGCAACATTCTCTCATCTTTGTAAGTCAATTTTCCCATCGTTTCATCTTTTCCACTCACGATTATCATGTATCTCACTCCAACTGATGCTTGTTGATTAACAATTACACTCTTACATCGATCACTTTGGGACTTTGGGTTAACAATTACACTCCAATCGATGCTTGTTGACTTTCTGTTAGGGTTAAAAATGTAAATGAAACAAGTAGGTATGGATAACAATTACACGAATCGATGCTTGTTGACTTTCTGTTAGGGTTCCAAGTGAAGATTTTATGGATTATTTTAGTATGATGTGTAATTGATTTTGCTTAATTTTGTCAATTTATAGTTTTATACACTACGGATTGAACTATGTGATCTTTTCCTTTGTAAGAAAGTTGGATTAGTGATAATTAGAAAGAACAACTTGTTAATAGTGTACCTGAGTTTGTGCTTCTTTCTAGTTAATGTTTCATATTGCCCAATGTTCTATGTCATTATCTGAATATTGAGATCACAAGTGTAGAAAAGATATCAGTTTTGCTGCAATTTTACATGGATGATGTATTCAGCAATGATTCGGACCGCTTGACATGCATATCAGTTTGTAAGACTGTGTTGTGGAGGGGCTCTAAAGGGGCTTTAATTTTTCCAGTCTTGGTACAGTCCAGTTCAGTCTTGGAACTATTACACATTGAGTTTTTTAAATTTTTTAAAATTTTCTGATGATGGCCTGCAATCCCAAAGTTTTTTTTTTTTTAATTTTTTTTAATTTTTTTTTTTGAATTTTTTTGAATTTTTTTTGAATTTTTTTGTTTTTTGATTTTTTTTGAATTTTTTGAATTTTTTTTTTTTTGAATTTTTTTGAATTTTTTTGAATTTTTTGATAAAAACCCATCTTGACCTAAACCCATTCTAACCCATCTCTTAATAAACCCATCTTAACCCAAACCCATTCTAACCCATGCCCATCCTAACCCATTACCCAAACCTACCCAACCCACCCATTTTGCCACCCCTATATAATATAAAGTAAAAGGGTGTGAGTAAAATAAACCAAAGGATGTGACTTTTAAACAAATAAGACATAACACAAGTTGCTAATTGTATAAGGGTATAATTATTCACTTTCATGCACACAGAAATCACTTTTATTCTTCATATTGTATCATCGTAACAAGAAGACGACAAACTTTTTTGTTGTTTTTTGATATAAAAAATAGGGTTATTAGATTTTAATAATCCTGAGTTTTTCCTAATAATCCCAACTTTAAAAATTCTCTCTAATAATCCCAACTTGTAAAAGTTTGACCGCCATTGATCATTTTCTAACATATGTTCACTTATAAATCAATTAAGAAGTCTCTAGTTGTAATTGAATCTACTGAGGAGACTAAATTCTTATATGTTTGAAAAATATCAATGTCGGCCAAACTTTTACAAGTTGGGATTATTGGTGGGAATTTTTAAAGTTGGGATTATTATCGGCCAACAGGTGAAACTTAGGATTATTAAAATCCAATAACCCTAAAAAATAAGAATAGGCCTCTAAACAAACATAAGGTTTAGTGAATCACGTAAGTTCTAGTGAATCTTTTCGTGGAAAGTACGTTCTTTTAATACGAACATAAAATGTTTATTTAATTTACGAAGGATACGAACACATGCCTGATTCGTTTGTTTATGTTCATAACTTTCATTTATGTTCATTCTATAGCATAACATTTAGGATAGGTTGTTGTGATCAGTATAATAATTGAACATAATTATGATCTTATTTACCATGTTGTCACAGGTCTTTATTTACCATTACCATGGCATCAAGTGTGTATATCCATGTTCATAACAAATGAGAAATATTAACCTTTTTATAGGGTTTTGTCTTTTATGTTTTCTATTTTTCTTTGATTTTTATTTTTTATATATATTAATTTTTTATTTTTATAAAAATTAGTGTTTTTTTATAATTTTGCGACAAAAGTTAAATAATTTAACTTTTTATATTAGTTTTTATTTTACGCTTTTTCTCGGGTTTAATTGTCATTTGGTTGCTACTCAATATGTTGTTTGGTTGTCACATTTGGTCCCTCGGGTTCTTTTTACCCCTCCCCCTAGATTTTTAATACATGTCAGTATACATTCGACTTCGTCTATGTTTTACGTCACGTGAGTCACTCGATGTTAAAAATTTGAAATTTTGTTTTACGTTTTTTTTTTCTGATTTTGATTGTTGTTGTTTGGTTGCTACTTATCATGGTTTTACATCTTCCGCCCCGCAACATTGATAGCACGGTTTTACGCCTCATCGCCCCGCAAAGCGAGGGAGTTAAAGACTAGTTTAATAACAACTCACTAATGTATTCATTTAATAATTTAGACTCATTGGTTTAGTGTATCCCCATTATGGTTTTAGAAACATTTTCATTTTCATATCATCCCCCATTCATTTTCAACTCAAAATTTTTATATTTGTTTAAAATATTAACCAGTAAACATAAAAGAATATAAACATATTTGTTTTCTTAACAAGCGAATATGAACACGCCTTCGTTCGTACTCATATGGCTCGTTTAAATGCCTAAATTAGGTTATACATATTTCTTATACAAAACCAAAAACATGTATTTGATAATACAATCATAACAAGTTATTATGAAATCTTGTCAATATGTATGAACTATGTACATTTTTATTAGAAAAAATACAAGAAAAAACTAATAAACTTTTATGACATCTCTTTAATACGTTTTATTAAAAATATATGACATCCCATTGTGTTATAGCCATCCAATTGTCCTTGTGTTTTCACTTTTCTCTCAAAAACTCTTTTAATGCGTCTAAATAATGGAAAGCAATGCATGTGAAAGTATGGCAAAAAACGAGTTCAAGTACAATAAAAGCATTAAAATCGAAATTAAACACCATTTTGGACCAAAGTTTTTTTTTTTTTAATTTTCAGTTTTCTAATTTATTTTGTCAAAAATCATTTTGTACCCTAGTAGTAGTCCTAAATATACCATTATGAGATAATTAAACGGTTTTAATAGTAACTATTACATCGTTAAACTATTAAAAAACTAAAAAAAAACCCTAGAAACAAACACTTTTCTTACAACACACTTGCAATCGTTTGAAACTTCAAACGATTGTTTTGGTCACACCCGCAACCGTTTGAACTCTCAAACGATTGCAACGGTCAGAAAAAAAAAACCGAACAAAAAGAATGCAACTTGAGGTGGTAGTCTAAAAGAGAGGTGGATCTTGTAGCGAAGAATTCACCAAATCAAGAATGTTGTTCCAGTAATTCTTGTTATTGTCCTCATAGCAATTGTTGTTGACTCCGGTAGGAGATTCAATAGCAACGTTTGACTCACCATCGACCTCAAGATTACGATGATTATTAGTTCCTGAACTACTACTCAATGGAAGATCTGTAAAACTCTCTACGAAACCACCACCACCAAGCATGTGTTGGTTTCCATTGTTATGATCATCGATGCAGGATGATAACATGCTAATTCCATTGAATCCTAGAATTGAATTGGCCATTTGATCATGACTTTCATCTTTGCATTCCTATTGCTCATCGCATTCTTCGCCATCATCACAAGATCCAGACGAGTTCCCACCAACAAAGTTGGTTGAGCTTTCTTTTACGCCGGTGGTGGAAACCGTGGAGGTTGGTGATTCCAAATCTCCGTTTCCATTCCCATAATTAATGTCATTGTGTTTGTTACCGCAAACCCTATTCCACGCCTTGAGTATATCAAGGCAAGACCTAGTAGTAGGCACCCCGACTATAGGTGGTGTCAGGGACGAGGATTCAACTGATCCTTCCATCTTTTCAGATGGATTCGAGCATCGAAGCCTAGACTGTTTGGCCAGTCTAGCTTCAGCCTCGAGTCTAGCCTCTCCCACTGGGCCATGTGGCTCAAGTTAGCCACAGTCTTTGATTGACCATCATTACTCAAAAGTGTATCGTTTTTCGGCTTGTGGCTAACTGGATCAATCCCCATTTTCGTCAACCTCTTCTTAAGATGAGTGTTCTAGTAGTTCTTGAACTAGTTATCTGTTCGCTTTGGAAGGTGAGTTGCTATCGCTGACCACCTAAGCACAAACATAATACAGTCAAACTTTTTTATTAGGTAATCAATCACTCGAAACTAAAATTAAAAAACAAACAAACTCAAAAGAACTGAAAAACTGTATTTTTGAATAATATTTCTAAAACCAGATCTCTTTATATAGGAAGATTACATATATTGATAAAGCTAACCAACTAATAACAAAAAAAAAACCCATTAATAACTATAATAATATTCATACTAGAGAGTGGATTCGAACAACTATTAAACAAAACTAAAGATAAATATATAATATTACATATTAACAAGAATACCTATTTCCCAAGAGAGCATGAAGTTGAATGATAGTTTGCTCTTCTTGAACAGTGAATTTGCCTCTCTTTATATCGGGTCGAAGATAATTCGTCCATCGTAGCCTACAACTCTTCCCACATCTTTGCAAGCCTGTTTCATTTTCTTATATTAACATTTTATATAATCATAAACAACAAAAACGAATCAGGTAAAACAAGTAAATCAAACCCGCTTTCGTAGGCAAAGCACACCAACTTCCATGCCCGTGTTCTTCAACATAGGCTAAAAGCTTTTGATCTTCTTCGGGAGTCCACCCTACCTTATCGCAACATGGAGATCGACCCATTTGTTAATGTTGTTCTAGTTTTTTTTTTTATATCGGAATGATGCAAAAGAAAACAAAACCACCGTTATCCGCCGTTATCCGGCGATATATTGATTTGGGTTTGAATTGCAAAGGTGAAAATATTATTTATACACGGTGATGGTGAGCTCCGTTTATATAACTACATTGTCTACAACTCTCTATATGTTCTTAAAGGCTACCATAATAAATACGTACTATATGATTATATCCTCATGGATATAAATTTTTTTTCATCATTTTTAAATTTTCACAAGTAATTATAATAAGGAGACCAAATAATGCAGTTCATCTTAGATACACTCATACACAATAACACTACTAGATCAAAAAGATTATAGTATAATAGTTGTTAAGGGAAATTAGCCTATAATAATCTCTACTAGACACCATCTCACTTTTGAATATTGCTCCTGCCATTCCAACCTTTCACCTATTTTTCCTCTATCGGTTCTCCGTTAAAAAACTTAACGGAGTTAAGTTTTTTGCAGAATTACAAACAAATATTTTAGGGTTTTTTATCAGAACGACAATAGGATTCAATTGATGTAAAATTTAACTCGAAACGGTGTTCCAAAAGACATGACTTTTGTTAATTGAAAGTTTAAACGCCCGAATTGAAACACCGTTTTCGTCGTTTGGAGCATCGTTTCGAGATAAGTTTTACATCAGTCGACACGTATCGTCATTCTGATAAAAAACCTTAAAACATTTGTTTGTAATTCGGAAAAAGACTGCATCTTTTAATCACATATACACATGGTTGCAGAAATCGGCCTAGGCGGCCGATTAATCGGCGCCTAGGCGCTAGGCGGTCATCTACTGCCTAATTTTGAGCTAGGCGGTCAATTAATCGGTCATGGTCAAAAATCGGTCAAAATCGGTCCTAGGCGGTCAAAATCGGTCCTAGGCGGTCAAAAATCGGATTAATCGGACAATATTAGTCGGTCAAAATCGATCAAAATCGGTCCTAGGCGGTCTTAGGCGGTCAAAATTGGTCACAATCGGTCAAAATCGAACCATACTATCTGAAACTTGAAGTATTTAGGTGAATTTTGAAGTATTATTTTTATATTATTGGGTATATATATATATAATTTTGAAAAAATACATATAAAAATCCCATTCTGATTAATCCCGATTAATCCCGATTAATCCCGATTAATCCCTAGGCTGTACCTCACCGCCCGCCTAGCGCCTAGCGCCTTCTACAACATTGCATATACATGAAAGTTGTTATCAATATATATAAGTAGCGAAATTAAATCCAAAACCTTTTAATCATACGTCACTTTCGAAATAAACATCTTTTTTTTATATTCACATGGTATTAATTATGGCAAATCTGCCTTAAACTCGTTTTTTTTCACATATACAGGCAGTGGCGGATCTAGGATTCGCGCCAAGCGGTAACGTTTTATAAATAAGCGGTAACGAAATAGAAAAAACGTCAAATTTTTCCAAAATTTACACTAATTTTACACTACCGCCGTAGCGCCAAGGGGTAGCGGGCATTACCCCTTGTTATACACTAGATCCGCCCCTATATACAGGCGACTAGCAAGAAGCTAGCAAAAGACAAACAACATCAAAAATCAAAATTACACCAGTTTCTCCAATTCATTATTCTAAAAGGGGATCTATTCTTCATCCATAGGTATCCGAGAGCTTTGATATCTTCCACCACTTCAGTGACCATAGCCGATTTACTCGCGAAATTCTTTTCGTTTCTACTCTTCCAAATAACCCATATACATGAAAGTTGTTATCAATATTTATAAGCTCTTTTTAAAATTAATTACTTGATTAGTACGTGTTTTTGGTTTGTTGACAATATATCTATTGGTTACAGGCCCCTTGCAACACACACTACAACACTCTCCGTATGTATGTATAATAGTGAATTGGAAGCTCAAATATAATATGCAGAAGGGTTTCTATTATTCACGAAATGAAGGGTTACAATATTAAATAAACCAAGAGGCTTTATATACAGCCTTACATGCACATACAGAATATAAAAAGGAATAAACTAATATTCTACCCTAAAGAACCGGTACACTACTTGACTTCTTATTCTGCATGTGCACCATGCACCCATCTCAACGTACACTTGCTAAGAACTCGGTCAAACATCACTTAACCATTTCACTAGACCCGTTGGTAGATGGATAATCCATTTATCCGTTGACCCGTATAACCCATGACTCCCGTGACCCGTAAACGAACCCGATTAATCCAACAATCACCCCCTTAATCGGTGTTTGTTTGCACCGTTCACTGCAGCCCCGAACCACCTCATTTTTTTTCGAACCATCTCGAACTATATCGGACACTCGACCTCCTCCTCGGTCACGCCCAAATTCGATATCAACTCGACCCCTACCAGACACCTGACCTCCACCTCGGTCACATCTAATTTTATTTTTCAACTCGACTTATCCCGGACATTCTGGTCACCTCAGCCCCGTCCAAATCCGTTCACCCCTGATCGTGATTTTACTATTCTGTCAAGCTCTTCCTTGATAGACACACCTTGCATATCAACCACCAACTAGACACCAGCCAACTGCTGCACCGTCTTCGAGTCGCTAAACGAATATCTCAGCCACCCCGCTGTTTCGTTTCTACCGCGCTATGCCCGTTGGTTTTTCTGCCATTAGAATTCGACACCTCCTTGCGATTCCTCTCCTTGGCGAGAAAGAGTATCTGGAAAATAAAAGACACGATCCCTTCTTCGTTCTTCGATCAACAAACTGGGTTGACAAGCCCGCTAATTTGGCCTGAATCTCGACTCGTCTCCGCTACCCTCTTGATCCGCTAGAACATCAACCCTCGAAACCACCGACCTGCGATCACCTAGTTCTCTCTGATCACTGCTGATCTGTCACACCCTGGCTTTGCGGAAGCGTGGGTTTATTTGGTGTGACTTCTTAATACCATAGCTTAATCACAACAAAGCTATATGAAAATAAAACCATGCAGATCATCCATTGATTTAAGTTTGAAAAGTAAAATACCACAACATTGTCTTGAGGCGTTGACACATGCAACGGAAATTACAACCTAATAACATAAAACATTGTTTTAAAGACACAACCACAAACTGAAAATAGACGTAGTTTAAGAACTGTGACTCGTCCAGGTAAAAGCCACAACCCCTAAACTCGGATGATCCCATAACTCTACGCAGCGTGAAAACGTAGCATACCGTGCCAGATCCTTAGTTCCCTGAAATACATGTAAGTTGGAAAAATCAACAAAAATGTTGAGCGAGTTCATGTGTAGTGAGTATGTAAAACCTTTATAATACGTCCCAATGTAAAAAGGTTTAAGTACGTCCCAATGTAAAAATGTCCCTGGTATGTAGCAATAAGGAAAAAGAGATCACCATTGGGTTGCAAAGCCAATGATATGTGTGAAGTGCTGTAACACCCTAATTTCTATTTAACGGTTTTATATGCAAATACCAACAATTAGATGTGTAGCTAAGACTACACATACTAAAAAAATACTGGTTTATTAAAACTTTTACAAATTATAAGTTATTCTACATAACGTGATCGAATTCGTTGTTTAAAATATACAACGTGGCAAGGTGCGGAAGCATGTAACTATATCGTGTTCGGTTCTTCGTTGAGCTTGATCGTCTCTCGGCATCCAAAAAGTACCTACATTTCATAAACATGAAATGCTTTATTCATACTGGGATTAAAACGTGACTAAACGAGTCCGGGAAACAGTTGATTCTAAAAACAAGAATTTGGAAATGACCTCCACCGTAACTTACGGTGGCACCGTAAGTTACGGTGGCCCCTGTAATGTTATTTTCCTACCGTACAACAGTAGGCAACCACCGTAGCATTTTCATCTCCACCGTAACTTACGGTGGCACCGTAAGTTACGGTGGACTCTGTAACAGCCCAGTTTCCTTTTTGCCGTAATTGACACGAAATCTTTCGTATCTTTCAAACCGCTTGTCCGTTTAACCTACCGTTTCTTCCTACGTGATTGTGATTTGATTCTCCATCACATGGAGTTAAAATCCGACATCCGGCTTAATAAATTCCGAGACTTTTATGCCTTCGACTTATTATCTTTTTACAAGATTTTGACCCGTTTACGCATTTATCACACAAACATATTTGTTTGACCTTTATATCACATACACTACTTCAACTTAAGGTTATTTACCATATTAGGTTCTAACCACAGGTTTATTACACAATTTAAACCCATTTTCACTTGTATGCTTATTTTGACCCGTTAAGGGTATTTTAGCACTTTCGAGCCTAATTTCGCTTTTGATTACTTCTAGCAATCCATCACCACATTTCTTATCATATAATCTCCCACCACAACTGAATTTATGGTGAGTTTAATGTGGTGATCTATAAAAACCAATTTTTTTCCTCTCGGATCATTATTTTACGGCAAAAACTCAAATAGTGCCATTTGACTAATATAATACCTCTCTCAGCTTCTATACTTATTCTAAGTATTTATCTAATCATAAAACTCGTTTCCAAACAACCTTATTTGTTCAAATTAGCTAACAAGGGCGTTTTGGTCCTTTTTAGTCTTTCAATTACGACAAGGTCTTTTGAGAGCATGTTTGACCCATGATTCTTCTTTTGAATTATGATCTTGCTCGAAAAGTCAATATGCTTTTCAAAACGCCACTACCCTCTTTTAAAACATTCGGTTTACCCATTTAAGTAACCCATTGTCTATCTAAGACTTCATTAAATACTCATTGAACCTTACGTTCTCAATGAATCATTACCCTATTACACATACCTGGCTCGGGTCAATGTATTGACCTGATTTAATGCCTTGCTATAATATTCGCTAAATAGTAGCGATGCAAATATCATTTCTACATTTATTCCTGAAATCATATAACTCTACAAGAATCATTAGTCGCTATTATCAAAAGGTGGTATCTTCACCCTTTGACCCGTTTGGTCTAAATGACCGATTATATTGGCGAGATGACATGTATTTTCATCTCGACTATATGACTCGCTCCGATTTACATCGTGCGGTCGCTTTACTTATAATTCATTTCTTAACACTTTTCGGCCTATTAAGGCTTACTTCATAAGTGTCTTTTAAAGCCAATAGTTATGGTCGATGCATGACCAATTTACCGTTTTACCCTTATTGTTTGTTTTGGTTTACCCTATAAGGTAACCATTCAAAAGTTCATTTTCCATTTGTCATAAAATGATCAAATTACCGATTTAACTCCTTTTAAACCATCAACATGGTTTCTTGTCATACTCGACTATCTTGTTTCGTACGTTTACACGCCGGAACATCATACCTCAATTATGTATTTATCTTATTCGTAACTAATACGATAAGAGAATATTCTAAAATATAAGACCAGTGTAAGTTATACTTACCTTGCATCCGAATTATGCTTTTTCCTTCATTCTTGATTCGTTTGACCCGCTTTCACTCCAAGCTTCACCTAGCTTGTTTAAGCGCCAACTATTATTCATCATTTCACAAGGTGGTTAGTTTAGTCATAACTTAATACGATCATTCCACCCTACGCATTTTATATTCAAGAACTATCATTCATCGTATTATAGGTCGGTTTGACTGTTTAAAGTCAACGGCCTATTAATCATAAGTGATTACATGATGTAGCTTTACTACTCATTTAACTACTTGGTCAAATACACGGTAGCATCATACTCAGGCTACCGTTTATTCACTTCGTTTACCAAGTTTTATAACCATAATTCATCGAATTAACACTACATTAATCTTTCTTAACACATGATGATATCAAGCTTCATTTTTAACATGAATTTATCATCATTTCCATTCTTTTTACACCAAACCCAATTCATGGTAATTATGATTCATGTACTCAAACACCTAAATGGTTCAAGTAGCATACTTTTATTATCTAATATGAGGATTCTAATCACAATTTAGACACTAACATCATCATATCATAAAAACCCATTTCTATCATGTATGAACAAGTACTCAATCATGTAAATTTGTTCAAGTACTTTGTTTCTACTATCAACTATGATGATTTCTAGCACAATTATATCATCATCTTCATTATCTAACCATAACCCACTTAGCACATACAAGGGAAATCATCAATTTCCTAGTTTTCAACACTAGTTCATCAAATTGTTAACTAGGGTTGTTCCTACACATAGATTTCTTCACAACTACACTCATGGATTCGTCATCCATTCCCAAATTGTGATTTTGAGTGTTCATCATAACTTCAAGACATCACCAAATTACAAAATTTAACATACCTTACGATCCCTTTGACTTGGTGATCATTTATATGCGTTCATGCATTGATTTGGGGCTTGATTCGAGCTCCAATTTGGTGAATTTGTTGATTTTAGGGTTTGAGCTCTCTTGGTCACTCCTGATGATCGATCCACACACACAAAGTGTGTGTTGTGTGTGTTTTTTTTATTAATAGAACTTGTTCCCTTTTTGACGCTTTTGGTCCCTCAAGTTTTGTTAACTAGTAAGTAGGCTACAACCTACTTATTTTCAACAATACTTTGTTTTGTTAACTAGGTTAAACTTTGCTAGTTTAACTTAGTGAGTTCGGGGTAGTCATAACCCGTTTGATTTTAAGTCCCGTTAGCTCGGGCCTTCTATATACTTTGTTTTCCTCAAAGTATTTATCCTCTTTTAATTAACATCAAATTTATTTATTTAAATCCTAATATTAACCGGGTTAATTTTTACCACTAACGGTATTTTACCCGTCGTCACTAGTAACGTGGTTTAATTACCAAACCCATTTTTGGGGTGTTACAAGTCTACCCCCCTTAAAGAGGTTTCGTCCTCGAAACCTTTTCTTACATAATTTATTGAGTTTCAACCCAATGTACATAAACTGAGTAACCTTCTAAGCATTACTCACACTTTGACCATTTGTTAGTGTCATTAGACAAATATGGTGACATCTTTTAATTACACAACATATGTATCTTTTATGCGAATTTACGCAACTCAGAATAACGCCATCTTGTCATTTCGACTTGTTTGATTAACTTAGCGAAATCCATCGCCTTTATACTTTCGGATTCTTTGTGAATCCGTTATTTTCACCCATTTGGATGTTTCTAGTGAGATCTTTCACTGTTTACAAACAGACCCCTTTTCTTTACGAACTTATTCATTTGGTTCATTCGTACAGCATTCGCCACTAAAATGAATTTCCTGATTTTATCTTATTTATTTAGCACTATCTAGATGTGCTATTAACGAAATTCTACAAGGCATATTACCACATACCTTCCGGCTTTATCCTTTTTATCGTGCCTTTACTCGAACTGACTTCCCAACACTTTGCTTGTGTTGCCTTGTGATCGCTCAGTATAGGCGATCAATACTTTTCGTTATTATGACCTCATGGACCATCACTGCCGTTTTGTACTCACTTACCTTTATTATTTGGCTTGACTGAGTAGCCATTTGGCCACTTGGTCATACACGCTTATAAACTATGATTATTTCACGCTAATCTTAATATAGATAGCGTGTTGAACATTTTTTTAATTTAAATATTGACCTTAACCGGCCTCACTGACTAGTCTTATTAGTCTAGTTACTTTATACCCATCTCTCGGGCTACTATGTGATTTTATTTCACATAACTTTCCTGACCGTGATCGCGTCACGTCGTGTTTTAGGTTTATTTCCCAATCATCTCATACTATATATGTTTGATAAAACGTTGTTTTTGACTAAAACGGAATTTTAGTTAAATGTGTTATCTTTAATTTATGTCAAGCAATTTTGACGACTTGGCATTTACTCTTTTACAGTCTTTGTTTTACGCGAGGATTCTCACTGGTTCTCTCGCTTTGTTTAAGTAACTCGTAGGTTCTCTCACGTGGCCTCGTAGGCTATTTCCTTAGGTCTTCACCCCCTTTTAATGGGAACCCTAAGGTTTATTCCCCTTTCTTTTCGTGACCCGAGGGTCATTCTGGTCCCGTAGACCTTAACACTAATCGCATTCCCGTAGGTTACGATGATCCCACAGATTCATCTTTTATTTATATCTACATTCAAATGCATATATGTATATATGCATATATAGCTTCAAAGCATGTCTTGTTATGTTTGGAATCGTATATTTCCGCTTTTGAACTTTAGTTGACCTTGACCGTAGTCTAAGGCTTCTTTTGTTTATTTTCGGACGAAAATTTCCGACTTTATGACTTCTCATATCATTTATGCGTCGGTTCATCTTATGCTCACCATTCTCCAGTTTTCATATATCCGTACTCGATTATGTCCCATTACCGGGCTCATTATTCTTTTGCTTTTAACGGTACCACTATCCCGTTTGTATTTACTCATGCCGTCCGGCGTGATATTGTAATCGACCCGTTCAACTTTAAAATAGTTGAACATAATTTATTCACAATTTTTATTTACATTATTTTGTCATCTTTTAGTTATGACCCAAAACCCGAGTCCTTTAACTTTCCATCCGAGTTTCCGTTTCTCGGTCTGTGCATGCGTTCAATTCTTACCCATCAACCGGGTGTTTTACCGAAGTCGTTATTATTGCAACCCTCCCGGTATGCATTAAGACCTCGCTTCATTTCTATATTCCGACTTTGTCCTCGAGTTTGACGTTTTACAAAAACGACTCGTTTAGGGACATATTCGCATTTTCCGGGTTCGAGTGTAAGTACACTCCCTCCCAACGCATATCTTGATCATTCTACATGTTTATATTCTTCGGGTTCGAGTGTAAGTACACCCCCTCCCAATGCGTACCTTAACTATTTTACATGTTTCTCTGTCCCTTCTTTCGGGCTCATTATCCTAATGTAATACGCTTCCGTCACTCGGCTGTGCGTTTACATTATTATCAAATATTTTACTCATTTGATTCATTTGGGTACTTTTAATTTGTCCCATTTACACCGTCCTTACTACATCGGATGAAAATGTGTCGGCTATAAGAAGTTCATGGTATCATATGCCACTACTTACTTGGCCAGAGTAAGCGATTAACACATGACACGCATGACCTTTTTATAGTTTTCACATCACGCCCTATGTAAGTAATACCTTTGTTTATTTCTCTTAGAAACAATATCCTGGATAGGTATTCTATTCAGGTTTGTCCAAGTTTTCAATCTAAATCTGCAACTATCAGTTTCTACGTATTGGTTGCATGTTTATATTCATGCAATAATTTAAACGTGCACCTGGTAAATGCTTGCCCTAACGGGCTTTTCTTGCCATTAGTCTTGTTCGCGACCATTACGCGATTTAGGTCCTTGATGAGCATGCTTTTCTTGTCATATCTCGGACCGTTCCATCATCATATCCACAATTCGTTTGACTCTCGTCGTCTTCAAACGCGAGTGTCATAAAATTAAAACATTCACAAAGTTAGTAACATCAACTTCAATAATCGCCCGTATTATAATACAAGGCTTTTTCTACTATACGCGTCAACGCGCGTATTTTCGTCAACTATATCAATCATTTCAATTGGGGTAACGTGAATCACACGATAGCCCTATGTGTTGTTTACAACACTTTAGCATGCTAAACTATTAACATACATGTACTTACCGGATCTGCGATCAAGCCTCGAACCGAACACTATTCTTTATCAAGAGCGTAAGGTTTAAGTCCAAGCATGGTTTTCCCCACCATACTTGAATCTCTTAAACCAGGGCTCTGATACCAACTTGTAACACCCTAATTTCTATTTAACGGTTTTATATGCAAATACCAACAATTAGATGTGTAGCTAAGACTACACATACTAAAAAAATACGGGTTTATTAAAACTTTTACAAATTATAAGTTATTCTACATAACGTGATCGAATTCGTTGTTTAAAATATACAACGTGGCAAGGTGCGGAAGCATGTAACTTTATCGTGTTCGGTTCTTCGTTGAGCTTGATCGTCTCTCGGCATCCAAAAAGTACCTACATTTCATAAACATGAAATGCTTTAGTCATACTGGGATTAAAACGTGATTAAACGAGTCCGGGAAACAGTTGATTCTAAAAACAAGAATTTGGAAATGACCTCCACCGTAACTTACAGTGGCACCGTAAGTTACGGTGGCCCCTGTAATGTTATTTTCCTACCGTACAACAGTAGGCAACCACCGTAGCATTTTCATCTCCACCGTAACTTACGGTGGCACCGTAAGTTACGGTGGACTCTGTAACAGCCCAGTTTCCTTTTTGCCGTAATTGACACGAAATCTTTCGTATCTTTCAAACCGCTTGTCCGTTTAACCTACCGTTTCTTCCTACGTGATTGTGATTTGATTCTCCATCACATGGAGTTAAAATCCGACATCCGGCTTAATAAATTCCGAGACTTTTATGCCTTCGACTTATTATCTTTTTACAAGATTTTGACCCGTTTACGCATTTATCACACAAACATATTTGTTTGACCTTTATATCACATACACTACTTCAACTTAAGGTTATTTACCATATTAGGTTCTAACCACAGGTTTATTACACAATTTAAACCCATTTTCACTTGTATGCTTATTTTGACCCGTTAAGGGTATTTTAGCACTTTCGAGCCTAATTTCGCTTTTGATTACTTCTAGCAATCCATCACCACATTTCTTATCATATAATCTCCCACCACAACTGAATTTATGGTGAGTTTAATGTGGTGATCTATAAAAACCAATTTTTTTCCTCTCGGATCATTATTTTACGGCAAAAACTCAAATAGTGCCATTTGACTAATATAATACCTCTCTCAGCTTCTATACTTATTCTAAGTATTTATCTAATCATAAAACTCGTTTCCAAACAACCTTATTTGTTCAAATTAGCTAACAAGGGCGTTTTGGTCCTTTTTAGTCTTTCAATTACGACAAGGTCTTTTGAGAGCATGTTTGACCCATGATTCTTCTTTTGAATTATGATCTTGCTCGAAAAGTCAATATGCTTTTCAAAACGCCACTACCCTCTTTTAAAACATTCGGTTTACCCATTTAAGTAACCCATTGTCTATCTAAGACTTCATTAAATACTCATTGAACCTTACGTTCTCAATGAATCATTACCCTATTACACATACCTGGCTCGGGTCAATGTATTGACCTGATTTAATGCCTTGCTATAATATTCGCTAAATAGTAGCGATGCAAATATCATTTCTACATTTATTCCTGAAATCATATAACTCTACAAGAATCATTAGTCGCTATTATCAAAAGGTGGTATCTTCACCCTTTGACCCGTTTGGTCTAAATGACCGATTATATTGGCGAGATGACATGTATTTTCATCTCGACTATATGACTCGCTCCGATTTACATCGTGCGGTCGCTTTACTTATAATTCATTTCTTAACACTTTTCGGCCTATTAAGGCTTACTTCATAAGTGTCTTTTAAAGCCAATAGTTATGGTCGATGCATGACCAATTTACCGTTTTACCCTTATTGTTTGTTTTGGTTTACCCTATAAGGTAACCATTCAAAAGTTCATTTTCCATTTGTCATAAAATGATCAAATTACCGATTTAACTCCTTTTAAACCATCAACATGGTTTCTTGTCATACTCGACTATCTTGTTTCGTACGTTTACACGCCGGAACATCATACCTCAATTATGTATTTATCTTATTCGTAACTAATACGATAAGAGAATATTCTAAAATATAAGACCAGTGTAAGTTATACTTACCTTGCATCCGAATTATGCTTTTTCCTTCATTCTTGATTCGTTTGACCCGCTTTCACTCCAAGCTTCACCTAGCTTGTTTAAGCGCCAACTATTATTCATCATTTCACAAGGTGGTTAGTTTAGTCATAACTTAATACGATCATTCCACCCTACGCATTTTATATTCAAGAACTATCATTCATCGTATTATAGGTCGGTTTGACTGTTTAAAGTCAACGGCCTATTAATCATAAGTGATTACATGATGTAGCTTTACTACTCATTTAACTACTTGGTCAAATACACGGTAGCATCATACTCAGGCTACCGTTTATTCACTTCGTTTACCAAGTTTTATAACCATAATTCATCGAATTAACACTACATTAATCTTTCTTAACACATGATGATATCAAGCTTCATTTTTAACATGAATTTATCATCATTTCCATTCTTTTTACACCAAACCCAATTCATGGTAATTATGATTCATGTACTCAAACACCTAAATGGTTCAAGTAGCATACTTTTATTATCTAATATGAGGATTCTAATCACAATTTAGACACTAACATCATCATATCATAAAAACCCATTTCTATCATGTATGAACAAGTACTCAATCATGTAAATTTGTTCAAGTACTTTGTTTCTACTATCAACTATGATGATTTCTAGCACAATTATATCATCATCTTCATTATCTAACCATAACCCACTTAGCAAATACAAGGGAAATCATCAATTTCCTAGTTTTCAACACTAGTTCATCAAATTGTTAACTAGGGTTGTTCCTACACATAGATTTCTTCACAACTACACTCATGGATTCGTCATCCATTCCCAAATTGTGATTTTGAGTGTTCATCATAACTTCAAGACATCACCAAATTACAAAATTTAACATACCTTACGATCCCTTTGACTTGGTGATCATTTATACGCGTTCATGCATTGATTTGGGGCTTGATTCGAGCTCCAATTTGGTGAATTTGTTCCCTTTTTGACGCTTTTGGTCCCTCAAGTTTTGTTAATTAGTAAGTAGGCTACAACCTACTTATTTTCAACAATACTTTGTTTTGTTAACTAGGTTAAACGTTGCTAGTTTAACTTAGTGAGTTCGGGGTAGTCATAACCCGTTTGATTTTAAGTCCCGTTAGCTCGTGCCTTCTATATACTTTGTTTTCCTCAAAGTATTTATCCTCTTTTAATTAACATCAAATTTATTTATTTAAATCCTAATATTAACCGGGTTAATTTTTACCACTAACGGTATTTTACCCGTCGTCACTAGTAACGTGGTTTAATTACCAAACCCATTTTTGGGGTGTTACAAGTGCCGTAGGAAGACTCAAACCTAGCGGATTTTTGCGTTGGGTACAAAGTCACCACCTGGTCCATTAAGCAGGCTCAGGAGTGGGGCTCGCTACACCCAAATAGATCTATCACTAATGTCCCTCGGTCCTACAACGAGGATTGATGGCCTTTAGTTCCACCTACCCACTCACATGATCTGTACGTCCTAACCCTCCTTAAGCTAACCATACCGTGTATAAAAATTTCCTTAATAATTGTAACATGTATTTCACCCCCGAAGTATAAAAATTGAAAACAGTTAAGAGAAAAGGGGGACATGAACTCACAGAAGTGCGTCTCGAAGTAGTCTGTCCAAAAATACCCTGCTGCGTGACGACCTACACGTACTAACTTATATTAGACTGACGGACGTGCCTTAGCTTAAGGTTTAATGTCTTTGGGAAATAGTTAGGCAACTATTTCGTAATTACACTTCGTAATTATTTGATAAATATATTCCTTCCCAAGGATGGGGGTTTTAATACATGTGCGTTCGTATAACTTCGAAATATATTATTAAGTCTCACTTAATGTAATATATTTTATTTCATTTGTCCAAAATACTTTACTCCCAAAATATAAATATTTTTCCCAAAAATATTATATTTTATTCCATATAATTTTCCCAAAATAATACTTTGTCAAAATACACACTTATGAGTATTTTCTGAAAATACGTAAGTTACGTTGTAAGGTTCGGGTGGTAATAAATAATACCGGTGTAACTTAAATATTTATTGTGAAGGCGTTCGCATTATTTTGGAGCCGTGAGTATTCAGTGTATACGAGTTATATTATTTTTACCCTAAAAATAATATTTGTATAGTTCACAAAATAATCATAAAAATTCACACAAGTGCTATTATGAAGAATATATATTCTAAATATATATTTAACAAGTTTTATTTGTGAAAATCCCACCTCCGACACTTGGTTATTTTGTAATAAAAATTCATGGCGAAGTTTGTTTGGGAAAACAAGTCGAAAATATATTCATAACACTTGTCCTAAAAATATTTCCCAAGTGTTATATTTCTGGAAAAAATTTCGCCAGAGTTTCCTCTGTAACTGGAGGTGGCCACGCTTTCAAGCGTATCATTTTCTTTTATAAATTCAACCAATAATGTTCCCAACATCAACAAACAATATTTCAACACTAAACTAGTCAAAAATATACGTAAGTCGCAAACACATGAACTTGTGGGTTATGTAAAAGTGTGTAGTAACCTTCCGGTGTTTTTAGTAGACCTTTCTATTTTTATAAATGAAATCGGTTTCTTAAAAATCTTATTTTTAAAGAAAGTGTAAGTTTACAACTTCTTGTCAAAAATCTCAAAAATAATTCTTTGTTAAAACCTTTCGTTACACAAGTGTCTACACACTTGGTTGTTCACAATAACACCTTTAGTTTAGGAAAGATCCGGTTTAAAACATGGTTTCGTCTTACGGTTGGTTCTTCGAAAATACCATTTGTAGATCTTTAGATCTACTAGTTTAGAACTCTATTTCATAAGAAAAATTGTTTTTACACAAGTTCATGTTTATGTTTGGAAGGGTTCGTCATCTAATAACTTTACGACTTAACATAAGGCTAGTTCATGTTTTGTGAACATAATCTAGCGTGGTTTGATGACGATCCATTCCCATACTAGCAATCAACAACAATAAATAATCATAATAAAACTAGATTTATAAGTTTTACACTATTATTTACTTATTAACCACTTTGTTTATCTTTTTTTTTTTGTAGACTTTAAACTTTGATCTCTAGTGTTTATTATTTTTGCCCGTTAAATCTTTTATTAACCACTTTAGAATAGATCAAAAAGGCGTTTAGAATCACTTACTACTAGCTCGAGGCTAGGGAAGAAACTAGTCGAAAAACGAGTGGTTAAAAGCGTTGTGGTGAGGTCCTTGCGATTCCGTATACACCGAGCCTCCTTACGCGTGATCCTTCACCTTTGTAAGTATGTGGTTTTGCTAGAACAATATTGAATGATGATGATAGGAATGTGGGTGCTCTCGGCCGAAGTATCAAAGAGAAGGGAAAAGAAATGCAAACTTTGTTAAGTGATTTGTGTAAGTCATGTTTATCCTTTAAGCTCTTCTTATAACCATCCATATTCATTTATCCATCATACAATATGTAGGCTAGATTTTTGACAACTAAATATAATATTCAAAAAAAAGAAAAAGATATGTGGTGGTTGTCCACAAGGGAACCGAGTTCGGTCCAAGGGAGGGGCTATTTAGTTGGGATTTAACCATTAAGTTAAGTAACTAGTTAATTTAGTTAGGTGTTTAATTAGTGTATTAAGTGGGTTGTAATTTATAACGGGTGTTAGGGTACTCGGGGACCCTAACTGGCTCAGAAAAAAAAAGAAAACAATGTCAATGACAATATTTTTATGTCCTGGGTTAAGTCCGGTTGTACGGTTGGATATTACTCCGTTAAAGTGCTAAATAAGCATATAAAGTGTCGTTAATATTATTTTTAGTGACCCATTAATTCACCAACACTTTGGAAAGTGTCTAGTAATATTTTTCTCATGTTTTGGCACTTTATTAGTTAAATAAATGCTGAATTTTTATTTAAAGTGCTGAATTTTGTACTCAAAGTACGTTTTAGGCACATTCGGTCACTATAACAATCACCTAGTGACGCAGTTCTACAATCCTCACCTCCCTACACTCCCTACTAGTGTAGTAAACTATTCCCTGCTCATACTGGCCTTAGAGACAGTAACTGTCTGATGCTGGCTATGTCAGCATGTTTACTGGGTATCCCGTATAGTGTGCTCACTGTGCTTTTGTGCATCAAGTTTGTCACTAAGGTTTGTGTGTAAATAATAGAGTGACAGTATAAGATGTGATGCATGAGTACGTATGTATCAGAAATCAGTAAGCAGTTTAATCACAGTTGTAAACAAGCACAGTAATTAAGCAGTAATTAAATATTAATTAATTCGTACGGATACCTGGTTTGGTGAGGGTTGTCACATTCTCCCCCCGTTAAATAAATTTCGTCCCGAAATTTAAGTTCTGCTTCTAGATGCAGGGTTCTTAGGAAATAAATGGGGGTATTTCTCTTTCATTCGATCCTCGCGCTCCCACATGAATTCCGGCCCATGTCTTGCATTCCAACAAACTTTGACGAGTTTGACACTGCTCCTGCGCGTTTTATTAACCTTCCAATCCGTGACCTCAACAGGTTCTTCAGTGAAGTGGAGCGTATCGTCGATATGAACTTCGTCAGCGGGAATGATCACTGTTTCTTGTGTTGGACTTTTTCTCAAATTGGATACATGGAATGTATCGTGAACACCATGGAGTTCAGCAGGTAGGTCCAACTTGTAGGCTACAAGCCCAATCCTTTGCAGAATTCTGAAAGGGCCAATGTAACGCGGATTCAACTTTCCACGCTTTCTGAAGCGTGCCACACCCTTCCAGGGTGAAACTTTCAATAAAACCGTATCTCCAACTTGAAATTCCAAAGGTTTCCGCTTTGGATCTGCATAGGCTTTCTGTCGGTGGCGAGCCGCCTTGATGCGTTTTCGAATTTGTGCGATCTTGTCTGTCGTCTCTTGGACGATTTCGGGGCCAACAAGCTGTCTATCACCTGCATCCGCCCAGCATAGTGGTGATCGACACTTGCGTCCGTAAAGAGCTTCAAATGGTGCGGCTCCAATGCTGGTGTGGTAGCTGTTGTTGTACGAAAATCCGGCCAATGGTAAATGTTTATCCCAGCTACCACCAAGATCCATAACACATGCTCTCAGCATATCCTCCAGTGTCTGAATAGTTCTTTCACTTTGGCCATCAGTTTGCGGATGAAACGCAGTGCTCAGATTTAATTGTGAGCCAAAAGCTTCTTGGAAGGATTGCCAAATCCTTTATGTGAAACGTCCATCTCTATCAGAGATGATCGAGAGGGGCACTCCATGACGTGCAACAATCTCTCGCATGTATATTTCCGCAAGTTTACTCGTATTGTCTTTCTCTTTGATTGGCAGAAAGTGTGCGGACTTCGTTAATCGGTCCACTATTACCCAAATAGTGTCATGGCCTCTTGGCGTTCTTGGCAACTTCGTTATAAAATCCATTGAAATCTGTTCCCATTTCCACTTGGGAATCTCAGGTTGTGGTAGAAGTCCTGAGGGCTTCTGGTATTCAGCTTTAACCTTAGCACACGTTAAACACTTGCTCACGTAAACAGCAACGTCGCCTTTCATCCTAGGCCACCAATAATAATTTTTAAGGTTCTGGTACATCTTATCCGCTCCTGGATGGATAGAGTACCGTGATTTGTGTGCCTTATCAAAAATAACTTTTCTCAAACCACCAAACAGAGGAACCAAAATCCTTTTCATAAAACATAACGTTCCTTCCTCGTTTGGCACTAATTGCTTCTCCATCCCACGGAGATACTCATCTTCAATATTCCTTTCTTTCAAAGCTTCTCTCTGTGCGGTACGAATGCGTAGAGAGAGATCTGTTTGGACAGTCATCTCCAAAGCCCTAACCCTTATGGGCTTGATCCTTTCTTTCCGACTTAGGGCATCGGCGACCACATTCGCCTTCCCTGGATGGTACTTTATCTCGCAGTCGTAATCGTTCAACAATTCGACCCAACGTCTTTGTCTCATATTCAGCTCTTTCTGGTCGAATATGTGTTGTAGTCTCTTATGGTCTGTGAAGATTGTACACTTCGTACCGTACAGGTAATGTCTCCAGATCTTTAATGCAAATATCACTGCGCCTAGTTCTAAGTCGTGCGTGGTATAATTCTTTTCATGTACCTTTAGTTGGCGTGATGCGTAAGCTATAACTTTCTGGCGCTGCATCGACACGCAACCTAATCCTTGGCCCGAAGCGTCACAATATACCACGAAATCGTCTGTACCTTCCGGTAGTGCTAAGATTGGCGCATTGCAGAGCTTATCCTTTAATAACTGAAACGCTTCCTCCTGTTTGATTCCCCAATCAAACTTCTTATCCTTTTGCGTGAGGAGTGTCAGTGGTTGAGCGATTTTTGAAAAATCCTCAATGAACCTTCGATAATAGCCAGCCAAGCCTAAGAATTGTCTAATCTCGGTTGGCGTCTTTGGGGTTTCCCAATTCTTTATCGCCTCAATCTTTGTGGGGTCCACATGAATTCCATCCCCATTCACTACATGTCCAAGGAATTGGACCTCACGTATCCAAAACTCGCACTTAGAGAATTTGGCATACAACTGTTCCTTTTTCAGCAACTCCAGAATGGCTCTTAAATGCTTTTCGTGTTCAGCCTTTGTCTTTGAATAAATAAAAATATCGTCGATGAATACAATCACGAACTTATCGAGATACGGCTTGCAGACTCGGTTCATTAGGTCCATAAAAACAGCAGGCGCGTTTGTCAACCCAAACGGCATAACTAGGAACTCGTAGTGTTCATAACGAGTTCTGAAGGTTGTCTTAGGGATGCTCTCCTCTTGTATCCTTAGCTGATGGTACCCAGATCGAAGATCGATCTTAGAGTAAAAGCTTGAACCTTGGAGCTGATCGAATAAGTCATCGATCCTTGGCAGGGGATACCTATTCTTGATAGTCAACTTGTTCAACTCCCGGTAGTCGATGCACATACGAAAACTACCGTCCTTCTTCTTGACAAACAGGACCGGAGCTCCCCAAGGTAAGAAGCTTGGTCTGATGAATCCTTTGTCTAGCAACTCTTGAAGTTGTGTTGACAATTCCTGCATCTCTGACGGTGCAAGTCTATAAGGTGCCCTAGCTACAGGCGCGGCGCCTAGAACTAAGTCTATACGGAACTCCACTTGCCTCTGGGGTGGAAATCCTGGCAAGTCCTCAGGGAAGACTTCAGGATACTCCCTTACGACAGGGATGTCTTCGATTTTCAGCTCAGCAGCTTTCTTATCCACGATGTGTGCCAGGAAGGCCGCACATCCATTCTGTAAACACTTTCTAGCTTTCAGGCAGCTAATAATTCTCAGCGACGTATCATGCTTCTCTCCGTGCATTATGATCGTTTCTTCATCCGTTAGTGGGATGCGGATGGTCTTCTCATGGCAAACGATCTCAGCTTTGTTACTCGATAGCCAATCCATTCCCACTACCACATCAAAGCTTCCCAGCTCAACAGGTAGTAAGTCTAACGTAAACTCATGCCCTCCTAGTTTAATCACACATCCTCGGACAACTTCACTGGTCTCAACTAGTTTCCCATTTGCTAATTCAATCGAGTATGGAACGTCTAACTTACTAAGTGTCAACCCAAGTATATTCTTAAATTCTAATGACACGAAGCTATAATCCACACCAGTATTAAACAAGACGGATGCAAAGCGTTGGTTTATAGGGAACGTGCCAGTGACAACGTTTGGATCCTGGCGCGCTTCCCTTGCGCCAATGTTGAATACTCTCCCACGGGCTTGATTCGGCTTCGGGCTTTCCTTCTTGAAGTGCCCAATTTCCTCACAGTTAAAGTATCCTGGCCCTCGGCCATTCCCATTCCCAGCCTGATTCGCAACATGTCCATGGTTCCCGTTTCCGTTACCTCCTCGATTGTTGTTCCAATTACCAAGACCTCCTTGGCCTCCCCGGCCAGCACTAGCCCAGCAAGAATCCTTCAAGTGGCCAACCTTTCCACAAGCTTCACATACTTTTGACCCACACCGGCCAGAATGGTGACGCTGGCAGGTGTTACACTTGGGATGGGTACCCATATACCCCTTTCCTTTCTTCCCACCACCGGTTGTAGCTTGAACCGGTGCGCTTGGTTCTCCTTTCCTGCCATCACTGCTTGTGCCTTGTTTAAAGTTTGAAAATTTTCTTTTGTTACCCCCGGGCGACTCTACGCGAGTCTCCTTCTTCTTTTGCTCATCATCAGAAAACTTGTTTAGGCGGATAGCCTCCTCAGTAAGAGCCACGCTCAGATCAATTGCCTCAGTGATTGTTACCGGCTTTGAAGAGGTCACCATACATATGATTTGAGGAGCTAAACCCCAAATGAAGCGCTCGATTCGCTTGAATTCCGGTGTAACCATGTAAGGTACCACATGAGATAGGTCGTGGAATCTCTGAACGTACTCAGCAATTTTCGGACCTTCCATCTTCAGATGCCAAAACTCAGTTTCCAACCTTTGAATTTCAGCGCGCGAACAATACTTTCTTCGCATGAGCTCTTTCAGCTCGTTCCATGTCATTGCGTAAGCAGCGGCTTCACCAAGAGTCTGAACTTGTAAGTTCCACCAGGACAGGGCTCCGTCCAAGAATAGCCCAGAAATGTAGGTAACTTGCTGGTCTGGAGCGCACTTGCTCATTCGGAGAACAGAGTCTGTTTTCTTGGCCCATCTTACAAAAGCAACAACACCTACAGTGCCGTCGAAGTTTACGGGCTTGCAGTCTAGGAACTGCTTGTAAGTGTACCCATGTGGTGGATTGTTATTGCCGTTATTGTTAGAATTACTTCCGCTTGTTCCTCCTTGTGAGGCTGCGTACTGTGCAATGGCGGCAGCGATGATTTGTTGAAGTCCTGCCTCGTTGGCAGGCATGCGCGGATCGCGTTTTGGTGGCATCTTCTAAAAGATGGTTCACGTTGGTCAGGTGATAGTAAGTAAAGTGTACGTATGTAATATCAACACATAACATCTCATGTTATAAATAAATCACCCGTATCGATAGCCTCTGTAATGGTTGAGGGCTTCGAGGTAGTAACCATGCCCCTGATCTGGGGTGCAAGTCCTCAAATGAATCGTTCAATCCTTTTGAACTCCGGTTTGACTAAGTAGGGGACGACCCTAGACAAGTCGTGAGATTGCTGGACGTATTCAGGAATCTCTGGTCCGTCCATTTTCAATTCCAAAACTCCACCTCAAGCTTCTGGATTCCAGCCCTAGAATTGTATTTCTTCTCCATCATTCCTTTGAGCTCGTCCCAGCTCAGTGCATAAGCAGCATCTGTGCCAAGGGTCTGAACCTGAAGGTTCCATCATGAGAGTGTGTCATCTAGAAATAACCCCGAGGTATAGGTAACACTCTGTTGGGGCGAACCGTTACTCATTCTTAGAATGGAGTCAATCTTTTCGGACCAACGAACAAATGCAACGGCGCCTCCTGTTCCGTCAAAGTTCAAAGGCTTGCAGTTCAGGAACTGCTTATAGGTGCAGCCAGTTGGAGGGTTATTTCCAGTAATGCCATCGCTGTGCATAGAGCGGAAGGCTTCATGTCGTGCATTTGCCTGTTAGATGCGTTCTTGCAGCTCGGCTTCTGTCCTTGGCAGTGTACTGGTGTCTGTGACACGTCTGGGTGGCATTCTCTTCTGTCGAAGTGGTATGAAACGGGCTAGACAACATTTCAATTGTCTATGAGATACATAGCACCATAAGCCATCATGTAATCACCCAATTTTACACGTAAATATACTCAATGTATGAGTGGGGAAATAAATTTCCGAGCCTTCACATAGGCTTGCCAATTTGGCTTGTTGCTTGTAATAGAATGAACTCGAGGCTACATCGCCTCGCCTTGGTCATTCGTGTTTTAGTTATTTCCCGCTACATTGGTTTTCTTAGGTCTTTAGCTTTACTGGTGCGTATATTTTCCTTTAGATGGGGTTGTTCGTGTAGGGGTGTTAGAGAGTGTATCGTCTCTAATTCTTTCTGAATGATACTCCTCTTCACTTGCTTAAATGTCGTTTCCTCAAACGCCTCGTATGCAGGTAGAAGTGTTAGTCACGAAGTAGGCTAAGACAGGCTTCCTACTTTCTAACGTGCTAAAGCACTGATCTATGGATTGTTCTACCATATGAAGGTGAGGACACCTATAGATTAATTTTGTGTGGTTTTCATTAGCTTGACCCGCAGAGTCCACCAGGATTTCTGTGCACTACAAGTCGTTATTACGTGGGCCCCCGTAATAATAAATTGTCTTGCACAGTTACCCCAATTTTCTCTCGTCCAAGCAGATGATCAATCAAGGAGCAACAGCAGGTGCATCGGCATGAACAGGGTCATGCTCTAATGCGGGGTCAGGAGCAACGCCTGGCTCAGGGGCCACAGTCAGCTCCGGATCAACAAACTCCATCTCAAAATCAGCTGGATCAACAAACATAGGGTCGATAGGGGCTACAGGATCCTCCAAGGGCTGGTCTAAGTGTATGAACTCAATGTCATGGTCTGGATCAAAACCAGGTGGAAAAACAGAATCGTCCTCAATATCGCGATCCAACTCAAAGCTGTGTGCGGGAACTGGTGCAGCTGATGACGCCATATCAGGGTCGGCGTCGTGTGAGTGGTGCTGCACTCCCTGTATATTCAAAGATGCGGACGCCACATGCTCAAATGAGTCTGGGACAGGTGAATGGGCATGAGCCTCCTCTGCAGGAGCGTCAGCAAGCAGTAGGCTATCACCAGCAACAATAGGGCCTCGCCCTCAAGTGGGTCCTCCTCTAATAGATCGACATCGTCGTCAGAGACAACGTCGGGGGGCATATCAACAACGGGATAAGCGGCAAGGGGCACAGGAGCAGGGATCACCGCGAGTGGCAAATCCCCAACAAGATAGCCATCAGCAGGCTCTGCTACGACATCAGGCAGTGCAAAGGGCTGAAAGTCGTCCTCATCTGTGCTGGTCGTATCGGAAGTGTACACCTCGTGCTCCGATGAAACTATGTCGCCTGATACTATGGTCGTGGGATCTGTAGTGTCCGATTCTCCAGTATCTGATGAAGGCATGACTTCTTGTAACACAAACACACATACGTACAACAATCAATCATATAGTCAGATAAACATATTAGTCACCAATAAGCAATCAAATAGTTCTCCTAGTCCCACTAGCCTCCCAGCCTCTCAGACTGACTCCCTAGTCCCACTAGACAATTCTCTCAGCCTCCCAGACTGACTCCCTAGTCCCACTAGACAATTCTCTCAGCTTCTCAGACTGACTCCTTAGTCCCACTAGATAATTCTCTCAGCCTCCTAGACTGGGCCATAACTAACAAATAAAATGTGCTCAACTTTTGTTTGTAAAAATGTTTTATGACCTGGATCTGGACTTAAGTGGTATGCAATGTAAAAAAAATGTTTTCGTGAGAGCCCTAGTGATCATAGTCTAGACTCGAGAAGGAATCCTAGTTCGCTATGATCAGAGCTCTGATACCAAGCTGTCACACCCTGCCTTTGCGGAAGCGTGGGTTTATTTGGTGTGACTTCTTAATACCATAGCTTAATCACAACAAAAGCTATATGAAAATAAAACCATGCAGATCATCCATTGATTTAAGTTTGAAAAGTAAAATACCACAACATTGTCTTGAGGCGTTGACACATGCAACGGAAATTACAACCTAATAACATAAAACATTGTTTTAAAGACACAACCACAAACTGAAAATAGACGTAGTTTAAGAACTGTGACTCATCCAGGTAAAAGCCACAACCCCTAAACTCGGATGATCCCATAACTCTACGCAGCGTGAAAACGTAGCATACCGTGCCAGATCCTTAGTTCCCTGAAATACATGTAAGTTGGAAAAATCAACAAAAATGTTGAGCGAGTTCATGTGTAGTGAGAATGTAAAACCTTTATAGTACGTCCCAATGTAAAAAGGTTTAAGTACGTCCCAATGTAAAAATGTCCCTGGTATGTAGCAATAAGGAAAAAGAGATCACCATTGGGTTGCAAAGCCAATGATATGTGTGAAGTGCCGTAGGAAGACTCAAACCTAGCAGATTTTTGCGTTGGGTACAAAGTCACCACCTGGTCCATTAAGCGGGCTCAGGAGTGGGGCTCGCTACACCTAAATAGATCTATCACTAATGTCCCTCGGTCCTACAACGAGGATTAATGGCCTTTAGTTCCACCTACCCACTCACATGATCTGTACGTCCTAACCCTCCTTAAGCTAACCATACCGTGTATAAAAATGTCCTTAATAATTGTAACATGTATTTCACCCCCGAAGTATAAAAACTGAAAACAGTTAAGAGAAAAGGGGGACATGAACTCACAAAAGTGCGTCTCGAAGTAGTCTGTCCAAAAATACCCTGCTGCGTGACGACCTACACGTACTAACTTCTATTAGACTGACGGTCGTGCCTTAGCTTAAGGTTTAATGTCTTTGGGAAATAGTTAGGCAACTATTTCGTAATTACACTTCGTAATTATTTGGTAAATATATTCCTTCCCAAGGATGGGGGTTTTAATACATGTGCGTTCGTATAACTTCGAAATATATTATTAAGTCTCACTTAATGTAATATATTTTATTTCATTTGTCCAAAATACTTTACTCCCAAAATATAAATATTTTTCTCAAAAATATTATATTTTATTCCATATAATTTTCCCAAAATAATACTTTGTCAAAATACACACTTATGAGTATTTTCTGAAAATACGTAAGTTACGTTGTAAGGTTCGGGTGGTAATAAATAATACCGGTGTAACTTAAATATTTATTGTGAAGGCGTTCGCATTATTTTGGAGCCGTGAATATTCAGTGTATACGAGATATATTATTTTTACCCTAAAAATAATATTTGTATAGTTCACAAAATAATCATAAAAATTCACACAAGTGCTATTATGAAGAATATATATTCTAAATATATATTTAACAAGTTTTATTTGTGAAAATCTCACCTCCGACACTTGGTTATTTTGTAATAAAAATTCATGGCGAAGTTTGTTTGGGAAAACAAGTCGAAAATATATTCATAACACTTGTCGTAAAAATATTTCCCAAGTGTTATATTTCTGGAAAAAATTTCGCCAGAGTTTCCTCTGTAACTGGAGGTGGCCACTCTTTCAAGCGTATCATTTTCTTTTATAAATTCAACCAACAATGTTCCCAACATCAACAAACAATATTTCAACACTAAACTAGTAAAAAATATACGTAAGTCGCAAACACATGAACTTGTGTGTAACAACTCTCATCAAAAGTACTATTTAATATATTAATTAGTCAAAAAGGAAACCCTAATTGAGACACCCGAGTGATTCTGAACAAACCCTAAAATTTTCAGAATTTTCAGAATCAGGATTAGGGCCCCTAAAACTCAAGGGGGGATAAACCCTAGTGGACGATTATCCACTTAAATCGTTGTCAAGTAACTGAAATTCGAGTATGTCAACTCAGCTAAGCTAGTTTCAGTCGTGGCTACCCTATAGTCTATTTTGATTCCATACGGACCGCAACAGTCTCAACCTTACGGTCCGTAAGCAGACATACGGACCGCAACATTGACAAGCTTACGGTCCGTAAGCTAGCAAAATTTTACCTATAAATAGCAGGCTGTGGCACTCGATTTCTGAACATATTACGTCGAAATAATTCTCACAAATACACTGTGTTACGTACTGTTATTCCGAAATTACACCCCCGGGTATTGAAATTCTGCTACAAAACAGGGTATTAGCACAATCGCTGCTACGATTCATTTATCCAACGATCAAGATATCCAATGCATGTTTAAATGCCGCCCACATTAGGGTTATACTTTATCGTTCGTCATTAATTTGACGGATTGTCGTTAATTCGATAGGTAAAGTATTATACTTTATCGTTCGTTGTTAATTCAACGGATCATCGTTAATTCGATGGGTAAAGTATTATACCTTGTCGTTCGTTGTTAATTCAACGGATCATCGTTAATTCGATGGACAAAGTATTGCATTTTATCATTCATTGTGATAATTTGATCTCGTAAATTATCGTAATTGCTGGATTGATTACTAACCCAGTTTTGTGTGCATTATATTTATATTAGGTTAACAAGGCTAAATCATAGATTAGACTCTGACCATATTAAATCAGCAATGTGAGTCATTCTCTCTTTTTATCAAATCTATTTACAAAATTATGTTTATTTTTAAAGTTATAATTACGGGGATTAAGTCTTTGTAATCACCATATTACAGCCGGTATGTGGGGTTTTGTATACATTACTTGATAATCGTCACCATTGGGGCAGCCAATGGGGGATATGACCATAGTCACAGACACCATTGGACGAATGGGCCAATGGGTCGAGTGACAAGTACCGTGGGTAGTTGGCTTGATATCAGAAACATTGTAATCGCTCTTAATACTGTAAATTATAACAAATGTGTCATTTTAGTAAATAGAATGATTCACTCAGTATTTCCCGCTGACAAAACCTTTTTCAAACATGTTTCAGGTGATCTGTTGTAATTCAGGAAAAGTGCTGGGGAGCATTTCAAGCTTAAGATAGTGGCTCAATATAAAATAAATAAATGATTTTGTAATATCACACTTTTATAGTAAAAAATATAATATTGTAAATTATCGGGGTTTTATCCCGAATTGTGAAATAAATAATCGGGAAATTTTTTTTAGCTTTAAGCGATCCTGTTTCCGCTGTTAAACTCAATTAAATCAATACCGCAGTATTTCTGTCCCGCGGCTCTTGAAACGGGTCAAACCGGGTCGAGGGTCGTGACATTGTGGGTTATGTAAAAGTGTGTAGTAACCTTCCGGTGTTTTTAGTAGACCTTTCTATTTTTATAAATGAAATCGGTTTCTTAAAATCTTATTTTTAAATAAAGTGTATGTTTACAACTTCTTGTCAAAAATCTCAAAAATAATTCTTTGTTAAAACCTTTCGTTACACAAGTGTGTACACACTTGGTTGTTCACAATAACACCTTTAGTTTAGGAAAGATCCGGTTTAAAACATGGTTTCGTCTTACGGTTGGTTCTTCGAAAATACCACTTGTAGATCTTTAGATCTACTAGTTTAGAACTCTATTTCATAAGAAAAATTGTTTTTACACAAGTTCATGTTTATGTTTGGAAGGGTTCGTCATCTAATAACTTTACGACTTAACATAAGGCTAGTTCATGTTTTGTGAACATAATCTAGCGTGGTTTGATGACGATCCATTCCCATACTAGCAATCAACAACAATAAATAATCATAATAAAACTAGATTTATAAGTTTTACACTATTATTTACTTATTAACCACTTTGTTTATCTTTTTTTTTTGTAGACTTTAAACTTTGATCTCTAGTGTTTATGATTTTTGCCCGTTAAATCTTTTATTAACCACTTTAGAATAGATCAAAAAGGCGTTTAGAATCACTTACTACTAGCTCGAGGCTAGGGAAGAAACTAGTCGAAAAACGAGTGGTTAAAAGCGTAGTGGTGAGGTCCTTGCGATTCCGTATACACCGAGCCTCCTTACGCGTGATCCTTCACCTTTGTAAGTATGTGGTTTTGCTAGAACAATATTGAATGATGATGATAGGAATGTGGGTGCTCTCGGCCGAAGTATCAAAGAGAAGGGAAAAGAAATGCAAACTTTGTTAAGTGATTTGTGTAAGTCATGTTTATCCTTTAAGCTCTTCTTATAACCATCCATATTCATTTATCCATCATACAATATGTAGGCTAGATTTTTGACAACTAAATATAATATTAAAAAAAAAAAGAAAAAGATATGTGGTGGTTGTCCACAAGGGAACCGAGTTCGGTCCAAGGGAGGGGCTATTTAGTTGGGATTTAACCATTAAGTTAAGTAACTAGTTAATTTAGTTAGGTGTTTAATTAGTGTATTAAGTGGGTTGTAATTTATAACGGGTGTTAGGGTACTCGGGGACCCTAACTGGCTCAGAAAAAAAAAAAGAAAACAATGTCAATGACAATATTTTTATGTCCCGGGTTAAGTCCGGTTGTACGGTTGGATATTACTCCGTTAAAGTGCTAAATAAGCATATAAAGTGTCGTTAATATTATTTTTAGTGACCCATTAATTCACCAACACTTTGGAAAGTGTCTAGTAATATTTTTGTCATGTTTTGGCACTTTATTAGTTAAATAAATGCTGAATTTTTATTTAAAGTGCTGAATTTTGTACTCAAAGTACGTTTTAGGCACATCCGGTCACTATAACAATCACCTAGTGACGCAGTTCTACAATCCTCACCTCCCTACACTCCCTACTAGTGTAGTAAACTATTCCCGGCTCATACTGGCCTTAGAGACAGTAACTGTCTGATGCTGGCTATGTCAGCATGTTTACTGGGTATCCCGTATAGTGTGCTCACTGTGCTTTTGTGCATCAAGGTTATCACTAAGGTTTGTGTGTAAATAATAGAATGACAGTATAAGATGTGATGCATGAGTACGTATGTATCAGAAATCAGTAAGCAGTTTAATCACAGTTGTAAACAAGCACAGTAATTAAGCAGTAATTAAATATTAATTAATTCATACGGATACCTGGTTTGGTGAGGGTTGTCACATCTGTCACCTCCGATCACTGCACACCGGCAACCTCTGATCGCTACAACCTTTTCTTCCACTTTAATCACAACTAACAGCCACGAGACACACCAATGTTCACCCGTCACCACCGTCATCCAAACCGGTACTCTCCGCATGACAACGACTGACACGAACCACCTCCCGGTCTCCGTCTTCTGCTGTATAACGATCTCGAATCCTTCTTTAACGCCTGCCCTCCACTGACCGACACACCCGGCGGCGGCGGAGGCTTCCTCCGATCTTCTCGAGCCCTAGGCTCTAATACCAAATGTTGGTTACAGGCCCCTTGCAACACACACTACAACACTCTCCGTATGTATGTATAATAGTGAATTGGCAGCTCAAAGATAATATGCAGAAGGGTTTCTATTATTCACGAAATGAAGGGTTACGATATTAAATAAACCAAGAGGCTTTATATATAGCCTTACATGCACGACTGCACGTACAGAATATAAAAAGGAATAAACTAATATTCTACCCTAAAGAACCGGTACACTACTTGACTTCTTATTCTGCACGTGTACCATGCACCCATCTCAACGTACACTTGCTAAGAACTCAGTCAAACATCACTTAACCATTTCACTAGACCCGTTGGTAGATGGATAATCCATTTATCCGTTGACCCGTATAACCCGTGACTCCCGTGACCCGTAAACGAACCCGATTAATCCAACAATATCAACTATGAGTCAAACTTGTATGCCTAAGAGATATATATTCGTTTCAGCTTAATAAACAAAAAATAGTAAGATTACTTACGCTTTGTGGCGGGTTTTCAATCGGTATCGATTTAGTTCTTTATAATATTTAGGGCTGGCATATCGTGTATACCCGTACACGATAAGACACGACACGATAAGACACGATACACGAAACGCAAATCAAGTTTAAATAATCCATAAACACCGAATACTTAACAAGTTTAAAACAAAAATCCATAAACGGCAAATCACAAAAGACTTAAATAATTGAATACATCCAATAAAAACAAATTTAAAGTTCCCATGGTTCTCTTCTCAGATCTTTAATTCCAACAATTCAAACTTGCACATAATTGTACTCATATTATCATGGACAATTGGACATAAATCGAGTAATTTTAATTTATCAAACATTACTTGAAACATTTGGAGTAAGTACCTTATGATTGTTCATTGTTTTTTAGCAACACTACTCGAAGCATTTGGAGAGGTTACCTTAGAATTGTTCATTGAGTTTGAAGCATTTGATTCTCCACTAATATCAAGTGAGATTATATCTTCAGTGAGTTCATCTAAATTAACTTCGTTAGAACCTACAAATACAAATAAACATATACTATTAGTGTGATATTATGTTATAAAAACCTTATAAAACTCAAGGGAAAAGGGACATTACAATAATCTCCATATAACCAAGCCTTTGTGGATATTAGAGCCTCAACGGTATCTTTACCAAGTGAGCTTCGATGTTCATTAAGAACTCTTCCACTTGCACTAAATGTGGACTCCGATGCGACGGTAGAAACTGGAATTGTCAAAAAGTCTCTTGCCATCCTTGCAAGTGTGGAATATCTAAACTCATTGGCTTTCCAAAAAGTCAAAACATCTAAGTTTGAGTTCCTATCAACTCTTGACTCATCCAAATACAATTGCAATTCTGATTTTTTTGTTAGCTAGAAAATCTTTACTTTGAAACTGATCAAAATCCTAAAAAAGAATGGATGGCCGGCGGTGGATGCAGGCGGACAGGGGAGGCCGGCGATGCCGGTGGATGCCGGTGAATGACGCCGGTGGAGCGGTGGATGCCGGATTGTCGTGGAGCGGTGGATCTGGATGATGTCGGCGGCAGTACTTGAGAGAGTTGAGAGAGATTAGGTCATTAGGGTTTTTCTTTTTTTTTTTTGAACTAAAGAAGGATTGACGTTCCATCTATTTGAGTCATTAGTAGAGACATGTTAAAGAACGTAGGTGAATTAACACCAAATACGGTGAACGAACAAATGGAAATGGTATATTAAGGGATGGTCATGTATTGACCGAAGCTCGAGAAAAACACGAGAATCATCTCACTTATGTCCGGTCAAGCTAGTAAAAAGGGGTCTAACGATTCTTAAGGGATCGGGTTAACCTAACCTTACTGTAGCTCTGCAAGTAAAAAAAGAGATTAATTATCCTAATTTTAATAGCCAAACTACCAAACTAAATAGGCATAAACCATGTTCATATCCTAATACATGTCACTAAAACAACATATATCAGATGTGAGCCTCCTGGTTACAAAAACATTAGTAAGATTAAAAAAATTACAACATTTTGACTTGAAGAATCATAAAACAACTTTCTTTTAAATATAACCAGATATTTTCTCTAAACTTAGGTTTCCACAAGTATCTAATTCTAATCATTTTTACTTGCAAATGCTAACTATTTACAATATGCAATAAAATCACGAAAAAAACCCTACAATACTTTCTCAGATCCAAAAGGGATGAACAACAAACACGACGTACAGATCTATAATCTAGATCAAACACAACGTAAGTCAAAATTAGGTCAATTAAGAAATATAAAAAACACACAGATTAACGTGATTAGATCGAGAGAGAAAATAATAACCTTCAGATTTGTTGGAGTGGCCGAATAAGCAGATCGGAGAGAGTGAAACAGAGCGTGTGCGTCATCTTTCATCATCGCCGATTTCACCATTTCTCCTTTCTTTCTTTGTCTCACACACACACTGATTCAGTTTCTGTGTGTTTAGTTTTACTCTTTTCGATATGCTATTTGGTGAAATACTTACAGAAGAAGTGCTAGAGATAGCTATTTACCACACACTTTGGCATTGTTAATGAACCAGGTCCGAATACCTTTGATGACACCATGAAAACCGGCTTTCACAATGGTTAAAACCCATACCACCACCTTCTAACACTTTTCACAACTTTTGGCCTTACAAGAGAACCTAAATAAAAACAATGCAAGCCATATGTGTTAAAATTTAAAATTACACTATCATCCCCTAGTACAGCAAACAATAGTTTTATAAAAATTCAAAAGTACTATACCCTACAATACACATAACCTAAAATCGATGAAACAAAGATTTTGAAGGGGGAGATTAAGGTGAAGACGATTATAGCAAAATCCAATGTTAATAACTTCAAATCAAAACCAGAAACTTACCTTGAAACAACCTTTAGAAGCAACTTTGGTGTGGTGAGATTAAAAGCCAACAATTTCAAATCAACCGACATCGTTCTCTTCTCTTCTTTTGGTCTCTCAACCGACATCTTGGTCCTGGAAGTGAATCGGGAGATGCTCAGAAGCTTTATTGAAGAAGATTGGATGTTTAGAGAATGGAGAGAGAGAATGGAGAGAGAGATGGGGAAAGAGGAGATATATGCAGAGATTTACATTTGAATTTCAAATTTAAAATTGGATTGAATTTTGAATGTGGAGAGATGTTTTGAATTTTGAATGTGAAGCACAGTTTTGAAATTTGATGGTCTTCAGAGACATTAATGCAAATAACACTTTCCCATGTAGTTTAAATTTCCCCCCATCTTTCAAACACACTAATATATATTTTAATATTTGATTGGAAAAAAAAAGTTAATACAATATATTAATATTTTAATTGTTATTTATGACATCATCAAATCCTACGTGGCATGCCTAGATTGTTAGGCCCTAAAGTGTGAGACTGACGCATCAAATTAATACAACGAGCTATGGTTACGAACTGGGCTTTATTGGGTTAGTTTATATTAGGTTGTGGACCTTTATAGGTCACTTGGGCCAAGCTTTAGGCCATGTGGGCCAAGCAGGTCCAAGGGGAGCCCATGTGGGAAATGGGCTTGTCTATGTATATAAACAAGTTTTTGACTTGTTTTAGGGTTGGAACCTCCTAGTTACAATTCTAGAGAAACACAGAGAAGGGAGGCAATTTGTAGTGGTGTACTCATACCAGACGTTTTTGCTTGTTCAAGTAATCGAAACGTGTGTGAGTTAAAAGTTATTTCGGTGTTTTTGTTCTTTTCATCTTATTTCTTGAATCACCTATTGATTGGATTCCGCACAATCAATAGGTTGTTTGATATCATTGAAAGATCCGTTTTACGGGACTTACAAGTGGTATCAGAGCTATTAGAACCTGTTTCTAGCCTCGGTTTGATATCAAATATTCAAGATTTTGAATTTTTGTTCATCGCGTTCTTCGAACTATTCATCGGTTTTTTATTGAAAACTCATATTTTTGCTGTTTGATCAATTCGATATACTGTTAATGGGATATTTTTTTATTTTTAAAAGGATTTAAAAATTTTATTTTTGAAAAATCCCAAGTTTCTCGAAAAATTGACATCTTGTTTTGGAAGTTTGTTATTTCTATTTTAGAAACAACTTTTCCATTATTTTCGGGTTATTATTCTCTCGTCTTCATCACAGGTTGTCATTGTTAGGCTTTCACAGGTTTTGAGTCGCAACCAACTCTTCATCTTTTCTGTGGTCTCGAGTCCTACATAATAGCTACAACGGTCTCGAATCTCATCTTCTTAACAGGTCTCGAGTCACCCTTTCACGGTCTCGACTTATCATCAGCTGGTCTCGACTCATCAGCTTCACCGTCTCGACTCATCAGCTTCACCGTCTCGAGTCGTAATCACGGTTTCGACTTCACATTTTTCAAACGGTCTCGACTCTTCACGGTTTCAAAAGTCTCGAGTCGCAACCTCGGTTCCGAGTCGCAACCAAGATCTCGAGTCATCACTTTCTGTTCTCGAGTCGCAATCAGCAAAGGTTTCGAGTCCGACGTTTTCAAGTCGCAACCATCAATCGTTATTCTCGTTCAACCTTTCGAGTCACAACGACGTTCATCATCTTCACATCAGAACCTGCAACTTCATCATCTCCGTCGTCAATTCATCTGGTTTCGAGTCATTCCAATCTAGTCGCAACCTCCAAAGTCGCAACCATCTTCCTGTAACTTCCGATCTCCGGCACCGTCATCATCATCATCTGAGATTTCGAGTTGCTTGGTTTCGAGTCGATCATCCCACCACACTTAACGACTTCTATTACATCCATCCACAACATTCATATCACCGTGGTGCTTGACTTTAATTATAAGGATTGAATTTGGGTGTGTATCGCAGAGAGAGACAAACGGAGAAGATAACATATGTTTGGCGGCTGCATGTGTTTTAAAAGCAAATAGGGTTTTGTCTTTTTGTTAAAAAAAAAAAAAAAAAAAAAAACTGATTGTGACGCTTGGAATTTTGTTTAAGAATAATAATAGGTGTAATAATTAGTTAATAATTATAATTATAATAATAATAATAATAATAAGTATTTACTTTGTAATAAAAAAGGGGTTTTATTTTATAAATAAATAAAAAAAGGGGATTTGTTTGGTTGTGAAAAGTTTTGACAGGTTTCGAGGTGTAGTTCTGAAAGAGGTTCGTTCGCTTGCAAAGGGTTTGAGTTAGCAAGTACACAGGTTCTCGCTTTGGGCTTGTGTTGAGGAAATAGTTAAAAACGCACATTTTTTGAGGATCACATCTTAAAATGTCTTCTAAGAGAGAGGTGCTTGAGCAGGAACTCCAAGGATTCAGTTACTCATATGGTGAATCTATAGAAGCACTTACAGGCCGGTTTGCTGAACTGCTCTCTAAAATGGAGAAGGCAGAGATGGTGGTGTCTACTCGCATGAGCAACAGAAAGCTTCTGGATGCTATAAAAGGGATTCCAGATCAGGCGAACTGTAGTTGGTTTCGAAATGTTAATCAGATATTAGTGACAACCGAGAGCAACTGTTACAACATGAAGTCAGATGAGCTAATCTCACTCATCAAATCATATGACAATGCTGACAAGCAATCTACTCAAGGCAACACATCTGCTGCTAGTTGCTCATCCACACAAAATTCAGCATTTATGTTTAACAAACCCCTGGCTCAAGGAATTACTAAAGAACGTGAAGATATACTTTCTGTCTTTTGCACTCCTGAGTGTAGAGAAAGGGTTAAGGCATATCATTTACACAACGCTGAGCTAATACAAGATTATCAAGACATAAAAAATAAAAATTTTACTTTATCAAAGAATGAAAAGCTTTATAAAGATAAAATTGAAGCTCAGCGAAAAGACATCGTCAAACTCAAGGATGATGTAAGTGTGAAATCATCTCAACTCTTATATGTTCAGGAGAAACTGTGCACTGTGACTAAGGAACTGGAAGATATCAGAGATAGATATCAAATAAATGAGCTTAATATTAAGAAATTTGATTCTTCCAGCAAATTGGTCAAAAACTTGTGTAATCAACAGCTCGCATACAAGGAAAATAAAGGGCGTGGTTTGGGTTTTAATCAGGCTCCTCCTCCTTATAATGACAATTATACTTATTTACCTATGACTGAGGAAGAGATGATGAATGAGAGTAGAATGACTTATGGTCCCAAAAACAGTAAGTCATCAATCAACAGCAGACCTGTTGATAAACGAGCGACTCCTTCGGTAAATTTTGTTTCAAAGGGTACTTTTGATCCTAATGCTTCGTCTTCCCCTGCAGATGAAGTTAAAGTTGAAGGTGTCGTTGGAGATGAACAAGCATCAAGTTCTCATGTGTGTGACATTTTTGGCTCATTTTTTCACTCTATGATTATTTTCAGGCCTGATGATTTGGGCGAAAACGTTGATGCTTGTGTAACAGAGACTGAATCGGCAAACGAAACGAATGAGCCAGTTAAGCCATCTGATTCCAAATACGAATCACCTGAAGCAGCTGATTCTGAGAAATTGGAATCAGTTGATTCTAGTGAATTCAGCTCAAGGGTGTCATGTGCAGAACCGTCTTGTGCTAATAATTCATCTGATGATTCAGCTGAAGTTTCTACTGAAGTTTCTGGTGTTTCATCTGATAAACCAGAATTCTCCGATTCTGTCAAAGCTGACGACATGAAGGAAGAAGTGAAGACTAACGTGAACAAGGCTCCAAGTGCGCAAGCTGAACAATCTGAACATTCGGTTAGTGATGAAAAGGTTCAGATCAAGCAACAAGAGCCGAAGCGAGCAGGTAAAGGACGCGGAAATAAGAAGCCTAAACATCACAGACGATCAGGCTCTCCACAGTCCTCAACGGGCAGCAATAGTCCTCAAAAGGCCCGTGTTGTGAAAAATGTCTTTGTTAAGCCAGTCAGTAATGGCAAATGTGATAAATATGCATTTGACTGTGCTAACAAAGCTTTCGGAAAGACTGGTGAGATTTCTGAACAAGACTTGGAGTCTAAGCAAGGCAAGAAGAATCAAAAGAAATCTCCACCACAGAAGGCCCCAGCAAACGACAAGTATAGACATCCAAATTCATCCTCATTTGCAAGAAATGTGCAAGGAAAACAAGCACAAAAAGGACCAGTTCATCTTTCAGGGCCTGTAAGAGCTACACAAGATGATCAGAATGCCTTCTACGTGAAGAGACAAACATGCTTCAATTGCGGCATTGCTGGTCACATTGCTCGGAACTGCACAAATCATCCCCATGAACTGTATTATGCTCAAAATCAGAGGGTTACACCTAAGGATAACTACCATTCTAAGCCAATGAAGGTTTCATCACCTAATGCAATGAAGAATGTGAATCCCAAGGTTAAACTTTCTGATGGGGATTGGAACGCTCCTAAAAACAAACGCAAGGCTGTTCAAGAACAAAAACGTTTTTCTAAAACTAACAAGCCTGAATCAGCTAAAGTTGCTCAACCGAAGGCAACAAACACGTTTGTTAAACCGAAACAGATTTGGAAACCCAAATCCAAAGCAGCAATGTCTCCAATCCTTGAAACTAAAGGGGACTTATGTTTAAAGGAAGTGTCTTATTTTGATGCTTCAGGAAATCCCAGGACCACGATGGCTTGGGTACCCATGTCTTACTAATCTCCTTACCTTTCAGGAATAACCAAGGAGGAGCTGTGAACAATCTCTGGAATGTTGATAGCGGTTGTTCCAGAGATAAAAACGGGTAACATTTCACTGTTGCAAAAAGTTCAAATTTTTTTTTACAGATGATATGTTTCCTTTGGAGGAGATTAGAGAAGTAAGAAATGATCAGCAAAAGGTACCGTTTAAATTCAGTAATTTGATTTGAATTTGATTAGTCTTCAATCTGATGATAGAACGGTTAAAAAAATATATATTTTCTCTCTTTCTTAGTTTATTATTTTGTATATAAAGTGTCCTTTCTCTAGTAAATGGTAAATTTGCGCAAAAATACAAGATTTATGCACAAATTTAGGGGGGGGAGAGGAACATATAGATAGATATAGAGTTTAGGAGGAGAAAACTCAGAAAATACAAAAAGAGTTTGCTGCAAATATGTATTGTTTTAGGGGGAGAAAATGAGAAAAATACAAAAACAATTGAAAAATGAAAAAGCCAAAAAGAAAAATTGCATGATATGGGAAGTGAAATAAATGTTCGTGTTAAAGGGTTTTGACTAACACATGTAAGGTGTCATAGCTGAAAAGACTAGGATCTACTGCGATATGTCGATAGGCTTGACGCTCAACATGATAAAAGATACTAAGTGATATAAACATAACGAACTATGTACCATGTGGGTAACATACCAACGGAGTATGATTTTATGGTCTTAAATCTTGCGTTGATAGATAGCCAACATCTGAGGTTTCGGGTCTTTATATTGTTGAATCATCCGGGGATATCTTGGCTGTCCTTCTGTTCAGAACTAAAATTGTACATGACCCCAGGAAAGAAAGTCACTTGGAATTAGCTCATTTCTATTTGAATGTCTGTATGTTGTCCCTATACACACAATTTTGATCTGATTCTGAAATCTTCTCTGAAAAAAGTCGTGTACCTCCTCTACTGCATCCAGATAAATGCTGACCTGGAGGTGCTAGGCAACGTCAGCTTCTGCTGCATCCAGATACATGCTGACCTAGCTGTACGTTGTCGCTCTGTAGATCAATTATACACCCGAAAGAGGCCCTCAAGTGCCCAAAAGAAACCCATGAAACCTATATCAAATTGAGAAAAACTCATTTGATCTGTATATTATACCATCTCTGCTTAAGATCTATTCTGTTCTCTTCTCAACCTATTCCCAGTTAAGATTTCAGAAATCTGGATTGGACTTGTGAAATATGTGGTAGGGAAGATACTTGCATGATAGAGTGTGCTGTTTATATTTCCAGGATTTGATTAGTATTTATTTGGGTGTTCATTGTTAAGAAATCAAAACATGATAAAACAGATTATATGCAGACCTAGACACAGTCAGGATATCTTAAAGGATGACATCAGTATACTCACCTGCTACGATGAATCGTTGTGCTTACCTTGATCGCGGGGGTATGCCTTGGAATGGGACTCACGGGTATAATAGTATAATATTACCTAAAGCATATCACGAAGTTGAAAAATTGAAAGTTGAGCGTTAAAGTTTAAGTGGACAAACATATTGGCAATCGCATAGACCAGTTTGATTAGGCTCGTACTGAAAAGTGTTCCTTAGTCTGCTTGAGAACGAATTTTGATCCCATTGCAATTGTAATTGTATATTATGGTAGTTGTTTATATTTTGAGTTTTTATTTGTTTCTAGTTTTTAATATTAAAAATAAAAAAAATAAAAAAATTCAAAAATACAAAAATATTGTCTTAGCTTTTCTATAAAACCAAAAAAATCCAAAAATAGAGTGTTTAATTGTTTTTCTTAAAATAAAAAATCTAACCGTTCTTGAAGATTTGACTGATCATCAAAAGTAAAGAATTTAAATTGTGAAATTTCATGTACCTAGTGTTCATATGGTACGTTCCTCTGTTGCATAAGAAATGTTTACTTATGAGTTTGTGAGCATGTGTAGAACTTGATTTCAATCAAGAACAGGGGTTGATGAAGACTGAGATGCTGTTAGTTGCTGAAGAAGCCTGGAGCAGCTCAACAACAAGGTGTACCTGAGTCAGAAGAACCGGATATGAAACGCCGTCTGACAGTGAGAGTACATTTGAAGAAGTACCGTGAACCTGCTTGAAAGACAACAATTGAAGAAGAAAAGAGCTGCTGAGAATCCTCCTCTCACATTTTTTTTAACAAGATTTTCAAGCAAAGCTGATCGAGATCCTGATATGAAGCTAACCACAAGAGCTGAAGAAAGAGACCCAGTGCTGAGAGTTCAGAAGTCAAGAACTTCCACAACATCTGCAGCATAGTGACAACCATAGACTACGTTGAAGACGTTGCTGAATTCATGCTATGAAGACAATTTGATGGCATCAGTCTAGGGGGAGATTGTTAGGCCCTAAAGTGTGAGACTGACGCATCAAATTAATACAACGAGCTATGGTTACGAACTGGGCTTTATTGGGTTAGTTTATATTAGGTTGTGGACCTTTATAGGTCACTTGGGCCAAGCTTTAGGCCATGTGGGCCAAGCAGGTCCAAGGGGAGCCCATGTGGGAAATGGGCTTGTCTATGTATATAAACAAGTTTTTGACTTGTTTTAGGGTTGGAACCTCCTAGTTACAATTCTAGAGAAACACAGAGAAGGGAGGCAAGGTGTACTCATACCAGACGTTTTTGCTTGTTCAAGTAATCGAAACGTGTGTGAGTTAAAAGTTATTTCGGGGTTTTTGTTCTTTTCATCTTATTTCTTGAATCACCTATTGATTGGATTACGCACAATCAATAGGTTGTTTGATATCATTGAAAGATCCGTTTTACGGGACTTACATAGATGGTTGACAAGTATGCAAAATTACATCAGCTCTACTTCTCCTTTTATATATAGTTAGATATATATATATATGTGTGTGTGTGTGTGTGTGTTTGGGCCCATATATTGAGTAATTGAGCTTCTTAATTGGTTAAAGTAGAACTAATTGGGTATGTCAGATTGGGCTGATCATATTGGTTTAAATTGGATCAATTCTAGTTGGACATGTGATCCGATTGCTAATTTTGGGTTTGATTTGATTATCTTAAATAAGGATCTATTTGTTTTAACAACCCAAAAAACCAATGATAGGATATACGTAAGACAAAAGAACATAACCACCACAAGTGGCCTAGTGGTGGAGTGACTTGGGTTCTCCAATGGAGACCCAAGTTCAATTCCCATTAGTGCCACTTTGGTGGCCACCGACACCCGCTTTAAGTCGGACCGAGGACACTCGAGGTCTCGGGTTCGAAACATGTTTCTTACCCCTCTTTGATGGCTATGGGTATTTGCCGCCAGGGATCCTTGTCGGGTGGTGAACTGGGAAGGGAGATCCCTTCCGCGGTCAGGGGTACCGTGCAACTACCCTTTTTTAAGACAAAAGTACATGAATCAGTTTATTTGGTTTTTATTTTAAACAAGTTGATGCTAATCCGCACGTTGCGGCGGGATGTTGATTTAGAATGCCCTTAATGTCAATACCTGAGACACGAAAATTATAAAGTTTATGCAAAACAAAAAGGAAAACATCTCAATACGTAGATAACAAAACGTATTACTAATACATATCCATTAAAATATTGTATATATCTACTCTTGGTCTTCCAAATTCATTAGATCTTAAGTCTTCCAAATTCATTAGATCTTAATCATAACACCATATCCATTAAAATATTGTATATATTTACTCTTGATCTTCCAAATTCATTAGATCTTAATCATAACACCAGAAACACACCTTGAGTCTCCTTTCCGACCTTTTGAAAGCAAAAGTAAGAATCAGAAACTAAGACTGCATCATTTCAGTAAAGAATCACCAATATTATTAAACTCTCTTTACCACCCGTTTTGTTACAGTTGCACCATCTTTTCCTATATATGTCAAATCTTTTCCTATAGTGATTTACACTATAAGGCATTTCAATATAAGAAAGAAGATTTCATCAAACCCCAAATTAAAAAGTTATAAAAATAAAATAATTATAGTTTAATAAAACAAATTAACATGGTTATTTCAAGATTAAATAACCATGTTAAACTGTTTGACGTCACAATCAAAATCTTATTTGTCAAGAAATTCAAGCATAGAAATCGAAACTGAGATCACACAAACAAAAAATAAATATTAACACATTAAAAAGAATAACTAAATAAAATAATAACATTGGTTCGTTGATTTAGTTTTTCTTTCTGGAATGATATATTATATACTTTGTTAAATTTAAATTCTTTTAAGTAGATCTTTAATAAGATATTACATTAATCAATAAAAGGGACGATGGTAAAACTGTGTGCAAGTACCAAACAAATAAAACCATTCAAAAACAACCATTCACCTTAGGAGAGGAGAAGAAGCCACCAACACGAAAAAACAACTTTTGAAATTCACATCTCCACCCTTCAATTCTACACACACTGTCATCACTGAACCGCCGTCTCAACAGCACCGCCCAACTTTTGTAACCACATTTTTTGTTTCATCACTCTCTAAACACTAAACCCTTCATCATCCATTCATGCTACCACTGTCGGCCCATCGATCTCTCCGATTGCTTCGTAACCCCCATGGCCGGAAAACTATCACTCGATCTGGCACTCTTTTCCTTTTATGTGAACATTGAAACTACCACTCTCCCAATAAAGACGCATTCCCATCCATGTTCATGCTTCAGATGCATCATGGATCAAAAATCTTGTCAAATAATTCTAGTAGAACCGTAACCGCCATGGCCTGAGATTTTTGGTGGCGGTGAGGGTTATATAGGGTGTGAAACGGTGGCAAATGACAGGGTAACGGTTGTTAGAGAAGACACGGCAGTTTGGTTAAATTTTTTCGAACAGTGCGTCGGTTTGTTGTCAACTTTAGTCGCAACGGCTTTTGAATGTTCTTGTCTGTTGACATTGCTGGTGGATTGCGATGGCGGTTATCCGACGGGGTGCGTGTTTTTTATAGGCCAGGAATGGTGGTTGTCTGATACGTCACGTTGTATTAGGAAGTTTAAAAATAAACAATGGTCATTGTCCTCATTCGCCACCTTGTGTTTACGTGGATATTTTAATTTAACGGGCGCAACTGTTTCGAAACATATAAACGGGCACACCGTTTTGTAATGCAAAAACTAATTTATTTAATATATTATTTTCTTAGATGTTATGGTATATTGGAACATGTTGGTTTGGGGTGGCGTATGAAGTGTATGGCGTCGGTTTTATAAGATGTGTTTATTAATTCAAGGGTATTATTTAAAAGATGTGATGTTAAGAGACACAACTACTAAGTTAGCCAATGGTACCTTAAATTATTTTTTATAGGGTTATGTAATATAATATAATACGCAACGTAAACCCCTTTGAAACGATATGACCCTTTGATTTTATACCGTTGAATCGTTGATTATAATGCATGTGTGTTGGTTCAAGTACGCGTTGGTTCATTTGAAGGGTGTGACTTTTAAAATGAAAGGGTGTTAGTAAAATGAACTAAAGGGTGTGACTTTTAAACTGAAAGGATATGAGTAAAATAAACTAAAGGGTGTGACTTTTAAATAAATAAGACATAACCCAAGTTGCTAATTGTATAAGGGTATAATATACAAATTGACTTATATATGGGCCTTGGTTATAGTATAAACAGGATCACAGAAAAAATATATACGGTTTTTCTTGGTCGACATCAAAAAACTGGTCGAACAAGATCAGAGGGTATGGTTTTCTCAAACAAAAAATCAAGTTCGTTCTTGTAAAACCTCTTGGTCTTATCCGATTAAACATTTGTGTATACCCACAAATAGTTTGATCTGAAAGTGTATCACGATTCCAAGAGTAATCCAAGTGTATTCGGCGAAGACGATCTCTGCAAGTTTTGGTTCGTTCAACGAATTCGGTAATCGTATTCGTCAACAAATCGGGTAAGTTTCAACAAAGATCAAACTATTTTCGTTGGTGTTTTATTATTTACTTCGATTTGCTGTTACTTGGTCGGTTTGGAAAGAAATTAGGTTATTGTTGTTGTGTTCGATATTTGTGATAATTCCACCAGTTTTGTTCATAATTTTCGACTAAGAAAGGGAAACCGTAGCATGTCATACTTGGGTTAACGGTTCTGTTAATTTCGAAATTGTGGGATTTAGAATATATGCAATGTTTACGGTTTATTCATGCAATGTTTACGGTTTGGCCGTTTGGGGGATTAAAAAGTAGAGTTGAAAAGTCAACAAATTTATTTGTTACTTTGAAATCAGATTTTACTCAGATTTATTTCCCGAATGAATTAGTTCTAAAATCTAAAGCCATATCCACTTTTTCATTTAAATAGAATTATATATATTAATACGAAGTGACGATGAACAGTAAATTTCAAATTTCAATATTATCTATATAGTGATTTTTCAAATTTTATTTTCTTAAGTATGTTATATTTTTTTTATTTTGTATATATTAATAGGAATAGTAAATCTAAACATTTAATATTATATATTTTGATTTTCTCTAAATTTAGTTTTTATAGACAATGTATGTATATTGTACTGCTATCGTACCAAATCGAATCAAAACTAAAAACGAACAGTCATTTATTCTTTATGTAAACTGTACTCAAATTTTATTTTCTTAAGTATGTTATATATGTTTTTTTTATTTTGTATATATTAATAGGAATAGTAAATCTAAACATTTAATATTATATATTTTGATTTTCTCTAAATTTAATTTTTATTAACAATGTATGTATATTGTACTGCTATTGTACCAAATCGAATCAAAACTAAAAATGAATCGTAATTTATTCTTTATGTAAACTGTACGAGTGCTGATAACAATATTAAAAACATATTTTTTAATCGTAAATTATACGAGTATCGATACGTGACGAATCGAGCCGATTTCAACCGAACATCGGTACCAATATCGGTAGTATCGGAACCGGTATTCTTCTTTTATAGTTTTCGATTGATATAAAACACGTGTTGATATCCTTTTGGGCATATCACAACTTTGTCTTTTTAGTTTTCTCTTTCAACTGCTATAGCGAATGCTGGTACAGGAAAGAAATGAATCGATACCAACTGAGCTCCCGCCACATAGCGTGGAGAAAAACCGCTATCTATACATATTAATTCTAAGTCTTTATGAACAGTAATATAAATTTTGATTTTCTTATATTTTACCATCATTGTAGAAAGCAATAATTTATTCCTAATAATAATGTGATTTTGGTTTGCAATTGTAACGAGCCTTCAAAAAGGTTTTATACATCCTCATTAACTTAATAAGGTAATTAATTAACTAATTTTTTTATTAATTATAATTATATTATTGTTTTTATTATTATTTTATTATTATAATTAATTTTAAACATATTTTGTTTTTCTTTAATAACTCTTAAGATAAAATACAATGTTTTATAAATTGACACCGTTTACCGTTTTTCGTTATTCTAATAATATAATATAATGCTTTATACATTTCGTTATTCTAATAATATAATACAATGTTATATTAAACTCTGAATATATCGTTGTAACATAGTTATTTTATCTCCGTTTTAATAAAAGTTTTTGTTCAAAATTGAACGAGTCACTTATATTTTTTTTGTTCTTTTCCATGACAAACCAAATTGATACTGTTCGAACACATTCGGTAGCGGTATAGAGTACCTTTTATATCATAAGCTATAGCGAGTATCAGTGATAAACAAAACTGATATCATCCAAACAACATCGGTGCCATGTCAATTTACTTTAAAAACCTTTATCGATATTCATTCTTATAGTTTTTACCGATGTAAAACATGTGTCAATATCCTTTTGAGCATATCATGACTTTATTATTTGGTTTTATCTTTCTATCGCTATATAAAGTGCCAATTACGGTACCAATACTTTATTGAATCGAACGATGATGCCAAACGACTTCCCGCCGCAACGCGCGTGGGAAGTCTACTAGTTAATATATGATAATAAACCGTGGGAATGAACAGTAATTCCCTGCTGATTCATCACTTCATCTCTTTTAATATTGCCACGTTACTCCCTGATATGTCATAAAAACCTCACCTAACCATTAATTCCTCCTTCCTCTTTTCCCCAACTTTGAAGCTGGACGCCTTTCCATTCACCACCTCCACCTAACAGTGTTTAAAATCTGGCTAATTGATGTGTTTGGGCGTCTGGCCCTTACCCCTTTATAACCATCTCAAGAGAGAAAACAGGGGAAAAAGAGGGTGTGGCGGTGACCAGAGGGTCACCACCGTTTCTCCACCGCCATGACGACACCGTGTCTCCACAACCGTGACCACCACCGCAGTCACTTTGCCCAACAAGAGAGAGAGAGAGAGAACTTGAAGAGAGAGAAAGGGAAATTGGCAGAGAGAAGAGAGACGGGCGGTGGCCGGAAGGTCACCTGTCACCACCGTTAAACCACCACCACGGTAATGACGTCGCTGTGGTGTCTCTCTTTATTGGGGTTTTTACCTCAGGAGAAAGAGAAAGAAAAAAAAGGGAGAGATGAGGGTGAGGGGCGGTAACCGGAGGGTCACCACCGTCTCGCCACCACCTCGATAACCATCATGTTTTCTGTTTTGTTGGGGGTTCTTAACCTCCGTACAACCATTGGGACATGAACAATGTTTTTGTTCTTGGTGACCTATTTGGGTGATCATTGCTTCTTGAGACCTCTTTAGTTGCGACGATTTTCAAACCCAACAATGATGTTGGCTTGCCATAGCGGCACTAAGCGGGTTCAACGACGATGATGGTCTTTTCAGATCTGAGTCGATTTATATAGTTCGATGTGTTTTTTAAATCAATTTGTTTGTAGTTTTTGCTTCTGCAATTTTGAATGATACGGTTGTTAGTTGTTGCACTTGAAGCTGATATTTGGTCAATTTGTGGTTAGCTTCTTTACTGGCTTTTGCTTCTTTGAAGTTCCAATGGTGTATTGGCTTTTGTGAAGGTTTGATGAAAAGGCAGTTTTTTATCTTAGTGATTGTGGTATTGACAATAGTTACGAAATGTCATGTTTTTTTATGTTGGTGGTGAAAAACATTGACTGTGTATGTCGATTAATTGAGGATTTGAAGTGTTTTCCGGCGATGATGTTAGCTTGCTACTTGGCATGGTAACTCCGGTTACAGCCGTAGCGGCACTGAGCCGTATTTTGTTGTTACCGGCGATGATGATGTATCACTCTAAGCCTATTTCACTTTGTGACAACAATGATAATAACTTTTAATATGAGCCGAATGGGTTTGTAGTTTTCCTTTTTTTCGCTTAATGTACATCTTTTTGGATTGAGTTTGACGCTTCAAAGCATGATATCTGGCATTGTCATTGTTAGATGACGTTCGTGGTGGTTGTTGCCTTTGTATTAAAGGCCGATCAAACCCGCTGTGGAGCACGGTTAGAAAAAATCCGAGAAGAGGATATTTGATGATTTGGTATTGACAGTACTGTTTTCCGGCGATGATGTTAGCTTGCTACTTGGCATGGTAACTCCGGTTACAGCCGTAGCGGCACTGAGCCGTATTTTGTTGTTACCGGCGATGATGATGTATCATTCTGAGCCTATTTCACTTTGTGATATCAATGATAATAACTTTTAATATGAGCCGAATGGGTTTGTAGTTTTCCTTTTTTTCGCTTAATGTACCGTTATTATATAACACACTTTAGCGCGCCGCAACGCGCGCGAGTTATACAACCTAGTTTGGGTGAAAATGTTAGAATTTGGGTGAAAATGTATTCATTGGGGTACTGGAAGTTTCATCTTATGAGAAGGTCAAAACATGGAAATTATTGAGCTACTTGTGTGATTTGAAAGAATTAAAGTGGGTCGATGGTTGTTAAATATTAGTGTGGGCTGGTAAGTTTAAAGACAAGTATTGGACTTGATGGGTGCAGCCTTGTACTGCTTTGATTATGTGAAAGCAGTGGCGGAGCTAGAAATTTTTTCTTATGGTGTCATTTTTTATGGATACTCCGGTATAGTAACCCGAAGTCGAACTTTTTTGGATCGGTTCGGATCTATTCGGGTCAAATCACATGATAAAAGCAAATATCACAGTAACAGTAAAATGTCATTGAATTAAAACACATAATAAAATTACAAAGTCATTTGAAATATATAATAAAATGCATTTAATAGCTGCCTTGTACTCATTTTCATGTTTTGAAAACGATTCATAATGTTTTCAATGGCACTTGAAAAAAAAAAGAACATCTTTTTCATTAAAACAAGTGCACACATCACTCAAGTGATTATCAAACATCCTGTTAGGTTAAACAATTGAAACAAAACTAATTAGACAAGCGGCTATAATGCTTATTGGATTAGAAAAAATAAAAATTAAGCATGGACCTTTAATGATTTAAAGTATACTAATTAAATTCAAGTAACTGGGCTTAATTTTTGAAATATAAATTTGTTTATTATATAATTGTTTTAGAAGAAAACAAAACAATGGTGTCGTTTGTAAAAACACAATGGTGTCGCTCGTAAAAAAACAATGGTGTCGCTCGAATTTTCCCTATTATACGTTGTATTTGCTACACAAAATTCAATGGTGTCGGACGACACCGGTGTTCAAAGTGTGGCTCCGCCACTGTGTGAAAGGTAAACTTTCAAAAAGAATATTGTATTCTATCAGATTTTCATAGCCTCTCACCACACACCGCCTTAAATATTATTTAGTTTATTGCATTATTAAAATTTAACCTAATTCAAAAGAAATTTACATAAATGAGTTGCAATTGCTTTAGATTCAATGAATCTCTTTTTGTGCAAAAAGATTCTAAGGCTGGACGGTATGGGCCGTCCTCAGCCCCGGTGACGCCACGTCCCCGGCGTCCCTCCACGTCGCCCCGCTCCCGTCCCGTCCTCTTCGTCCTTTCTTCGCCGTTTGCGACGGACCAAACAGGTAGGCCCCCTTTCTTTCTTCTCGGCGCCGAATCCTTCACCCCATCCCGCCCCACCCGTCTTCATCCGTCACCAAACCCAGCAGCCTAACATACGTATCTCATTGGTTTGTTAGGTCAGAATCTACAGTTTCATATGTTCCATTGTTTCAAACAAACAAAACTTTCTTATTTTCAACAAATAATCTAGATGCAAGTGGCCCATGTGTCGTAACTCCCGATCCCTAATCCCAGGGAACGGGCGGCCGCGAGCCAATTTCGGTGGTATCGCGTATTGTCTAATTTGGCAGCGGAATTTTTCATCAGGACCGTAGTTAGGAAATATTTGATCAGAGTAAAATGCCACATTTCCATAATATTAAACATATGGGATAAAACCCAAGTTCGTAGTACACACGTTTTAATAGGAATAAATCCTATTTTATTTAATAAAAACATCTATTTTATTTTAGGTAACTTTATTGCCACTTTTCCAAGCCTTCAGTGCTGTCCAGCTGGCTTCTATTTGGCTTTCACAATTTGTTACCTGAAACGCGTTTTAAAAACATTTGTCAGTGAGAAATACTGGTGAGTGAATCCCTGTTTAATCAAGTTTAAGTAAAACCCATTATACAGTATTGAGGGCGATCTCACAATTACATTTGTTTCCAAGTTATATCAATTAACATCCATGGTACTGTCAGACCTGACTTGTGGAAATGTTACTCCTTGACCAGGTGGTAACAAATTTTGTATACAAAACCCCAACATACTCATGATAATTGTATTCTTACAAATACTCAATAACTGCTTAATATATAATTAATTGTATGAGGTTTTGTAAAAACAATTTACAAAAAGGTTTACAAAAAGCGGATAAACTCACATTGCTGTCTTAGATTTTCTGTAAGGGTTTCCTGGTGACAATCTATAATTTACACAAACGCACACGCGTTAGTATAATAACCCATTTTAACATTAGTAATATCCTCCCCGAGACGGCATTCCAACGACTACGTCGGGCAGAACCACGACAGCCGTTACGGAACCCTACATCAATCGGGCAGCGTATCTAATACGTATCCAGGGGTTATAATACTTACAATGGAGCAGAATTTCGCTATTTAGGGGGTATTAGACCCGAGTATTATGCCTATTATCAGAGAATTCGTTGAGAATGAAAAGATTTAAGCGACGGAAAATGAAATCCCGAGGCCTTCATATATAGGGCCTGACTTTCACTTTTACGCGGCCGCGTAAATGTAGACAAGGGCCTACGCGGCCCGCGTCAACCCTGGTCAACGTTGTAGCTTGTCCGGGTCACTATGTAGGCTTGACGGGTGTTGGGCCACGTGGCGGCCCAGGGTTTCGCCAGGTTTTAAGTTGTCGCGGCCCGCGTAAGAGTAGCCAAAAGGCTACGCGGCCCGCGTCAAACCCAAAAACTTGATTTTTAATTAATTTTAATAGTATTTAGGGTATTCGGGGCCCGTTTTCACGCATGGGGTGTATTTTGGGACATATTGGGATATTTTAAAATATATTAGGGTGTCGGAAATATTATGAGGGTGTCGGTTTTCTTGAGGATTGTTATATCCTCCCCACCTTGTTTTAGAGCTCGTCCTCGAGATCTACTAAAACAAGTGTGGATATTTCCTTTGCATTTCTGATTCAAGCTCCCATGTATACTCAGGTCCTCTTTTGGAGTCCCACTTTACTTTGACCAAAACTAATCTCTTATGCTTGAGATTCTTGACTTTCCTGTCTTCAATCCGTAGAGGCCTTTCTACAAACTTGAGTTGTTCATTTACCTCTATATCCTTAAGAAATACCACTAGTGATTCATCAGCTAAACACTTTTTGAGATTAGATACATGAAATACATCATGTATTCCTGCCATTTCCTTTGGCAGTTGTAGCTGATAGGCTACAGGTCCTATCTTTCTAATAATCTCAAAAGGTCCAACATACCTGGGACTTAGCTTTCCTCGTTTGATGAATCTTACTACTCCTTTCCAAGGAGAGACCTTCAACAATACTTTGTCTCCTACTTGAAATTCCAATGGTTTGCGTCGGTTATCGGCATAGCTCTTCTGTCGATCGCGTGCTGCTTTTAGTCGTTCCTTGACTTGGATAATCTTGTCAGTTGTTTCTTGTACTATCTCAGGTCCTGATAGTTGCTTTTCCCTAATTTCTGCCCAACAAACTGGGGTTCGGCACTTTCCTCCATAAAGTGCTTCGAATGGTGCAACATTTATACTTGTGTGATAACTATTATTATAAGAAAATTCTATTAAACGTAAGTGATCGTCCCAATTACCTCCGAAATCAATTACACAAGCTCTAAGCATGTCCTCCATTGTCTGAATTGTTCTTTCGCTTTGTCCGTCCGTTTGAGGATGATAAGCTGTGCTCAGATTTAACTTGGTTCCCATGGCTTTTTGGAAACTTGACAAAAAATGAGAGGTAAAACGGCTATCCCTATCAGAAACAATTGATAAAGAAATTCCATGTAATGAAACAATTTCATTTACATACAATTTAGCTAGCTGTTCCATACTGAAAGTTTCCTTCATTGGTAGGAAGTGAGCTGACTTAGTTAGCCTATCTACAATCACCCAGATTGTATCATTACCTTTCCTTGTTTTGGGTAATTTAGTAACAAAATCCATTGTTATCAATTCCCATTTCCATACTGGCATTTCTAATTGTTGTAGCAAACCTGAGGGTTTTTGGTGTTCAGTTTTAACTTGTGAATAAGTTAAACATTTAGAAACATAGGCTGCTATGTCCTTTTTCATTCCTATCCACCAGAAGTTCTTTCTTAAATCCTGATACATTTATCACTTCCTGGGTGCATCGTATATTTAGACTTATGGGCTTCTTCTAATATATAATGACGTAGGTTTCCTAATTTAGGTATCCACATTCTCTTTTCATGGAATCTCCAAATTTCATCTGTTCCTTGTTCTAATTCCTTAATCATACCCTTTAGTTTTTCAGTATCATCATTGATTACTGATTCTTGTGCTTTTCTAATTTGATCATTTAAATCTACTTGTAGATTTAATTTAATAGAACGTACCCTTTTTGGCTTTTCATGATACTTTTGACTTAAAGCATCTGCTACTACATTTACTTTTCCTTCATGATACTGGATATCACAATCATAATCACTAAGCATTTCCATCCAGCGTCTTTGTCTCATATTTAACTCTTTTTGCCCGAAGACATATCTTAAACTTTTATGATCAGTGAATATGGTAAACTTACTACCATAAAGATAATGTCTCCGAATCTTAAGGGCAAAAATTATAGCTCCTAATTCTAGATCATGGGTTGAATAATTCTCTTCATGATTCTTAAGTTGTCTAGATGCATATGCTATAACCTTTTGGCGTTGCGTCAACACACATCCATAACCTAATTTGGAAGCGTCACAATAGACTACAAAGTCTTCAGTTCCTTCTGGTAACGCTGGTATAGGTGTATGGGTTAATCTTTGCTTAAGAATTCTAAATGCTTCTTCTTGTTTTGGTCCCCATTCAAATTTAATGGATTTACAGGTTAACTTAGTTAAAGGGATGGCTATTCTAGAGAAATCTCGAATAAATCTTCTATAATAACCGGCCAATCCTAAAAAACTTCTAACCTCGGTTGGCGACTCAGGGGGTTTCCATTTGGTAATCGCCTCGATCTTTGTTGGGTCCACATGATTTACTAAATGTCCAAGAAACTGTACCTGTTCTAACCAAAACTCGCACTTTAAAAATTTAGCATAAAGCTTTTCTTTTCTTAATAGACTTAAAAGTGCGTGCAAATGCTTTGCATATTCATCTTTATTCTTAGAGTAAATGAGAATATCATCAATGAAAATGATTATGAATTTATCCAAATATGGCTTACAAATTCGGTTCATCATGTCCATAAATGCGGCTGGGGCATTGGTTAAACCAAATGGCATGACAGTAAATTCATAATGGCCATACCTTGTTTTGAATGCGGTCTTAGGAATGTCCTCTTCCTGTACTTTTAATTGATGATATCCTGACCTTAAATCGATTTTAGAGAAAAATCGAGCTCCTTGCAGTTGATCAAACAGATCATCAATTCTCGGTAATGGGTACTGATTCTTCATCGTGACCTTGTTCAATTCACGATAGTCAATGCACATACGCATTGATCCGTCCTTCTTTTTAACGAATAAAATCGGTGCTCCCCACGGCGACGAAGTTGGCTGTATGAATCCTTTCTCTAATAATTCATCTAATTGTTTCTTTAGTTCCTGCATTTCAGCGGGTGCCAAACGGCAGGGTGCTTTGGCAATTGGTGCTGTTCCTGGCAGTAGTCCTGGTAATTCTTCTGGAAATACATCTGAAAACTGAGACACAACTGGAATGTCTTTTAGTTATTTTCCTTTAGTGTTAGTGATTATAGAAATCAAATACACTATAGATCCTTTTCTTATATAGCTTGCAGTTTTCATCACGAAGATGAATTTAGTGATTCTAGATGGCTTATCTCCTTTAATTGTGATCTTTTCACCCTTTGGTGAATTTACTTGAATTGACTTTTGATCACCTAAAATACTGGCTTTATTGGCTATTAACCAATCCATTCCTAAAACAACATCAAATCCTGCCAGATTCATTGGGTAAAGATTTGCCATATACTTTTGATTTAAAAACTCTATTCTTGCTCCCTGCAAGATTTCAGAAATCCTAATTGTTTCTCCATTAGAAGTCTCTACTAGACACTCTTGTGTTAGTTTAATTAATGATTGATTTAAAAGTTTGCAAAACGAAGTATTAATAAAACTTTGGTTTGCACCAGAGTCAAATAATACCTTAGCAAAAACATCATTAACTATAAACGTATCAGTTATGGCATCTGGAATTATCTTGGCTTCATCTGCAGTCAGGACGAATGCTCTAGCATTTTTAGTGTTCCTGTTGTTCACAGCTGGAGCCAATTTCGGACAATTCGGCTTGATGTGACTTTTTTCTCCACAGTTGAAGCACAGTCCATTACTGGATTTTCTCCTGCAATCTTCTTCCTTGTGTCCTGGCATCTTGCAGAAATTGCAAAGAGTGGAGCATTTTCCCGAATGCTTTTTCTTGCAGACCTTGCAGAATGGTGCAGAGGTAGAACCCATATTCCTACGGTTGAAATTCCCAGAACGGAATTCTTGGGTAAACCTTTGAGCTAGGTTTCTCCTCTGGTCTTCTTCTCTAGTACGGATTAACTCATCTGTCAAGGTATTGGCTAGTTCTACAGCTTCTTCTATAGTTTGAGGTCTAGCTGCCTTGACTACGTGTCTAATCTCTCCAATAAATCCCCAGATGTAACGGGAGATTAATACCGGTTCAGGTGATGCAAGATTTGGTACTATTCTATCATATTCAAAGAATGTAGTAGTATAACCCTTACTATCTACCCCGGTCATCCTAAGGTTCAGAAACTTATTCGCTATCTGTTCCTTTTCGTTGGGATGGCAGAATTTCCTTTCTACCATATTTTTAAATTCCTCCCATTCCATGTTATATATCATATCACTTCCTTTTGATTAGAGGATAGTGTTCCACCATTCTAAGGCTGAGTTCTTAAACAGATTAGAAGCAAACATTATCTTATCTTCTTCAGCACACTTGCTTATTTTTAAAACAACCTCAGTTTTCTCTATCCAGCGTAGGGCTGCAATGGGTCCTTCATTGCCCGAGAATTCTATTGGTTTGCAGGACCAGAATTCTTTGTAAGAACAACCATAAGGCATGGTTCTTCTTCTTTTTGGGAATGGGCACTTGAAGTACGGGTCCATTGTTTACGCTGTGTTCTGGTTCAATCGGTCGCTTACTGCTATGCTTACTTTTATTATTCGCTTCCTGAACCGTTTGAATAATAAATGGCATTGCATCTATAATTCCTTGTGCCACTATGTGTTGAACGACACTATTATCCAGTTGGTTTCCATTGTTATTGATGCTCGGATTCTCATTAAACAAGTTAATGTTACTCTGGTTATCATTATTCAGATTTCCTTGATTTCCTTCGTCGGCCATCTGAATTTTAAACATTTACCCCGTCTTAATATTAATATAGTCAATCACATGACACGCAATTTAGCCAAAAGCGTCGATCATTGCGACTTACTCTATTTATAGCATGCATCTATTACACACCAGTACTGGAATTAAAATTACAATATCGACTGAAATTTAAAACTACACTACTAGCAGTAGGCATCCGTATATATATATATATATATATATATATATATATATATATATATTATACACATACACACATATTATATTATTTTATTATTATTATTACTACCGTTCCACCATCACATTCATGGATATGGATTCATCCAAAAATCCATATTGCGTTCGTCATACTTCCAGACGAGTCGCTCTCCCACCTGTCTCATTCGTTCACTACTTTCTAAAATTTCCTCACCAAATGTCCTAAGTTCTTGTACATTTTCTGCACTCATTGGGGGTGCAGGTTCTAGGACTGGGTTCGGAATCTGGGGTGCGGGTTCCTGGTATGGAGGTGTAGGTGCCTGGAATTGGTAAGGATCTTCTAAAATCTCCCTAATGTATTCATCATGGTAATAGGGATCTAAAGGATCCAAACCTCGGTAGGCTCCTATGTTTGGCATGGGCATGTCTTCATGTATCGGGTAACGTTGCACATAGTCCCTAACGTCATCCCACCAGGGGTCGTAATTTGGGTCTAAGGGGTTTGGTGTTGGTGCCCTAGGTATTTCTTCCGGATTGAAGTCATGCATTTCTACTTGGTTTTCAGGGTTTTCTATCTCTATGGGTTGGTCAGGAAGTGGTAGTTATGGTTGGGGTGCTATTATTTGTTCCAGATTAGGGTCAGCTGCAGTGGTTGCTAGTATATGGATGTTGGCTATACCCCTATTAATCACATCCTGGGCATAGGCATCGGTTTCTCTTTTAGTTGCTGCTAGTACTCTCTGTTCTTGTAACTTTTTCATACGCTTTCTACGCTCGTGTGCCCCTCGACTGAACCATCCCCTCTTTTTCTGAGGAAATGGCTCTTCTGACTGAGCCTTAAACACAAAGATTCCTTCTTCCGTATCAGCAGAGTACCCTGAGAGGGCAGGCTGAGAAGAGGAGGTGCCTTCGCTTCTAGGCGAACCAGACAATTGACGGTACGCGTCAGATGGTCCTTGGTCGCTCATACTGTAAACTAACAGATAGTCAAATAACACATAGCAATAAAATACAATTATGCACGTATTCCCGTAATTTATTTCCTAATAGATTTAATTTTGATGTCAGCAGAACACTTATGTGGCTGAATCAGTGGCTTAGCTCTGATACCACATTCTGTCGCAACCCCCAATCCCTAATCCCAGGGAACGGGCGGGCGCGAGCCAGTTTCGGTGGTATCGCGTATTGTCTAATTTGGCAACGGAATTTTTCATCAGGACTGTAGTTAGGAAATATTTGATCAGAGTAAAATACCGCATTTCCATAATATTAAACATATGGGATAAAAACCAAGTTCGTAGTACACACGTTTTCATATGAATAAATCCTATTTTATTTAATAAAAACATCTATTTTATTTTAGGTAACTTTATTGCCACTTTTCCAAGCCTTCAGTGCTGTCCAGCTGGCTTCTATTTGGCTTTCACAATTTGTTACCTGAAACGCGTTTTAAAAACATTTGTCTGTGGAAAATACTGGTGAGTGAATCCCAGTTTAATCAAGTTTAAGTAAAACCCATTGTACAGTATTGAGGGCGATCTCGCAATTACATTTGTTTCCAAGTTATATCAATTAACATCCATGGTATTGTCAGACCTGACTTGTGAAAATGTTACTCCTTGACCATGTGGTAACAAATTTTGTATACAAAACCCCAACATACTCATGATAATTGTATTCAAATACTCAATAACTGCTTAATATATAATTAATTGTATGAGGTTTTGTAAAAACAGTTTACAAAAAGGTTTACAAAAAGCGGATAAACTCACATTGCTGTCTTAGATTTTCTGTAAGGGTTTCCTGGTGACAATCTATAATTTACACAAATGCACACGCGTTAGTATAATAACCCCTTTTAACATTAGTAATACCCTCCCCGAGACGGCATTCCAATGACTACGTCGGGCAGAACCACGACAGCCGTTACGGAACCCTAGATCAATCGGGCAGCGTATCTAATACGTATCCAGGGGTTATAATACTTACAATGGAGTAGAATTTCGCTATTTAGGGGGTATTAGACCCGAGTATTATGCCTATTATCAGAGAATTCGTTTAGAATGAAAAGATTTGAGCGACGGAAAATGAAATCCCGAGGCCTTCTTATATAGGGTCTGACTTTCACTTTTACGCGGCCCGCGTAAATGTAGACAAGGGCCTACGCGGCCCGCGTCAACCCTGGTCAACGCTGTAGCTTGTCCGAGTCACTATGTAGGCTTGACGGGTGTTGGGCCACGTGGCGGCCCAGGGTTTCGCCAGGTTTTAAGTTGTTGTCGCCCGCGTAAGAGTAGCCAAAAGGCTACGCGGCCCACGTCAAACCCAAAAACTTGATTTTTAATTTATTTTAATAGTATTTAGGGTATTCGGGGCCCGTTTTCACGTATAGGGTGTATTTTGGGACATATTGGGATATTTTAATATATATTAGGGTGTCAGAAATATTATGAGGGTGTCGGTTTTCTTGATGATTGTTATACCATGGCATTATAGCCTAGTAACATTTCAGAGATGAGATAAGGCTTAGAGATCATTAGGTTTTGGGTTCAATTCTTACAAGAAGGTTTTTCCCAGATTTATTGGTTTTCCTCTTGAATTGGTGTATGGGCATTATTGCTTAGTAGAGATGGATATGATCGGGTGGTTTCGATGGTGGCACGAATCGGATATCGGATATTTCGAATCGGATTTTCGGATACAGATAGTTTTGAACACCCCTAATAGTAGGCATGGAGTGGCTTAGGCGAGTTCGTGCTGAAGTTGCTGTTATGAAAAGTTCATTCGTCTTCCTCTTCCAAACGGTGATTCTCTTCACGTCTATGGAGAGAAACCTTCTCAAGGTCTCTAGCTTATGTCGTGTATTCAAGCGAACAAGTGCTTACGCAAGGGTACCTTCGCCTTTCTCGCCCACATTGTGGAAAAGAAGGACAAAGGCCCAAGCATGAGTGACATTCCTATTGTACGTGATTTTCCTGATGTATTTCCCGATGATCTTCCTGATCCGCCTCCTGCACGTTCTATTGACTTCCGAATCGATTTAGTGCCTGGCGCTACGCCTGTCGCTAAGTCCCCTTATCGTTTAGCACCCTCTGAGATGCAAGAGCTTTCAAGCCAACTTCAAGAGCTTCTTGATAAAGGCTTTATACACCCTAGTACTTCTCCTTGGGGCGCTCCTGTCCTGTTCGTCAAAAAGAAAGATGGATCGTTTGGAATGTGTATTGACTATCGTGAGCTCAGCAAGCTTACTGTCAAGAACCGATATCCTCTTCCTCGCATTGACGATCTCTTCGATCAATTGCAAGGCGCGACCTGCTTTTCAAAGATCGATCTTCGTTCTGGATATCATCAACTTCGAGTCCTCGAAGAAGATTTACCCAAAACCGCCTTTCGTACACGATATGGTCATTACGAGTTCGTAGTCATGCTCTTTGGTTTGACCAACGCACCTGCTGTTTTCATGGATTTGATGAACCGCGTGTGCAAAGCGTACTTGGACCGTTTCATGATCGTCTTCATCGATGATATTCTCATTTACTCCAAGACCCAAGAAGAGCACGAGCAACACTTGCGTCTTATCCTTTAGCTTCTACTCGCTGAACGTCTTTACGCCAAATTCTCTAAATGTGAATTTTGGTTGAAAGAAGTTCAATTCCTTGGTCATACCATCAACGAACTTGGTATTCAAGTTGACCCTACTAAAATCGAAGCTGTGAAGAACTGGATTGCACCTAAATCCCCGTCCGAAATTCGTTCTTTCCTTGTTCTTGCTGGTTCCTATCGTCGTTTCATTTCTAACTTTTTGAAAATCGTCGTTCCTCTTACCTCCTTGACTCAAAAAGAGAAACCTTTTATTTGGGGTCCTGAACAAGAGGAATCTTTCCAAACACGCAAGGACATGCTTTGCAATTGAATAATGAACTTTGCATGTGTTGTTTAGTTTATTATGGTGTTTGGATAATTGTTTGTAAATTGTTACTTTGTGTTTGATCATAGTTCTAAACCATACGTTCTTCGTGACGTTGGCAATGGAGATATTGTGGGAGGGATTAGGGTTGGATATATGTTAATTGGTCATCGGGTAACAACCTTGCGTTCTAGGAATCCGAGTACTTAGTTCCCTTTCATCACAAATGATTAATCATACATGAACCATGTCTATGTGGTTCTTTCCAGTTTAGCATGAACATTAGTGTCACTTAAAACCTAAAACTTGGTATGATTACTACCTCTTTAATCTGTTTACAAACTTAATAGTGATTTGCGATTTAATTTAGTTACATTTAGTTAAACAAACCAATCAATCAAAACTCTGAATTTATATTTTTCTGCAACTTAGTTCTAATTTAATCATTTAGAAAGCAAATTAGTAAACACGCATTCCACAAACTCCCTGTGTTCGATACTCACTTACCACTATCTATTTAGTTGTAATTGGATTATTTTTTAGTGAGTCTTCGACATCACGTCAAATTTTGGCGCCGTTGTCGGGGAGTAGTGCGCAACGTGTGTTTTATTTAGTAGTTTTTGTTTGTTATTTTCGGGTTTATGCTGGTTGTGTTTAGTGTGCAGGTATTTACAGGTGCATGCATACGAGAGGGTCTCACGTGTAGCAAAGGAGATGTTGCTGGGTAAGAGATTCTTGATTGGGCTTTGGTGAAAGTTGTTGATGCAGGTGATCGTGTGATCGTAGTTAATGTTTGTTGAAAGTCAAGTTGTATTCAAATCCTATTGATTTTTTTCAAAGTAAAGATTTTAAGTTTGTTAGTATATTCGTTTGATGTTTTACAACTTATGTATCGAAGTTTGATAAACACATTTCCAACAGATATGAACATTCGGGAAAGTAATTCCCTTCTAAAAAAATATATAGCATTAGCTATTTCTTGGGCTATTATATTTTCTACAGCATTTTTATTCAAAAGATTTTCATTATTAGCATGAACTTCTGGATTATGTGATACTTCATTCGACATCTGAATTGCAAACATTTTTAATTATTAATATCACAGAATATAAAAAACAAAACAATACTTTCAAGAATCATATATGCATATACATATATATATACATATATTTAAATCTACAAAAATAACACATAGGTTACTTTGTATTAATTTCCTAACTTTATTGTTTAAGTTTAGGTATTAAAAGAACACCTAAATAACTTAAACAAGTGGCTCTGATACCACCTTCTGTCACAGCCCCCGACCCCACCCTGGGAGCGGGAGCCGTGAACCAGTCAAATGGTATCGGTGTTTATTAATTATGCAGCGAAAAAAAAATTTCATCAGGATCGTAGTTAGGAAATAATTTCAGAGTTTATAAAACACCAACTTTTAATATTAAATAAATGGGCTAAAATCCATATTCAATTCAATTGTTTTTATAGGGATAAACCCAAATAAATAAAACATAATTTCTTCTTTTATTCAGGTATTTATAGCCACTTTATTTAAGCCTTCAGTGCTCCATAGCTGGCTTATATTATCTTTACAGCAAATTACCTGAAACACGTTTGGAAAACATTTTACCAGTAATAAATACTGGCAAGTTCATTCCATTTTTATAAAAATATGTTGTTATACGTTTACAGCAATAAGGTTTTTTTTATATTTGTTTATATTTACCCAACTCAAGCAGTATTTGTCACATGGTGGCAGTTCCGATGTGACAGTGGTCATATCACTCATTGGCTCACTTTCGTCTAATAGTGAATTTATCAAGTAATTATATTTTACTATTATTCAAAGTATCTGTCACTAGGCAATTTCCATGACGATGGTCATATCACTGTTGATCATTCTTTCAACTCGTGACTATGGTCATAACACTGTTGATCATTCTCTCAACTAGTGCTTGGGGTCATAACACTGTTGATCATTCTCTCAACTAATGCCTTTGGTCATGTCACTGTTGATCATTCTCTCAACTAGTGACTGTGGTCATAACACTCTTGATCATTCTCTCAACTAGTGTCTTTGGTCATGTCACTGTTGATCAATCTCTCAGCTAGTGACTCTAAACTTAGTAGTGTCTCATGACATTACTTTGTCAAATATATTTTCTATAGCACAAAACCAATTAGCCCAGAAAATAAAATATATCAATTTCTATCAAACTAATAGCTATAACTTTATAATATATTAATTAAATAATTATACGATTATTATTTAATATATTAACGGGACTAGGATTTAAAATAAAATTCCCGAGATATATCTTAATATATTAAAAGTTAAATATATATTTAACATATATCATTTAAGATATACATTAAGGTTTATATATTATACATATTAAGGTTTATAATATACTATTTTAAATATTAAATATAATATTTAAATCTCAAGATATATATCTTACAACAACAATAAATTTATTTGAAATGATAACTCAATAAAGTAAGTAGTATATTAAAACACATCAATGATTATTATAGTGTTGATATTTTAACAAAGAGTTTAAAGATTTACGTTATGTGCTAAATGATAAATATTAATTTTTACACTGGAATAATTGTATATTGAGAATGTATTTAACACGATAGGCATTGTCCTGTGATTACCAATAACTAAATACATACTACATGCTCTATAATTTCATTACTTATTATTATATTTTACTAAAATAGTAAAAATGATGTATATAATAGTTAATACTTAGTATTATTATATTTTTTTTGTTTACATGACAACTCCATATTCCCTAGCCTCTATATCGATGTTTTACAAATCGTTGTTAGGCTACTGACTAATAATATGCATCATTATTCACCTACAAAATTAAAATTAAAATATAACTTTCAAGTAGAACTTTAAATATTTTATAGTTTAATTAAATATTGTGCATAACAATATTTAATTACGCACTTTATGTCATATTTATTTACTTATAGATTACAAAGACTTAATCACTGTAAGTATAACTGAAAAACATTTAATTTTTTTTAAAATGATTTGATGAAAATAAGAATGACTCACAAACTGTGAGAAAAGAAAATGGACTCACTTTGTAACTTTAGGGTTCAACTAGAAAGTCTCCTGATATAATCTTGGGTATAACTCCTGAGCTATTTAATAAATATATATAATGCACCCGCGTTAAATATAATAACCCAATTCAACTTTATCCCTACGTCACGAGACAGAACCCTAACGAACTTAGTCGGGCAGAGCCTTGACATGCGTTATAGGGCCCTAGATCAATCAGACAGGGTGTCAGTGATCAGGGGTTAAAACACTTAAAACAGGACAGGGCTTTAGAGTATAATATGTATAATATTTAAGAAAATTTCAAAATATAAAGAGACAGAAGGAAGATAGCGAGAGAGTATAGAAGGATGAAAAGGAAAAATGAGGACTAACTTCCAATTTATATGAAAGTAAACTTAAGGCTTAAGGCTTTCACCTCCACGTTGACACGTTAATTATTATTTCTTTTTATTATTATTTTAAAAGCCACGTAAATATCTTCATTGTTAACTGTCTGAATTTTAATTATTATTTTATTATTATATATATTATAATTAATTCAACTGCTTCACTTATTTGGCGTTTATAACTTCTAAAATATAACGTTTTATAAAACAATGAATATGTCTTTAGAACGAGAATATTTGTATCTACAATTTGAACCAAGTTTCATTAAAAATGGAGTAGGTTCAAATATATTGTATTTTTATAATTTAATTATTAAACGGTCACTAGGCTCGTCTAGGTACTTCATATTTCTAACAGTCGACTTACCCGTAATCTACCCGTTTAATAATATAAGTTTTATATACTTTATTTTAATATAGAAAATAGAAATGTCACACATATATAAGCCAATTAATTAGTATAACATTCCAACCAAATATATATAAAATAGTTTTTAAAACTATATGGGTTGAATAATTATTTTAAAAATAAAACTAGTTACTAGTGGTTAATAAATTTAAACAACCTATAATTCTTATATATAAAAAAAATTTGATATGTTACACTTCCTATATATAAGTGCTTCCGTCATGTTGCCGAACTTTCGTAACACGTGCCATGCGGGATTTCGTTGTTTGTGGTCCGTTAACACTAATCTATTGAAATCTATGGAAAACTATGACATCTATTGAAGCCTATTTGAATCTATTAAAGTCTATTGGATCTATTGAAGACTATTTGAAATCTATCGTAATCTATTGAAATCTATCGTAATCTATTGAAATCTATGTGAAACTATGATAATGATGATGAGTGTGGTTGCGACACGTAACATGACACCGAGTACGGGGTCGAAGCGATTGTGCCCGATGTGTGGTGGATACGCCGATGGTACTTCCTATATATAAGCGTTTCTGACACGTCGCCAAACTTTGTACAACGTGCCATGCGAAGGTCGTGGGTTGCGGTATCTATGTGGATCTTGAGTCTTAGTTTATCGTGTGTGAATCTATACTAATCTAGACTTATATGATCCCTTTGTTGGATCTTTAGGATGTCTTCCCGAAGGCACTTCGACACTCTCAAGAGATCAAGGGAAAAGTCTCAGAAAAAGATGATGTCCTTCATGGCCGATCACATCGCTCGAGTCGTGCCAAAGATCGTCTCTGAGATCCAAGGATCGAACACTCCTCCCTCTTCTGTAGACTCTAAGATGGAGAAAGAAAAGTCTACCAAGTTCAGCTATAAACATTTTGTTTCTTGCAAAACTAAGTCCTTCACGGGCAGTGATGGGGTGATTGCTGTGCTCGAGTGGTTTGACAGCATCGAGGTTACCTTCATCAACATTGAATGCCCAGAGCATCTAAAGACTAGGAGCGCAATGGGAATGTTTCAAGGCAGAGCGTTAGAGTGGTGGACAAATGAGAGAAACATTCGATCGAATGAAGAAGCCTATGCACTTCCATGGGCTGAGGTGCGAAAATTGATGATGCTTGAATTCTTCCATCCTCATGAAAAACTGAAGCTCGAAGAAGAATTTTGGCACTTGAAGCAGATTGGTGATGATAATCTGGCTTATACTACCCGTTTCAAGCAACTCAGCTTGATTGTTCCTCACTTGGTTTCAACTCCTAAGCGAATGATAACCAAGTATCTCAATGGTCTACCTCCTGCTATGCGTGATTCTATTGAAGCAGCTCAACTCGGAAATATTGAGGAAGTCTACCGTCTCACAGCTAGTCTCAACAACAATCGAGTTCGTGATAAGCAGTTTGCTCACCCTGCTCCCTCCAATTCTTCACATCAAGTTACCCAGCAGCCAAGTGGCAGCAAGAACAAGAGGCGAAAGTCTCAGGGTTCAGGATGCAATGTTATTGTTCCTACTGCGAATCCTGCTGCTAAGCTGCTCCTGCTGCTATCGCTCAAAACACTGCTGCCCCTAAAGTCAAGAAACAATACACTGGGTCTTACCCTAAGTGTACAACTTGTAATTTTCATCATTTTGTTGCTTCTTCATGTCGTTTGTGCACCACTGCAATCGCTATGGTCACACGACTCCCTATTGCCATCAAGCTAACCCAGCTCAGCAAGCTCAACAAGCCCCAGCTCAAGCAGCCCTACCAGCTCTCCCAGCTCCTCCACAGAATCCGGAGCCAGTCAACGCTGCTCGTGCATGCTACAAATTTGGAGATACTACTCACCTTCGTAACCAGTGTCCTCAGCTGAACCAGGACCAGCAGCTAGCCGCTCGTGGACGAGCGTTCAATCTCAATGCTAATCAGGCTCGTAACGATAATGATGTCGTGAATGGTACATTTCTTGTGAATAACCTTTATGCTTTTATACTATTTGAGACTGGTGCCGATAGAAGCTTTGTGTCCGTAGAATTTGAATCTTTGCTAAATTGTGCACGCTCTGTGTTACCTAATTCGTTTTCGGTAGAGATTGCCGATGGAAAATCTATTCCTGTTGATTCTATTCTTCGTGGTTGTTCCTTGATTCTTAATGACCACGTGTTCACTATTGATCTAATACCCATGCAATTGGGTAGTTTTAATGTCATTATCGGTATGGATTGGTTGCGTAAGAACCATGCCGAGATCGCTTGTCACGAAAAGTTTGTTCGTCTACCTCTACCGTCTGGTGATATCTTGCATGCCTATGGAGACCGACCTTCGAAAGGGCTGAGGCTGATGTCATGCACACAAGCGAGCAGGTGCTTACGTAAACAGAACCTTGCTTTCTTGGCCCACGTGGTGGAACAAAAGAGCAAGGGGAAGAACATAAGCGATGTTCTAGTGGTGTGTGATTTCCCCGATGTCTTTCCCGAAGATCTTCCTGGTCTTCCTCCTCCTAGATCTGTTGATTTTCGTATTGATCTCGTACCTGGTGCGACTCCTGTCGCCAAGGCTCCCTATCGTCTTGCACCTTCCGAGATGCAAGAATTATCTAGTCAGCTTCAGGAACTACTCGACAAGGGATTTATTCGTCCAAGTACCTCCCCGTGTGGTGCTCCCGTGCTATTCGTCAAGAAGAAATATGGTTCGTTCCGTATGTGTATCGACTACCGTGAACTTAATAAGCTTACCATTAAAAATCGTTACCCTCTACCCCGTATCGATGATTTATTTGACCAACTACAAAGCGTGTCCTGTTTCTCGAAAATCTATCTTTGTTCTGGTTATCATCAGCTTCGTGTACTCGAGGATGATATACCCAAGACCGCATATCGTACTCATTATGGACACTACGAGTTCGTGGTGATGCCTTTTGGATTGACCAACGCACCCGCTGTGTTCATGGATCTGATGAACCGTGTTTGTAAGCCTTATCTTGATCGTTTTGCGATAATCTTTATTGATGATATTCTCATTTATTCTAAAACTAAAGCTTATCATGCTCGACATTTACGCTTTATGCTTGAACTCTTACGTGTTGAACGTTTGTATGCTAAATTTTCTAAGTGTGAGTTTTGGATCAATGAAGTGCAATTTCTTAGTCACGTCGTTAGTAAGCAAGGTATTCATGTTGACCCGTCTAAAATCGAAGCTGTGAAGAATTGGAGTACGCCTAAATCTGCATCTAAGATTCGTTCCTTTCTAGGATTGGCGGGTCTCAGACTTTTCTAAGATCGTTGTTCCCCTCACTTCGTTGACTCAGAAAGAGAGACCTTTTGTTTGGGGTCCCGAACAAGATAAATCTTTTCAAACTCTTAAGACTCTTTTGTGTAATGCTCCTATTTTAACACTCCCCAATGGGAATGATGACTTCGCGGTATACTGCGATGCCTCGAACCGAGGCTTGGGCTGTGTGCTCATGCAGTGAGACAAGGTTATCGTTTGCCTCCCGTCAACTCAAAGTACACGAGAAAAACTATACTACTCACGATCTGGAGCCTGGTGCAGTTGTGTTTGCGTTAAAGATATGGCGACACTACCTGTATGGGACTAAGTGTGTGGTTTTCACTGACCATAGGAGCCTTCAACATATCTTTGACCAAAAGGAACTGAACATGCGACAGAGGCGTTGGGTGGAATTGCTTAACGACTACGACTGCGAAATTCGCTATCATCCTGGCAAGGCGAATGTAGTGGCCGATGCTCTTAGTCGTAAAACTCATGTGATTATGTGAATGCTATTCGTATTTCTAATGATCTCCATGCATGTATTCGTGATGCTCAGTATTTGTCAGCGAATGAAGGAAGTCTAGAAGTGGAAATCCAAGGCGCTAAGATTGAACAACTAGAAATTAAACCAAACGGACTACAATACTACCTTAATCGCATCTGGGTACCGGGTCGCGATAATCTTCGAGAGCTCATTATGAATGAGGCTCACAAATCCCATTACTCCATTCATCTGGGCGCTGATAAGATGTACCATGACTTGCGTACAACTTATTGGTGGCCTGGAATGAAAAGGGATATTGCTTTATATGTTTCTAAATGCCTTAGTTGTACGAAAGTTAAGGCTGAACATCAACATCCTTCAGGTCTCTTAGAACAGCCCGAAATCCCAGTTTGGAAGTGGGATAGCATCGCTATGGACTTTATTACCAAGCTACCTCAAACACCGTTGGGTCACGATAGTATCTCGGTAATAATTGATCGTTTGACCAAATCAGCCTACTTTCTTCCTATTCGTGAAGATTATAAAGTGGAGAAACTTGCTCGAATCTATACTAATGAGATTATATGCCGTCATGGCATACCTCTTGACATAATCTTGGACTGTGATGGTCGTTTTACTTCACGTATTTGGCAAACCTTTCAATCCGCTATGGGTACTCATTTGAATCTTAGCACGGCCTTTCATCCCCAAACGGATGGACAGACCGAGCGTACTATTCAGACCCTAGAGGATATGCTCCGTTCATGTGTCATCGACTTTGGTGGTAACTGGGATGTACATTTACCATTGATTGAGTTCTCGTACAACAACAGCTATCATTCTAGTATTCAGATGGCTCCTTTCGAAGCTTTGTATGGCCGCAAGTGTCGATCTCCTCTCAGCTGGCATGAGGATGGTGACAAGCAGTTTACTGGCCCTGAAATCATTTAAGAGACTACGGATAAGATTCTTCAGATCCGTGATAACTTGATCAAGGCTAGGAGCAGACAAAAGATCTATGCTGATAATAGGCGCAGGACTCTGGAATTTGATGTTGGTGACTGAGTTCTTCTCAAGGTATCTCCCTGGAAGGGAGTAGTTCGTTTTGGTAAGAAGGGAAAGCTCGCTCCTCGCTATGTAGGTCCTTTCAAGATACTCGAAAGGATTGGCAAGGTAGCGTACAGACTCGACCTGCCACAAGAGCTAAACAACGTACATCCAGTGTTCCACGTATCCAATCTACGTAAATGCCTAGCCGACGAGTAACTGCAGGTTCCATCGAAGACTTACAAATAAACGAAGCGGTACACTTTATGGAGAAACCGGTCGAAATCATGGATCAAGGAGTCATGTGATTGAGGCGCAGCAAAATTCCCATTGTCAAGGTTCGATGGGAAGGAAAGCGTGGCGCTGAATTCACTTGGGAATTGAAAAGTGAGATGAAGGCCAAGTATCCGCAGCTCTTTGAGCAGTCTTCCTCTAAGATTTCGGGGATGAAATCTCCTAAAGGAGGGGAGACTGTAACGCCATGCATCCCTAAACTTTAGGCTTTTGGCAATTTTAGTCCCCGGACTTTGCATATTATCAATTTTAGTCCCTGAACTATGTAGTCATATATACTTTGGTACTTGGTGAATTCTATGTCATATACTATATACTTAAAATGCCTAATTCTATATACTTGAAATGCCTAATTCTATATACTTGGAATGCCTAATTCTATATACTTGGAATGCCTAATTCTATATGCTTGGAATGCCTAATTCTTGATACCTTGGTGCTTGACTCTTGAGGCTCGTGAAACTTGAGACTTGGTTAAACGAGGGACTGGAGTCTTGTCACTGGCGGAAACTACGAAATTTGGAAATCTTTTGTGTTATTGCTATAATCTAGTTATATTGTTACCCAATAAATATGCAACGCAACGCTTAATCTAACTTGCAAATTGAATCAAAGACAGTGGAACGGAAAGATAGGATTGGCCGAGTGGCAATCCGATCAGATGGCCACTAGATCGGACCACCATCCGATCCGTGTGCACCGCCTTCACATCTCCTCACACTATAAATAGGCCTGTCACATCACCATTCTCACTGATGTGACAGCCTCACTCGACCAGACGCACGCACTCCTATTTTCCTCCATTTCTTGGCGATATCGGTACGTTTTACACTTGATTCTTGTACTTTCTTGATCTACACTTCATTCCCTACGAGATTCTCCTTTGAAATCTCACTTTTCACCATGAAATCTCTTAGATCTAAGTTCTTAAGGATGACGTCATCATGGTGGTTTGTATAAACTACTATATGATGTCATTCCTGGTAGAATCTAGCTCAGATCTGAGAAATTCCATGTGTTTTTCACCGAATCTAAGCTAGATCTGAAATGTTTCATAACAAAACCTTAGGTTATTTGCATTCTCTCACTTTAAACGGGGGAATCCGGGTCTAAACGGACTGTATACTTGTTAGTTAGTCTGGAGTCTGCTTGGAAAGGGATTGTTACCGGAGAAGATGACCGGAGTACGGATTCTGACATGAACACCGTCACGAACGGACGACTGAGTGGACTGGGGTGATTCCCACCCGATCGGATCGGCTGTACACCGAGGGGTTCACCGTTGTCTTAGCACGTACCACGTCATCGTGGCTTTAAACAGAAACTTAGAGTTTTACAAAATTGAGAACGGGACAAGGTACCCGATCGAGTGGCAGCGGCTATCCGATCGAGCAGCCATCTGATTGAGTGACACTTGTCCTCGACCCTAAACACTCTTGAAACTTTGAAGTCCTGATCGTCGAGTGGCAGCTTGATTGGATAGCCATCCGATCGAGCAGCCATCTGATCGAGGCACAATGGGTCTTGAACTTGGATCGAGTGGTGACCCAATCAGAGAGCCATCCGATCGGACATCCATCCGTTCCCTCACACACTTGTCACTCAGTCGACTGGCAATTCGATCGGATGACCATCCGATCGGACAGCCATCCGATTCAGTGACTAGTCCAACACTTGTGCAATCTCATTGTTTTGACCGACACTTATCCGCTGTAATCTAATCAGGCTAACTCTATAGAGCTCCCCTTGATCCAATAAGAGTTGAACTGTTAAGCAATCACTGTGAGTATACTCGATCCTTTTTTGTTTTAAACTTTGGGATGTAACATGTATTCTACTAAACTACGATACTTGAGACTTTCGCAAACTAAACTCTATCCCGCTTGTATGTTAAACTTGTGATTCTTGTATTCTATTTATGCTATGTGAACGTTTAATCCAGGGTGTGTAGTTCCGCCTAAACAATAGTAGCGCTATAGGAGATGCACCTCCCCATTATTCTCGGGGGTATTGTTAGGAGGATTCTAGTTTTCCTTGAGACTTGGGAAAACAAGAAAGCATCGGGATACTTGGGCTATCACTTGTTGGACTGCGAACACTAGCATGACTAAAACTATTTTGTTACACTTACATACGGATATGAGTTGTTTTAATCTATTATACTATTACTCATACTTGTATACTCGCAGGTACATTTTTGTACTGATCCTATTTTAATACATGTTGCAAGCTGATAGGATGCTGAGGAAGCAAGTGAATCAAGCTAGGGTGATGCTTAGAAACCCACGTAGTTAATTAAACTTTGAACAGTATTTAATATTTGGTGTAATTGGATACTTTGTGATGGTTGTTTGGCTTAGACAATGTTTGAATTTATCTAATTTCTTATGAAACTATTTAGTGTTATGGAATCTCATGAGCAATCTGGACGCTTAGTGCTCGCACCCCGATGTTTCCACCATCGGTTGGGGTGTAACATGATAAAGCAACGTACAATTGACCATGTGTGAAAATGGGTTGTCTCAAGTACAAACCAACTTTTAAGACCGTTGAGCATATTCAGTGAGTATATTCTTTGTTGTGTATGATTTGCATCTTCAATTACACAACTATGCAATGCCATATCATCTCATGGTTCGATCTGATCCACTAATCATCATGGTCTAAATCACTATTAAAAACAATTTTAGCATTATCGTTTGGATTTAACTCCTATTTAAAAAACAGTTCTTAATGTAAATGATTTTCAATCAAACAAAAATGTAAAATATATTGTCTGTTACTCTTTGGTAAGAACACAAATTTTTTTTGTTGTGTCCTTTGTTTTTGTTTTATAAGAACTGCCGTTATTAAATCACGACTAAGTGAAGGATACATTAGGTCTTTTAGGCTTTTGACGTCTAAACCATCTGACTGGTTATACCAAGAGTTGAACAAACATGCCCCTAATGATTACAGATTTGTAAAAACATAAAGGTTAGCAACTTTAACAAAAACTAAAATTAAAAAAAAAAAGCAAACAAAAGAAAACTTACCATAAAATATATAAATTAATACTCAAGTATTAACTATTTTCAAGATTGTGAATACCAAATATTATTTTTTTCCATCTGCGGTAGCTTTACATGTTGCTTAAATTTGATAAACAAAAGTAGTTTTTAAACCTTTATAAATCATTTTTTGACACTTCCATTATGAATATAATTTGATGTATTAGACTCTTTTCAACTCATTTAAGTTTTTTACTACAACAAAAATATGATCTAAAGTTAAAAGAGTGCCTGCAAAATCCAATCTAGAGGACACATATGGGTCGTAGCAATGAAACAAATTAAATCTAAACCCAGCTTGCTAAAGTGTTCCTGCAAAGCGACACCTTTTATGTACCAAATATATTACCAGAACAGGTTTTATTAAATAATAAACCCATTTCTTGTTGATATTTCTTTCCTTAATAGTATAATTAGAGTTATTCCAACATGCTAAGTTTCTCCAAGTTTGTTCGGGTATTCAATATTAAAGAAGGAATAAAAACATACCGGGTCCTATCAGACTGTCTCAAAAGTCGGGCTTTCTTTAAAACATACCTAAGATAACAAAGATTTCATCAATCAAATGAGCCTAACAAACCGAGAATTATTCTGATTATAGTTAGAACACTTGGAACACGAAAAGATTGTAACATATAATTTTTAGAGTAAACTTCCGTTTTGCTCCCTGTGGTTTGGTCACTTTAATGGTTTTTCCCCAAACCTTTAAAAATAGCCAGTTTACTCCCTGATCTATGAAGCTCATCACCATTTTACTCCCCGCCCTAAACGACATCCATTTACATCGTTAAATCCTGGTCATCTGCCCCTCACATGAGGGGCATTTCAGTCTTTTCTCATTCTCTCAATTATTATTTAGTATTTATATATAAAAAAGAAAAAAACAACTATTTTTCATGATTAATACATGTATTAACAGGTCTTTTGATTAAAGAAAAAACCATATATCAACATCATCATTCACATTTAACAACTCACAATCAAGGATCACCACCCACCGTCTGCACCTGAGAAACACCACCTCCCTTCATCTGCACCTGACAACCATCACCTCCCTCCATCTCCACCTGGCATCCACCTTGCACCACCCCACCTGAGCACCACCTTGCACCACCCCCTACTGACCACCAACATAAACCACCAACATCGGAGATCTCTGAACACCACCCAACGACGCTTCTAATGGACTCCATCGTCACCGTCATAATCCGAGTGTGCAAAGCCGCCGGAGCTAGAGCTCTTGGCTCGAAACCCTAGGAGGCTGTTGTCTTCTGAACTCAGATCCACCGTCATTTATCATCAAAATCCCCAATTTTTTTCAACAAAACTAACCCTAGAATCAAATCCCGATTTTTATCATCAAATCCCCAAATTTAAAAAAGAAAACACAAGAACAGGGAGAGAGAGATGAATTACTGTCGTGAGTTATAAAATGTGCATATGCAGGGATTATTGATGGTGGTGATGGCGATGATGGCGGCAGGTGGTGGTTGTGGGTGGTGATAGAGAAGGTAGAAAGAGAGACGGGTAAGACAGAGTGTGTGGATTGGGCGGGGTTGGTCGCTGATGGTGGTGATGGCGATGTGGCGGCGGGTGATGGTTGTGGTGGTGATGGCCGTGAGTGGTGGTTGTAATGGTGGCAATGAATTTCTTTTGAAGCTTCAAAAATATGCAGGTCTTATTTCTTCAACAAGATGGCAGGAGATAAGTTAGGGTTTTAAATGAAGGGTATAAAATATCTTGGAGGAAAAAAAGACAGAAATGCCCCTCATGTGAGGGGCACGTGACTAACACTTAACAGCTAAAATGGACGCCGTTTGGGGCGGGGAGAAAATTGGTGAAAAAGTAGTAACATCAGGGAGTAAAATGGCTATTTTTAAAGGTTTGGGGCAAAACCGTTAAAGTGACCAAACCACAGGGAGCAAAACGGAAGTTTACTCTAATTTTTAAGTGTACATCAGTATTTTCAATTCTCAAAGCAGGGGTGTCATGTGCAACATTACATAAGAATTACATTAAACAGATTAACTACCTACTCTACAAAAGAATGTCCAATGTGAGATTACATCTAAATTATATCAATCAAATTAACAATCTTTTAGAACAAAAGAATGTCTCAAAATCTGTTTCCGTTCTTTAAAAACCATCTCAGGTCCCTAGAATAGAAATCATCCTTGTCTACTTTCTCATTTGGGCCCTCTCTAACAACATTCTAGGTCATTCATTTTAGCTACTAAAACAATAATTCAACAAATAATCAAATTTTATCATATTTAGTAAAAATAGACATAAGACATAAATCTAACATTTTTGAAGAGTGCCTTAATCCCACATATCTAGTAAGGGGTGACAACATAGATAAAACCTCATGGTAGAAATTCTTCTTAGAAATGTTTTAAGTTTAATAATGATACCTCGATTGTTCTTTTTCTCCACATCAAGCTTCCAATCATTCACCGAAGAATCAACGACGGATTGATCTTCAACTTAAGGTATCATAGTTATTGATTTAGGACCTGGATCATAAAATTGCATAATTTACATAACTTATCAAAAATAAATTTATGAAACTTGCACGAAAGGATGTGGTTTGAAGCTAACAAAGGTATCAGGAATAAAGTAAGAACACTCATATACGGATTCATATAATCACATTTAGTATATTATAATTAAATAAAATTGAATAAAATTTTTGCTCTTTCAGTTAGAAGAATATTATGCGGAAACCAAGTAGAACCATATGTCCAGTTTTGTGCTAATAAAAAGAATTTATTCTGGCGGTAAAAATAATAAATAAATTTTGTCAACATATCAGAACCAGGAGGTACTTACAGTTAGTTCCCATGAAATCAGTGCATATAATGGGTGGCACTGGGTAATGATTCTGGTCAAACTGCTGAAAATGGGTCTGATCAGATTGGATAATAGGTCAAAACCAATAAGGTTAGGTTGTTTAATAGACTAAAAGGGTCAGAAAAGGACCCGTAAACTCCATCACGCATATCTAGCGACCACAAAACTTCACTTTATAGAACCTCGTTTTATAAACGAACCAGAAAAGTTGATTACCTTTATATCTAGTATTCCTTTGGTTTGTTGGGTATTCAATATTATAGTCACCACATATGTGACACGAATTAATGATGGAAAATAAAACCTTACCTTTTCTTTTCACGTTGATGCTTCACAAATCACAAGTACTGGCGTATAGCAAAACCAAAAGATCCTTTCCATATCTACTCCAATATTTCATAGTTCTTCAATAGATCAAATCCAAATTCCAAACGTCTCCCAAATGAGTTCTGGTTAACAACCACTATAACTTGCATTAAACCCTTGGCCCCCGATGTGGCAAATTTCACAATGTCGCCAAGAACGCCCCATAACCATCCTGTCACGTTTCAATAGCTTAATAAATATCATCTTGCGGACGTTGTTTTAAGCCCCCAAAACACAAAACAACTATGCAGATATCACATGCAGTACATATACATCTTACACCTATATGCTCAAACAAACCAAGTACATACACACATGAAAAGATGATACATTGTAACTGTACCTATGAGTCTTTGGATTTAGACAAAAAATTGGGTGCAGAAATGAATCGCATCCAACTTTTGGGAGTTACTCCAGATTAATACATACGTATAATGGTTGAATTAATTAAACCTCACCTTCTATGATGACATGACTCGTCGATAAAATCTCGGTCGAACCTTCACACCCCCCCCCCCCAATTTGCAAACGAAACATATACATATTAGCTCTAAGTCTAAGAGATTGCACAACTCAGTCTCAACAAATGTATTAAAAGTGAGGGTTTGAGGACTAATACTAAAATCATTATTTAAAACAGTTACCAATGGGTCCTGTTTTTCACAGTCGGTTATTATATCTATACCACAAAGCAAACCAACCACTATGATTAGACCATTTGTGAGGTAACCAAAAGAAATTTAAAAGTTCACCATGAAACGAACCGATGAGTTATTTGAATTACTTTATTGTTTAAACTAAACTATTAACACTGCTAGTTGTTATTGATTACCAACCCCACCTTCAATTTGTCGTCACTGGTTTCCGGCTCCAGAACACACTCTCTAGAAATGTAAAACTGAAGCAAAAGCGGAAGATATTCCAGGGAGATACATACCATTCTTAGAAAACACAAAGAGGATATAAAGAGAGCGTTTCACCAATGCGACACCATGCCTGCGATTAATGGCGAAACAAATCAATTTATAAATCTCATGTAATGTCAAGAAGTATAAAATATGGTACAGAAACTGTGATTCACCAATCCACCTTCGTTTGCTACAGTAGTATTTTGTGATGGTTATGTGCAAAATGATAATATTCAAGGTCAAATGTAATAAAAGTTGAATACTTTGTTTACCTCTGTGAAAAATGTGTGAACAAATGGATTGTAGATATACGGAATTGCTACCTGAAAAGGCATTCATCTTCAAGAATATCGCTATTGAAAAATAAAACCTGTAAAATTGCTACCTGAGAACCATCAAAAACAGAAAACATTTAACACACGATAATTAAGTTGTACAGAAGCTGTTAAAAGGCAGTAGTCTCTGAAGGAGACAGTTCATAAGAAAAGTTAATGAATAGTGTTTAACATTCATAGTCAATAGTATGTCTTTAACCTATTTCCAAAGACTTATGTGTTATTACAATCAAGACAGGAAAAGAACAGCATGATTCGCATACACACTACAGAGTAACACACTTTAAAGGCAACAACTGCATAACACACATTAAGCGAATAGAGAAGGCATAAAGCCAAACTACATAAAAAACTAATACAATACAATACGCAAAGCAATAGTCTCTTTACATACTTAACATCAAAAACATGACCCACATATGACAAGTACTCCTAACCTGACTCCCCCTTTCTCCTTTGCCGGTAAGAATCACTAAACCCTGATAATCCATACAGCTTTTAAATTTCTGGTATGTGATAAAGAAAGAAAAAGGTTACATGTTGTTGCTTTGATGTTCCACTACCAGATAAACTACAGAAAATAAGTTACTAAGATTGGCAATGTTAAAGACACAGTTGCCGTTGAATTTTACTTATGAAAGGTCTAGACATGCACTGCAATCCCAAGATTAAAGTAGATAAACACACATCAAGTAAACAAAACAATAATTCCAAAACCTTATCCACTAAAGCACAAACCCAAGTATCCCTATCGCGCATTGCGCAAGTGTTTATTGCGGGCTATTTTGACATGACAGCGAAACCCATATTAGGCGCGAAAACCCTATCACTCTATGCCCTCGCAAGTTTCATAACAAAACTAATCACCCCTTTGAAAATTAATATAATGTTATGAAGCAACATAATGAGAGGCATATCATCATCAGCTTGAACTCGCTTTAAAAAAGGAATAAGATATGAGTTTGTCTTCATATAAACTTGTTCTAACTCCCTATCAATCCATGCGTATATAGCCCCCCATCGACTCTTCATTTCCCAAGTAACCCCTAATCCCACAGGCCACAACACTGACTTTCACTCGTAGAAAATGTCACCCTGCAACATATTTCTAAAGGGTCACTAATAAAACTATAATTTCATTAGATATTTTAATTAGTCGTATGTGATTTGTTGGTGAAGTGACATTGACGTGCATTGTAGATAATTCAAAGCATAAAACTTGTTCTTATCTTTGTCACTTTAAAAATTGGTACGGGAAATTCGATACCGGTACCAAGTAACAAATGCTCATCCCTATATAATAGTAAGGTTGTGGTCATTTGAGTATCCATAAATGAATTTCAGCCCCATAAATGAACTAATAAGAAAAAAAAACATTTGATATGAGCATACAATACTTATAACTTTACACATGACAACTCCCCCAATGAATGAAATCAACAACCAGCTTTGATCGGTTGAAGTTGCATGATCAGCAATGATGCCGAAACCCTTAGAACCATGATTAAATGCCCTTTTCCAATATTTATGAGGTTTTCATCTTAAACTAATTGTAGCAAAACCCACCTGCATAACACATGAACTACACGAATCACACACCATGAACATAATTAAGAATACCCCAACTTAAGATCCAACGCCTCCAGTCAACAGCAATGCCTCTGCCGCCTCTAGTCAGCACCAACGCATATAACACGCTATTGTCTGGCCGGCGAAGGCCGTCTCCGCCGCCTCCAGTCAACACCAACGCCTCTAAACACCAGAATAATAAATATCAGCCACTGTTTAAACTCTGGATCTAGCAAATTGGAACAAAGAACATGATAACCGTGCTTGCTGGATTAACGTAGTTGGTCCCTAAATCAGTCGGCTCTGCTGTCTGGATTGCCAGATTCTCCATTTCCACCATTAAACAGACACTCAATACTGCCTTTATGCATCGGGAGCTGCCACTTGTAACCGGAAGCCTTTTGTCAGAATACGACCACTGATGCTACAATCGATCAAAAAATTCCAATAATAAGGATTTCAAAATCTCATAAATATATGTAAATACATCTTGATCCAGATCTGCAATCACAGAGAGAAAGGAAGATGTGGGGGACCCTAGGGTTGAACAACAAAATGAAAAACAGACGGATCTATACATATATCGACGATTAATATATTAAACGTACACTATAGCAAGAGAAACAAAGGATTTTTGGATTAAATCATCAACGATCGGGATAAACGTATCGGGATGAGAGTTCGTCTCTTTGATTTAGGGTCTTATGCAGGGAAACAGAGAGCGCTATAAACTGCATCGGTTGATGTATAACTAATAAAACCAAATCCTCAAAACCTTCTGGAATCTCGATCAGTAATAACATTGGCTGCAATGACTACAAAAATCAAAACCAACAGTTAGTTCATACCCTTTAAATTGTAAAATAAACTTTCCAAAAACCAAGATCCTAAATCGTAAACAATTAGTTCATACCCTTTAACATATGTAAGACTTGTTGCGTAGGTCTCTCTCAAGTTTTGACAAATCAATGTGAGGTATGAATCTTCCCTCTTTAGTTACTTATGGCTTCCTTGTATCCACATCTTTAACACCTTCAATCAAACATTAGCTTGATCAAGTGGAACCATATGTCCAACATTATACACCTAACTGACACTGAATAAGATCTGGTTTTTGCCAGCTCAAGTGCTCACCTATACATGAATAATATCATTCTACCAAAAAAAAATTAATAATGGGAAGGTGGATGAAGCAGCCCAAAAAAGCGAAGGCATGCATTCATAAATCCTCCTGAAAGAATAATAATTATAAAGGAACGAACCACTAAAAATACACATCTTATTTAAATTACACCTTAAAAACTAATAATATTAAAGTAGAAAACTATCATGTTACCATTCCTCAAGTAATGAAGTCGCAGCCCCTTGTTCCAGTTTCACAATATCATAAAAAAAAAAATCTTTTCTTGATTACATGTGGATCCAAAAGCTCATCCACAGTGTTTGGGCCGTTGTTATTCATGAAATGTCAACAGTGCAGGTAGTGAGAATATAGTTTTGGCTGAAGAGAAATTCCAAAGGCCTGATGTTTCGTCATAGCACCTGCCATTGTTCTATGCCATGAAGAGAAATTCCATGGCAGAGGTTTGAGCTACTTGTTCACTACATATATTCTTCAAAATCGCACCGAACATTACCTAATCAAATTAAAAACCGTAAGTGATGATAATCTGTATAATGAAAAAATACTTTAAATTAATAAACATAAAACCAAAAAGTTGCTTATAAACAAAACATTAAGAGCCAAACATGAACCTTTCATATGTTGTAGAATCTGATCATAATATAATAAAATATATATGAATAACAACAAAAATATAAATCTATAATACTATATTAAGAGAACTGGGTTTTCTACCCTTTTCGTAATTTTGTCTAGGTACAAATCTTGTAGCACCATATACAAATAAAGCAAGCCATTTTAGAGGGGGAAAACTTGGACATTCTCCAAAGTTTTAAGACACTTTGAGGACAATCTAGACATTTCATCCATGGAATCCATGCCTACTTATGTCTTTCATTAATTGAATTAAATTAAGGAATTAAATAAAACTTTTATAATAATTAAAAAATTAATGATTAAATTAAATGTTGGACATGCAACATTTGAGATTTTCATGATTTAATAGTATGTATAAATATAATGAATAGATTTATATGGGCTATAAATAGGTTTTCTACCCTTATATTAATTTTATATTGCGTACATATTTTGAAGCAATATATACAAGAGAGCCAAGCTATTTTAGAGAGTGTAAACTTGCACATTGTCCAAAAAAATTAAGATACTTTAGGGGCATTTTGGGAATTTTGGCACCTTTTTAAATAAAAATAATTCAAAAAGTTATGGGTACTAATAAATAATGATCATTAAGGCCATCATTTATTGAATTGATGAGGAAATTAACTATTAGTATTTGAAGAGTTTAGCCTTGCACTAATCTATATACAAACCAAAAGCCGTAACTGATATTGAAGTTAAAACCCTTAAGTAAATGCTAAAAACACTCATGTGTATATAATATATATTCCGCTAGGAACATGTGTTGTATGTTTAATTTATTTGCGAGCAATGTTTCATTTTGTTCATATTGGGAGATATAATTACATGCACATTGTTTTTCTGATCCGTTGCAAAGAGAACGTGAATTAAGTTTATTTGTCTAGGCTTTTTCTCAACAGATTTTTTTTTCAAAAGTGGTTAGTAGTTTGTAGTTTTAATATTTTTTCCACAAGATATTTACTGTAATTCAAATGCTATTGAGTGTTTGGTTTATAGTTTTTATATCTTAATATTTATCTACTATCCTTTTATTTTTTTCATTAGGTGGAATGAAGGTAAAGGCTGATAGAGATGAGTCGTCTCCATAAGCAGATATGCTTGCTGCACAAGATGTTTCAACAAGATGCAAGGTTTTTACTTGTTTCTTTTAGTGTCTTGCTATATGGCAATCATAGCAGTTTGTTTTTGTTTGATACATTACAACTAACAAATTTTTGTTGTAACAAGTAAAGCTTGGAATCAATGCCCTCCACATAAAACTATGGGCAACTGGAGGTAAGAAGACAAAGACACCCGGTCCAGGTGCACAGTTTGCCCTCAGAGCTCTTTCCCGTTCTGGCATGAAGATTTGTCACATTGGTATGCTTATATTCTTTATTTTTTTATATACGATTTTTTGTATTTGTTATTTTTGCTCTTTGAAGAACTTTTATTTATGTTTAAGGAGTAGCTGATAAGTAAGTTGTATGTTTTGATGATGACATAGGACGTGACACCAATTCAAACAGATAGCACTCGTCGAAAGAGTTGGAGAAGAGGAAGGAAGCTGTGATATGTTTTTTGCCTACAATATGTTTTCAAAGTATCTGCAATTTGGATTATGGTTGTCTTCAATTTTTGTAGGTTATTTTTATGTTCTGGTTGACATTTGGGGGTAACATTCATTTTTGTTGAACTGCTTTATTTTTCTATTTAATGATATTCTAATATTTACTCCATATATGGGTTTTTATGCTTTATTTTTGCTTAATCAGAATTATTCTAGAAGTATTCTATGTGTAGTTGAGGTCAATATCAATTCGATGGATGTCAGTGTGTTTGAGATCTGAACCTTATTTATTGAATCAATTTGAGAGTTTCAGAGTGTGTTAAAGAGTTGAAATGTTTTGAGGATCTTGTCAAATCTGTCTGTTCATTCTTTATCTTAGTAGACTTTAGTTGACTTTCAATGTAAGTTGATGTAGTAGAGATTTAGAATTTTACGATGAAAATGGATGTGTAAAAGTTCAAATTCTTTTATCTTCCTTTGATGCCGTTGTTGAGGTACACAATATAAAATATATGAAACTTACATAAATTCATGTATTGAATATCAGTTGTGGTTCGTAATAGACATAATTGAATTTGATATTAGTCGGGACACCCGCTGCAACGCGCGGGCCTTCCCACTAGTAACAATAAAAAGTAGCAGGCTTACCTTTCTTATCTTGCGGTCATCCAACTATAGAGCTGAACAGAGTTTTCTACTTCTGCAGAGTCTTTTGTTGCCTCAATTGCTAATTTACCTGCAATATCTTAATAACACACACATTAGGTTCCATTCCAACTCCTATTTGTGATATCACGTACATCTACTCACAAACTTTGTCATACTAACATTCATTATTGTATAGATTTCAACATCAATATTCATCTTACAATTCAAGCCAAATTTGAGATTCCAATTAAAAACATGAAAACCCAAATCATCAACACGATATAATGTGACCTAAAATTCAAGCAATCTAGTTACAATTATCGTCTTTACCTGATCATCAACTACAACAGGGGTTACGTATCTCGAGTAATCATCCCACCATTGGCATCCCCATCATAACCTAACATACAATTTTCATCAGAAACTTCAGTAACAACTTTTATCTTAGATACAATAGAAAGTTGTTAATTAAAAGATCCCTAATAAATATTTGTTAAAACAAACCTTCAGTGATCAAGTAAATAAACCATTAGGGTTTCGACTCTAATAACTTGAAACAGAGCACAAATCGGAAATACATACCCACCTTGGTTGAGGGACAATGATTCATAGAAAATTAGAAAAAGAGTAATCAACAGAAGATCCAATCGATTGGCTTAGATTTTTCTTCGCATCGCCATTAGGATTTGAGTTTGATAAATCCCCATTAGGGTTTGAGTTTGAGAAATCAACAGAAGATCCATTGACTTATTTTTTTCTTCGCATTTAGGTTTTGAATTTGAGATAGATGAATTTGAGAAAGATGAAACATATACAGCGAACAATTTGGGTTTGGATTGATTGGAGAGAGAGGAACAATTAGGCTTTGGATTGACTAAAATCAAATGAGCGTGTGAAAGAAGAATGAAGGAATTGTGAGGCGGTAAGGAGAATTGAATTAGAATTGAGAGAATTGAGATAAATGGCGCCTAAAACACAATTATATGGCCAAAGACCATTGCCACATCATGGTCAAATGGTCAACATTATTTTGCTTTAGTATAAGAGATTGATTTGCAAAGTTGATCGGTTTCATTATTTATGGAAATTATATCTTAATAACAAAAAAATTTGCTATATTTGTGACTCCCTTCTTATAGTTAATTCCATCAATCAATGACAATGGATTTACCATATATGTTTAATGCGGTATTTTCAAAATTTCCATAGTCTATATATTTTTGTCATTACATTTAAATTATTGGTTATATTAGTTTAATTATAAAATTTTATAATTCGCAGGATGTTGAAGAAGTTAGCTTTCCTGTGGATTTAAACAAGTTGATTGAAAAAATGTTTGCTTTTAAAATTGAAATCATAACTTATAATTTGACTAAATTTGATGAAATGTATGTTGCTACAAACATGACCGATGACAAGTCAATAATTAATTAGCTGAAAGAAAAGATGAAGATTACGGAGGTATTATTTATAAAAATAGATGATTCATATTAATATATTAATTTTTACATTTACGTAATTCTATTATTACTAACTTAATTTTGACATTTGTCTCAGGGAAACAATAAAGAATTTATCCAAAGAAAAAGTCATATTCCAAGCATTAAGAATGATGATGCTAATACGAGTTCTGATGTCAATAAGATCAACAAACGCAAAATGCTTGACGTTTAATACTGTTCAACTCCAAGTAATGTCAAGGATTTGGAGAAAGTTAGCAAGAAAAACACTTAGCTCCTATTTATATGAATTGAAATAAGTTTTTATGATTTTTACGTTTTAAACATTGTTTTATTGTAATATTTAAATATGTTTGACGTGGTTGTTTGATTTTTATATGCTTCTTTTACATATATCAATAAATTTATCCTAAAACAGTCAAAAAAATAAGGCCTTATACGTAAAAATTAGTCATGATGTTGATGCTTCATTGTCTTGTTTTTTTTTTTTTTCAAAACGTAGGTTGCACATAGACAATCTTGGTGATAAAGATTGTTACTGAAGTTTCAGGCATTCTTATTTCGACCCTCAAGTCTAAATTAAATATTAGGCTTTATGCATGATTAATAACTAACAAAATAAAACAACCCGTGGGTACCATGGGTGATAATAGAGGTGTACAAAAAAACTGATTACGCAATCGAAACCGGTAAAAAAACCGAAATCGGTTTTTTTTAAAACCGGTTTTTTTGTAACCGGTTCGGTTACAACCGGTTTGACCGGTTATAAATCGGTTGTACATTTTCTTGGCCGGTTCGGGTTTAAAACCGGTTTTTTAAAAAACCGGTTAAATAATCGATTACTATAAAAACCGGGTAAAAAACCGGTTAAAAAACCGGTTAACCGGTAACGACTATAAAAAACCGGTTAAAAAAACCGGTTTTAACCGGTTAAAAACGCCCAGCACATGTTAACGGTCATATGACCGTTTGGGACCTTTCCTAGCCGTTTTTTTTTGGTATTTTTTGGCCTAAAAATCATCTCCAAGTAGTATAAAAAGGTTTGTGGGTGTTTAGGTTCAATCACAACACTTGAGAACTCTCAAAAACTCTAAAAAAGTTGCATATTCTTGTTCGATAACTCTCAAAACGCAATGGCAACCTCTAGTGCCCATGATTCGGTCCATGTTGGCGAGTCTACAACCGACACGGTGATTCGTGTTGTTCCAACGAAACGCAACCCCGAGATTTGGTCACATTTTGATTTGTGCGAGATGGTAACCGGTAGAAAGAAAGCGCGTTGTCATCATTGTCAAGGCTTTTACTCCGAATCCGCAAACTCCACGTTGAAGCAACACATCGAAAAACCGTTTTGCAAGGCGTTGAAACAACAAAACGTTGGTGGTCAAGCTTCCATGGCAAGTGATGGCGCTAATATTTTCAACTACAATTTCAATATGGTTAGGGATGAAATGGCGAAGTTTGTAATCCAAGAAAGTTTGCCGTTCAACCACTTCGACAACCAACGCTATACAAAGATGGTTCAACGAACTCTCCAACCACGATACACCCATGTAAGTCGTGCTACTCTTAGGAGGGATTGTTTAAAATTGTGGAAAAAAGCTAAAGTAGAATTAATTTCTTATTTTGAAAAATTAGAAACCGGTGTTAACTTGACTAGCGACGTTTGGTCCGCACCGCACGGTTCACCCGATTCGTATATTTGTGTCACCGCCCATTGGATTGAACCGGCGACGTGGCAAATGATGAAACGCACGATTTTGTTTAAATTGTTCGATTACCCTCACACCGGTGAAGCTATATATAAAGTAATCGACAAATGTATTACAACATACAAATTGGAAAATAAAGTTTTTTCAATATCTTTTGATAACGCCTCAAACAACACGAGCGCGGTAATGCGTTTAAAATTAAAATACAATCCGATTTGTGAGGGTACTTTTTTCCATAGCCGATGCGTTGCACACATCATAAATTTGGCCGTTCAAGACGGTTTAAGGGTTATTGAAACACAAAAAGAAGCTTTCAAAAGAATGTTACGAAGTATATTTAGTAACACGCAAAGACATTCAAAATATATTAAAACTTGTAAGGAAGCGGGTCGAATATGCTTAGGACCCAATTGGGACGTTGCTCATAGGTGGAACTCGACTTGCATTATGTTTGAAAAAGCTATTTTGCAAAAGGAAAGTTTACAAGAATTTCATAACCTTTTGGCTAGTCGTGGAAAGTGTTCGCCTTACCACCCATCGGGTTGGGAAGCTATTGAAACTGTTACACAAGTGCTTCAAGTTTTCAAAACATCAACAAAGACTTTATCGGGGGTTTATTATCCAACAAGTTCATTGGTACTTCACAATTTGTTTAAAATGTGTTTGAAAGTAAACGAGTTGTCGGTTAGAGGTAGACCATATTGTGACATGGCGGATACAATGAAGGAAAAATTAAGAAAATATTTTAAAGAACTACCGGCGGTTTTCACTTGTGCCGCCGCTCTAAACCCTTGTTTTAATATTTTTGGAGCCGGGTCTTTGATTGAAAAAATTGCACACCAATTGAATTTAAACACCACTCAAGAACCAAACTTTGGTGAAGTCGCAAAATCTCGTTTCAACGATCAACTTTCAAAATTGTTTGATGTTTATGTAACAAAATATGGTTCAATCTCGTCACACATTCACGCGTCAATGAGAAACGCCGCTTTCGGTGAAGGTTCAAGTCAAATGGAAGATACCGATTTGTATGTTTATAACCAATTGTATGATGAGTCGAGTCAAATGCATCGTGGTAACACTAGTAGTAGTGAACTCGGTCGGTATGGTGGGTCGAACTTTCTACAAATGATGAGTTCACAAGAGTTTAAAAATTTTGATTTGTTGGCTTGGTGGAAAAGTAACGAAAATCAATTTCCGATCTTAGCCACAATGGCCCGAGATTTACTAACGGTCGAAGCTTCCACGGTAGCTTCGGAAAGTGCTTTTTCTATTAGTGGTAGGGTGATTTCGATAAGGAGGACTCGACTAACACCTAAGGCGGTTGAGATGTCGATTTGCTTAAAAGATTACTTGGATGCGGCGGAGAGAGTTCAAGACAAACGTTCACTCGAGGAAGAATTAGATTACGAAGAAGAAGTTTACGAGGACGAGGTCGAAGCCGAATTGACAACCCCAATGACCGACGAAGAAGCCGAATTAGATGAATTCCTACGCAATAGTTCGGGTTCGGGTTCGGCCGAAGAAGATTAAACGAGGCTTCTCAATATTGTAGTTCCACTAAAAAAAATATATATATATTAGTGGACCTTCTTGCGGATTAATATTTTAAGTTTATGTATTTCGTTTGTTACTTGTATCGTTCGTATTTTCATTGTTATGTAAAACCGTTCGTTCCAAGACTTGATATTTATTATGTTTAACTTTTTATATATTATTGTGAAGTTTTTATATAAAAAAACTGCATTTATAGTTAAAAAAAAAGATCAAAAACTGCTTAAAAACAGAAAAACAGCAAAAAAAAACAGAAAGAAAAACAGCAAACATGCATTCTGTGAACATTTCTGCAGACCGGTTATTTTACCGGTTTATATTAATGGGTTTTTTTAACCGGTTATTTTTTTTTTATTAAAAACCGGTTTTTTAAACAACCGGTTATAACCGGTTAGGACCGGTTACACATTTTCACTCTTAAAACCGGTTAATAACCGTAACCGGTTATTGAAAAACCGGTTTTTTTTTTTGGCCAAAAAAACCGGACCGGTTAATAACCGGTTTCGGTTATTGAAAAAAACCGGTTTGTACACCTCTAGGTGATAACCTAGTGTATTCATATAGATTAACCATCACTAGTGCTCTAGTGGTGGCCACGGGTATTTAAGTTCCACTTATAGTGGGTCCGGGTGAGATTTTCCCTCCAGGTCTCAAGTTTGAGTCAAGGTGATAGGGGTTTCTCATTGGGGGGTTTAAATTGGGGATCTATTGTGTGAGAGGGCTCTCTAGCGCGGACCCGGTTAAGACAACGTATGCTAGACATCCTGACATTCGCGAATAATTCACACATTTAAAAAAAAGTATTCATATAGATTATACACACATATGTATTCATTATAATTCTCAGGTAGTACAAACGATGGAATTGTGAGAAACAGTGGAACGAATGGTTGCAGGGAATATTGGGGACGTTGGTGGCAGTCGGCAAACCCTAGATTTTTTTTTTTGATTGCTCCGCTTCAACTTCCCGGCAAACGGTGGTGGAGTTGCAGCGATGGAGGAGGTGGTTGTTTTGCTGGGGTGGAGGGAGTTGCAGCGGTGGTGGAGTTTTCCGATGTTGAGCAGCGGTGGTGGAGGGGCTACAATGGTGGTGATGCTACGGTGTTGGTGGAGGTGGTGGTGCTGCGGTGATGGTGGCGGTTGTGGTAGGGTGGTGATGGTGGTGGTTGTTTTGTTGATAAAGAAAGATAAGAGAGAGGAAGTGATTAAGCAGAGGAGAGAGAGTGTGAATCTGGATAAAGTGATGGAATATGTTTAAATATTTAATAATAGTTTTAATAATAATAAAATGGTTTGTTTTAAGTACAAGTGTAATTTGGTCATTTAACAAAAGTTAACAAAATAATTCTAACAACGTTAAAAATTTGGACTCAAATGATTAAGAAAAGTGTCTATAGGGACTCAGGGCGTTAAACATTTTAATTTTGAACTCAAGTGGTTAAAATTCTCAAAACACATAGACTCAAAAAGTAATTTACCCAAAAAACAATACATGGGATAAATTTCCTCGTTTACCCTTTCCAACCGTTACTAACTTCCAGTTAATCACGAATTGCCACCATGTCAAGTATAACCATTTAACTATATTGGTTCCTACACTTCTCATGTCAAATCCACTTTGTATTTGATACGTCTTATACATGTGTGCACATATAGATCTTAAAGTGACCTACATGTCCATAAATAATCAATCAACAAAACCAAATGGTACACACGACAATTATCTTGTAGAAAACAGTGAATATTTACAGCAAAAGAAAATTGACCTAACAAAATAAATGGTGAGACAAGTGATTGTTAATCAACAAGACATGGGTAACAAAATTCCAACAAACAAACCAACTTAACTTTAAAAGGTTAACTTTGTGTTACAATTAAAAAATATTCGACATTTATAATCTCATTAAAAAAAACAGTATCTATGCAACTGTAATATAATGAATTATTGTTGTAAGAAAAAAAAAACGTTCACAAAGTTTAAGGTATAAAACAAAAGTTTAGCCTTTATGCTTGTAACTACTATGCATAAAGGGTGTAAAAACATACGGATGTTTATAAGTTTGGTATTCTATTTATTTGGTTCAGTTTATTATGTGTCTCTCTCTCTTATTTAAAAATAATTATTTCAACTTTAAATTATATATATATATAGGGAAAGTGTAAAATACAATATTCCTTAACATACAATACGTACGAGATGAAACTATAACATGCGTGATTTCATATATCATTGAACGAATACTCCACTGTCCGCCGCCATGGGCGAAATTTTTAGGTCCATTGACTCCCCCCCCCCCCCCCGGGTCGGAAATCTCAAGCTTCGCCACTGTCCGCCGCCACCCACTTTTGTTCGAGTAGGATCTACTTTAAATCTTCATCATTTACTTTCAATTATTCGTCCATGTTTATATCGAATTTTCATATTCACGGCCAAAATAATCACCAAAACCAACATGTAGAACCTCAATCTAAGCACACATGGAGATCTACACCCTAAACCAAACTTAAACTTAAACAAGTATAAACCTTGAATCTAAACACACAAATAAGTTGAATACATATCCGGACACATGAATGGATAACATGGAACTTTATAAAAGGAAAAACTAGAAAAGGATATGAGGAAGTGGGTGGTCGATTGTGGACCGGACGTAGTGTGACAATGATTAAGAGCAAAGGTGGTGTGATGGTCATTGTAGGGAGATGGAGTGTTATATGACGAAGGTGGGGCAACGGGGAGAGTGATGAGAGTCGATGATAGAGGAGCCAATATTGTCGTGTTGACTGATGTGTTTTAGGTAATAATTTTTGGGGGTGTCAATTGTTTCTTTTTTCCTAATATTTTTAATGATCAAATTATCTTTGATTAAATTTTTGGGGGTGTCAATTGTTTCTTTTTTCCTAATATTTTTAATGATCAAATTATCTTTGATTAATAAACATCAATATTGTCCTTAATTGTGTTCTTCGAATATTTTGTAAAAGCTTTTTTTGATTCTTAATTAAAGAAAGGTTTACATTAAAATCATTAAAAGTCATAAGTAAAAGCTTTTTTTGATTCTTTAATAAGGTTTACATTAAAATCATTAAATGTCATAAAAGGGACTCTTTTTCTAAGGGTGGAGGGTATGGTCAATCACCCTAGGGTATTTGAGTGAAATCATACCCAATAATATTATGCCATGTCAACTCCCCATTCTACTTCCCATTTTAAACTCAATAACTAGGTATGGTCAAACACCCCTCAATTAAAAAAAAAAAACTTGATTGGTTGAGTGATCCTCTCTCCTCTCTCCTCTCCTCTCAATCACATCGGTGAACAATCACCGATTTTTGTTCACTCTATCCAACTCACTGCATAACTCAAACAAGTGGGGGTGGTCATCGATCGGTGACTCCAACTCACCCCACCACTCACCGCTCCTTATACCCTCCACCCTAAGGTAGTGTTTGGTATGCAGGAATGAGAGGTGGAATGGAATGAGTGATTACGAGGGAAAGAAGAAAAGAGTGTTTGGTTGGTCAATGGAATGGAATTACCCAATTCAAAAGGCATTCCATTCCCTCAAAATCATTCCTTCCACCCCCCATGTTTTTTTTCCATTCCATCCCCTCTTGCACCATTCATCAACAACACCACAACCCACAACCTTTGCCACAACCCACCACCACCACCACCCACCACCGACGCCATCGCCGCCACCACCTCACCCCGACAGCCACCGCTGCCGCCGTCACCCACTCACCACCGTTATCACCCATAGCTGCAAACAACCGCCAACGCCACTCGCTGTCGCCACCCACCCCCATCGTCGACACCACCACCACCGCCACCACCAACTGCCGTCGCCGCCACCAACCGCCACCTTTGCTGCCACCCACCACCAACGGCCACCTTGTCGCCACCACCACTCGTCGTCACCGCCGCACCGCCACTCGCCGCCACCACCACCACCCATCGCCGCCGCCGACACCCACCACCGCCACCTATAACCACCCACAATCACTACCACCGACCACCACCACCACTCACCGCTAATTTTATTACTCCGTTTTTCTTGCCTACCGAACGATACACAATAATAATTCATTCCATTCACATGGTAACCAAACAAGATATGGAATGGTGATGATCCATTGCATTCCCTCGTCCATTCCATTACCTCGTCAATTCCATTCCTTCGTCCATTCCATTACCCCATACCAAACAGACCGTAAATGTCATTGGGTTCTAATTCATAAATATTTAACAAAATCTAACTGGACCCAGGATTTCAAATTAGTCAAGTCATTATGGTTTTTGGGCTTCATCAAATAGATAATCATAAAAGGGGGTTTTCACTTTTCTATATTCGTAGATTGGGCTGATCCATCAAATGTAATAAATGATTATTCATCAACTTTCAGCAGATCAACAAATCAAAGTAATCAATTATTACCACGGGTTTGGTGGTCCGGTAGTAAAGTCAATGTTTTAAAAACCGGCAAATACCGGCCGGTTATACCGGTATTACCGTTTTCGGTTGTAAATCCGGTCCGAAACACCACGGTAAGTAGGAGAAACGGCATAGACTTTGTACCGCCGAAAAAATCCGGTATACCGGTTTGAACCGTTATACCGGTAATGTCTCAAGTCTGTTTTTGGGTTAGGATTTTACTTTTTATCGTCCCATCTCCATGTTGGGGTAATTTTCAAGTTTGTTTTTGGTTTGTGACAGGAGCACCAACGTTTGAGAGTTGATCGGCTAGCATCTTGACCGCTTGACAATAAGCGGACATGTTGGGGTAATTTTCAAAAAAAAAATTACCAGAGATCAATATCGTCTTGAGTAACGACCTTGAGTTTCACACTAATGTTGATATTTATACAGATTTACAATCATTGACTTCTCCTATTCTATGTATAGCAACGATTTGGAAATCCAAACAATTTTAATAAGAAGATAATGAATACAAATATAATATATACTAATAATTCCAACCCCTATCAAGTTTAAATAATGCTTCCAAACCCTCTGGACCATTTTAACATACAATGATCAAAGGCCATAGATTGTTGATTAATAATGTAATGCCATAGGAAATACCTTTTCTTTTCCACCTCAAGGGCTTTAAAATCAACAATAACAATCAAGGTTTAATATTAACATAACTAAATTCGATTAACCGACTCCGAGATAACTAACACACGATAACAACTCAACATATCACACAGAAACCTGTAGGATCGTCTTCAAGAAAAGGTGGTGATGGCTGCGGCAGCGGGTAATGGTATCCCCATCCACCAGCTTCCTCTTTTTTTCCTTCTTCTTCTTGTTCCTCCTTCTTCTTCTTCTTCTCCTTAGCGGCGGGTCCAACCCTGAGGAGATCAAGGTTGAACTTCCTAAGTTTCATCACCACATTTACAGGATCGACATTTCTTATTATCGTCATGACGTTTTCATTGTCGACAGACAAGAAATCAATCCCTGGAATATCCAAAACGACCTTAACGGCCTTGGTTTTGTCGTTGACGTTCTCCAGTTTTATGATGATCTTCTTCTTCATGTTGTTATTTGTTCTGAATGAAATGCAATGAAATGAAGTATGTATATGCTGTCATCTGAATTTTATTATGATAAGTAAGTAAATCAGAAAATAGTTACAATTATTGGAGGTGTATACTAAAACTGTAATATTCCTTCGCTCCAAAAGGCAAAATTGAATGATCATTGAGGAATGTCTCATAATTTTCGTAATGTAATTTATATAGATAGGAAGTTGTAATATAATTGGACGAGAGAAATTTCAAAGCTTACTCTCATACTAAAACTCGTAAGTCTTTTCCATTAATTATTATTTATTTATATGTTTATACTACATACACACCATAACGTGTTCAATTGTTCTATCAAGCTTGCTTGACCATAACTTGTATACTCATAAAAAAATTATTGAAGAACAATAATCTCCTCAAAGCAGTTACTTATTCTCTGACTCTTAACACACAATTATCTCCTCAAAGCAGTTACTTATTCTCACGCCGGAGTCTGGTTAAGAGGGAAACCCCCATATTCCCCTCTTAACGAGCTAACGGTGTTCTGTTTTGCAGGATTAACGGATCATTAAGGAGCTCAGAAAGTCATAAGAAGATTAACCCTAATGGCAGAAACATAAATCAAACTAATCAACCCCTAAAATTAGTTCCGTGTTTCTTCAGGTATATACGTTTTCGCCCACTCCCCTCCCCCCGTTTTCGAGGGCAAGCTTCGCCACTGCTGTGGATAGTTTTTGTTGTTATGGTGAGGATTTACTACTACATATTAGCATGATTAAAGCATATTCTTATTAAAAGCTGCTAACAGAAATTCCCTTCCGTCTCATGATCAGCCTTTTTTATTTTAATATATTTACGTTTAAGTTTATCGCATATTTTTGATTGGTGGATGAATTAAGTTGCCAATATCAACTTCATACGTTTCTCACATTCTTTTTATGAACTTTTTACGTGAACCTCCATACACACGCATGCAGTGTGTGTATGGTTTTCAATACATAACCATAATTAAATAATGTAAAAACTAACCAACACCATTTATTTATATGTATTTATCTAATATTTTAACAAAACTGTTCAAATACATCAATGTTACATGAATATGCTTAGATTTAGTACATATTTATTCATATAGATTAACCATCACTAGTGCTCTATGATGGCCACTAGTACAAAATTGATCAAATGATGCGGGTAAATTGCCTATAAAATGCGGTTTTAGACCCGCATCTTATAGCATACCATCTTATAGCTATAAGCCAAAAGATGCGGGTCCAAAAAATGCGGTTCTAGACCCACATCTTTTGACAATTTAAGCACAAACTACTTTTTCCCTATATATTCAAAAGATGTGGTTGTAGAACCGCATCTCTTGGTGTTTAAGCTTAAAATATATTTCTGGTTCAATTTTCAGAATATTTTATTAAAAATTCCCAATAAATTCCTTTATATAAACAAATTATCTAAAAATGAAAATAAAATATACAAAAAAAAAAACAAAATTATATTAAAACAAATGTAAATTACAAAGGTTTCAAAGTAACATAAAATTATAAAAGTTTTGAAATAACACAAAATACATATCTCTAAAGATGAAATTAATAAATAAACGGTATCTTCTTCCTAAGCAATGTCTTCATACTTGCAATCCAAACCGACATCTTCAATTCATACTTGGAACTTGAACCATAGAAATTACCTAACAAAACATAAAATTACATTAATAAAATAATGCTTAAAAATTATACGCAAGTGTACATATGTATAAAGTGCAATCTTTATGTTCAAATATTAAAATACTATAATACATGGATACTTATAAAATATGCATTTCCAAATCCTAGCCTACCTTGGATGCCTATTCGAATTTATATAAACAATTAAATAAACTATTAAACTTTTCATAATTTGCTATGTGCTGCTCGCATTTAATATGCACAACATAAAAATGTATGTAAATCTTTTTAATAATAAAAGATAGAACAAAAGAGAGAATAAATTTACTTGGATTAACAAACTCTTTGATGTCACTATGGATTTTTGAGAGCTGTCAACTGCAAGAATCAGTTTTAGAAAACCGTAACTCTTAACAATTAATACTATAAATTGTAAATGCACATCTCAAATCAATATTTACAAAGAAAATAAATAAGTTACAATTTTAAAACCTTGAGAATATGAACGCAATTTGGGAATCATACTAGGTTTAATTTCTAGATATGGGCACAAGATTTAGGTGGTGGCTGGTTCAAAGTCTGGGATCTAAAGAGGAAGAAGCCCAAAGTGGATCTGTAATTAGGCTGACTCCAAGTAAGCCAACATTACGAATATAAATTTCGTCAATTTCGTATGCTTTCCGGAAGCCGCTATAGCCATCACTCAACCACAAGCCGATTTGTAAACATGCTGACTTTAATACGATCATGATTCGTTCTGCAATTGGAGCAACCATAACATCAAAAAGGATTTTGATAGCCTAATAAAATCATTGATTATATACTTGATGTCCAAAAGCAACAACAAAACACGAAATTAAACCCCAACCTTAGTGGTTACCTTGTTAAAACTATTACGAATCTCCGTCGATCGGCGAACTTTCCTCGAATCAGCAAGATGTTCTACGAATCAGAGCAGTGAAATAAATTTGTGGTGAAACTCAATTTGGAGGGACGAGCATTCTCAACTGGTATAGGAGAGATAGGGAAAATAAGGTGGAATAGTGGGAAAGACAAAGTTGAACCTTAAGAAGGTGGGAAAATTTCTGAAGGAAAACTTTTAAAATTCGACTAAGATGTAAAGGCGGGAAAATTTTGAGAGCCAAATATTTTGAGGGACAAATTGAAGTGAAATAATTAGGGCTGTTCAAAAAGCTCGCGGCTCGGAGCTCGCTCGAAGCTCGCTCGGATTTAGCTCGGAAAAAGCTCGCTCGATTTGGCTCGGTTTAAAAGTGAGCCGAGCCGGCTCGGCTCGGTTAGAAAGTGAGCCTAGCTCGGCTCGGCTCGTAACGAGCCGAGCTGGCTCGGTTCGGCTCGCTTTGTAGCTCGGCTCGGTTTAGCTCGAATTATTTTACTTATAATAAGTTTTAATTTTATATACATTATAATATATTACAAAAAAACTGATTATTATTTACATGTATATAGGTTTGTAATTTGATATTTATGGCATATTTGAAGATTGATTACCATACTAATGAACTAATATTGTATTTTATTGAAATTAAAACTTATTTTGCGTTGTTAAACTTGATTTTGGTTTGAATTGTATTAGGTTGAACTTATTTTGAATATATTCTTTTAAATTATTGAATAATATTTTAGGCTATTAAATTTTAAGAGGTATATATTAGTTTTTTTTTTTATAAAATCGAGCCAAACAAAGCCGAGCCGAGCTAGCTCGGTTTAAAACCAAGCCGAGCCCGAGCTTCGATTTTCAGCTCGGTTTCAAATCCGAGCCGAGCCGAGCCAGCTCGGTTTATAATCGAGCCGAGCCCGAGCTTGGCCTGGCTCGGCTCGGCTCGGCTCATGAACAGCCCTAGAAATAATACATGGGAATTGGGCTGTAATAATCTCAACTTTTTTATTTTGAAAAGTAATCCCAACTAGAGGTCATTTGCCATTGATAGTTTCCCTCCATCAGTTACACATTTCACCTATTTTTTCTACACCGGTCCCCGTTAAAAAAAAACTTAACGGAGTTAGGGGTTGTTTGGTAGCCTCTTAATGACTATTCAAATGTTACCTCTTAATGGTTTAAAACCTCTGAATGAATAAGAGGTAACCTCAAGTCTGAATGGTTTAGAGGTAACCTCTGAATGGTAAATCATCACATGTCACATTCTTCTATCTTCTCATTGGTAAAATTGTTAATGGTTCTATTAAGAGATAGCCTCTTAATGACCATTCAGAGGCTACCAAACAGCCCCTTAAGCTTTTTTTCCAAATTACAAACAATTTTTTAGGGCTTTTGATCAGAATGATGATACAAGTCCATTGATGTAAAATTTACCTCGAAATGGTGCTCCAAATGACTTGATTTTTGTTAATTGAAAATTTAAACACCCGACTTGAAGCGTCGTTTTCATAATTATCACACACCATTTTTATACTCAATGGTCCTAGTTGGCTCATCAATCATCCTAGTAGACCATTGATCATCCTTAACACCCTTTATTGATAAAAATGGAGTATGAACAACCCTAGTTGACCATTACTTGCCCTAATTGGTCCATCAACCATCCTAATGGACCATTAATCATTCTAATCACCTGTTCTTGACAATAATGGAATATAAATAACAGTAGTTGACCACCATTGGCCTTAATCGACATATTAATCATCCTAATACACCACTAATCTTCCTAAACATCTTCCATTAAAAAAATGTAGCATGAACAACCCTAGTTGACCACCACTGTCCCTAAATGATATATCAATAATACAACAACAACAACAACAACAATACCCAGTAAATCCCACAAATAGCAAAGCTACTTATAGGGTCTGGGAGGGTGGGATGTAGACAGACCTTGCCTCTATCCATAGGGATAAAGAGGTTGCTTCCAAAGAGACCCTCGGCTCGAAAACGAACAACATACCAACACACCAAGTCAAAGAATATAGAAATAAGAAGTCACCCATACCAAAAAAGTGATCAGAGTGACACAATATAATGTAAATCATGTATAATTGCATACAACATCATTTGGGCATAAACACAAGAAGGTAATCACCGGAAAAGTCCTTTAAAGAATAAGAAAAACCTACGTCCCTAAAATACACCTAAGATCTTACTGCAATATCCTCTAGAAGTCCTTAACCCTAATCCTACGCCTCCATGAAGTCCTATCTTGTCTAATGGTCAATTAATTATCCTAAACAACCTTCATTAACACTAATGTATCATGAACAACCCTATTTGACAATTACTGGCTCTAGTTGGTCCATCAATCATCCTAATAACCCATAAATATTCTTAAACGCCCTTCGTTGACAATAATGGAACATGAACAACCCTAGTTGACCATCTCTAGCCCTATTTGGCCCATCTATCATCCTAGTGGACCATTTATCATCCTTGACGCCTTTTATTGACAATAGTGGAATATGAACAACCTTAGTTGACCACCGCCGCCCCTAACTGGCCTATCAATCATCCTAATGGACCACTAATCATCCTAAACATCCGTTATTAACAAAAATGTAGCATGAACAACCCTAGTTGACAACCATTGTCCCTAACTGATCTAGCAATCATCCTAATGAACCATTAATCACCCTAGACAACCTTCATTGACACTAATCTAACGCGAATAATCCTAGTTGACCACTACTGGCCTTAATTGGTCCATCAATCATCCTAATAGACAATCGATCATCCTTAGTGCTCTTCATTGACAAAAATGGAGCATGAACAACCCTAGTTGACCATCACTAGTCCTAATTGGCCTATTAACCATCCTAATGGACCATTGATCACCCTAAACACCCTTCGTTGATAATAAAGGACAATGATAGTCAATTAGGGTTTTAAACTAGGGATGAGCATGGTACCCGTTCGGTACTGAAAGTACTGGTACCGAAAAATGGGAAAAAGTGATACCGGTACTGGTACCGAATACACCGGTTCGGTACCGGTACTTACCAGTGTTTTGCCCGTAAATACTGGTACCGTACCAGCACCGAAAACAGGGAAAATGGGAACCGGTACCGATACTGAATATAGCCGGTACCAAATGCTCATCCCTATTTTAAACAGCATTCACATACGTGTTAAACGTTTTTTATTAATCATCGAATGATACATCGATACATACTCATAAACATACACTAACACTTACACATATACATGCATAATACATATAAATAAATAAGTACATACCCGTATACACGATAAATCAATAATAAAAAATAATTATTTGTTTATAATAAGAAAGTTATTTATTTATTATTAAGAATACTATATATGAAAATCTTTTTATGTATTTTATTTTTTAGTATCGTTAATAAAAAGCATAAGTCATACATATACGGTTTGTATTTACTTACTCATGATTATTGGTTTTTTTTATTAATCAAAGAGTAAACTGCCATTTTGGTCCCTGTGGTTTAGGCACTTTTGCCATTTTAGTCCAAATCTCAAACTTTTTAAATCTGGGTCCTTGTGGTTTCACTTTTATTGCCATTTTAGTCCAAAATTAAGAGTAAACTGGCATTTTGGTCCCTGTGGTTTCACTTTTATTGTCAATTTAGTTCAAATCTCAAACTTTTTGGAACAGTAAAAAAAAGGAGGATTTTGAATTTTGGACTAAAATGGCAATAAAGATGAAACCACAAGGACCCAGATTTAAAAAGTTTGAGATTTGGACTAAAATGACAAAAATGTCCAAACCACAGGGACCAAAATGGCAGTTTACTCTTAATCAAAACTAATAAACTAATAAATAAAAAATGAGATATTTATTAAAAAAGCTAGTTTCTATAATCATTAATACTGTAGATGAAAACCTCTTTTCATTGTTTTTTTAATTTTTAATAACTAATAAAAAATAAATAAAAGTATTCATCCTATAGCGAAGAAGGTGAAAACCTCTTTTTGTCATTTATTAGTACTTAACAATAGATGCGGTTTAGAACCGCATCTTTTGACTCTGGATTTTTTTCAAATCACCCATAAGATGTGGTTATATGCACAACCGCATCTTTTAGCCTATATTTTTCTCAAAATATACATAAGATGCGGGTTAGAGGGGAGAACCGCATCTTTTGAAAACATTATAGCTTCTTTTGATCATTTGTGTCGGGTATTTAAGTTCCGTTTATGGTGGGCATGAGTGAGGTTTCCCCTCTAGGTCTCAAGTTCGAGTCTAGGTGATAGGGGTTTCTCATTGAGGGGTTTAAATTGGGGATCTATTGTGCGATAGGGCTCTCTAGCGCGGACCCAGTTAAGACAACGAATGCTAGACCTTCCGACATTCGCGAATAATTCACACATTTCAAAAAAAAATGTATTCATATAGATTATACACACATATATATTCATTATAAATCTCTAACTTATATATTATATTAACAACGAAGAGAAATTAAATGATTCATTTAATCTTTTGCAATTATATGATTTCATTTAATTATAAACTATCATTGTAAATTTTTTCTTTATTTGTGGTTCTCCTTTGAAGTATTTTATATATACACATACATATATATGTGTAACAAAAGATATCATCACTTTGTAAATGATATAATGTACACTTTGTATCACACACTACATTGCACCTTTTTAAATTAGTGGCATTTTTAAAGAAAAATATAACAGTATTATATTCTTATTAAAAAGAATAAAATTTTAATTTATTGTATAATTACCTTCGAGCCGAAATCGAGCGTTAGAAATAAAGCTCTAATCGAGCTGAGCTCAAGCTCGGGCTTTCATATGTTAAACGAGCTCGAGCTCGCGCCCGGTCGAGCTCGGGCTCGGCTCGGCTTGTTTGCACCCCTAGCTGCAAACCACATAGTCCATCCTTGTTATTTGTTCTAAAATCTAAAGGTGAGGTTTAAAAAGTTCATATATCATTGAACGAATACTCTGATCCACTGTCCGCCGCCATGGGCGAAATTTTTAGGTCCAATTACTTCCGCGCCCCCCGCCCCAGTCGGAAATCTCAAGCTTCGCCACTGTCCGTCACCATCCACTTTTGTTGGACTAGGATCTACTTTAAATCTTCAGCATTTACTTTCAATTATTCATCAATGTTTATATCGAATTTTCATGTTCACTGCCAAAATAATCACCAAAACCAACATTTAGAACTTCAATCTAAGCACACATGGAGATCTACACCCTAAACCAAACTTAAACATAAGCACTTAAACAAGTATAAACCTTGAATCTAAACACAAACAAATAAGTTGAATACATATCCGGACACATGAATGGATAACATGGAACTTTATAAAAGGGAAAACTAGAAAAGGATATGAGGAAGTGGGTGGTCTATTGTGGACCGGACGTAGTGTGATGATGATTAAGGGCAAAGGTGGTGTGATGGTGGTTGTAGGGAGATGGAGTATTATATGACGAAGGTGGAGCAACAGGGAGAGTGATGAGAGTCGATGATAGAGGAGCCAATATTGTCGTGTTGACTGATGTGTTTTAGGTAATAATTGTTGGGGCGACAATCTTTTTTTCCTAATATTTTAATGATCAAATTAATTATCTTTGATTGATAAACATTAATATTATCCTTAATTGTGTTCTTCGAATATTTCGTAAAAGCTTTTTTTGATTCTTAATTAAAGGTTTACATTAAAATCATTAAAAGTCATAAGTAAAAGCTTTTTTTGATTCTTAATTAAGGTTTACATTAAAATCATTAAATGTCATAAAAGGGACTGTTTCTAAATGTCATTGATTCATAAATATATAACAAAATCTAACTGGACCCAGGATTTCAAACTAGTCAAGTCATTATGGTTTTTGGGCTTCATCAAATAGATGAAATAACAGGGGGTTTTCACTTCTCTATTCGTAGATTGGGCTGATCCATCAAATGTAATAAAATGATTATTCATCAACTTTCAACAAATCAACAAATCAAAGTAATCAATTATTACCACGGGTTTGGTTCAGTGGTAAGACAAAGCCTTTTAAAACACTTAAGTGTGAGGTGAGGTATTAAAAAAATGCATTTAGTAACACACAAAAAGTGCCACAATAAAACAAAAAAGTGCCACCAAAGACCCATGTAGGAATGGGCGGCACACAAAAAAAAATGTCACTAGAAGCGTTGACACTAAACCTTTTAGTGGCATTTTTTGGATCTGCCGCACAAAGATTTTGGACTTATAGTAGCAATTTTTTTGCCACAATATAAAAAAAGAGTTTTATGGCACCAGTTTTGTGCATTTTAAAAGTAATCTTAGTTACATACATACTAGTTTTAGTGGCACTTTTTTTGCCACAACATAAAAAAAAATTCTTGTGGCACAAATTTAGTGTCGGTAAAAGTTGTTTCTAGTTAAATATATATACTATTTTAAGTGACACATAATTTTACCACAAAAATCACATTATTTACAATATAAAATAAAGGTTCGATTAAGTTGTAAACATAGAATTCATAATATTATAACTTCAATATAAAAATTGATTCAAAAATATTCCAAATGTTAACAAAACATTGTGTAATAAGTAACACATTCCAAATTCCAAATGTTTACACTAGGAGTCTAAACGTTTATTTTGGGAGAGAAATTCACAGTCATAAAACTTAGCTCCAAAGCTTCTCATGATATCTACCCTGTAATAATCAACCATATAAATAAGCGTTAGTATTGATTAAAAAAACTAATATATCTTTAATTTATGGAACTCATTGTTCTCGATCCAAAAGAAAAACATGTATAAGAAAATGGTCCAAACACATAACAATTAGACAAAAAAGTCAACATATAATATGCACTCATTTATAATTGGCCCGAACACCTAATAATTAGATAAAAGTAATTACCATTATTATCACGACTTCTTGAAGATGATATTTAGTTAAATGTTAAAGAGATGTTACCATTATATGGATGCATGATCGTTTAAAAGCCAACCAGAAACTAGGAACTTACTTGACCAACATCTGCAGTGAAGCTTGCAACCATAATTCTACTGCAACATTGAAGATAAGAGTTACTATACCTGTACATTACATGCAGTACATAGATAAGTAAGAAAATGTGTAAATAATAATTAAATGAAGAATATCATTAAATTCATCATATGATGTGTAAATAATAATAGGGTCCACATATTTACACACCTTATTGCCTATTTCCACACCTTTCAAGACGCCTCGTATAGTGCTATACGAGGCGTATAGGGTTGCTTTTCCGACCAGCTTCTGCACCAAGTACAACGTCACATCAGTCACATCAGACGGGGAGTCTAGGCCTGTACGAGGGACATATACGAGGGGACTAAGACGCCTCGTATAGGCCTATACGAGGCGTCTTAGTGACTGATTTGACTATACGTTTGACATGAGACTTAAAGTTATACGGGTAGTCTAGAGCTATACGAGGTGTCTATGCCTCCCATAAAGTGCAACATACAGTGCATTCTTTGTCCACCCGATCATTCAAACATTTCATTCATTCTGCTGCTGCTGCTTCTTCTTCTTCTTCTTCTTCTTCTTCTTCTTGTATTTCTTCGAAAGAATTGTTGTTTGCAATTGTGTTCTTATCGTCCCGAAGTGTTGAAATGTCATCATACTGGGACGGCAACTATGTCTTCGGACAGTATTCTAGCGACAACTGGGTGCCCGAAAGCGATCCGGTAACAGTTATTAGCTTAAATGTTTTAATTAGTTGTTGTTTTAGTTTATTATTTACTAATGATGATACGGTTGTTTATTTTGGAGGAGTCTGGCGTTCCCGATTCTAATGAGCAAGAGGAGGTTGTGTCTAGTATACAAGGAGAACAAAACAGACCGTTTCTAGATTTGAACAAGCATCCCCCTGTAGATGACTCATACCATGCTGGTCAACCAAGTTATCCGACGCAACAAGGGTATCCGGATTATAGATACGGGTGTGAATATTCTTACGGAGGAGACGGTGGATACGGAGGAAACGGTGGATACGGTGGATACAGAGGAGACGGTGGATACGGTGGTCATCAGCAATTCATTTCCCCGGGCACTCCTTACGTTCATTAAAACAATCCGGACATTGGAGGATATGGTGGATATGGTGGATATGGTAGATATGGTGGTGAGACACCTCCCATCCCGGACAGTCCGTACTTAAAAAAGCAGGTATTAATTACTATTTTTTTATTATTATTTAATTATTATTATTATTATTATTAATATTTATTATTATTATTTATTATTATTAATATTATTATTATTTATTATTTATTATTTATTATTTATTATTATTATTATTATTTATTTATTATTATTATTATTATTATTATTATTATTATTATTATTGTCGATGTTACAGGTTTTCAACTCTTTAGATGAACTAAAGAATCGGATACAAGAAATAGCAAACGCGGATGGTTTCGTTATTGTCACCCGTCGATCAAAGAAAATCGGAGGAAGAACCGCGAGGGTATGGCTTGAATGTGATCATGGTGGTGAGCACCAGACTACAGCAACACTTAGAAAAGCCGGAAGCAAAAAAACCGGTTGCCCGTTTTACCTGCTGGCTGTGCGAAACCACCCGTATGAAACCTGCGAGATAAAAGACGGAACAATTGAACATAACCACGAACTTTGTGAGGACCTGTCGGCCCACGCGTTTGTGCGAATGTTTACTCCAAGCGAAATGAAACTGATCGAGCAGCTGACAGCTCAAAACATGGAGCCGCACAAAATATTTCAAAATATTTCAAAATATAAGGAAGCAGGACCCCGACAGGTTTCATGTTCAGAAAGACGTTCAAAAAGTTGTGGCGAAGATTAGAGCCGAACAAAGACAAGGATTGACTCCCATGCAGTCACTAGAAAACATGCTGATAAACAATGACTTTATTTACGAGACACGGGAGGAACCCGGAACATAGATCGTAACAGAGATCTTCTTTCTTCATCGGGACTCGAGAGACATGTGGCGTGCATTCCCCCACGTCATGCTGATCGATGTGACGTACAAAACAAACATATACAATGTGCCATTTATCCAGATTTTTGGTGTGACGCCTACCAACAAATCGTTTATACGAGGAGGCGTCTGGGGCACAAAAAGTGTGAAAATAGGCGCAGAGGGTTTCCAAATAGATTGAGCCTAATAATAATGATAATAATAATAATAAGAGTTAATTGCCCGGATGGTCTCTGTGGTTTCACGTTTTTTCACGTTTAGTCCCCATCTTTTGAAAATAGCAGGTATGCTCCATGTGGTTTGTTATTTTGTTACTCGGATAGTCCCTGAGTAGATGTCAGTTAGTTTGGAAATAGCAGGTATGCTCCCTATGGTTTGTCATTTTGTTACTCAGATGGTCCCCGGAGTAAATGTCAGGGGACTATCCGAGTAACAAAATGACAAAACATAGGGAGCATACCTGCTATTTCAAAAAAATGGGGACTAAACGTGAAAAAAACATGAAACCACAGGGACCATCCGGGCAATTAACTCTAATAATAATAATAATAATCTGAACAAAAAATTGTAGTTTTTGAAGGTATTTTCAACATATTAAAAACTACTAACATGGCAAACAATTTGCATGAGTTCATAATTCAAGAAGGATATATGATAGGGTAAAAAATAAGTAGAAACTTATTAAATTAAGTAGATTTTAGTGCAGCTCTTCATTGTACAATTTGATATGTTACTCCGTGCTAGTTTAACAACAATTTTACAAACCAAAGGTTGAGTTGGGTTACTCATATGTTGTTGAGATGTAAAGGTGAAAATCAGTGGCGGAACTAGCCTAAAAAGTTAGGGTTATCCTATTTTTTTTAGGATCAGGGGTATCCTTTATATAACGAAAACGGAGTTGAGGGGTATTTTTACACTACGGAAATGGAGTTAAGGGGTATTTTTACACTACGGAGACGGGGTTGAGGGGTAGCCCGTGCTACCCCTACTAACACTATAAGTCCGCCACTGGTGAAAATCTTACAAACTGTGTAACCATGTCTGGTTCCAATTTCCATCACCATCTTTCCGAGCTACTACCAGTAAGGAAGGTCAACATGTTCTAAGAAAAGACAAGAAATATGCAGTTGAGATTAGGGGTGTAAACAAGTCAAGCGACTTGAGATCGGCTCAAAAAAAAAGCTAGAACAAGCAGAGCTTAACCGAGCTTAAACAAGCTTGAGCCTGAGCCCAAGTTTAAAAATGAGCTTGTTTAGTAGCCCGAGCTTCCCTTATCGAACTCAAGTCAGCTCGTGAGCCTAAACAAGTTTATTATTTATTTCTTTATTTGATAATATCTTAAATATATATTTGTATAAATAGAATTTGTAGTTTGTAAAAATAGGATTAAAAAACTTCATAATCAATAAATATATACATATATTATGTTATATATTAAATTTGTTAAAAAATAATTATAACTATTATAAATATATATAAATAATAACTTGTAGGACCGGTTTTCGACTCCGAAACGATTGCGAACCGAACGTGTGACGTGCGGAATCCGTACACGAACGTGACCGAACACACGACCGTACTATAAACGTGATTCTATTGATCGTACGACAATTACAAAGCACCGTGAATCACCTTGGAGCACTTTCTCTCTCTAGACTTTCTCTCTCTAACCTCTAGCTCTCCAAGTCTTCAAATGTGCAAAAGTCTTAATCTCTAACCCTAACTCATCGATTTATAGGCCAAGGGGCTTAATGAGAGATCTCATTAATTACATAAATGCCACATTGTCTTTTCTCTAATTATTACAATATAAAGCTAATTTCATTATGTTTCTGCTACGACTCGTATTGACGAAGGCGATAGACATTACTTCGCCAACATAAATGAGCCGAGCTCGAGCTTTAGAAACAAAACTAGAACCAAGCCGAGCTCAAGCTCGAGCCCTCATAAGTTAAACGAGCTTGAGCCTAGGTGAGCTCGGGTTCCGTTCGTTTACACTCTTAGCTGAGATCTAAAGATAGAATTTGAAAACCTTTCCACCAAGAATGTCTTTTGCTTCTAGAAAAATCGGCTTGTGACCTGCATCAGCCAAATACTTTGCAGTGGATGCAGTGGATAGACCAACCAAACCTGCATATGCAAAAGTTAATATAGGTTGCGACAATGATAGCTAAAAGAAATAATGAATAAATAATAGGGTTTTACTTGCACCAACAAATACAATGATTGATGGCTTAGCTGGACACGGGTAAGTTCAGAAGGTTGAAGACAAGTAAGCAGATTCCAAGAAACCAAATGTGTTGTCAAGTTCTGGTCTTGGCAACATAAGAAGATCGTGTGTACAATTTTTCTACGGTTTATCTCTCAAAACCAGATATAACATCATCAATCACGTCTTCCCATCGATCAGTTGCTTCAAGCTACATGTTCACAATAGAGTCAAATATGGTTTGCCAAATTCACTCGTTAGTAAGTAAATGGGTCAAAATAGAAACCTCATAACAAAAATGAAACAAGACAACATAATTAAGCATGTATGTATATTTTATTCTATTAAACATTTTTCATAAGACATTCTCATGAAAGCATGAAAAGAAATAGGTTTACGTATGAGCATGATGTATGAGCATGCATTGCCATAAATTGGAAAGAAATAGAAATCGCAAGGTATAGATAACGAGTCAATGGTTTTGACTCGTGACATGTATGTATAAAAGGTTATGCTTTCGGTAGGGGCTTATGGCTCGACTAAAGAGGGATGGGTCAAATTTGGGTAATAGATTAACCCAAGTGAAATGCATTTAGCATTTTAGGTATAACGGCCATTCGAGCCAAAGCACGTCCATTATGCGAAAATGGACTAAATTGACTAAAATTCCCTATGTGATAAAGTGAGCAAACTACCCCTAAGGGTAGGATAATAAGTCCTAAAATTGGATTGATCTTTTTGGTAACATAAAAGTGAGAGCCGTAGGCTTTTGGCTCTCTTAATGGGTCATTTTTGGTAAAACGCCATACCAAAAGATAATAATGAAAAAAATAACGTTTTGTTAAATGAAACCAACCACAATTGCGGTTGTAGTTGAAAGAAAATGTGGGAAACATGATAAGGGATATAGGAGACTTGAGCTAGAACGCTTAAAGTCCCTTAACGGGTCAGTGGGGTAAAACACCAAACCGAATTGGATGTGAATTGGATTGTAGAGGAATAAACCTCTAAAGAATTAAACTTATTTATCCTTGTTTTAATAGCATTTGACCGTTTAACTCAAACACTAATTGTTTTTAGTGTTTATGTTAGGCTTTTATAAAGGCGGGTACCGGGCGGACGACTAAGCATATGAAGAACCGAACACTATTAGACCGCCATCCATCGGGAAATAATTATGGAAGGATGAAGCATGATCATGCACGGCAAAGTTTTCAAGCTTAAGGCATTATAATTTCTAGCTTGTATTTTAAGTGTAAAATTAGTTATGTCGGTCCGTCTGGGTTATCAGTTAACCCAGACGTAGGGCTGACAATTTTACACGAATACGCGAATACACGACACGAACCTACACGAAGTTAACATGTATCGTGTATGGCCTTAACAGGTATCGTGTACCAAATAGGTAGACACGAGATTACCTGTTAATTTTCGTGTATAAACAAGTTAAATACCTGTTTACCTGTTAATACCCGTTAATACACGATAATAAATTAAATTAAATAAAACACATCAGCCATGTGCGTGTGGGTTCCTTAATTCCTTTCTATTTTCATTCCTCATTCAATTCAAAAAAAAAAAACCTAAACTCTCTCTGTAACTCTCAGATAGCATGTCATGTTCGTGTTTTTGTTCGTGTTAACAGGTATTAACAGGTAATTTTCGTGTATAACAGTCAAAAAGTCGTATTAACATGTAATTTTCGTGTATATCATGTCGTGTTCGTGTTTAAAAAAAGGACACGATAAGTTATCGTGTCGTGTTCGTGTATGAGATTTCGTGTATCGTGTCTTATCGTGTCGTGTCTTATCGTGTACGGGTATACACGATATGCCAGCCCTACCCAGACGTATAAGTTCTATGTTTAAAAAAAAATATGGGACCTCATTCTACGAACATTTCAGTTACTCAGTATAAATGGGATAGAGTGTTACATCACCCACCACTGTCCTACTATGGCCACAACCCACAACCCACACCCGGTTATGGGCTTACGACACAAACTCAATAGACCCCACCTGGCTTTCCTCCTCCACCTGGTCCATCCAATGTTGACCCTCTTAATCCAACCGAACTTGCTACAGCCCTGAGCTCGTTATCTTTTAATCAACTGAATCCACAATGGTACATGGATACGGGGGTGTCCTCTCACATTACATCGGATAATGATAAAATTCATACTCCTTTATCTAAGTTTACTAATGCTAATATATTTGTTGGTAATTGCCAAAACTTGCCAATCACGGGTAGCGGTGTTCACACCACACCAACAAAAACCTTTAAACTAAACAACATTATTTATGCACTAATCATTGTTAAAAACCTTTTTTTGTACGAAAATTTACCCGTGATAACCAAGTTTCTGTGGAATTTGACCCTAATGGTTTTACCTTGAAGGATCTCAATACGGGCACCATATTTCATGCCATGAGAGCAACGGCAAACTCTATCCATTCACATCACCAGTTCAAGCCTTCTTTACGTCATCATCTTCAACAAATAAGTGGCATGATCGTCTTGGCCACCCAGGGTCCAATATTTTGCATTTTCTTTCTAGTCGTTACTTCATTGATTGCAATAAGAACTCGTTTGATTTTTGTGACTCATGTCACTTAGCTAATAGTAAAAGACTTCCTTTTGTTGTATCTAATTCATTTACTTACGCACCTTTTTATATCATTCATTGCGACCTTTGGACGTCGCTGATTCTAAGCAAAAACTCTTACAAGTACTAATGGTTTTAATTGACAATTATTCTCATTATGTTAAGGTGCATCCATTAAAATATAAATCAGAAGCATTGACAAAAATTGTCAAATTTCATCATTTCGTTAAAACCCAATTTCACAAACACATAAAATCCTTTCAATGTGACTTAGGGGGAGAATTTGATAATCATGTTTTTCATAACTTTGCATCCTCCAATGGTCTTGTTCTTCGCTTCTCCTGTCCCCAAACGTCTTCTCAAAATGGACGTTCCGAACGCATGATACGACGCATAAACAACATAATCCATGTTTTACTCATACATGCTCATCTTCATCCCACCTATTGGGTAGAAGCTTTCCACACCGTCGGATACCTTCATAACATCACTCCCACTACACGTCACTATTTTAATACCCCCACGTTCACGTTGTACCATTGACACCCGACTTATGAACATCTTTGGGTGTTCGGGTGTGCATGCTACCCAAACTTGTCTGCCACTTGTCACACCCCGAAATATTAGAGCCTGGTGTGACTGGACTGGTATCTTCATTGCACGGCGGAAGCAAATAAGCAAAGACTCCTAGAAATCGAACGCCACTAAGTACTCGACTCCACATGATTCTCCTATTCCAACCGTGCCAAAATTTTTGAAGTGCAACCTGAGAAAGAAACATGCGAAAAATCAACAAAAAGTTGAGCGAGTTCTAGTTTGTTTGTAAAATATTTGAAATAAATCCTTTGAATAACCGGTTTTTAAAAGTTGTTGAGAAAACTTAGTAAAATCATTTTATCGACATGTTGTATGAAAACTGTGGGTCTAGCCCACTAGAGTCTTTGTAAGCAGGACCAACCCGTCCTTTTACCTGTACATAAGTTGAAAACGTTACCCAAGTTTGTAAATCCATGTATTATGATTTTGCGTCAAATGAATATTATAAATATATGAAAGTTTTAGTGTGTAAACGGGTATGTAAAGCGTCTATGAACAGGTTGATTGTTAATGTTTTGCGAGGACATTAACATATGCGACGACATAGGAAGTACTCAACCCGTGTAGACGATTTTTAGTGTCGAATCACCTCGACTGTGTCTAATTCCCCTCGACTGTGTCGAATTCCCCTCGACTGTGTCGAATCCCCTCGACTGTGTCGAATCCCCTTGACTGTGTCGTCCGTACCCATTAGAAAATCATGCATGTTTCGTAAATATGCGTGCGTTTTGTAAAACCAGTATGTTTGGTCTAAATCATTCGTAAACCATTTAAGTTCGTTGAAATTTAATTTCAAATTCGTTTAGAAATGTGAGTTTTCGTTTATCGAAATTTAGTTTAACTTTGCAAAACTTTGCATGTCTTTCTACCCCGAAAACATTTATAAAAATGTAAAAGCGTAAAAAAAACGGTGGGGTTATGAACTCACCTGGATTTCCATGTGCAAAGCTAGCTAAATACGACTTCGTAATGTCGTTTCCAAGACGTGACTCGCTAGCGTGCATTCTACAATATTCCTAACACGTAATATCTTATAAGTTTCTAAGCAAATGTGGTAACTAAACTACGTGTCACCGAGCTCTACCGAATCGCTAATCGAACGATTCAACGGTAAGTTGTTAACTTAACGAAAATGACTAAGTTAAACTTTGTTTAGTTTGTTTATTGTCAGTAATAACTAATAAGTCTTAGAAAGACTTAGTTCCCGAGAGATTTAGAGTGTATAAATATTTATATAAAAATATATAAATATATCGTTATCATTGCGTTAGTCGTCTTGAGAAGTCGTATGTGTATGTACAAAAGTTTATATGAAAAGAACATATAACAAACTTGTACGTTGATATATAAATATATATATATATATATATATATATATATATATATATATATATATATATAGGGTGGAGTTATTGTAAAAAAGACCAAAAGTGTGAGAAAGGTAAGAAAGAATCTCAACCATTAGATCTAAATTAATTGAAAAGGGTAAGATTGTAAATTAATTAATAAATTCAAATATGGTAATCCTTGATTTAAGGATTTGGAGAGAGAAAATCCCTGATTTAAGGAAAATAACCGTCCATAGATATAACACCATTCAGAACATGTTCATACATGGTGTTTTAAAAAATATAACACAATTCAGAAAAATATAACACTATTCAGTACAAAAATAACACCATTCAGCACAAAAAAAAAACACCATTCAGCAGTAAATAAAAAAAAACACCATTCAGTACAAAGAATATAACACCATTCAGTACAAAAATAACACCATTCAGCAAACAAAAAAACACCATTCAGTAAACAAAATAACACCATTCAGAAAAATAAAATAAACACCATTACTGAAAAGAAAAAAATAACACCATTCAGTACAAAAATAACACCATTCATCAGTAAAATAAAAAAAACACTATTCAGTACAAAAGAATGTAACACCATTCAGTACAAAAATAACACCATTCAGCAAAACAAAATAACACCATTCAGTAAAACAAAAAAACACCATTAAGAAAAAAATAACACCATTCAGAAAATAAAATAAACACCTCTGTATCATCTTCTTCACTTCCGGCACCACCACCGCTTCCATTTCCGGCACCACCACTGCCGATCCAGCAACCGTCATCCGTCATCAACAATGATCTGGAACGATTGTCTTCAACAACGATCAACAACCGTCTGGAACGATCGTCTTCAACAACGATCAACAACGATCTGTATCATCTTCAACAACCGGCTTCCGATTCAACAACCGTCATCCGTCATCAACAACGATCTGGAACGATCGTCTTCAACAACGATCCGAATCAACAACGATCGTCTTCAACAACCGTCATCCGACACCGGCTTCCGATTGATGTTTAATCTTCCGATTCGTGGTGGTCTTGGAGTTGATCTTGGAGAGAGAAATTCTGAACGTATGATAGAGAGAGATCTGGAGAGAGAGAGAGAGAAATTGTAGGGATTTTGATTTAGAAAATGGGGATAAAAAGACACAATTACCCCTAGATATTTCAATTCAGTCCAAATTAATAAAAATATTTTACAATTTGGTCCCTATTATCTCAACCATTAGATCAAAGATCTAATGGCTGAGATTCTTTCTTACCTTTCTCACACTTTATGCCTTTTTTACAGGATCCTCTACCTATATATATATATATATATGATATATAATGTGCCGTTTAGGCGTTTGAAATAAATATAAAAAGTTATATTTATTTTTTAAAAGAACACGAGTTGTTGTGTTTGAAAATAAATATATAATTATATTTATTTTTATAAATGAATACGAGTCGTTTGATGTTTGAAATAAATATAAAACTAGGTTTATTTTTATAAAGGAATTCGTTATTGTTTGGTACTTGAAATAAATATATAAACTATATTTATTTTATAAAAACGAATTCGTGTTGTTTGATATTTGAAATAAATATAAAAACTATATTTATTTTATAAAACGAAGGCATGTTCGGCGTTTGAAAGAATATAAATAATTATATTGATTTTATAAAAGATTTGTTGAATTTCCGAAGTTTAAAATAAATATAATAACTATATTTATTTGTTGTCGAAATAATTTCCGTATCGTTGTTTTCGTGAGTTGTAAGTTGTTGTCGTACATAATTACATAGTTGTATTCGTTTTTATAAAATAATTACTTAAATCCGATAGTTTGTTTTATAACAAAACGCAATTTATTTTACGGATTTTCTCGAAAAACGGCCAGAGTTTCCTCTGTTTTTGGACGCCCCCGACAAATCGAGTTGTCGTTATTTTATAAAATTTCAATCAATATTCAATAGTTAACATATAAAACTTTCATAAAAACGACAAAGTATAAACTATCATTAATCCATATTGGTGCAAGCTCGTTATCACGTAGTATTAAAACTATAAATTAACATAATAAATCTCGTCGTTGAACCTTTACCATCTCGCGTGTCGTCTCACGGAAGGAGTTGACTGAGTTGACCGGGTCAGCTGAGTTGACCGACTGAGTTGACTCGGTTGACCAAGTTGGACTGAGTCGAGCTGAAATACACCGAGTCGAACTGAGTTGAACTGAGTCGAGCTGAAATACACCGAGTCGAACTTTGTTGAACTGAGTCGAGCTGAAATACACCGAGTCAAACTGAGTCGAGCTGAAATACACCGAGTCGAACCAAGTTAAACTGAGTCGAGTTGAAATACACCGAGTCGAACTGAGTTGAGCTGAAATACACTGAGTCGAACCGAGTTAAACCAAAATCTGATCCGCTAAATCCTGAACCTGAAAACCCGAGTCAAACATAAACCAAACCAAACCTTGAAACATCTAAACTACCAACTCACCTGCGTTTAATTTTGAACGGAACTGAGACAGAAAGAAAGGAGAGGAACAGAACCACCACCACCGTCGCCTTTTTCCGGCGAGTCTGGTCGTCGTTTGACGACTCCGTCGTCAGTCACCGCCACGAAGATCCATCGTCGCCGCAGCGGCAACGCCGTACCCCTTTCGCCGTCTCTCTCTCTTCCCGATCACTCTCTCTCTAAATCTTCAGGTGTGTTGGTGCGATTGCTAGAGAATCCGCTGCTGGTAGACGTCACCAATCCTGTCGACGGCCGCCGTCAACTTGCCCGCCCTCCTTGGATCGCCGGTCGTCGGCCAAATGCTCGTCAGAGAGAGATCAGGGGGTGTTGTGTTCGACGGATAAGCTTTTATCACAGGAATGAAGGGGATAAAAGGGGTTGAGGGTGTGGGTTTTGATGTGCTAAAAGTGGTCTAATTAAACTAACTAATTCTAACCCTAAATTAGACACTCTAAGTTTTAAATTTATAAAAACAGACTCTCTAAAACCTAGACCACACCACCGGAAAGTGTACCGGTCAATGCAGTATAGCCTAAATAAGTCCGAGTATCGAACCCACGAGACTCTCTAATTACGCTAATTAGACTCTATCTAGACCTAGACTGGCACGGACTCTAACTGTTGATTGGGGGGGGGGTTACGTAAAAACTAAGGAAATCTATATTAAACTATTAAATTAACTAAAGCTAGACTAAATACGAATGAAGACTAAGGGCTTTTCTTATATGGAGAGCGAGACCACCTAGACAAGAATCCTGGATTACTTTTAAAGAATTACTGATTAAGTTAAATGCATGAATTATGGAACCGGGATCTTAAAGTACAAAACCTATTAAGAACCAACTAAGCCCCTCGACCCTTCTCAAGGAGAAACCTGTGGAACTACCTAGGCTGTTAATCCTACCGGTTATTAGACGCCTTTCCAGTTGTCTAATTATTGTGTAAGTACCCTAATGTTGACCTACTCTTTTCCAATCATAGTTCTAGGGTAGTTTGAATTAATTAACTTGACTTGATAGACTAATAAAACCGACATGTCAACTAAGACACGACCTTTTCCAAGGACTATCTAAAGCAATTCGCCGGGTAAGACCTACCAATAGCCCCTCACTTCCCAGGTATTAGGACTAGTAGAACACTAAGGTGGCGTTTGGTACGAAGGAATAGAAGGCGGAATGGAATGGAGCATTCTATTGGAATGAAAAGAAACATGTTTGGTTGTCAAGTGGTAATGGAATGGAGCATTCCACAAGGAATGTAAACCTTCCAAATATAATAATTTTCATTTCTTGGTAAGGTGGTGTTTTTTTTTCATTCCTTCAAGGAATGGAAAGATATATTATTATTATTATTATTATTATTATTATTATTATTATTATTATTATTATTATTATTATTATTATTTTTACCATTATTATTATTATTCTTATTGGTTTTAATAACTCACTCACGGGCGACACCACTACTGCAATAGTTGCCACCGTGACTACCGTCGCTGCCGTCACCCACTTCCGTCGCCACCACCACCACCACCACCACCACCACCCCAGCTGTCTCCCGCCACCACCCACCTCAACCCCAGTCGCCACCCACCTCCGCCGCTACCAACAGTCATCCACCATCCACACCTCCGCCCGTGCCGTCACTCACCACCACCCACGACACCACCCACCTCAACCCCAGTCGCCACCCACCTCCGCCGCTACCAACAGTCATCCACCATCCACACCTCCGCCCGTGCCGTCACTCACCACCACCCACCACCCCCGACACCACCGCGCCACAGCTGCCACCCACCCCCACCCCTGCCTCCGCCGTCAGACGCCACCCACCTCCACTACCGACCACCACCGTCGCCATCACCCACCACCGTCCTCGTCACCCACCACCATTGCCGTCGCCACAACCTACCTCTGCCCCCACCACCACCCACCACCGCCACCCACTGCCACCACCTCCGACCATCGCTACCATTGCCACCTATCACCACCCACCACCACCGACTACCGTCACTCATCACCGATTTTATTCCTTCGTCTATTTTTCCCTACCAAACAACACAAAGCAATGATTCATTTCATTCTCACATGGTAACCAAACAAGACATGGAATGGTAATGATCCATTCCATTACATCGTCCATTCCATTACCTCGTACATTCCATTCACCCGTCTATTCCATTACGCCATACCAAACAAACCCTAAGACTTAGCAAATTATTACCAATTACTTCTAGGGGTTATCGGCCGATTCTCCCTAAAGAGTTAAGGTTTTCTAATGTGATATAGACACTCACCGAAATCCTATACCCTAATATGACTCTATATTGTGATAATGACCGTCACTAAGAATCATATGAAGCGAATGATAATAACAAACCAAATCAAAGCATGCATATACATCAAATCATTAAACCAAACTTCTTACTAAACACAATTAATCCATAAAAATCATGCAATTAACAAAAACGGTAAAAACTTCATATTAATCCATTCATCAAGTCTAGGTGGTTTAGAAAATTAGCCAAGGAACATAGTCAAGAACGAAAATAATAAACAAGTCTCAAATAACAAAGAAGTCATGGTATCAAGTTTGAAAACGAAAAGTAAAACAAACCGAACAATAACTCGTTGCCTAATCGACCCGGATCTTAAATCCCACTCTTGAAGCGATCCAATAAACCTTTTTCTCTTGATCACCAACTGTGTAGCCGTCCAGATTTGTGTTATTCGTCTGACAGCCGTCGCTTGATGTCGGCTCTTCGTCCCACCCCCCACGTATACTTTGTGCCGTCAAATATATATTGTTTTTTTTTTTTTCGATTACCCCTTGCTGCCGTTCTTTTCTAATTAGGAGTCCACTTCTGTTGCTGGCCTTTAATCTCTTGGCGGCCCACTCTACATAGGAATTCATGGCCCAACAATTTGTATGCATGTAATATGTTGACTTCGAATCCCCATGGATTCTTTTTGTCTGATCACCTTAGATTTATTAGGATGGAATATGGTTTAATATAATGATCATCACAATTTTTAAATATGGCATAAAACCCTTTTCTACGCAAACATGTTGGGTTCTAATTGATGCAAAGCCCAATGACCCTTTATTAATTACTTTGCTGGGCTTTTGATGTTTGGCGGCCCTTTAATTTATAAAATAAAGATAGTAGCCCCGACCCATTTACAGAAAATAGATGCAATTTTACTTCGGTCACTGGCATTCCACTTTGCCCAACTGACTGGTCATTTCCATTTTACTCATTTTCGCTCCATTTACACCAGGACCTGCCAAAACACAAATTAATGTAGTATAATACTAAAAACTAAAAAGAATAAATAAAATCTATACAAAAATTATACACTTTACACGGGACAATTATGTATATTTTACCCCACATCAAATATCCCCACACTTAATCTTTTTTCGTCCCTGAAAAAGAATTATGCAACGGAATCAGAGACAAATAATTACTCGGGTCAAAAACTTATTATATTTTAATAAAACCAAAACTTGCGTTAGCCGCGATTGTGAATATACTTGTCCCTTTAAACCCAAATCCGGTCTCAAGCCCTTATCATGTAAATTTAATTTAAGTGCGGTCAGTCTACCTAGGGTCTCACACTATAATCTACAGTCTACCTACTCCCGCCTCAAGCTTATAGAACTAAAGGAACGATCACTGAACCAATTCCCAACCGTCTTATATCAAAACCAAGAGAGTTTACAATCAGATTTTTTTTCTTTTTCCATTTTTTTTTCCGCTTTTCTTTTTTCTTTTTTTTTTCTAATGAGCGTAGACGTTGCTTTCCCTAACCAAGAGGCAATCCGGCTGTAGAGTCGCAATCCCCAACTCGGTTTACTTAGGCTTCGGTACTTTTTTTCTTTTCTTTGCAAGGTCGATTTCACACACCCTAGCGGTAATCCGGTTGTAAAGTCACTATCCCCAACCCAGACTACATAGAACTGCGCTACTTTCATTCAGTTTCTAGCTCATTTTTTCTATTTTTTTTTTCATGATAAAAAATTCTAACAGTTTTAACTTATAACGATGTCCCTTATACTATTATTGGCGGTTTCAATTTCCCATATCTCTCAGGCGAAAACCCACTAGCAGACCGACAATTAAGGTATAATTAACTCAAATGGACCTAAAATCAAACCCGGACCTATTCACATATCCCTAACTAGACGCAAGCTCGATTTATTTTATCTTATATTATTATTATTCGAACCCAAGCAAAAATTCATCTTTTCTTTCATTTTCCGTATTAATTTTGCAAACTTCTTATTTCAAATGACATTTTCTGATTTTTCAATTTTTTTGGATTTTCAAAATTTTTTATTTTTTTGTATTTTTCAAATTTTTAATGACTCAAGACTCTGCTAACTAGACACTAAACGATAGTTTCCCATCCCCACACTTAAACTCTACATTGCCCTCAATGTAGGATGGAAACCGACTCAAAAGACTAAAATAAATAAGAAATAAAATACAAAGGGAAATCGGAAAGGACTTAGCTGGTTATATAACGCATAAGCTTCACAAACTTTCGTCCAATCCAGCTCGATCGTATAGCATTTCATTCGCGATCGGCTTTGACACTTACTGGTATACTTGGTAAATTACTTGAAATTTGATAAGCAGCTCCAAAATCACCCGAATGGAGATTGAGTACGGGTGGTACATATTCAAACCTGCATAAACAAAAACAAACAAAAACCAAAGCAGTACCGACTCTAAATAAAATACGACTCAAACACTACTAAATAAGACTCAATATACAAAAACTACGACTCTATACAAACTCTACAAAACCTCCCCACACTTGAATTTAATCAGGAGGCTTCTCTTTGATCTGGACCCTATCTAAACCATTTAATTCCACCCGGTCCTCAAAAACAGTTAAAAATTTAATGGCGGAATTATAAAAGAATTTAAAAATTAGAAACGGGTCAGACCACCAGAATTTAAATTTACCTGGCATGAACCGGATGCGTGGCATGTAATGAGAAGAATGGTCTTGCTTCAAAGGCTCATTCCTCTCCTCCTTGTACCAGCTTTTGACCCGCAACCAATCCTGGTTCTTTATTTTTCTTTTCCTTGCCTTCTCCCGTGGTTTTGATTTTCTAGTTTCGTTTATTATAAGTACCACGGGCCAACTGTGGTGTTCTTCCTCTTCCACCACTTGTTCTACTTCCTTGGGAAGATCCCCACACTTAATTTCTACGTGCGGTGTGGGTTCATTTATTTTCTCGGGTTTACCTTCTAGTAGGGCTTCTAAATTTGCTAAATCATCTAATGGATCAAATTCCCCTACTTGTTCAGATTCTAAAAAGCCTTCTAACTCCCCTAAAAACTCATGTTCCCAACTTAACACTTTTTTCTCTACCTTAACTTCTACCTCATCATCAAACAGACTACCTAAGGAATCTCCTAAATCTAGTTCCTCATCAACATCTACCCCTTTAACCAATGATTCCTGGTAGAATTGCCACTCGTCTACTTCTTCCACACTCTCTCTCAATATCCCGCAATTAGCCATTTGCATCATAATCTCCTCTGCTTCACAACCAAAATCAATGATGCCCTTATTCTCCGTTTCTTCTACTTCTTCAAATTTCCTAGACATTTCTTCTATTGAACATTGAATGTCTGAGAGTATAGACTGCTGATTTTGAAGCAGGACTTCATGTTCTTGAATCATTTTCTGAGTAGTTTCATCCGTAGCTACCAGTTGAACTAACAACCCCATTAACCTATCCAGCTGGTCCTGGTCATAGACTTCAGAATTTTGCTGTTGGGGCTGGTGATACGGTTCCTCATACTGGTACGAGGAATACCCCTGTGAAAAATATGACAGCGGCTGCACATAGGGGTTAGCATAATAATCTACAGAGGACCCCTCATATTGTGGGCATTTAACTGTAAAATGGGGCCCTCCACAAATTTCACACATTTAAAACTTAAAAGAAATAGAAGACACAGAAAATTAGACTCCTACGACTCAATATACAGAACACAGATAGACTCACAAGACTCACCACGAAAACACAAAACAAAAGACAAGTAGCACAGATTATGTCAATTAAGTCTAATCAAAGCTAATAAACGCAATCGCCAAGAGTCCCCGGCAACGGCGCCAAAAACTTGATGTGCTAAAAGTGGTCTAATTAAACTAACTAATTCTAACCCTAAATTAGACACTCTAAGTTTTAAATTTATAAAAACAGACTCTCTAAAACCTAGACCACACCACCGGCAAGTGTACCGGTCAATGCAGTATAGCCTAAATAAGTCCGAGTATCGAACCCACGAGACCCTCTAATTACGCTAATTAGACTCTATCTAGACCTAGACTGGCACGGACTCTAACTGTTGATTGGGGGGGGGGGGGGGGGGGTTACGTAAAAACTAAGGAAATCTATATTAAACTACTAAATTAAATAAAGCTAGACTAAATACGAATGAAGACTAAGGGCTTTTCTTATATGGAGAGCGAGACCACCTAGACAAGAATCCTGGATTACTTTTAAAGAATTACTGATTAAGTTAAATGCATGAATTATGGAACCGGGATCTTAAAGTACTAAACCTATTAAGAACCAACTAAGCCCCTCGACCCTTCTCAAAGAGAAACCTGTGGAACTACATAGGCTGTTAATCCTACCGGTTATTAGACGCCTTTCCAGTTGTCTAATTATTGTGTAAGTACCCTAATGTTGACCTACTCTGTTCCAATCATAGATCTAGGGTAGTTTGAATTAATTAACTTGACTTGATAGACTAATAAAACCGACAGGTCAACTAAGACACGACCTTTTCCAAGGACTGTCTAAAGCAATTCGCCGGGTAAGACCTACCAATAGCCCCTCACTTCCCAGGTATTAGGACTAGTAGAACACTAAGACTTAGCAAATTATTACCAATTACTTCTAGGGGTTATCGGACAATTCTCCCTAAAGAGTTAAGGTTTTCTAATGTGATATAGACGCTCACTGAAATCCTATACCCTAATATGACTCTATATTGTGATAAAGACCGTCACTAAGAATCATATGAAGCGAATGATAATAACAAAACAAACCAAATCAAAGCATGCATATACATCAAATCATTAAACCAAACTTCTTACTAAACACAATTAATCCATAAAAATCATGCAATTAACAAAAACGGTAAAAACTTCATATTAATCCATTCATCAAGTCTAGGTGGTTTAGAAAATTAGCCAAGGAACATAGTCAAGAACGAAAATAAAAAACAAGTCTCAAATAACAAAGAAGTCATAGTATCAAGTTTGAAAACGAAAAGTAAAACAAACCGAACAATAACTCGTTGCCTAATCGACCCGAATCTTAAATCCCACTCTTGAAGCGATCCAATAAGCCTTTTTCTCTTGATCACCAACTGTGTAGCCGTCCAGATTTGTGTTATTCGTCTGACAGCCGTCGCTTGATGTCGGCTCTTCGTCCCACCCCCCACGTATACTTTGTGCCGTCAAATATATATTGTTTTTTTTTCGATTACCCCTTGCTGCCGTTCTTTTCTAATTAGGAGTCCACTTCTGTTGCTGGCCTTTAATCTCTTGGCGGCCCACGCTACATAGGAATTCATGGCCCAACAAATTGTATGCATGTAATATGTTGACTTCGAATCCCCATGGATTCTTTTTGTCTGATCACCTTAGATTTATTAGGATGGAATATGGTTTAATATAATGATCATCACAATTTTTAAATATGGCATAAAACCCTTTTCTACGCAAACATGTTGGGTTCTAATTCATGCAAAGCCCAAGGTCCCTTTATTAATTACTTTGCTGGGCTTTTGTTGTTTGGCGACGCTCTAATTTATAAAATAGAGATAGTAGCCTCGACCCACTCACAGAAAATAGCTGCAATTTTACTTCTGTCATTGGCATTCTACCCTGCCCAACTGGCTGGTCATTTCCATTTTACTCATTTTCGCTCCATTTACACCAGGACCTGCCAAAACACAAATTAATATAGTATAATACTGAAAACTAAAAAGAATAAATAGAATCTATACAAAAATTATACACTTTACACGGGACAATTATGTGTATTTTACCCCACATCAGGTTTTCTTAGGCTAATGATGAAGATGGAGGGGTAATCTTGTTGGTTATTTGAGTGTGTCTGATGTACATATCGAGAGAGAGAGAGAGGGGAGTGAAAGGAACCATGCATTAGTTTTCTCTGTGTGTGTATGGAGGAATTTGAGAGGATGAGGTTTTGTTTTGTGTTGTGTGCGTCTTTGTTTATAAGATGCAGACAAAGAAGATGTAGGTGAAGACAAGAATTGAGAAGGAAAAGTGAAGTGTAGCGGCTGTAAAATGTGAAGGGTGTTAGGGTTTGCTCCACCTTTATAATTAGGTTTTCTCTTAATGGGCTTTGGGCTTGGGCCCAAGGCCCACAAGCCCAATCCCGTGATTAGGTAGCCCGTAATTCCTACGAACCGTTTCCGCACCCATTTTTCTAAAAAAATTATCGTAAATTATTGTTACAAAATCAAAAGACGTAATTTAGTGTCGGTAATCGCGTTCGCACGTTCGTTCGTCAATCACGGTCAAAGTCGCGTTTTTCGATCGTCATGCGTTTGTGATGTTTTGAAAGGACGAAAAATTCAAAAAAATAAATTTATAAGTATAAAATACTCGTAGAAAATTCGTATTTTTCGGCGTTGTCAGTACTTTGTTCGGTTTCAATTCGTTGTCTTTCAACGTTTAACAGGTTTCTCCGTAAACCACCGTTCGCGCACTTTAAAGTCGGATAGACGTTCCTAGGCACTCCAAAGGCCTAATTAATTTAATTTGTGTCCTAAACACAATTTATTATCGCTCTAATGTTTGTTAATCGAGCAATTAGGAGCCGTAAATTAACGGTTGTCACACCACTCAACCACACAAGTTACACCCCCGATCCATCTGATGCATCTTTCTAGGTTACCCTGACAATTTTCACGGTTACCGGTGCCTCGATCCTTCAACTGACCGTGTTCACATATCTCGTCATGTGGACTTTGATGAGAACTCCTTTCCATTCACCGAACCAACAAACCCGAACACATATCGATTCCTTGATTACGAACCACCTGACCCAACTCATTTCCAATTTCACATCGCCACATACCCCGTACCACAACCAAATTCAGCAAACACCCTTCCGTCCTCCCATCCCATCTGACATAAACCACCCACCCCGCCCAGCCCACCTCCCACACTCCATCGTCCCCTTCCTCTCACTCACTCACTGCCGACCCCGACCCCGCTCTCCTCACCGACCCCTACCTCACCACCACCCACCTCTTCATGTCCTAACCCTACCGCCCAACCACCAGCCAACGTCCATTCTATGACTACTCGAATGAAGGACGGTATATCCAAACCCAATCCAAAATACAACCTTCACACATCCAATCAACCCAGCATATCCCCCATACCCACCTCTTACATAAAAGCCCTTACCGACCCGTATTGCAAAAGGTTATGCTTAACGAATATAACACATTAATAACTAATGGTACATGGGAGTTAGTTCCGAAACCGGAATCCCATCCAGTCATCCGATGTATATGGTTGTTTCGTCATAAGTTCCACTCTGATGGAAAACTAGCCTGGTATAAAGCTCGGCTCGTGGTCAGTGGTAAATCTCAAATAGTCGGTCTCGATTGCTTGGATACATTCAGCCCGGTGGTCAAACCGGCAACTATAAGACCGATTCTATCCGTTGCTTTATCAAGAAATTGGCCTATACATCAACTGGACGTCAAAAACACGTTCTTACATGGGGATTTACATGAAACAATATTAATACATCAACCGCATAGCTTTGTTGATCAGTCTAAACCCCACTATGTGTTCAGATTACGCAAGTCCTTATATGAACTGAAACAAGCGCCTCGAGCATGGTTTTACAGATTTGCAAACTTTATTACTTCAAAAGGTTTCAAGGGCAGCTTATGTGATAGTTCTCTGTTTGTTTATCGCCACGGTGATAACATGGCCTTCCTTCTTTTATATGTTGAAGACATCATTTTAACGACCTCATCCACAACTTTTCTACAGCATGTTATTAAGCTTCTTTCAGGTGAATTTGCCATGACCGACTTGGGGAATTTTCATCACTTTCTTGGCATCTTAGTAAAACGGAATTCTAATGACATGTTCCTCTCCCAGTCTCAGTATGCTTGGGACATTCTTCACCGTGCCAACATGACCTCATGCAAAGTACGATTGATATATTGTTCTCCTCTTTCACTATAAAGTACGATTGATACCATAGTGATTACTAGGGTCCACCCCAACAATAATCACCTATTATTTTTCTTTTTTTCCTTTAATTTTTATGTAGTTATTCTGTCACACCTAGTTATTAAATTATTTTAATTAACTCCTGGACTTAATAAAGCCGCTCAATATCTTATGACCTTTGCTCTACATTGGAGTTAATCTCCGGGAGCCAAACAGAACCTAAAGACAAAAAAGCCATAAAGGGAACCTTTCTAGTGTAGCCCCATGAGTGTTTGCTAGTACTAAACCTACGACGAGGGTTTTGTTTGTATTTGTATCAATTTACCATGTAACAATATCATTGAACATAAATGTTTGCTATTATAAATGGTTAGATAGTTTTATAAAATAATTACAAAATCTGAAACAATTTAAAAAGAAAAATGTAATCACTTTTATAATAAAATAATGTAATAATCGTTTAAAACCACGAAATTCAATTCAGTGTTTAGTTGTGAGAAGTTTGTCTTGACCTTAACCATGTAATAATCGTTTAAAACCACGAAATTCAATTCAATGTTTAGTTGTGAGAAGTTTGTCTTGACCTTAACCTAACTGAAAATTTTAATGCTTAGTTGTGGAAAATCTAACCATTAAAAAAAGACAAACCCAAAAGAAAAAAATCTCAGATCCATCATTGCGTGATCTAATGATCCAATGGACCAATTAACCAGTGGCAACTGGCAACAAGTTGCACACCAGTGAAGGAAAAGATGATTGGTAAACCCTATAAAACCATATATACTAGGTTTTTACCCGTGCCGCGCGTTGCGGCGGCAACATTAGTTTGTGACTTCGTTACATGCGATACGATGATGACATTAACGTGCGACGCCCACGCGTAACTTGACATGTTTTTAACTTTGTTATACACATTACGTTAGTGGGATTAACATGGTTAGACATAGATAAAAAGAGTATAATGTCTATTGTAACCTTAAATAAGGGTAATGTGTCTTACTGTATATTTGTTGACGAAGAATAGCTCTCCACTGTCTGTATTCACAAATGAAACAACACTCATACATATATATCATATACATGAAGTCCTGGTGTAAAAATCATAACACAACGTCATATATATGAAGTTCTGGTGTAAAAATCATAACATAACATGTATTCATCTGGAGCTTTAACTTTCATCAACAACAGTTTGATTTCAATACTTTATTAACTAATTTGATCTGAAGTTTGAAGCGTAAACCTTAGTTTTAAAATGCGCTCCGATGGATTTTGATCCCAGAAGGTTATGCGCACATCACGTATGCGAGACGTTTAGTATTATGAATATACCAAAAAGTTATTTGTAGATTATATATTAACTTGTTGACCTTTAAACACTAAAAAATTAGAGATTAAAATTAATAAATACAAAAAAAGCTCTAGTACCACCAAAGAAGTTTTTAAGTATAACCAAAATAAGTATTCAACTCTACGTGTACAAATAGTCCATGCAAAAGGTACAACTAATCTATGCAAGAACTCACTTAACAACTTCATCAGCTCACTGTATAAGCTTATTAGGCACATTCTAAAACAATATAAATAAGTTTTCTATTAGGGTAAACTTAAACAGCCTCATCTCAATCGCTCTACCGTTTGTTTGGTGGTGTTTTCTGTATCCAAACGAGCGCGAAACTATCTTAGTTTTACCATTTCAATTGAAATTTAAATTACCTATCCGTTACCTACTCTGATTCCTATCACATAACATATATTCATCTAGAGTTTGAATCTTAAACAACAATAGTTTGATTTCAAATTTTCAATACTTTACTAACTAATTTGATCTAGAGTTTGAAGCTTGAACAACAATAGTTTGATTTCAAATTTTCAATACTTTATTAACTAATTTGATCTATAATTTGAAGCTTAAACAATGCTTAAAATATAACAGAACATACATTCATCTGGAGTTTGAAGCTTAAACAACAATAGTTTGATTTCAAATTTTCAATACTTTACTAACTAATTTGATCTAGAGTTTGAAGCTTGAACAACAATAGTTTGATTTCAAATTTTCAATACTTTATTAACTAATTTGATCTATAATTTGAAGCTTAAACAATACTTAAATTATAACAGGACATACATTCATCTAGAGTTTGAAGCTTATACAACAGTAGTTTGATTTCAATACTGTTAAACTAATCTGATCTGGAGGTTAAAGTTCAAATAATACTTATATTATAATATAGCGTATATTCATCAGGAAAACTTAAAGAATATTTGAATTATAACATAACATACATTCATCTGGAGTTTAAAGCCTAACAGCAACTGTTTGATCTCTCTGATTCAAATAAAATAATAAATTAACACACACTTCTTCACAATTAACTTAACTAACTAATTTAAACACTAAACCTAAACCTAAATTATCTGATAAATAACTCATACCTAATTTCCAAACGTATATCCATTCAAACAAAATCAACTGAGCAAAAATAGGTCATAGAAGTAACAAAAACCTTGAATCGAGTGACTATCAAGCAATGCATTATCATCGGAGACACCTACAGCTGGCGGAACACGGCGGGAGGTGGCAGCGAGGCAGGCGGAGCTACGAACGCCGCCGAAGGTGAGAAAAAGTAGAGCGGCGGAAGTGGCGAGTACGGGGATCAGATTATCTGAATCGGACGGTTGAGACTTGGTGGAGGATGAACGGACGGTGAGATTCCGGCGAGATGAGGGTTTGGAGACGGTTACCGGATTGTTGTTGGGATTCCGGTGGGGAAATAGGAAGGGATTGGTGTGGTGGAGAAGGGATTGATTGAGGAACAGAGTAGAAACTGATAGAAGAAGATATTAAACGACTGGAAAGAAAACGACAGAATGGGTAATATGGTAATTTAGTAGGGTCACCGACATTTCACTTTAAGATTATATAAATGTAATATGTAAAAGAAAAAACTAAATATGCAATATGACCATACATCACAATTCGTGTAAGTAACAAACTATTAAAAATAGGGAAAATTATCAAAATGGTCAAAGACCAAAATAACTTGTGAAAATAGCTTACCAAAATGACATGGGAAAATTATCATGTGTGGGATGAGTCTTTCAAGGGGAATGAGTTTTTCAAGCATGGGATGAGTCCTTCAAGCGAGGCATCATGCACTGGATGCGTCCGGAGAATTTTTGAAGCGTTTGGCGAGTTTTCTAGCAAGTTGCAGGTTTTCGGCGATGAAATCTGAAGACACTGTTAAACAAAGAAAACGAAGAACTAGAACAATGGAAGAGAATTATCATTACTACAAGATGATCGTCTTCAACCAGAAGTTCAAGATCACCGAACGTAAGCCACCGCCGGACGTCACCAATGCCTTCAGTTCCTGCACCGACGGAGACTCCCAGATGTCGTCAGATCACTTCCGACGGTTTTAATCGAGTTTCAGTGACAAGAACATACCACAATCGACGACTCTTAGCGGTTAATGGAGCTAGTTCTTCACCGATTCTGACCTAACTTTACTCTCTGTTCTTTCATCCTTGATGTTTTCTTCAAATACCTCTTCCTTGATGACCTCAACGGCCCCATCCCATTACCAAGAAACCTGCATAATCTTTCCGTCGGCCCGACTTCAGATTTCATCGCTGGAAACCTGCAACTTGCCGGAAAACTCACCGGACGCTTAATAAATTCTCCGGACGCATCCTGTGCATGATGCCTCGCTCCAAGGACGCATCCCGTCGCCATGTGTCCATTTTTATTGGGTTTCGCTTGAAAGATTCATCCCATGCTTGAAAGACTCATTCCACATATGATGCCCTGTTTCAAGAGGGCATGTGCTTGCTATTTTCGCAAGTCATTTTGATGTTTGGCTATTTTGGTAAATTTCCATTAAAAATATTGCTGTACTTTTTTTTATAAACTGATCACCAAAATATAACTTTAGTGTTCCTTTTTAATTTTCAACTAATACATGTTTTAATTTTCTCAATATAATAATAACTAGCGGGATAATCCGGGCGTTGCGGATGCACGGTTCCGAACTGTCACACCCCGATATTTCCACATATTACCGGTGGGCCTGTTGGGGAGTATCGTGACGTAGTTGATATCATCATAGTCAAATAATCACAGTTCAATGCACAGCGGAAGTCTAAAGTGATAATATTACAAACCGATTCGAAAGTATAATAGAATATTACACAACGGTTGTATAAGGATCCACTGGCAGATCTTAAAACAGAGACATAAACATTGTTCAACAGACTTTAGACATTTGGAACTTGTAAGATTCCTTATTAACGCCCTGAGCTCCCAGCCAATTTACGTACAGTACCTGTCACTTAATCTTTTTGGAAAATACGTCAGTTTACACTGGTAAATACAATTAACTGACTCTTTTGAAAATATTTATGAAAATTGATTTAAATGCACAAGGCACAAATATTCTTTTATAACTTGGGATAATTATTTAAAAATAATCTTGTAAAAGAATTATATGTTTGTTATACGTTCAGTAGCCCGGGTTAGAAGTACCGGGTTAAAGATTAATAGACACACCACATAATATAGTCCCACGGCGAGTTATTCTCAACAAGCGGGTATATCTTTTTTACATACGCACCGGAAAGTGCATGCCTACACCCCGTGCTTAAGTCGTGGCCATTTCAATGAATGAGCCGAGGATATCCAGGACATGGTCATTAACCCCCCAAAGGCTTAAAACAAACAAAACAGATTAAACAGGTTATCTCAATGTTTTAATCATCATTCGATTAAAGATTCAATACCCGACCAAGCGGTATTTTAAATACCGTACCCCAAGCCCTTATAAGGGAAAATAAGTTAAAGTATTTAGCTGAGCTTAAAATGTAATTTATACTCAGCCGTATATTCTAATCAGGAAGTGCAAGTACTTCTACCAGGGCTCTCAATCTGGAACGAAGGTTTTATTAACCTATTAGATTTCTAATGGGTCTTATTTAAGTTGTAACTTAGACCGGTTAGTTTTAAGGAAAAGTTTACGGTTCAAAACGCAAGATTAAGCGAAGACCGGATTAGAATGTGATTTAGACCCGACAAGTATGGAGACTTGTATAATATGGGTAAACTAAACACATTCTGAATTTTGAAGTGAAAATGATAAGGTTTGACCCGTTTCGGTTAGTTTATGCAAACTAGTTACAAAAACCGTACCGAGTGCGAAAATGCATAACGGATAACCAAATGAGTCATGAACAAGTTCCACAAGTTAATATGCTTTTAATATGTTGTGATATCAGTAGGATATCTTTCATTATGCCCAAAACGAATTTAAAACCAATTTAAGCCCCGTAGGGGTATTTTGGTCATTTTAAAGGTTATAAAAGAGGTTAAATAGTAATATGAGGTTCTGGTCTAAAATAATCAGTAAAAATATTTATTTTAATAAGTTATATCAGTAAGATATCATATATATGTGAAATTTATCATTTATGGCCAAACTATGCACCGTAGGGACATTTTGGTCATTTCACATATGTTAAAAGGGCCGAAATTGGAAACCTGAGTTCAAAACTTTTAATTTCTGTTTAAGTATAAAAATTTATTCATAACATCAGTAGGTAACAAGTCTTAGGTGCCAAATATGGTTTTAAACCATACTATGAGCCTAAATCGCATAAAAGTCGGTATTTGACGATATTCGGGTTGATTAAGGAAATCTGAGATTTTGATCAACCTTTGCTGTTTAAAATAACTTATTTAATATATAAAATCAGTAGAAAAAGGTTTGATATGTAAAGGATGTGTAAAACTCATTTTATTAGTGAAAAGGACATTATCGTCAATTACCGAGTCTATGCAAGAACTCTATGTTATGATCAGTTTAAAATTTAATAAAAATTTTCCAAAAATACCTAAATATTATATCTTTACAGTGGGTAGAAAGTTTGGTGTCAAAATTTGGGTTTAAATAGGTTTTATGCCAAGAATGTCGTTTAATTAATAAAAAGCTTTCATTTTACAATATCGCGCATAACTTCTATTTTAGACCATAATCTGATGTCAAACTTTTAGGACATACTTAAATATCAGTGATAAAGGTTTTTGTCCTCTCACATTTTCAAAAATCTCGTTTTAATATCAAAAGGGCATAATGGTCAACTTTTAAGCATTTAACGGAAACATGCAATGAACTAGGATTTCTATGGAACCAAGTTGTATAACCTCAGAGGGTTATACAAACCTATAATATGGTCCTAAAGGAATCCTAAGGCATAACTAAACTAAGCTAAATCGGGTCAGAACTGAAAGTCAAAGCAAAAGTCTACTTTTGCGACTTTCGGCTCCGAACCGAGCCTAAACTCAGAATTGTCGGGTTGAACATGCCTAGACATGTTCAATTAATATTTACCAAGTTATTAAAGTGACACAACTGATTTTATTGCCTTTACATCATTAGTTATGAATTTCATTTAAAAACGACTCGTTTGACTTTTATTTTAATTACTTTGACCCGACAATTTACTAAGAAAACGTGGTAATTAGGAGGTGCCCTTTTGAGGGTTTAATACCTACCTAATTACGATCACGTAGCCATGTTCGTTGTGAACCATGGATTGATCGCTTAAAAGCCAATGCGTTTATCGCGAACGCTTGACTTTTCGGCTTTAAGAGCCAAACAACTTAACTAAGCACGAAAGGAACACTTACAAGTGGTCCTTAGGATTGAAGGAGGTTCCCAAGTTGGGCAGGATCCTCTTAAAATCAGAGAGCAAGAGCAGATTGAAATGAAGTGTGAAATGAGAGCAAAACAAATGGGTATTTATAGGATTTCAAGAACCGTTAGGATCGTTCCTCGATAAACGAGCTTCAATCTGGATTGTACAAGTATCACCCACTATTTTGGTAATCTATGGGTGCCCAAAACAAGCCCCTAGAATGAAGAAACCAAGCACATAACCCAGAAGCCAGAAACCAGCTGCTGTTTATGAAAAACAGGGTTTTTACTGATCTTGTGTTCTCTCGCGCCCCGCGTAAGAGTCAGGGCAATCTTACGCGGCCCGCGACCTCAGATGATCTCAGCAACAGTTTCATAAATTACAACTTTAGTCCCTGCAAGCTTGTAAGGCCCTTTTACGACACGTTTAAGGCCCGTTAAGCCATTTTCAAGGCTCTACAATGATGCCTAATCATAGGGAACATAAAACATGCTCGAAAATATGTTGGATGTCGTTTCGTTTGGTCGTACGGTTGCGTTGTTCGGCTAATTACGACGAAACACAAACGGACGCTAAAAACGATCCAAATTACGCGACGAATGGAATTTTATCATGCCAATTACTAAAATAAAATATTTTAATGATTACATAAATTTTTGGATGTCCGGGTATATTCAGAACGTAAGATATGCGCGAAAATGCAAACTTATGCACTTTTTGACGCTTTTAGTCCCTGCTGATCAAATAAGTTTATTTTTGCGCACCAAACACCTCAAAGCCTATTTATAAGCTATGTAAGAGATATTTAGGGCATGTTTAACTTATGATTATGTTCCGGAATGTTCGTTACCATTCGATTCGGTATACTTTTGCAGTTTGACGCAAATAGTCATTTGATCGCACAAAGTAGCGCGAAATGTCGTTTGATGATATCCAAGCCTTCTGTGGCCCATAATGGGTATTCCCAAGCATGTTTTTAAATAATACTACGCTCCTGTTCGCTTAAATGGTCACAAAAAGACGCAGATTCAAAAGTTGACGCTTTTGGTCCCTCTAATGCGCAAACTTGCGCATATCATCGTTTAATAGTATCGAAGCCTTATCTAATCCATATTAGGCATTCTCGAGAGTATTATTAAACATCACGATGCTTCGGGTTCACAAAAAGGTCATTCAGAGGTATAATTAAACATATTGACGCTTTTAACCACTCATCGCGCAAACTTTCAGTTAATCTCACAAACGGCTATTCTTGATCAACAAGTGGCTCATATGTGAATAGGAACACCGTGTGACGTCATTCGATGGAGTGTACAAAAACATAGTGGTTTAATTTAAAAGTTATAAATAAATTAGAAATATTAAACAATCGAACTTTAAAATAACTTAAAAAATAGGTTTGTGAATTGTGTGCTTGACTGAATTTGAAAGTATAACATATCACTATATATTAAAAATAAGAAAAGAAAAAGGTGAGGTGGAGAACATTTTGGTAAATGAGGGCCACACTCAAAAGCCGCAACATTTGGCCAAATTCAGAAAGAGCATACATTACTAGAATAACTAGGGCGGGAGGTAAGTTGAGTCAGGTTGAGCTCAGGCTGCTAGGTATGGTGACGGGATGAAGACGGGCGGGGGGGGGGGGATGGGGTGACGGAGCCGGCGCCAAGAAGAAAGAGGGGGGCCCACATGTTTTGGTCCGTCGCAAACGTCCATATTCGGACAGTGAGGATGGGGACGTGGGGGTGGGGGGGTTGGTGTAGATGCCGTCGCCGGAGCAAGACGGGTGGGGCGACGTGTAAGACCCTAATTCATTTAACCTTAACACAACGCAGCGGAAAATCGAGTTTGAAAATTTCTTTCATGACATACATCTTGACATTCTAATAATTCATTTTTAGAATATAAGAACATGCCTTATCAACACTAAATTACATATTTAAGCATTCCCGTACAATCTGTCTTGTGACTCGATCCTCGATCTCCAAACCTTGGTTATCCTCACGACTGGTACTACCTGCGCTCACCACATAAAATTCATACATTAGTACGTATCATAAGCATACAAGACTTGTTCACGTTTACTTTTCGTTTCATTAACTCTTTACATCCCGTCTTTCCTTCTGATCATAAGATCCGTAGTGAGACATCTTTGACATTCCTGCGTTACACTTCATCACCAGGCACGATGTTATTATCGTTAGTGCTCAATTTCATTGAATACATGCGTACGTACTTTCATACAACCTATACGTAAACTTACAGTCACACATAGCAACATACATCCCTGTGTACCTACATACATACGTTCGTGCATACCTAAACACATCCATTCATACATACATACATACATCCTTACATGCCTACATACATACATACATACCTACATACATACTTACATACAAACCTACATACATACTTGCATACCAACATACATACATAATTACATACATGCATACATACTTATTCCATACCTTCTCACAACTTACATACGTGCATACCTTCGTACATACTCCCTTGACTACTTATACATACTATCTACTCCTACATCATTACATCCCCGTATATACTCATACATACATACATACTTGCTTATCCACATAAGGGCGATTGCCAATGAGAATTAAATTAATAATTCTTACCTGGACTATGGGATCCCACTTTAAGGTTCATAAATGGAACCTAAGGTGGGATTCTTACCTGGGCTATGGGATCCCGCTTTAAGGTTCATAAATGGAACCTAAGGTGGGATTCTTACCTGGGCTATGGGATCCCGCTTTAAGGTTCATAAATGGAACCTAAGGTGGGATTCTTACCTGGGCTATGGGATCCCAAGGGGAACCAACATACCTATATCGTCACGCTCGATCATGTCATCCCACCTTTACACATTCACACATACGCTTACCCTAATGATCATAAAACATGAGTTAAACTAGTTATACGCGACTTAAAACGCGTTTAAACGAGTTCCCGATACAAAACGGAGCCAACAAACAACTTTCGACAACCAGCCACCCCGTCGCGTAGCGCGACGGGCCGTCGCGTAGCGCGACGCCATCAAACAAACAGAATGTTTGTTGCTGCTGTGCTGCAGATTTCAGCACGTCCGCGTTTCACGGAAACGGTCATAACTTCTTCGTTATTGGTCCGTTTTACCCGATTCTTTTCCTACACGTCCGTAATTTAATTCTCCATCTTTCGGAGTTAAGATCCGACATCCGGATTAAAAAAGTTTCAGACTTTTATCTCTTCGGCTTATTCCCCTTTTTCCCAACCTTGACCCATTCATGCATTCATCAACGTAACTTGTTCGTTTTGCCATAACCCCTTATACACATAATGATATCAATGACGTCTGTCATAAATTACTAAACTCTTGGATGTCTTGCATCCTTTTATCACATTATCATTCATATGCTCATTTCGACCCGTTAAGGGTATTCACTCATTAGTTTGGTCTATGACTAACCAAACCATCATCCCCACTTTCATACTTGTCCAAAACATAACACTAATCGAATGACTTGTTTCTAATCTACTTTTAAGATCGTTTACCCCAAAATACCCATCAAGGGCATTTTGGTCATTCTTAACCCATCATTTACGACGAGAGACCTTAAACACATATTTGACCTCAAACATCATGTTTAATTCATTACAACACTTTATTACTTACTTGTACGACGAAGTGATTACAGAAATCACTTACCTTATGCGTCCGTGCTCGTATCCGATTCCTCGCCTTTTCTTGACCCGTTATCCTTTCAGGCGTGAGTCCGTCTTGACGTGTTTCCTATACTTTCATTTCATCGAAACCACGCCCCTATTAGCATACTCATTTGTACATGTAACCATCATATCATTCGCATAACTCACACTTAACTTTCCTTAGTCATTACTAACAAGCATTAAAACATATAATCGACTTCATATCATCATATCCGTATACGTTAAACTCATGCAACTCCTCATGTCATTACATTTAACACGGATTGCTATAATATGTACCATACGACTTTCCATCAACATACATTTACGACAACGAGTCAAGTCATGTTTCTTATACTTAGTTGACTTTCAAAAGTCAACTATTAACCATACTTAACTATCGACTTATCATTATATACTCGTAACATCATATTCGCTTATACGGATGACACCATATACATTTCATCATACACTTGATGCGAGTACTACCTTTTAAGCATAACGTACAACTATTTCATACTCAAATCTTCTAAACTCATACATAACCCATCAAAACATATTACTAATCATCATGTATCATTCCAAATGAACATTAAACATAACATCATCATATTCCTATACTTTCATTTGACAATAATTCATCATACCCACATAATACATCAATCATTCAACAAGACTTGAACATAGGAGGTGAGTACTAGTCATAATCTTCACCCTAACTAACGGGTGTCACCTCTAAACATCAAATTAACGCAAACCATTCATAACCCACGTTCTACACGAGGATTCTAACCCTCGTACATAATCAATTTCATATTAACTTACGGATTAGAACATAACCCACTTCACCCATGATCACCAATCCTAGATTTAAGACATACCTTATGATCCCCTCGTGTTGGTGATCATTAATCCATGCTCGGTTATGAATTTAAGCATCATTTAGCCTTCCAATTGGATGATCTTTCATGTTTAGGGTTTGAGACTCCATGGGAGTCTCCTGATCGATCTAGAACACACACGAAGGTGTGTTTGTGTGTGTTGTTAGTTTCTTTTAATAACACAACTTCCATCTTGTTCCACTTTAACCCCTCGGGTTTGCCTTTTTAAAACATAACCGACACTATCTTAATCATTTAAGACTTTTGACCATACCCTTAACTAGGTTAAATAGCCTAGTTATTTATTTCCTGACGTGTCACATAATAACATACAACAAATATTAACATTCAGATTTTGGGGCGTTACACGACGCCCCCATACCGTGTAGCCTCATGCTCAAGCTCGACCATAAACGAGCTAATTCGACTTAATTTGTTTATTTATTTTATCGAGCTAAAAAGTTGATGCGATTGAAATTACATTCAAATTTATGGGAAGCCGGATGTTAAACACATAGTTATTTATAGTGCCATAAACCTTCCCTGGAGCTTTTATACTATGGTCAAAACTCAAGTCAGATAAATTATGGTGTAAGAAAAGGGAATGACAAATAGGGGTGTAAACGAACCAAAGTTCAACGATAAATTCGTTTGTGTTCGTTTATTAAACAAACGAACACGAACAAGAAATTACGTTCGTTTAGTTAAATGAACGGACATGAATAGAGGCCGTGTTCGTTCATTTATGTTCGTGAACGTTCGGTAATGTGTTCATTTGTGTTCAATAGTTCATTAGGTGTTTATTTTTTATATTATTTATTTAAATGCTTTAAAATTTCGACAAATAAATATTTAATAAGTGTTAGGGGCAGTTTGTTTACCTCTTAATGAGGCTCTTAATGGTTCAGACCTCTTAGGGGCTGTTTGTTTACCTTTTAATGAGGCTCTTAATGGTTCAGACCTCTTACTGGTTCAGCACTTAATGGTCAGCACTTAATGGTTCAGACCTCTTAGGGGCTGTTTGTTTACCTCTTAATGAGGCTCTTAATGGTTCAGACCTCTTACTGGTTCAGCACTTAATGGTTCAGACTGTTTGTTTCACGAGCAGATGTCAGAATGGTTCAGACATTTGCCTCTAAATGGTTAAGATTTATACAGAGTCTGAATGGTTAAGACATCTAATCTGAATTGGTAAGACATTTGCCTCTGAACGGTTAAGCTTAATTATACAGGCTCTTAATGGTTCAGACATCTTACTGGTTCAGCACTTAATGGTTCAGACCTCTTACTGGTTCAGCACTTAACCATTCAGATGTTGCCAAACAGCCCCTTACCAGGTTCAGCACTTAATGGTTCAGATTGTTTGTTTCACGAGCAGATGTCTGAATGGTTCAAACATTTGCCTTTAAATGGTTAATCATTATATAAAGTCTGAATGTTTAAGACCTCTAATCTGAATTGGTCAGACATTTGCCTCTGAACGGTTAAGCATTATACTGACTTTTAATGGTTTAGACATCTTACTGATTCCGTACTTAATGGTTCAACATTTAACCATTCAGATGTTGCCAAACGGCCCCTTAGTGTATTATATATTCTATTCATGAACGTTTGTGTGTATTCGTTTGTTTCCATTTCTGTTCATGAATTCTGTGCTCATTTGTATTAATTAACGTTCGTTTTCTTTCGTGATCTAAAATTAACAAAGAAACTCAAACGAACACAAACAAGTTCATTCCCTTAACAAATGAACATGAACATTAAAACTCATTCGATTAGCGTTTAAAAACAATTCTTGAACATATATATATTCCTTGCAGAGAAAATAGAATGCAATTGCAAATATATAAAGAATGTAGAAAGGAGGGTGCACTGAATATCACTCCCTCAAAAGCCATAATCTTTGGCAAATGTTTAAAAGTTACTTTTAAATCTACCCTTCACCCTACGTACATATCTTTATCTATATGTTCAATTCTATGAAACATTGATCATGATGTAAAACTCAAAGAAGCACTCTTTTCTTCGTTGTAGTACTTTCACAGATTTGTCTTCTCCACCACACAACCGGTTTGTACACTCATCTCCGACGATAGCCGGTAAATGTCTGGGTGGCGACGCTATTTATCTAACGACTCCGGTACGTTACCTTTATAGCCGGAGAGAGAGAGAGAGTCGTGGATCAAACGGAGAAGCCGCAGCCGCGCCGGTAGCAGGTTGTCATTGCGTCTCCGCCACGCGCCAACCAGACATTTTCCATTGCTCTCTCCTCTCTCTACGTGTGAATCAGAAGCATGTGGGTATAATGATTTCACCAATATTCTTTGGTTTCTTTATTCAATTTAATTTTTTTTAAACAACTTTTAGAATTCTTTGACACATGGCTCAAGACATGCTTTTATCATCTTGCGAATTATTTAATCAATGACACAGGGCTCAAGACATTCTTTTTTCACCTTACGAATCATTTCACCAATGGCACTGGGCTCAAGACATGTTTTATCACCTTGCGAATCATTTCACCAATGGCACTCAAGACATGTTTTTATCACTTGCGAATCATTTCACCAATATTGTTTCTTTCCTTTAGGGTGTACGGGGTGGGTTAGACAACGGGATTCGACAACCCTTTGCCGCACGGCAAAGACCACCGCCAACTTGATTATGCCAGTCGGCATAGAAGAAAGAGAGGAGAAATCGGCTAATGCTTGCCGCTTGAGGAAAGAAGAGGGAGGGGTTAAGCGTGGGGCCCATAGTTATATCAACCAATCATTCTTTTTTTTTTAAAGGCCAATTGGATTTTAACACCTTTAACTTTGAAGAGTTGGCCGATAACACCCGCAACTAACACTTTGATCTGTGACACCCGAAACTTTTAATTTCGTGTGTCATTTCACCACTCAGTTAAAAACTCAGTAACTGAGTTAGTGTTCAATCCTAGGTGGCATCCTTAATCCTACGTGGACTATATGACGTGGACTATAATTGCAGATGTGGCACATTCATGGTATAAAAGCCATCTTCTTCTTCGATTTAAACCCTGCACAAACAAGGGAAACCCTCAATTAAGGCCATACGCATGAATCGACCCAAATCCAAACCCTAATTTGCTCATCACGATATCAGAGCAAACCTTCAACTTATTGGCTGATCGACATGTCTACTTCTTCCAACTCTTCATGTAATACCAACCGAATCCCTAAAATATTCAAGGTGGACATGGATGGGAAGTTGTATTGTCATCACGATATCAGAGCTGTTATTCGCGTAGCAGGAAGGAGAAGTGTTCGATGTGGTGCTGAATTTTACGGTTGCTCACAATGGCCGGTAAGTCTTGTGTATCCATGTATTGAATTTAACTTGTTTTTGAACTGACGACATGATGTTGGTTTGTAGCGAGACGACTGCAAGTTCTTTATGTGGAAAAAAGATTTCGACAAATTATTCGAAGTTCATTCAACTTGCAGCTCAAGTGCAGTTACAAGAAGTGATGCTGTGACCGGGAATGAATATAATTTGCAATTGCGGAACAACTTGCTATCTCAAGAGAACAATATGTTGAAACGACAAATTTGTGCGAAAGAATTCATGTTGAAGCAGCAGTTTGTGTTTAGTTTGTTTGTTATCATTGCCATGTTGTTTTACATAGTGTATCGAATGTAACTTGTTTTTTATTGTAAGTTCTTTGACATGAATGAATTTAGTGAAGTTGGGCTTTGATGTCTTTATTTGTACCATATGTGCAGACCATTAGACCATTTGCAGACCAAAAGAGACTTTGACTTTGTAACAAGTAAACAACTACCAAAACAAGTGTGCAGACCATCAAACCATTTGAAACCACATGTGCAGACCAAAACAATAAGTGTGCAGACCATTTGACCATTTGAAACCACATGTGCAGACCAAAACAATACAGCACATGCAGACCATTTGACCATATACCCCTGTGACCATATATATGCAGAATGACCATATACCCCTGTGACCATATATATGCAGACTAAAACAAGTGTGCAGACCATGCAAACCATTTGAAACCACATGTGCAAACCAAAACAAGTGTGCATAGTATGCAGAATGACCATTATACCCCTGTTACCATATATGCAGACCAAAACAAGTGTGCAGACATAAGTTAACTGCAGAATGACTTTAAGTTAACTGCAGTATGAGTTTAAGTTAACTGCAGACATAAGTTAACTGCAGAATGACCATTATACCCCTGTGACCATACATGTGCAGACATAAGTTAACTGCAAAATGAGTTTAACCAGTTTAACCATTCAAAACAAAAGATTAACCATTACACATTCAGCACAGCAGTCATAAGTTTAACCATCCAAAACATTCAACACAGCAGTCATAAGTTTACATAGTCATTACACAACCAACAAAAGATTAACCATTAACCATTCATAACATATTAACTAACTGCAGCCTTCTCCGTTGCTCTTCCCCTTTTACTTGGCCTTCCTCTTTTAGTTGGCCTTCCCCTTTTCCTTCCGATTGCTGCCGCATTTTGAGAATCTGTTAACATTAAACAAATTTAGGAAACAATCATATAATCAATAAACCAACTGAATCTATTGAGTTCACCTTTAACTGTGCATCTTCTCTTGTTGTGACCCCTTTCTCCACAAATCCCACATGTCATTAGCACCCCATGCTTAGTTAGTTTGCCTGGTTTCTTGGGATCCTCATGAGGGTCCCTCTTTCTGTTTTTCTTAGGCCTACCAGGTGCCTTTTTGATTGGAGGTGGATCCAATGGATAATCAACCTTGGGCCAAAACTTTTCACTAGGCAATGGTGGGATTGAGTTTTCATAAGTTCTCATGTATGTTTCTTTGTGGTAACATGGGTCAACATAATCCTCAGCATTCTTATGCAAAAATCCAGCCACAGCACACACATGCTTACAAGGATACCCCCTTAATTGCCACTTTCTACATGTGCAGGTCTTATTTACCAAGTCAACTGTAACATCATCAACATCTCTAACTTGAAAAACCTGATAAGATGAGGGGTATACCTCACACCTAAAGGCTGCATCTTTTGAGAAATCAAGTTTCTCCTGGATATTGGGGCAAATGAGCACATCTTTGGCTTCCATTTCAGTTCTTTTGATGACTAACCTACTCATGATTTGAACCCTAATGTCCTCTAGCATGTAGGATAAGAAACTAACTCAGTTACTGAGTTTTTAACTGAGTGGTGAAATGACACACGAAATTAAAAGTTTCGGGTGTCACAGATCAAAGTGTTAGTTGCGGGTGTTATCGGCCAACTCTTCAAAGTTAAAGGTGTTAAAATCCAATTGGGCTTTTTTAAATGGTTTGGCTAATCTCAATTTAGGCATGCGCCTCCTGTGTTTTTTGGGTAATAGACAAAAGTTATAGGCAAATTGTGTGGCACAATTTAATTGAGTGGGGGGAAATTTTGCTTAAATAGATTAGGCATGCACCCCTTCACCGTGTTCAAAAGTATAAATTGATTTTACTTCTAACCTAATTTATTTTTATTTTTTACTATTATTTCAAAATTAAATTCTATTATATTTTTGTTTGTATACAAATGTTTTTTTAATCCAATATATGTTGGAATATGCCAATGAGCTAGTGGTGGAGTGGTAAGGAAGAGACCTTGTGTACCAAGTGACCCAAGTTCAATTCTTGCCCCTAGCATTTAGTTTCTGCGGCACCTGGTGATGATGGGAGACTAGGCGAGTAGGCGGCGATCGCTAGTTCGATCCTTGAACTGAGCGGGTTTTACCTCACCGCACTGTCGTGCCTTCGGGCGAGTGTTCACGGGCTTCGGCCCTAGGTGAGGGTTTTCCCCGGTTCGGAAGGCGAGTGTATCCCGATGTGGTGAATTTCGCCAGTAACCCATTTGGAGGATTCGTTGGCCGTTCAAAAAAAATATATATGTTGGAATATATTAAATGTTATCCTAACAACATCTATATTTCAGAGCTTTAAATATTTATTTTATTAAACTTTGGTCGTATGTTAAATGTTTTAATGTAAAATAGTTATAATTCATAGTGTCCCATTAGATGAATGTTATACATCTAAAATAGTTCTTTATAAGATTTGCACGGAGATCGTATATTATAAAGTAAAATTATAATATTATTGTATTATTATACAATGTATATACACACACATACAATATAAAATCATATCCCATAATGAAATCTCTTTTTAAGATTTTTAAGATGCAACTGTCGGAACATAATGCTAAAAAAAAAGGTGTTCACATCAGTAGCAAAGAGTACAATCTGGTATGTGTTGAGAAAATTTGTACTGCTACAAACAGCTAATGCACAAAAAGGTTTCTAATTAGAGATATTTAAATTAAATTCTTTTGGATTAAAGACTACAAACTGGTATGTGGGACAACGCTTCACCTTTTTTCCTCTCACTACTATCTTTCTCCCTTCTGATTCTTCACTTCATTATTCTCATTCTGCATCTCCGTTCTGCCCTCAGTTTTACTCTCTAGGTGGCTCTACACATTACTCGTTAAGATCAAGCCATGAAGTAAGTAACTCCGGTTTTGTTTAATAACATATAATCAAATGCTCAATTATCGTTTAATTATGTTTATTAGTTAACAATTTTACTGCGATCATGATCCGTGATTATGTCGTTTCTGGGGTTTTGTTCATGTGTGAAGTCGCAAATAGGGGTTTAGTGGAACATGAACTGAACAGAACAGTGAAGTTAGGGTGAGCGGAGTGGGGCAGTAAACCCACTCGGTACCGACCCCTCATCCACCGCCAACGTTTTACCGAGGGGGGGGGGAGCGGAGTGGGGCAGTAAACCGACTCGGTACCGACCCCTCATCCACCGCCAACGTTTTACCGAGGGGGGGGGGGTTGGGGAATTTTCGGTGAAGCTTTACCGATTGGGGGAGAAGGGGGTGTGTGGCGGGATCCATTCCTTCTCAACCAATCACACATTCTTCATTTTTTAAATAGTTTATCTAAATCCCATTTGGTAAATCACCGCCTTGAGCATTAGGTAAACAATTTATGTGAATTGACGTGACACTGTCTGATTGGGTGAATAGAGAGTTTACCTGTGAATTGACGTGACACTGTCTGATTGGGTGAATAGGGAGTTTACCTATTCCAAATAGGTAACCACTCCTTTCACCCTCATATAATTTATTTATAAAAAGTATGAAAGATGAAACTAGCATTTGATTAGGTCTATTTTGTAGTTTCTTAGATTATTTGTCAATGTCTTCGAACGTCTTAGGACCACTGGTCGGGTATTCGAACCGGTTGGATTGGACGTAGGGGTGTTCTTTGGGTTATTTTTTCGGGTCGGGTTGTTCAGGTTTTTTGTTAGGAAAAAGTGACTCGATAATCAACCCATTTAAAGTTCGGGTTGTTCGGGTATGGGTTATTCGGGTTTGGGTTTTTCGGGTCGGGTTGTTCGGGATTTTGGTTAGGAAAAAGTGACCTGATAACCAACCCATTTAAAGTTCGGGTTGTTCGGTATGGGTTATTCGGGTTTCGGGTCGTGTTGTTCGGTCTTCGGGTTTAGATGTAAAATGAAAAAAAGAATGTTTTTTAAGAAAATATCATCATATATATCATGTTGTTAAAAAAATATCATCACATATTCAAACATCATTTAACAATATGGTATGATAATATTTAATAGTCTCAAAACTTAATGTTTCAAATATAAAACACTCAAATCAAATCGTATCTATAAAAAAAAGACAACTAATGTTCGGGTTTTTATTCGCGTTATTCGGGTTGGGTTGTTTGGGTTTTTGGTTGGGAAAAAGTGACCCGATAACCGACCCATTTAAGGTTCGGGTTGGTCGGGTTTGGGTTGTTCGGGTTTGGGTTTTTCGGTTATTCTCTAATTCGGGTTCTGGTGACTTCGAATTCGGGTCGGTTTTCGGGGCAATAAGCCGAATATTTCTCTCTCGTAACATTTATGTCCGTGCTTCGGTTACTTGTACATACTACTCATAACACGATCTCAAAAAAAAATTACATCGAATCAACCAATTAAAACAAAAACACTACCATACTTTTACTAAAAAAAAAACTAAAACAATAGAAAGAGTAATTTTCAACTGGGAGCAAAATTGTAATTTTTCAGGACAAATGAGCATATACCAGGCATGCCTTGAGGAATAAAAGTTACACCTATGCCCGGCCGCGTTGCAGGGCGTTAAATAAAATATTTCTTAGTTTCATAACATGTATGCATGTATTTAGGTTACTTGTACATACTACTTATAAAACGATCTAAAAAAATGCATCGAGACAACCAATTAAACGAAAACACTACCATAGTTTTGCTAAAAAAAGTAAAACAATAACAGGTCTGTAATTTTGAGCTGGGGGTAAAATACTAATTTGTTAAGACCAATAAGCGAGCGTTAGACAACTGGTTGACACAATAAAAGTTACATTGAGTCAACCAAACAAAATAAAACAGTACTATAGTTTTGAAAAAAAAAAAGGTAAAACGATGGCAAGATCATAATTTTTAACTAGGGGAGAAATCGTAATTTTTGAAATGGGAGCAAAATCTTAATTTTGAACAGAGGGTAAAATCCTAAAAATATTTTGAACTGCGGGCGAAATCATTGCCGGAAGTACTAGTAGGTAAGCTTAAAATTAAAATTTTAAGATTTGCTGGGAATCGAACCAGAGAAATCTTCAATTTTTAGCGCGCAAACTAACTTGCAACCAAACCATTAACCACTAGGCCAGTTCCTCGCTATTAGTTATAGTTCCTTTTAATTTTTATTTATGGATGCACTTAGTATTTTTTATATGCGTTATAGAAAAAAATTACCCTTCGGAATCACGGGCCTGGCCAGTGGTCCTCCCCGCTAGGGCTGTTCATGAGCCGAGCCGAGCCGAGCCAGGCCAAGCTCGGGCTCGGCTCGATTATAAACCGAGCTGGCTCGGCTCAGCTCGGATTTGAAACTGAGCTGAAAATCTAAGCTCGGGCTCGGCTTGGTTTGTCTCGATTTTATAAAAAAAACTAATATATACCTCATAAAATTTAATAGCCTAAAATATTATTCAATAATTTAAAAGGATATATTCAAAATAAGTTCAACCTAATACAATTCAAACCAAAATCAAGTTTAACAACGCAAAATAAGTTTTAATTTCAATAAAATACAATATTAGTTCATTAGTATGGTAATCAATTTTCAAATATGCCATAAATATCAAATTACAAACCTATATACATGTAAGTAATAATTAGTTTTTTTGTAATATTTTATAATGTATATAAAATTAAAACTTATTATAAGTAAAATAATTCGAGCTAAACCGAACCGAGCTACAAAGCGAGCCGAACCGAGCCAGCTCGGCTCGTTACGAGCCGAGCCGAGCTAGGCTCACTTTCTAACCGAGCCGAGCCGGCTCGGCTCACTTTTAAACCGAGCCAAATCGAGCGAGCTTTTTCCGAGCTAAATCCGAGCGAGCTTCGAGCGAGCTCCGAGCCGCGAGCTTTTTGAACAACCCTACTCCCCGCCCATCCTCACTGCCGCCCCTGTTTATCTTTATCTATATGTTCAATTCTATGAAACATTGATCGTGATGTAAAAGTCAAAGAAGCACTCTTTTCTCCGTTGTAGTATTTTCACAGGTTGTCTTCTCCACCACACAACCGGTTGTACACTCATCTCCGACGATAGCCGGTAAATGTCTGGGTGGCGACGCTATTTATCTAAAGACTCCGGTACGTTACCTTTATGGCCGGAGAAGCCTCAGCCGCAGCCGCGCCGGTAGCCGGTTGTCATTGCGTCTCCGCCACGCGCCACCCAGACATTTTCCAATTCTCTCTCCTCTCTCTGTACGTGTGAATCAGAAGCATGTGGGTATAATGATTTCACCAATATCCTTTGGTTTCTTTATTCAATTTAAACTTTTTAGACTACTTTTAGAAGAGTTAACTTCTTTGACACAGGGCTCAAGACATTCTTTTTTTCACATTGCGAATCATTTCACCAATGACACAGGGCTCAAGACATGTTTTTATCAGTTACGAATCATTCACCAATATTCTTTCTTTCCTTTAGGGTGGACGGGGTGGGTTAGGCAAGGGGATTCGACAACTGCTTGTTGCACGGCAAAGACCACCGCCAACTTGATTATGCCGATCGACAGAGAAGAAAGAGAGGAGAATTCGGCGAATGCTTGCCGCTTGAGGCAAAGGAGCGGGAAGGGTTAAGTGTGGGCCCGTAGCTATATCAACCAATCATTCTTTTTTTTCCCTTAAATGGTTTACCTAATTTTAATTTAGTCATACATCGCTTATGTTTTTTTGGGTAATAGACAAAAGTCATAGGCAAATTGTATGGCACAATTCAATTGGGTGGGAGAAATTTTGCTTAAATAGATTAGGCATGCACCCTTCACCCTTGTTCAAAAGTATAAATTGATTTTACTTAAAACCTAATTTATTTTTATTTTTTACTATTATTTCAAAATTAAATTTGATTATATTTTTTGTTTCAAAATGAGCAAACTTTGTATACAAATGTTTTTTAATCCAATATATGTTGGAATATATTAAATGTTAACCTAACAACATCTATAGTTCGGAGCTTTAAATATTTATTTTATTAAAGTTTGGTCGTATTAGATGTTTTAATATGTAAAATAGTTATTAATTCATAGTACCATTAGATGAATGTTATACATCTAAAATAGTTCTTTATTTAGATGAATGTTATACATCTAAAATAGTTCTTTAGGGTGAAGGGAGTGGTTAAACAGGTGAAAGTGGCAAACTTTAAAATGGACCAATCAGAGTGTGCCATGTCAGCAAGTGTGAAGAGTTTAAACTTTGGTGAAAAGTGTTGGCAGTGGTGTAGACACTTGAAAGTGGCAAACTTTTTTTATTCTTTAAAAAAAAAAAGAATTATGTGTTAAAAAAACAATTACATTAAAAAACTTTTTTTTTAACTTATACGGCATACACACACACCCCAATGTATGTTTGTCCTCTTCTCCTTTGTCGTTCTCCTTTGTCGATCGGTGAATACATACCGAAGTTGATGTTTGGCGCGCGGTAAACAAGGGAGGGCGGCGGTGTTACCGCTCGGCTTTCTCCTTTGCCGAGTGGTTTCCCGCACCACTCCCTTCACCCTTATAGGTTTGTACGGAGATCGTATATTATAAAGTAAAATTATAATATTATTGTATTATTATACAATGTATATATACATACATACAATATTAAGATCATATCCCATAATGAAATCTCTTTTTAAGATTTTTTAAGATGCAACTGTTGGAACATAATGCTCAAAAAAAAAAAAGTGTTCACATCAGTAGCAAAGAGTACAATCTGGTATGTGTTGAGAAAACTTGTAGTGCTACAAACACGTAAATGCACAAAAAGGGTTGCTAAATAGAGATATTTTTAAATAATCTCTAGATAAAATCCCTTGTGGCAAGGGACCACGCGTACCTTTTTTCCTCTCACTACTATCTTTCTCCTTCTGATTCTTCATTATTCTCATTCTGCATCTCTTTTGGATTTATCTGCCCTCAATTTCACTCTCTGGGCTCTACACATTACTCGTTAAGATCAAGCCATGAAGTAAGTAACTCCGGTTTTGTTTAATAACTTATAATCAATTGCTCAATTATAGTTTAATTACGTTTATTACTTAACAATTTTACTGCGATCATGATCCGTGATCATGTCGTTTCTGGGGTTTTGTTTATGTGTGAAGTCGCAAATAGGGTTTTAGTGGAACATGAACTGAACAGAACAGTGAAGTTAGGGTATACGGTGTGGTAGTCGGCAAAGGGTGGCAAACGTGTTTGCCGCCGACCCAATGCCGATGCGGCTAGGCAAACGGAGCGGGGACAGCTTGCCGATGCGGGGAAGGTGAGAGAGAGAGGGTATTGTGGGTGGGGTCTATTCCTATCTCAACCAATCACAACTTTTTCCTTTTTTTTTAAACTAGTGGGCATGCCCGCGCGTTGCCGCAGGTATTTATGCTAAAGTTTACCAAAATTACACATAATGACATATAATGCTTCAATCCTCAAAGGAATGACAATCATTATAACCTCATATACCTCAAAAACCCATATACTTTTCCTTGTTATGATAATATATAGATATAAAAATAATTCCAATAGTAGCTTGTTCCACGAATATGTCAGCTGTTGAATTCTAGCAAAATTTACCTTACCTGCAATAGCAGCCAAACAGACAACTTAATGACGTTGGTAATATAAACAAATTTTTTTTTTAACGGCCAACAAAATCAATCCCGAGCACTCTCGGGACACCCACTGGACAAACGGAGTAATCCGAGAGTAACCCGAGTCTACCACCAATTCCGGGGAAAACCCAATAACCCACCCGTTCGTAGGCACGACGGTGAAATTACCGGTGAAACCCGTTTAGTTCAAGGATCTACCAGTGCCTTCCCCGCACCCACCCCGTTCACCTTTATCAACATTGAATAAATTTAACTTAATTTCATTAAAAAAAAAGGTTGACCTGAAACTAATGGGGCCTTCCCCGCACCCACCCCGTTCACCCTTACGTAGATCACTGATCACATGAATTCACGAAACATGCAAAAAAAAAAAAAAAAAAAAATTAAATCAGTCCAACGGAAAGGAATTTGCCCGTTTCTTGGGTTGATAAATATCCTTTACTTGTTGCGCCCCATTTACTATTTGAATTTGTTATCACCTTATTTGCAAATCACTTTCCATATTCTTTATAAAACCAGGAGCATATTGCTTAGGACTTCCTTTTTTATTACTACATCAGTAGGTTTCAACTAAAACTTTATTAAAAGAGTGACGAACTAAGCAATACAGTAGGACCAAAAAAAAATAACAGAACCAAAAAACCACAAGCAGCCTAACCAAAACAGAAAATAAAATTACACGAATACCTGGAACTTCCTCCAATCTTGCTATGTAATAGTGAGTTCTTAACGATACCAATGTTCCAAAGCATTCAAAGATAACACCAGTAGAAGGTACATTTAACTAAGATATAATGATCTTTATGTACTTCCCTTTTTCTCTTGTATTTGATCTACACATTTTGCGTATCAAATCCAACACAACCTTTTTGTAGTGGTTCTCCCCATTTAAACACTTTATCCACATGGGTCAAAAGGTAATTAACTGCATGATATTGGGCACATGTGTAAAGCATAAGAAACGCGTTTCTCTTTGTAGTTTGATTAGTTTCGTTTGGCAACACTTTTTCAATCATTTCTGGTGAATCAACCAAAAGGTGCTCCCCATGTATGAGCTTGTAGATGGCATTCACTGGAAGTATGGCATTCCTCCTAACAATGGATTTATATGCTTGGGATTGGCCAATATAGAGAAAATCAAGGGCTCAATAATCTATAATCTCTAGATATGGCTTGGAAACCTTAAAGTTACACCATGAATGTACTCATTCGGATGTTGTACTGGGTGTATTCTTTTAAAGGTTACATTTTCATAATCAATCAATATTAAGTTTTTGCAATCATCTAAATATCTGACCTTTGCAATAATCACAACTCAGATAGAATGATTCAATGTTAAACAGTATACCCAGTGCAGAGAAACGAAAAATCATATAATTTTAATTTCCATCAACTAAAATTCTATCTGATACCAATTTAATCAGATACTCAACTCAGAAATTCATAAACGGATTTGCGCCGGTGTGGGAGACAAAATTCAAACACTGCCCATGTCTTGTATAGATGTGTAAAAGAACCGAGCTGAGACCAAGCTCGACACAATTAACTTACAAGAGCTTTAGCTCGAGCTCGGATTGTTACGAGCTCAAATTCCAAAGCTCGACCCGGCTAGTTTATTATTTCTTACTAATTTATTTATATAAATTTATCATTATTATTATTATTATACATATTTATAATTACATTTTTTATCATAAAAAATATATATTATTCAGTAATTTTATATAATAATAAACATTATCTAAAGTCTAAACAAATATTTAATATGTTAAAAAAAACTTGAAAATAATAGGCTCGCAAGCCTACTCGAGCTCAAACTCGTTTAAGCTCAGCTTGATTCGAGATTTTAGATAGCTAATCTCGAGTAGCTCACACACGGGTTGGCTCGTTTAACGAACATAAACGAACTTCTCACCGAATAAGTTTATAAAACAGTTCATTAACGTTTGATTCGTTTAAATGCCTAATTTTTGTTTAACTTTAAAACCCCAACCAACACCTGTGATCTTGATTCTTGAACTCGGATTTTTTTTTCTTTGCACATTGGATATGCCTAAAAAAGAAAGAAAAACCGAAAAGCTTTCTCTTGACGTAGAACCATCTAACTTTTTGTTGAAATCACGAATATATTCCAATTTTTTTTCTAATTTCGAGTTCACATTAAATTAATAGGCCTATGAGATCATTCTGTATGCAAGACGTGTTAATTTTAATTTCATTTTTTTCATTGCACATTGAGATTGATTTCTTCTATTTAAAGCCTAATATATGAATGCACAGGCAATTTTAAAACCAATAACATATTAACATTATAAGTTTCATGCTTTGTTTAAGAAAGATGAGATTTATAACTTATTACCTCAACTTTCTTTAAAAGCGGGATTGTTGTGACTTTCAACCCCGGTAGAAACCCAACAATCAACATGATTGCTCTGTTCGCACTCTCAGGTAGAAGTGGGGGAACATCATTATCTTCATCCTCCTTAGTAATCTCCCATTGAATCTGCACATCATTCAATTCATTACTTTCTCAACACCAAAGAACAACAACCGGTAAAATTACCAATCAAAATAACTAAAAAAACCTCTTTGAATTCATCCGAAATTGCATCCCTTCCAATTATTCCGGACGGATCATTAGTAATAACTGTAACCTGTGAGCCTAATTTTATAGTAATCTGCAAGTCATAATAAAATCAGTATAACTTAATTTAATTACGAATTATTTATTTAAATATTGAAAATTCCATAACAAATTTTAATTAGAAATAACATACGAGTTGGTGAGCCTCTTGTAAATCGACCGAAGGGCCAATAGAAGCAATGGCAAAATGAGGACGAATCGGCTCCGATAATACCTTATTAACCACTTCTTCTACAGTAACCTGATCATAATTAGGGCATACAAAACACGTCTAATTACACGATTTCGAGTATAATTTGTGATTAATGTACGAGTTAGGGTTTGAAAAAAGTAACCTGGAGAGAATGATTGAAGGAGCATGCGACGCCCTGGTCATAATTAGGGCATACAAAACATGTCTAATTACACGATTTCGAGTATAATTTGTGATTAGTGTAAGAGTTAGGGGTTGAAAAAAGTAACCTGGAGAGAATGATTGAAGGAGCATGCGGCGGAGAAGGAGGATTGTTCTTCTTGTTGTTCTTTAGTGCATCCAACCGTTTCCAATATTGAAAAGCCTCATTCAATTGAGAGGCTTTCCAGTTTTCCAGTCTTAAAAACCTCTTCTAGTTGTTGAAGGCCTAGAAGGACGGGAGCAGAGGTGAATTCCCGGAATTGTCCTCTAAGCGTCTTAAAACTTTGGAGAATGTCCCATTTAACCCCCTCTAACGTAGCTTCTTTCTCTTGTACGCAATGCTTTAAAATCTATATGTGTGGCAAATTACCAAAAGGGCAAAAAACCCAGTTTCTTTAATATAGTAGTATAGATAGTTTACCACTTCACCAAGTGTCTAATTGGTCGGTTTTTTGGTTTGCCACTCCAAAGTGTTTAACCACTCCTTACACCCTTAGGGTGAGCGGAGTGGGCGGTAAACCCACTCGGTACCGAGCCACTTTTACCGGGGGGGGGGGGGGGGGGTGGTTATGGTGAAGCTTTACCAATGGGGGGGGGGGGGGGATGGGTGGGGTGTGTGGCGGGGTCCATTCCTTATCAACCAATCACACATTTTTTTTTAAATAGTTTACCTAAACCACATTAGGTAAACCACCGTCAACGTTTTGGGCATTAGGTAAACATTTTAGGTGGATTGACGTGACACTGTCTGATTGGGTGAATCTAGGGTTTACCTATTCCAAATACGTGACCACTCCCTTCACCCTTATATAATTTATTTATAAAAAAGTATGAAAGATGAAACTAGCATCTGATTAGGTCTATTTTGTAGTTTCTTAGATTATTTGTCAATGTCTTCGAACCGTCTTAGGACCACTGGTCGGGTAGTCGACCCGGTTGGATTGGACCTAGGGGTGTTCTTCGGGTTATTTTTTTGGGTTTCGGGTTTTTCAGGTCGGGTTGTTCGGGTTTTTGGTTAGGAAAAAGTGACCCGATAACCAACCCATTTAAAGTTCGGGTTGTTCGGGTATGGGTTGTTCGGGTTCGGGTTAGTTCGGGTTTCGGGTTTTCCGGGTTTTTGGTTAGGAAAAAGTGACCCGATAACCAACCCATTTAAAGTTCGGGTTGTTCGGGTATGGGTTGTTCGGGTTCGGGTTTTCCGGGTCGGGTTGTTCGGGTTTTTTGTTAGGAAAAAGTGACCCGATAACCAACCCATTTAAAGTTCGGGTTGGTCGAGCTTGGGTTGTTCGGGTCCGTGTTTTTCGGTTATTCTCTAATTCGGGTTCGGGTGACTTCGAATTCAGGTCGGTTTTCGGGTTTCGGATAAAAAAGAACAGCCCTAGTTGGTCGTAAGAACTGGGTTATACCGCAAGTATTGTAAAATAAATAGGGTAAAATTGAAAAAATAAAATCAAAATTCGGTTCAACCCCTAAAAAATCCGGCTCGACCACCTGGTTTTCCGGTTTGGTAGGGTGAACCAGACCAGTCAGAACCCCGTTTCCCGGTCCGACCGGCCTGTCTCTCTAACTTTGATTTGTAATTTAGTTTTTGATTTTTGGAACTGCGAAAATTATATACTTTGCCTGACGTGATACTGTTGTTTGCAAATACAGTATCATGGAAGCTATAAAGCTATTTCTTGTTACTGCAGTCGGCATACTCCTGCCGGTTCCAACAACAGAGTCCATTGTCAGAGAAGTGTTTAGCAAATACGATTTCCGCAAAGAACCAGGGTTACTACAGTTTTGGGCATGCATCACGCCTTCTACTTCTGAGGACATTGGATGCTATCTTAAGTTGATAGAACAAACCTATATGGTAACTCGAGATCATGAAGGACTTCTCCAGGATTACAGGAGGAGATGTCTTGAAAAGTATTATCCTTTTGTTGGAGTAGAAACAAGGGTGGGCAACTGGTTACCTGGCCGAGCAGCTCAAACAAGGATCGCAGACCATCGGACGATACATCATGTGCTTAATCACGATGATCGACATTCTGCAGACGTAGGAGGCAAGGGGCAGTTGGTTTTGCCTGTGTTTCGTGACCAGGGTGACGGGAATAAACTCGTGGGAATCATTGAGTATGTCACGCCTGTACCTAAAGAAAGTTATGTTGAAGATTTTGAACAAATACACAATCTACTGAAGGTTAGTCTTTTTCGTTAATCTTGTAAGTGCAGTAGAATCATGTTAATGGATATGAGTCTTATTTACCTGTAGTGTTTTGCCCCCCCTGTGGAACCTTAAATAATTACTTAAAAAGCCTCGAATTAAAGTTTCACTAAATGCATTGAAGAGTTTAATTTATGCTTTTAAACCCACATATGGTCCTTTTAATCAATTCATCACCCCTATCGCATGTTAGTTACTTTTTGAACTTTTAACTTTTATCTGCTTGTCTCGTTTGAGATATAAAATAACTTAAATCGGCTTATGTAGTTTATTCGTGAATTTCTTCTAGGTAGTTAGTAATGAGACCCAAAGTTGTATTATGTTAATATTTTGTTTAAATCCTTGTAACATTTTATTGTGTGAGAAGCAAAAATCACTCTGCAGAAATTGCAGATGTAATTTTCTGTGAAAATATAAAATTCCAGCTGGCTGTACTCTTATATTATTTCAAGAATTTGTGGTAACAGAAAGCTATGTTACATGAAGTCATGAACTTACTTATATTTATTGTGCTTCAACTCTTTGCAGGATGAGGGCTTGAATTCGACATATATGGGGAAGACGATAAAAGTTGCATACAATCATATAATCAAGTTTACACTGCCCCTTTCAGCTAAATTTACAGACCTGCGTAGGGAAGTGATAAAGAGATTTCCAGAATTAAAAAAGCAACAAGAATTGTGTGTCGAGTATGATGATACCGAAGGTAACCACCGTCGTCCGATTTCAAGTGATGAAGACCTCCAAGTTTGCATGGCTGAGTCAAGTTCAAGAGGGGCAAAGCTCATCAGAATGTGTGTTATTTCGAACACATTAACACACTAAAGTTTGCACGATTTAAACATCTTTTTTGACTCAAAAAAAACAAATTATACTATTCTTTACAAAAAAAAAAAACATGATATCAATGTGAAACTTATTAATGACATATGCGTACTAGCAGATTTATTATGTGTAGCTTTCCATTTCAAATTATTTATAATTTAAGTTGTCTAAAACATAAGTTTTAACTTATGTATATGTTGATAAATAGCAATAACTATCTATGATATAGTAGCATCTTAAATTGTGTTGATTTATTTTGATTTTCTTTAAATTTTAAAGAAATTGAAATTTTTTCGGTTATGGGTGATCTTAAACAATTTTTTATGGTATTTATCATCTTTATTTACGTGAGATATTTTTCTTTATTCAATTCGCGTAACATACGGGGTCTACAACCTAGTATCTAAATATAATTAAATTAAAAATTTAAGTTGTGATAAGGAAACGTTTATATCAATAAACAAATATAATAACACTAGATTATTACCCCGTGTATTACACGGGTTGAAAGAAATGTTATTTTACATACTAAATAATAAAACAATATATCTTTAAAAACCTCATTTATAACACGGGTTGAATAAATGTAACTTTATATATTAAATAATAAAAAATATGATATTTTTAAGCACCTCGTGTATCGTAATCTATATACCAAATAATAAAAAAGTTAAATCTTTAAAAACTCTATGTATTGCACGAGTTGAATAAATGTAATTTTAAATTAATAGTATATTAAATAAATATAATTTTGGATTAACGATGTATAATATAATTTTGGATAAAGTCTTATATATAAATTTTAAGTAATCAATATATTTGATAAATAATAAAAATACTAATAATAGTAAAAAATCTAATTTATATACTAAATAATAAATATAAAAAGAAAGGCGGAAAAACCCAAAAAATAGGTGCCTCCAATGAATGACACGTGTCAAATATTGTTTTCTATAATTATATAGTATAGATATAGATATAGATGTTCACATCACCGGTTGTTTCAATCGATAACATAATTTGTTTTTATATCATGGATCCATAACCAACGCTACAAATGTGACAAACAACACTACAAAAAGGGAGGTGGATACGAAATACCGAGTATAAAGTTAACCGAATAGACTATAAAGAAATTGAACTAAAGTAGAGTATATGGTCTAAATATAAAGTAAACTGAAATAACAAAGTAAAGTGTGCATGGTCTAAATATGGAAGAGTGAAATAAGTGGTTTTATACTTAAGATTTGCGAATATATAAAACTCACTGAAATTAAACTAATAATATTTATCCATATGATATTAAACTAATAATATTTAGTAGGAGAGTTATCTATAATATAATATCTTAAACTAAATAATATTTAGTAGAACGATTATTTATAATTAATTAGAAAATATTAAAATAAAATAATAATTATCTGTAAGAGATGACCTAATATGATGATAAGTGTCCCTAAAGTGGTTTCTTTTATTATATAGTATAGATATAGATTTTTTTTTTTGAAAAGAAAATTTTAATGGTACGTCTGTGTCTTACTTTTAATTTATATATTATAAGAAGTAATTTCACATGTTATATTTTTTCGTTTATAACTTTTAAAATACGTTGTTATTAATACAATTTTGCGTATGTTGTTGTGATGTTTTTTTTTCATTTATGTCTAGATAAAAATTTCACTCAAAGCCGAGTTGTGAACGATAATGTACAAGTGATCGAGGTTTGAATATACGCTACGACATGCTTATTATAATCTACGATTCGATATAAGTTTTATTTGAATGGGTCAAATATAGTTAAATTTTTTGTTCTTTGACGTGGAAAAATAACTGATATCACCTGAACAACATCGGTAATAGCATTGTAATAGTTATCTCGACGAGCCAAACAATATTAGTACGGTAACGGTACTGTAATGAATCGAATAGATACCAGCCAAACAATATTGGTATGAATATCTGTATTCGTTTTTAAGGTTTTCAAATCGATGTAAAACACGTGTATATATCTCTTTTGACATATTTTTATCGAGTGCCGATTTCAAAGCAATACTGTTACAAGCTGAACCGATACCGTACAAACCGAACATATACCAATTGAAAGTCGCCGCAGAGCGCGAGAAATCCCACTAGTCATATTTAAACTTCCACACACATATATAGTGTGAGGTTCAATGAAGAATACTAAAAAAGTAGGAAACCGAGTAACAATGCATTTAACATGTTAACTATATCTTAAAATCAAATTTACAATGACAAAAAATATTTTTCCAAAAACAAATTTCGAAGTTTTTGCATTTAAAATGTGTAGAAGCTATTCCGATAAAAAAACATTTTAGTTTTTTAATTTTTTATTAGAAAGGGTTCTACATGTATTTGTATGCAAAAACTCTGAATTATTTTTTAAAAAAGAAATATTTTTTTAGCATTTTATGTTGAATTTTAACATGTAAAAGGCATGGCTACACACACATGTATATTTGGGGTATGTTTGTGAAAAATAATATATTTAAAATCTCATATATATAATACCAAAAGGGTGACCCAATAATGCGGCAGAAAACACAGATAATGCCAGGGGTGCAGGGTCATTGTTTGGTTGATTCGGTTATTATCCGCAAATGAAACCAAAGTAATCAGTTACTCTATCGGTTTTCAATTAATCAGTTCGATTTATTCGGTTAGATTAATGGTTTTTGAATTGATTTCATTATTTTTTGTTAATAACCAAAACCAAACTTTGGCTAAAACTTTTCTAAGAAATACATGAAATTGAGAAATAAATACATGAAATGTAAGTCTAAATACATAAAATAGAAATATTAAATATGAAATAAATAAGTTGAATGTATGAACGCTTGAAATATATGAAAATATGAATGGTTCGATTAAGTTCGGTTCATTTTGGTTAAGCGAGGGTATAAAAAAATCAATAACCGGTTTTCGTTAATTCCGGTTCGGTTAATCGGTTGTAAGTTGATTTAGTTTTTGGTTGATTCGGTTCGCATTCAATTAACGATTCCGTTATTGCTCACAATTAGACATTTTTAATCATCTAACATATTATTTTTCTAGAGTTAAATGCCATTTTAGTCCCTGTGGTTTGGGCCATTTTGCCAGTTTAGTCCAAATGTTTCATTTTTAACCTGTGGGTCCAAAAAGGTTTCACAGTTGCCATTTTAGTCCACTGGGTTAACTTCATCCGTTTTTTCTGTTAACGAGAAGACCAATTCGGTCATTTTATATGGCTGAATTGCCCTCTTAGTTAACAGAATTACATACAAAATGACCAAATTGGCCTTCTCGTTAACATAAAAAATGGATGAAGTTAACACAGTGGACTAAAATGGCAATTGTGAATCCTTTTTGGACCCACAGGTTAAAAATGAAACCTTTGGACTAAACTGGCAAAATGACCCAAACCACAGGGACTAAAATGGCATTTAACTCATTTTTCTAATTAAAAAAATTATAGCAATACTACACTTAAATTAAAGAGAATTAAATATTCTCTTACGAGGTATTTTTTTTTTAAATATTAATGTACAAAAAGTTACACCGTTTAAAATTAATGGGGGTAATTTGTTTTTTTATAAAGAGTTAAAATGTAAATATTAACTAATTATCTATAACTTTGTTAACGGAATTAATTTGTAATTAAGATTAGTGGAATTGGTGTTTAAAGACTAATTACCCTAATTTTACTTTTTACCAAAATTATTATATTTTAGGTATTTTAAAATGTTTTTTTTTAGTATAGATTATAACAAAACGGAAAACAAAACTGTAGATACAAAAGGGAAATAACAAATTCAAAAATATTTTAACAAGTTCAAAAATATTTATACTTATATAACGTGATTTATCAAACTCTTTATCATTTTTTTTTATTTAAAATAAGTTTTTTTCTTTAAACGTCCTGAGAGCTTATTTTTTGAATCTATTTGAAAACTTATTTATAAAAAAAATTCTCTCATCTAAGGCCATGGGGTATGGGGCTTGGGTTGGGGCGTGAGTTGGGGGAAAGCGCCCAAGGCATCACCCCGGGTGGGCTTGGGTTGGGGCGTGGCCATTGGGGCTTGGCTTTCAAGCCGGGCGTGGGGCGGGGGAAGCGAGCTGACATGGCGGGCTGTGTATGGCCAAAAGAAAAGAGCCGTTGGGCTAACCGTTGGCCAACGGCTATATTAAAAAAAAAAAAAAAAAAATCTTCCATTTTTTCACTATAAAACTCATATTTTTCTTCCATTTTTTACCACATTCAACCACATTTTCTATGCATCTTCAATTCTCCTTCTACAAAACGAAAAAATGCATCCTTACAACCGTCCTTTTGACCCGAGCAACCCGTATGGATTCCAAGAAAATAATCTTAGCCCACCACCCACTCGTCCAATAGCTCGTCCATTTTTCATACACTCTCCTATGCCAGACATGGCGGGTTATGCATCGTATATGGGGAATCGTGTGTTTACTAATTTCCCACACACCGACGATTCGATACCTACCCCGTTTTCACATTCGCCCATCGACCTTTCACCCACCTCCATCGACCTTTCACAAAACGAATCCGTTCCCGAAACTCAACCACCCAATGATGGTCCTTCCGCATCGAAACCCATCAAAAAGAGAAGTCATAAGAAAAAAAACGAGGAGGATAAAGTAGTTGAAACCGCCAAACGAAAACAACAAAAATGGGTCGTTGCTGAAGAAGTTGCATTGGCGAGGGCTTGGTTTGAACAATCTCAACATTCAACTTTAGGTATTCTTAACCTTTGTTTTTATTAATATTAAAAAAATTAAATTTGTTGTTTTAAATAATATTGAAATAGCCCAGCGGGTCAGCCCAGCGAAGCCCGCCAAACCCACGCCCCAAACCCCCGCCCCACCATACCGTGTTGAATGTGGGTTTAGCTCATGTATGCCACCCATTCCACGTGTCAACCAATGCCCAACCCACGCCCCAACCCAAGCCCCACCATACCCCACGGTCTAAGATGAACTTGTTTTTAGATATGATAAGCTTAAATCATTGAGCTGTAGCCCAGTGGTATGGTACGGTAGTGATGGTGAGACACCCATCGAGGGGGTTTGATTCTGAGCCACATCCCAGTTTTTATCCGGCTGTTACTTCAGCGAGACAATTCGTGAGGAGGCAGTATGGTTTCAGGGGGAACGCCGTAACCAAATCTCACCAACCCAGCGCGAGCTCGGCTAAGACAACGTAAGACTGGGCAGACTTGGCTAGGGCCGCTGATTAGGCGGTGTGACGTTGGGCCACTCAAAAAGAAAGTCACCGTTTAGAAAAAAAGATAGGGTAAATTAACCTTTTCATCCTTTTTGTTTGTAGCGGGTTGTAATGGATACCCTTTAAATTCAATAATTACAGTCACAATCATTTATTTGGAAAACCCATTAGACCTTTCGTCCTTTACCACTAATCAGGTTAAAAATAAACGTTAACTAAAGTCACATGGACCCCATGTAAGGGCATTTATGTCTTTTTCACACCTTCTTTCTACCTTTATGAAACCCTCTTTCACAACTCTCTTTGTCTCAGCTCTCTATCTATATCTCTTCAACCAAACCCCACCACCACTGAATCAGATTAGAGTGAGATCCTCTGAGATGCAGAAAAACAAATTAGTACAAACTGAGATATAGAGAGAGAGGGGTATGTATAAGTTGACAAGTGTTCTTAGGTTACCCCTTATGAAACCCATTTCCCACTTTAGCATAAACCCAAATCGGAGCTCTAAGATCGACGAAATGTTGCGAGTTGCTGGGAGGAGATGCTCTTCATGGTTGTCGTCTACTTTGGTTTCATCCGCCATCATCTCTTGCAATGATTCCAGATGTGTAGAGAGTGGCGTTTCAACTCTCTCTCTCTCTCTCTCTCTCGACTCTGACACAGAGAGAAGGGTATGTATAAGCTGAAATGCAGGAAGTACAAGTATGTCACCAAATCTGCCACCACCAAATTTTCAGTTAAGTGTTTTTATTAGTCTTATTGATTTGTTTGCTTGAAGGCTAGAAGGTGTGGGGTTTCAAATGTGGAAGATGACTAAAGTTTTGAGGGTTAATGAAGAATAAAGTGGAGAAGTAAACAAGAGATAAGATGTATTGAAGACATGGATGGAAAACCATTCAGCCGATGGGTTCTAATAATGATAACTAGTTTAATACCCGTCCGCTGGACGGGTTACGCTAACAGCGTAATAATGCCACACACGTGTCATCCACTCCACCAGTATCCATTTTAGGGCATCCACACCGCTTACTACCACAAATCATCGTCGCTCTTCCCCAAACCTGCGTCACCTACCAACATCGACCACCACCGCTTTGCCCCAAATCGATGTTGGCGACATAACCACCACCCATTCGAAAGCGCGTAGCTTTATCTGCTCATCAACCAAAACCCAAGCGATGTTCACCGTTTGAAATTAGGGCTCCAACACCTACGCTTGAACCTGGATTTCGTCTTAAATTAGTTCTATACCCGTCCGGTGGACGTATTAATGCTATAATAAAATAAAAAATATATCATAATAAATACACAAGTTTATGATATAACCATAGTATTTATAACGCATTAAAACCATCCCACTATTTGGGGAAAGACCAAATAGTGGTGATTTCGTGTCGTGCCCTCGTTATTACTCATTTAAACTTACATTTTAGAAACACAATTTATAATGAGTTGGGTTGTTATGGTGGGCTTTAGAAATTTGTTGACACATATCCAGTCCAAGATTTTTTTTCGACTTATTTGACTCTAATCGGGCCCACATATATGTGTGGTTAGAAACCATATCCAAGATATTTGCTCCCCACGTTAGTCTACAGCCGCCCCCGTCGGTTCAGGCGAGATATGTTGATCAATCGATTCTTCATCGATATCGTATCTAAGCATTCAACCACTTATCCACTGATGCCTGTTATTCGACGTCGTTACTGCCATCTTCTACATTAACAATCGGATCTCATCTATTTTGCCCTAATTAAAGATGCGTCGTTCTTCCTCCAAGAAAAACTCATCAAATTCCACCACCTCCGCTAATTCTTCTGCCATGGATCTATTCCGCTCTGGTATTTATTGATTTCAATTTCTAATTAAGTTGTTTTTTTTTTACTTTAGTTCGATTATTTATTCCGATTTGGAGTCTAATTTAGGGTAATTTACCGAAGCGTGTTAATCACGTTTATATATAGATTTATTGATTATTTTTAGTCTCAGATCTTTTTATTAGATTGGTTGGGATCAAATAGTCAAAAGTAGTGTTATTTTTAGCATATAAATCTAGATTTCTATTGAGATTATAATCTCGATTTATTGTTAAAATAGCCATGTTATTAGTTTGTCACACCCCGATATTTTCACGTTTTACCGGTGGGCCCGGTGGGGGAGTATCGTGACGTAGTTGATATCATCATAGTCAAACAACACAATATTTAAATGCACAGCGGAAACAAAAGATAGATATATTTCAACTTTAATAAATTGTAATATCAAGTATCACAAATAGTTGAAAATAATCCACAGGTGGATCAAAATAAAATGGGAACATTGTTCAACAGTTTTGACATCCAAGCTTGCGAGACTTATTGTGGACGCTAGGAGAAAACCAGCCTAGTTCGCGTAGTACCTGCACTTAACCTTTTTGGGAAAATACGTCAGTTTACACTGGTAAATACAATTAACCGACTCATTTTGAAAAAGGTTTAAAATTGATTTGAATGCACGTGGCACAAACTTTTTATAACTTGGGATAATTATTTGAATATAATCTTGTAAGAGAATTACATGTTCCTTATGCGTTCAGTAGCCCGGTTCATGCCGGGTTAAAGATCAATAGACACACCACATAATTTATTTAGGCACTGACGGGTGTACGCCTACACCCCGTGCTTAGGTCGTGTCCATTTCGTAAAATGATGCCAAGGATATCCGGGACATGGTCATTAACCCCCCAAAGGCTTTAAGCAAACAAAACATTTCTAAACGGAGCGTATCAATGGTTTAACCTCTATTCGATTAAAGATTCAATGCCCGACCAAGCGGTATTTTATATACCGTACCCCAAGCCCGTATAAGGGAAAATAAGTTAAAAGTATTTACCTTTGCAAGTAATAATTCACAATAAGCAAGTGCACGTAGCTTTTACCGGGTCTCCTATTCTGGAACGAAGGTTTATAATAACCTATTAGAATCCTAACGGGTCTTTAATTAAGCCTAAGCTTAGACCGGTTAGTTTTAACGAAAGATACGGTTCGAACGCATGATAAGCGAAGACCAGAATAGAATGTGATTTAGACCCGACAATTTTGAAGACTTGTATAATATGGGTATACTAAACACATTCTGGATTTTGAGATAAAAACGATAAGGTTCGACCCGTTTCGGCTAATTTATGCAAACTAGTTACATAAACCGAACCGAACGCGCAAGAGGCGTAACGGGTAACCATGAGAGTCATTTACAGGTTTCCTAAGTCAATATGCTTTAAATATGTTGTGATATCAGTAGGATACCTTCCATTATGCCCAAAACGAGTTTAATCACCATTTAAGCCCCATAGGGGTATTTTGGTCATTTTAAAGATTATAAAAGAGATTAAATGAAATTATGAGATTCGGGTCTGAATAAATCAGTAAAATAACTTAATTTATCAGGTTATATCAGTTGGGGATAAGTCTTATATGACAAAATGGTTTTAAACCCATACTAGGTGTTTAATACGCGTAAAAGCCATTTTAAGCGATTTCCGGGTTATACAGGAAATCTGAGTTTTCTAAACAGGTTATAAAGTCCAAAATACTTTATTTATCATATAAAATCAGTAGCAATTGAATTGGTGTCAAAATTCTATGTAAAACTCATTTTATAAACAAAAAGGGTATAATCGGTATTTACCGAATCGAGGCCATAACCTTAGGTTATGCTCAGGTTAAAAATAATTAAAAATCTTCAAAAATCCCAAAATATTATATTACATCAGTGGGTAAAAGGTTTGGTGTCAAAAATTGAGTTTAGATAGGCTTTATGCTAATTGCGTCGTTTAATTAACAAAAAGCTTTTTAAATGCGCTATTTAGCATAACTCCTAGTCTAGACCTCCAACAGATGTGAAAATTTATGGACATGTTTATAAATCAGTAACAAAGATTATTGTCCTCTCATGTTTCCAAAATTCTCGTTTTATGGTCAAAAGGGCATTATGGTCAACATTAAGCAATTAACGGAAACGTGTAAACGAATCGGGCAATCAATGAACCAACCACAGAGGGTAATACCATCATGTAACCTGGTCCTAGGGAAGCTCTAAGGCATTTCTAAACCATGCTACTACGGGTCAGAACTGAAAGTCAAAGCATAAGTCAAAGTATGTGATGTGTGCAAAATGCAACATATAAATTACATCAATTGTGGCATAAAACTAACCCTTTTTAGTACTAATGTTGGAAAAAGTGTGCTTTTGTCTTCCTTTTGTATTTTCAGGATTAAATGAGCTCAAATTAACAAAAGAAGCAAAAAGGCAGCTAAATCTAGCATAAATACAAGAAAAGGAACAAACGTGGCATGCCCGACCCCCCTCGACAGCATCTCCCAAAGCAAAGACAAGAAGAAAGCTGAGCATGGGGCTGTGCCCAGCTCAGCACGGGGCGTGCCCAGCTCAGCACGGGGCAGTGCTCAGGATGGACAGCCCTGGCACTAAAGACAAACCTGTAGAAGCTTCTATTGCCCACCACGGGGCCGTGTCCAGTGAACACTGGGGCGTGGTGAAAGTACAGCAGGCGCATTAATTGTAATTGCGAATTACAATTAATGAAGAGAGAGAGTGTCAGACAGGCACGGGGGCGTGTCCAGCGGACACGGGGCCGTGCCCAGCCTTCTGTCCAGCCTATAAATAGGAGTGCTTGGTTTCATTTCAACTCATCCCTTGGCACACCACCTCTCTCACACTTCATCCACCACCCACCACCCACCACCATCACAACACCATCATCCACCACCATCATCCATTGTCCATCGTAGAGTGTGTGAGTCGTCTCGGGATCCAAGATTGATCGTAAGAGTTCTTGACAATCAAGGCCATGTTTGCCTAAGTCTCTTACATCACTTGGTGAAGACAAAGTGTCTAGTATAATACTTTTTATTTCTAATCTTTTGCACTTTTTATTTGGTTTTGTATTAATGACTTTAATAACTAGTTACTTATGTTGAAGGTGATCTTTCCTTATCGTTTGTCCGTGGTGTCTTGGCATTATTTTACTGTCTATATAAAATAAAAGATTTTCACCATTCATATCTCCACGGTCTATATGGAGGTATGTTGGCTACCTGGTCGGGGGTTAAGGGAACGGTTTGGTAAAGGTCTTGTCATTGTTCAAGGTTTAGAGGTCCTGCAATGGACCTGGGTCAAATTTAGTAGGACCTCCTTCAATACTTCACGGTATTGGATGGCGGGGGTCCAAACTCTTTGATCCCCTCATAAGTTAACTACTATTAATACTATAACCCGGCTATTTAGGACTGTATCCCTGCTGACTCAGACTACTTAGTCGAGGGTAACGTCACCTCCAAAAGAGGGGCCTACCATAATATTGCATTAATAACTTAATTCATTATCTTCCAATAATCCACCCTTTTAGGATTGTATCCTTGCTGACTCAAACTACTGGGGTGAGGGTAACGTCACCTTCAAAAGAGGGGCCTACTACAATAACTAAGATAATCTCTTAATTATGTGCAAAAGTGCGGAAATAATCAAAGGTTATACTAGATACGAGTCGGAACCAAGTGATTCATCTTGTCTATCTGTTTTTCTTTTTATTTCCATTTTCAGCATTTTAGTTAGTTTTTATTTTTCTTAGTTTAAAACATTTTTCTAAACTTTTTATTTTGATTAGACGTTGAGGATAACCGGTAGTAAAAGCTCTTGTGTCCTTGGACGACCTCGGTATCTTACCAACGCTATACTACGCACACGATGGGTGCACTTGCCCATATGTGTGTTTAGTGTTAGTAAAATATCGTGTTTTATAAATTTAAAACTTGGCTAAAAATTAATGTTAAAGGGGCTTAAAATATACACCTAATATATATAACACTTCGCACGCATCAAGTTTTTGGCGCCGCTGCCGGGGACACAAGGATTTTAAGAAAGCTTAAAATCGACGGCCTAATCAGTTTTTCAAAACCTTTTTAAAACGCGCGCACATTTTTCTGCATTTTAGTTTAGTTTTGCATTTACAGTAGGTTGAACACGGGCCGTACTCGCTGAACACAGGGCCGTGCTGCATATTTTTCATAAAACACCCAGTAACAGAAGCTTGAACACGGGCCGTGCTCACTGAACACGCCTCGTGCTCAACGAAATCAGTAAAATTAATTAAAACGCCCAGATACAGATCCTGAACACGGGGCCGTGTCCACTGAACACGGGGCCGTGTCCAGCCTCTGTTTCCGTTTTTATTTTTGTTTTCTGATCTCGAGACTCGGTTGTGGTCTGCTGAGTGATTCTTATGGATCGATACTCAGGAGGTTACAACTACACCTATGAGGAGGATGATTATAGGGGTTATTATTGCACTAATTGTCGTAACTCACGCTCGGTTCAAAATAATCACTTATATCAACCATCCAATTCATATACCTACTATGAGGAGCCCAGGTACGAGCCATCAACTTCATACACATCCTATGAAGACCAAAGGTATGAACCTCCTCCCTCATACTCATATTTTGATGAACCAAGGTATGAGCCTTCTTATTCATACTTTGAGGAACCAAGATATGAGCCACCACCTTCGTATGCTTACTATGAGGAACCATGGCGTGAACAACCCACCTCATATGAGTATTATGAAGAACAAAATTACGAACCTTATCCATCATATGCTTACAATGAAGAACAATGGTGCGAACCATCTACTTCATATGGGTATTATGAGGAACAAAGGGTCGAACAACCGGATTCAAGCTTTGAAAATCCCGATTCTTTTTCTATAACCGAAGTGACCGATAGGATATTAGAACACATTAGAGTTATCGATCGTTGTATAAGAGAATCTCGCGCAAGGGAAGAGGAGTCCCGCGCAAGAGAAGAATTAAAAAAGGAAGAGATAACTGAAAGTGTAAAAATGGAAGAACAAATAAGTGAAAAACCGACACATGAGTTAAACAACGAAAAAGGTGAGTCCGACAACGTTAAAATTCAAGAAGAGTCTAATTTTGAAGAAATTAATCTCTTGTCACCTTCTTTTGAAAATCATTGTTTAGTACCCACTCATGCTAAGTTTTTAAAAGAGTTAAACACTAACACTAAAATTGACGAAACGGTAAGTGTTAAGTTAACTGATGATCAAACCTCACTAATAAAAGAAGACCCATTTGAAATTAACATTACGCCGGTTCCATGTTTCTTTCAAAATTCGTTTATTAGTAACGTCACAATCGATAAAGATCTTTGTGTTAACATAATGCCTAACTACATTTTCGAAAAATTAAGTATTAGTGATTTTTCTCCACTTCAAATACCCATTTTTCTATCCAATCGGAAAGTAATAAAATCAATCGGTATAGTTGAGAATGTATTGGTTCAAACAAATCAAATGGTAATCCCGACCGATTTTGTCATCCTCGATGACGCTCCTCTAGTGTTGGGACGACCATTTGTAAAAACTCACGAAGCTTTGAAAAGCCGGAAGTTCAACAATCTACCTCTTCAATTAGGGGCATTTAAAAAGAGTGTCGATCTTGAGCGGTCAATGAAATATCCATTCGGCAATAATGACCCCCTAATTGAAGATGAGCCAGAACCACCCGATAAGGTGGGTCTAGCCAAGGACCCTTATAAACGTGGCGCACCACGGAGGCATTCCGCGGAACTATCCGTAGTTTAGTTTAGATTAACTTTTATATTTTCTAGTTTAGTTTTAATTTTCAGGAATAAAACACACTCGGGATGGTGAAGGATGATAAGGGAAGCTTGAACCAACACCCTATACACAAAAACAGAGCCTCCCGATGATTTTTCTTCATTACAGCAAGTTCAGCACGGGGCCGTGCTCACCCCAACACGCCCCGTGCCCAAGGTTCTGTAGAAAATGCCCAGTTCAGGTACCTGGACACGGGGCCGTGCTCACTGGACACGCCCCCGTGCCCAGCCTTCTGTTTACTTTTGGTACTGGCAGTCTGGACACTGGGCCGTGCTCAGCCAACACCACCCCGTGTTCAGCTACCTAGTACCATAAAATCTTGTTTTTAACCCATTTTTACACATTTAATCAGCCTAAAAACTTATTTTTGGGACACATTGAGGACAATGTGTAATTTAAGTGTGGGGGGGAGGCTAAATCCTTGAAACTTGCAAGTCCTAAATACAAGCCTTACACAAAACTCTATTGGAACCGCTAATCACCCCAATTTTTTTTCAAAAATTTTTTTTTTCATTTTTTTTACTTGTCTAGGTTTAATTCGGGAAATTCAAGTTCGTAAAAAGGTTATATTTTTATGAATTTACAACCGATAGCGTCGTGATAAAAAGAACCAACATAAGAAAATTATGAAAAGGCATGACAAGCTTAGTTAAAATTTAATTATATATACTTGATCACATAAAAACCCATTCCCACAAAAGTGAGTTTTGAGCCTTTATTGAGCAAACACTTACATATCATTTGACTAAATGCTCATTTTCTTTTCTTGTGTGAATAGCCGCTTGGTTCTTACGACTCTAGAACTTGCCATGACGATACATTCCCGGTCCTTACCAACTTAAACCCGAGTAAGTAAATGATGGAGGCATTAGGACTAACCCTTTTTATTTCTACACCATTATTTTTCTTTTTTCTTACCACCTACCCAAAATCCCCCTAGTTAACCCCTTTGAGCCTAAACCTTTTCATTTCTTAACCCTAACCAAACACCTTTTCACCCACCTAAACCCTTTTTATTTTTCACCCTTTGTTTTAGTAACAAGCTCGGTTTTTCGTATGACTTTTCAAAAAAAAAATGTGTTGATGATGAAGCAAAATAAATAAACAAGCAAGTTCATCAAAAATAACTTTGTTTGAATATTGGCTTCATAAAAAAAAAATGCAAAAATAAAAAGTCTTTCGAAAACGACGCTTGTTACGCTTTTTCGCCCTTTCTACTAACCACTAACCCAACCACCTACCTTTAACCCAAGCCTAACCCTTCACCCAAAAAGTCCTCTTGATGTTTACAAAGGTATATAGTTAAAAAGGAGGAGGATTGATTGCTTGGCAAGCCTATGGTAGGAGTAAGTTCCATGCCGCTCTCGAGTGATTCACTAAAATACATCTTCGGCCGAGTGTTAAGTGATCCCCGTGAGGTATGTGAACTCGTATATAAATAGAATTTTAAAGAGGCATGTTATGCCCTAATAAGTAATTTATCTTATGAAAAGTTTTAAATAAATCATGACGAATAGGATTGTAAATAAATAAAAATAAAACTTAATAAAGAATCTTGGAAATCCCGACACTCTATGACAAGCCCAAAAACCTTCTCTTCTACCCATTCCATTTGGGAGTGTAAAGCCACATTATAAAGAGTTTTGCTTGAGGACAAGCAAAGATTCAAGTGTGGGGGTATTTGATGTGTGCAAAATGCAACATATAAATTACATCAATTGTGGCATAAAACTAACCCTTTTTAGTACTAATGTTGGAAAAAGTGTGCTTTTGTCTTCCTTTTGTATTTTCAGGATTAAATGAGCTCAAATTAACAAAAGAAGCAAAAAGGCAGCTAAATCTAGCATAAATACAAGAAAAGGAACAAACGTGGCATGCCCGACCCCCCTCGACAGCATCTCCCAAAGCAAAGACAAGAAGAAAGCTGAGCATGGGGCTGTGCCCAGCTGAGCACGGGGCGTGCCCAGCTCAGCACGGGGCGTGCCCAGCTCAGCACGGGGCAGTGCTCAGGATGGACAGCCCTGGCACTAAAGACAAACCTGTAGAAGCTTCTATTGCCCACCACGGGGCCGTGTCCAGTGAACACGGGGGCGTGACGAAAGTACAGCAGGCGCATTAATTGTAATTGCGAATTACAATTAATGAAGAGAGAGAGTGTCAGACAGGCACGGGGGCGTGTCCAGCGGACACGGGGCCGTGCCCAGCCTTCTGTCCAGCCTATAAATAGGAGTGCTTGGTTTCATTTCAACTCATCCCTTGGCACACCACCCCTCTCACACTTCATCCACCACCCACCACCCACCACCATCACAACACCATCATCCACCACCATCATCCATTGTCCATCGTAGAGTGTGTGAGTCGTCTCGGGATCCAAGATTGATCGTAAGAGTTCTTGACAATCAAGGCCATGTTTGCCTAAGTCTCTTACATCACTTGGTGAAGACAAAGTGTCTAGTATAATACTTTTTATTTCTAATCTTTTGCACTTTTTATTTGGTTTTGTATTAATGACTTTAATAACTAGTTACTTATGTTGAAGGTGATCTTTCCTTATCGTTTGTCCGTGGTGTCTTGGCATTATTTTACTGTCTATATAAAATAAAAGATTTTCACCATTCATATCTCCACGGTCTATATGGAGGTATGTTGGCTACCTGGTCGGGGGTTAAGGGAACGGTTTGGTAAAGGCTTGCCATTGTTCAGCGTTTAGAGGTCCTGCAATGGACCTGGGTCAAATTTAGTAGGACCTCCTTCAATACTTCACGGTATTGGATGGCGGGGGTCCAAACTCTTTGATCCCCTCATAAGTTAACTACTATTAATACTATAACCCGGCTATTTAGGACTGTATCCCTGCTGACTCAGACTACTTAGTCGAGGGTAACGTCACCTCCAAAAGAGGGGCCTACCATAATATTGCATTAATAACTTAATTCATTATCTTCCAATAATCCACCCTTTTAGGACTGTATCCCTGCTGACTCAAACTACTGGGGTGAGGGTAACGTCACCTTCAAAAGAGGGGCCTACTACAATAACTAAGATAATCTCTTAATTATGTGCAAAAGTGCGGAAATAATCAAAGGTTATACTAGATACGAGTCGGAACCAAGTGATTCATCTTGTCTATCTGTTTTTCTTTTTATTTTCATTTTCAGCATTTTAGTTAGTTTTTATTTTTCTTAGTTTAAAACATTTTTCTAAACTTTTTATTTTGATTAGACGTTGAGGATAAACCGGTACTAAAAGCTCTTGTGTCCTTGGACGACCTCGGTATCTTACCAACGCTATACTACGCTCACGATGGGTGCACTTGCCCATATGTGTGTTTAGTGTTAGTAAAATATCGTGTTTTATAAATTTAAAACTTGGCTAAAAATAAGTGTTAAAGGGGCTTAAAATATACACCTAATATATATAACACTTCGCACGCATCAAGTTTTTGGCGCCGCTGCCGGGGACACAAGGATTTTAAGAAAGCTTAAAATCGACGGCCTAATCAGTTTTTCAAAACCTTTTTAAAACGCGCGCACATTTTTCTGCATTTTAGTTTAGTTTTGCATTTACAGTATGTTGAACACGGGCCGTGCTCGCTGAACACAGGGCTGTGCTGCATATTTTTCATAAAACACCCAGTAACAGAAGCTTGAACACGGGCCGTGCTCACTGAACACGCCCCGTGCTCAATGAAATCAGTAAATTTAATTAAAACGCCCAGATACAGATCCTGAACACGGGGCCGTGTCCACTGAACACGGGGCCGTGTCCAGCCTCTGTTTCCGTTTTTATTTTTGTTTTCTGATCTCGAGACTCGGTTGTGGTCTGCTGAGTGATTCTTATGGATCAATACTCAGGAGGTTACAACTACACCTATGAGGAGGATGATTATAGGGGTTATTATTGCACTAATTGTCGTAACTCACGCTCGGTTCAAAATAATCACTCATATCAACCATCCAATTCATATACCTACTATGAGGAGCCCAGGTACGAGCCATCAACTTCATACACATCCTATGAAGACCAAAGGTATGAACCTCCTCCCTCATACTCATATTTTGATGAACCAAGGTATGAGCCTTCTTACTCATACTTTGAGGAACCAAGATATGAGCCACCACCTTCGTATGCTTACTATGAGGAACCATGGCGTGAACAACCCACCTCATATGAGTATTATGAAGAACAAAATTACGAACCTTATCCATCATATGCTTACAATGAAGAACAATGGTGCGAACCATCTACTTCATATGGGTATTATGAGGAACAAAGGGTCGAACAACCGGATTCAAGCTTTGAAAATCGCGATTCTTTTTCTATAACCGAAGTGACCGATAGGATATTAGAACACATTGACTTTTTATAAACAACTTTGACCCGGCATTTGATCTAGTTAGAGCGGGAATCAGAGGGTGCCCTTTTAAGGGTTTAATGCCCACATAATTACCAACTTATAACTGACTAAACACTGAACCATTAGTGATTAATCGATAAGTCAAACCTTAATTACGACGGTTTGACTTTTAAGCTAGTAACTAAGCAAAACTCGATTAAGGAAGGTCAAGGGTACTTACCAAGGTCTAATGCACGACCAGGGATGCTTAGAGAAGGCTCTTGAGCTCCAGAGATGATCAGAAGATGAGTTGTGGGTGAATGATCAAAGTTGCAACCAAAGGGGCTTTATATAGTGCTTTTGATTCCTTATGATCATGACAAACAACTCTACTATTGATCCCTGATCATCAACAAGTGTCCCTAGTGCCTAAGAACTATTAGGGGTCGCCCATGGAAGTGAAAATATCTATTTAAGTCTGTTACATCGTTCATAACAGCAGCTGTCAACATTTCAGTCGCTGGGCACTCCTTACGGACCGTAAGGGGGTCCTTTACGGTCCGTAAGCCCTTTATCAGGGGCAAAATTTTTTGCCCTTTCAAGCTTCGAACAGGCAACTAGTGTAATACGATTTTGGGCCATGAATTATCAGTATGAGACCTTTAGATCATGCTTGAATAGTTATGTCCACCCTACCATGTTGCAATATTGTCTTGGACTTTATCGAAAAGCCATAAACGAAGGTTTGTCGTGCATATCCTCATAGGATCCCACTCTTGCAATTATGAATCAATTATTACTAGATTACCGGATTTGAATGTATATCAGATGTTTATAATATAGATTAGGGTCTTGGGATTCATAACGAGGTCGTTCAGAGGTATTAATTAACATGTCGACACTTTTAAATCCTGCCATACATCTTTAACTAGATCCGGGTTTATAACACTTTTGTCTTACATGACACGTGTCGTTATTTCATTGATCACAATTTTTTCGAGGTGTTACATAGTTTGTACTGAATTCTGATTACTTCTAACACATGCAGTATTAGATAACTACAAAGGGTTGAAATTTGTTGTTAGAACTTGTATTATAATTGTGTTTAAGTTATCGAATTACTATTTTTGAGAATATGGTCTCAGTTCAGATTTTTAGGCTTACTAATTGATGAAATAAAATGAACTTTAAACTGGTTTAATGATGTGATTTTGCTTGTTGCAACCCGATTATTTGTTTGTATTACTTACGTCTGTTTGATGATAATCGGATTGATTTGAATGTGTAAGAAGCTAAGAATCTTTTTAAGCAGGGTTGAATAGAAATTAAGAAGTTCTCGTCAAGTAAGCCCGTTTTAAGACTTGTATCTTAGCCAAAAGATGCAATGAAGTAATGTTTATGTTCCTTGATTATTATCTGTTGATAAGAGTTATCTCGTTTGATTAATAACTTTTATTTGGAGATTAATATATGATTTTTATTAGACATATAGTAACTGATAGAGATGTACATAACTTATTAAATTTCACTAAAGAGTTAATGTTTTTCTTTAGCTTCAAGAAAGGCTGCAACCAAGGGGTTTGTAGCGTTTTGATCAGTTATTCTATTCGTCGGAATGACGTCATTGTCTTACGCTTGTTTATATTGATTTCAAGTCTATTTGTGGGTAATATTCTCTAATTGATCTTTATTACTTTGAAGTAAAAATTTATTTACTGGTCCATTATTAAAGTACCAAGCTTGTTGATGTTAATCGATTATCATGTGATGTGATGTTTCAGCGTTTTAAGTTATTAAGGTGAATGGGCTGCATGCGGCAAAGAGGGCGGTGAACCCCTTCACCGCACGGGGATCACCGTCGCCGCCACTCTTTGTCGCGCGGGGTGTTACATGTGCAGGGAGTAGTCACCGCTTGTAGGGGAGAGGAGGGAAGAGGAGAGAGAGAGGGGTTCCAACCAATCATGCAATTTTCCTCTTTTTTTTTTTTTGAAAAATGGTTTGGGTGAATCCACCCCTTGCGATTAAGTGCTTGAGGGGAGTTGGAGAGGGGAGTTGACATGGACGAATTTCATTGGCTCCGGCGAGGGGAGTTGTGGGGAGCACCCCTCTCAACTTTACATAGCTATTTGTAGTTAGTTATTTTTTTGCAAGTTGACTATTATTAATTTTTAGTTAGTTTTAAGTAATATGCATTTTTAGGAAAAAAACCAAATGGTATATTTAAAAGTTTTCGGCCAGAAAAATATTATAGACATTAGTTAGCAATGATCAGCCATAATTTGCCCCTTTTTTTTACTCTACCATGCCGACATGCCCTGTATATTTACTTCAACCAAGTACAATCTTTTATGATAATTAATGGACAAAACAGCAAAACGGAACTTCTATATGTATGGGTGTGTGTATATATATTATTTTATTTCTTTAGCTTATAAAAGTATAAGATTTATACATAACTTATGTTACTTACAGGTGGTTCAATTTGTTGATGCTCTTCCTCTTCTTTGGTTTTGGGATCAGATTCTTCAACTCGGTAACTCGATTCATCTTAAATACAAAAATTAAAAAACATCATAAAATTTGTGAATTTAACTATTGCATGAAATTTGAGTATTAAAGTATAGAAATTAAATGTAAAATTAGTAAACTATTTCATGAAATTTGAAAAAAAAAACTCGCCACTGTGTGCCCATTCACATTCACATTTGTAGAGAATAAAAAGTCGTACGTGTCATCGTCTTCCGGTAACCTTAGAAAAATTTGACCATTAGACATGTTCTGTTTCATGTGACATGAAAATTTAGCTTTGAACCATCATTCATATGCATCCAACTCAATACTAACAAATTTAAATGAAAGTAACTTTTCCGGTACTCCTCTATTTCAGGTTATGGTGTAAGTCAGATGTGTAAGGACTGGAAAACGGGGTGCGGGTCTCAACACTCTCATCAGTCGCAATATTCCGACCTATCATGAAATGAGACGGAACATCAAGTTAGAAGGTAAAAGTATTAAAACAATTGATTAGTTAAAATACCTTGGAATTTAGATATGTTGCTTTCATTTTTATCTACTCCATTATACTGCTTAAACTTCGATTTGTACGGACCGGTTTTTCCGTTCTTAACATTGTCTTCCGGGTATTTGCGCTTTGCAAGCTATAATTCATTTTAACAACAACACCACAAATAATATGGAAAGTACAAAAACAGTGTAACCTTAACTTGCGGGTGATTTATTTCATCAAGGTTGTTCCATCATAGCTACCACCTACACAAAGAAAGAAACTGATTAGAGAACTACTGATGTGTTTATTGCAGATTAGGTTTCTGTAATTTGCAAAACATAACGCATGTTAACGAAACAAAACCAATATTAACGGAAGTATGAACAATTTAACCTTCATTTGCAGGTCATGTGTTCCAGCATTAGGTGTCTTGTCAAGTGCAGTTTTTGAGTATTGATCTTCTGCTCCATGTTGAGTATGCTAGACAAATAAATCCTTAGCACTGGTATTATATAGGAACATCAATAACTGCAAGTAAGCCCACTACCCACTTTAATAGGAACTGTGTATTATTTTTATATCCATTTGAAGTTACATGTCGTGCAGTTTATTTGCTGAATTTTAGGAACTGAACTGAATTTTATAGCCCACTTCTTGCTGAATTTCAGGTACCACTACCCTTTATTTTAGGAATTGGGAGTGGACGATGAAGACTGCTTCTCAAGTTCTCATTATATAGAAGAACACAACTGCAGCAGGTACCACCACTACCCATTTTTTTAGGAACTGAGTAGTTAAATCCACCACTATCCATTTTTTTAGGTGCGGAACTGCCAAAAATATGGACAGAAAAACTGCTCAGAACGTGGGATGGTGCTGTTCGAGTTCAAGGAACATGGACAGAAAAACATGCTTGCTGCAAGTAACCGCTCAGAACTGCAAAGACAACGGTTAAAATTAAGAGTTTACACGGCCCAGATTTAATCTCAGCATAATCGAACGGATGATATTGATTTCAAAGGTAACGTGGAGTTATTGTAAAAAAGACCAAAAGTGTGAGAAAGGTAAGAAAGAATCTCAACCATTAGATCTAAATTAATTGAAAAGGGTATAATTGTAAATGCATTAACAAATTCAAATATGGTAATCCTTGATTTAAGGATTTGGAGAGAGAAAATCCTTGATTTAAGGACTATAACCGTCCATAAATATAACACCATTCAGAGCATGTTCATACATGGTGTTTTAAATATAACACCATTCAGAAAATATAACACCATTCAGCACAAATATAACACCATTCAGCACAAAAAAAACACCATTCACACAAAAATAACATCATTCAGCACAAACATAACACCATTCAACACAAAAAAAACACCATTCACACAAAAATAACATCATTCAGCACAAAATATAACACCATTCAGCACAAAAAAAAACCACCATTCACACAAAAAATAACATCATTCAGCACAAAAATAACACCATTCAGCACAAAAAAAAAACACCATTCAGCAGTAAATAAAATAAACACCATTCAGTACAAGAATATAACACCATTCAGTAAAAGAAATATAACACCATTCAGAAAAAGAAAAAAAACACCATTCAGAAAAGAAAAAAACACCATTAAGAAAAGAAAAATAACACAATTCAGAAAAGAAAAAACACCATTAACAAAGGAAAATAACACCATTAATGAAAAGAAAAATAACCCCATTCAATAATCCTTACATCTCTGTATCATCTTCTTCTCCGCTGCCGGCACCACCACTGCCGGTCCGCCACCGCCGTCGTCGAACACAACCACCCGACAGTAAAATCTCATGGTTCCCAACCGCCGCCATCGTCGAACCCAACCACCCGCGCGTCGTCGAACCCAACCACTGCCAGTCCGCCACCTCCGTCGTCGACCACCACTGCCGGTCCGCTTCCGATTGATGTTTACGTTTTCTGTTTGCAGGGATTCTGTTCTGAATATGGAAGAAGAAAGAGAGAGAGAGAGAGAAATTAGGAACGTATGATAGAGAGAGAACGAAATTGTAGGGATTTTGATTTACAAAATGAAGATAAAAAGACACAATTGCCCCTAGATATTTCAATTCAATCCAATCCAAATTAATAAAAATATTTTACATTTTGGTCCCTATTGATCTCAACCATTAGATCAAAAGATCTAATGGCTGAGATTCTTTCTTACCTTTCTCACACTTTAAGCCTTTTTTACAGGATCCTAACTCTATATATATATATATATATATATATATATATAATTATTAGGGCTTGTATATTCTCCACCTTTGATTCCTTCAAAGTCTGATGTAACAAATTACAATTGGTAGACATAAAGTAAGGGTTAGATTTGATGATTTCGATTTGGGTGGTTCTAGTGATCTAAAAGAGAGAAGGGAGTGGTGGTGATGGTTGGCGGCAGATGGTGGTTGGCGGCGGCGTGCTGATTGTAACCGGCGGGGTGCTGGTGGTGGTTGTAACTGGCAATGGTGGTGGTTGTTTTAATTTAGAGACATTATAATAAAATCGTGAAATGACTTGAATACCCTTAAGTGAATAGACTTAACTTAAATTTTTAACTTGGTTAGTGGTAAAGGACCAAATGTATAATAGGTTTTCCAAATAAAGAATTGTGACTGTAAGGCCATGGGGTATGGGGCGGGGGTTTGGGCGTGGGTTGGGGGAAAACGCCCAAGCCACCACCCCGGGTGGGCTTGGGTTTGGGCGTGGCCCTTGGGGCTTGGCTTTCAAGCCGGGCGTGGGCGGATAGGCCATGCTAGTTGGCTGAATTTCATTGGTCACCCGTCACGTCAGGCGGTTGGGTTTTTGAATTTTGAATTTTAAAATTCAAACCATCCCCCCAAACGGTCCCCCCATCTTCCCGAACCGCCACGCGGGTCACCCAAAGGGCCTATATATTGAAACCCCAACCCACTGGTCCCCCATCCCACGAACCCAACAGCCCCACCAACAACCCCACCGGCTACCACCTTTCTCGAACCCGCTACCCCACTGGTCCACCCCATCCCACGAACCCAACCCCGCTATGGCATCTTGGACTCGTGAAGAGGAAATTGCTCTCGTCACAAGCGTCGTTGACGCTATGAAGGGTCGGCCACCCGGCCAAACAAAATATTGGGTGGAAGCGTTCGAAGCCTACCGACTTAACGTCGGTAACGACCGCCACAACCTCAACGCGTGCCAACATAAATGGCGCGATCTACGGCCCAAGCTCGAGCGTTTCAAGGCTTACTACGAAGCCGTTCCCGGTGGCGAGTTAAGCCACGAGGACCGGGTGGCGGTGGCTAACATAGAGTTTCGAGGCAAGGAAAAAAAGGCGTTCGACAAGATCGACCTTTTTGAAATTTTTTTAACGCTTTAGGTTTGTTATTTTGTAATTTTTAGGACTATGTAATGTTTTAAATTTTAATGAAGTTGTAGGTTTTTTTTATAATTGTTGTGTGAATTTTTATAAATTTTTTGGTATTTTTTTTTAATTTACCTCTGCCACGCGGTGCACCCAACCCACGTCCCGCCATACCCCGCTTACACGTAACCAAGCGATGGGGGGGGCTCCCATTCCACGTGTCACCAATTGCCCCAACCCAACCCAAGCCCAGCTCCCGCCCCACCATACCCCACGGCCTAATTATTAAAGTTAAATGGTATTTAGTGCAACCCATTACAAACATAAAGGACAAAAAGTGTAATTTACCTAAAAAGATTTTTTTTTTTTTTTGAATAGCCACAAACTTCATTAAACCAAAGCACAAACCAAAAGATTCAGCCAGAAGCTGATACAAGGGCAGAACCAAAACAGAAAAGATATGATAAGCTTAAAACTCATAAAAGTGGTTAACGTCCAAACATACCTTTTCTGATTTACCATTATCGCCCTGTTTTTCCGTGACTTCAAATAGAAAATGTGGTCCTCTTTTCACCACTTTAAGACCGTTTACTTTTTGTTGGAGCAATTTATATCGCATAGACACAATAATTTTTTGTGGGGACACCCATGAATTTTTTTTTTTTGAACGGCAAATTTGGATCACTGACGGACTACTGGAGTATTATCGTGCCACCAGCAGAACCACCCGATCATATCCATCTCCACTAGGCAATAATGCCTATACACCAATTCAGGAGGAAACCCAATAAATCTGGGAAAAACCCCCTTTATGAGAATCGAACCCATGACCTAATGGTCATAAGCCTTATCCAACCACCAAGATACACTTTTTTTTTATCAAACTATTTATGCTAAACCGAAACCAGTAGATAATAATAGACTCCTAAACTTAAGCAACAAGAAAATAATAAAAATACTAATTTTCCCTATCTGATCGAGACTTCCAATTTGTGTCGATATCAACCACCTTCTGTCCTTTTATGATAAGGATTAATTCAAAAAGTTTTCTTGGTTAGACGCATGTTATCGGTTCTCACTTCTCACCATCTATATTTTTTTTAAACAACCTTTTTTTTACATTCAATGGCGGGAGGGGATGGAGGCACCACTGTGCCACCTCACCGCCTATAGCGCCCCCGGCGCCACCACCATACCCTGCAAGTTAAACCGGGGCGCCATGCTTCCTTCGCCACCATGTTAACGAACGATTTTTGATTTGATCGAGGGTAGATGGTCAGTTTAAAGGGGGTGCTATAATTAAATGTGGGCTTTATCCCACACCGTGAAAGTTAAGGGAGGGGTCTTAAAGCCCTCTGTGTGACGTGGCATTGAAGTGGCGCTGAGATGACATGATAAAGCCGCTAGGGGCTTTATCCCACACCCTCCATCCTTTGCATTTGAACCCATACTACTTTTGTGAAAAACAAACATTATATCATTAGACGACTAGATGATTGATAATTATCACAATCTAGATACATGCTTCGATAGAAATAGATATCAAGTAAATTATTGGTCCAACTGAGGGTAGTAATTAGCAGCCCAGATAATTTATTATCATAGAAAAAACAAGTGGAACTTGACGAGGTATGGTACTGGACCCGACCCGAGCGGTCGGACTTTCCTGCTATTTATCACTTTTATAGTAATTATATATTATTATTGCGTACTAACCCACGAAGCCCAGCGCGTTGTAGTTTATACTACACTAGGCTGTGGGCTCGTAGAGACAACCCCTAACTGGGCCTGGCCCATTGAGGTTAGGGTTTTCCCATATCTCCTATATAAGGAGGTCTCTACCTCCTTGTTAGGGCATGAGATATAGGGCAATACACTTTTGTAGCTGGAAATAGGGGATTCTTCCCCTACCGGCCGTCTCTACATTGCCCACGTTTTTCTCTTCTTGTTTGCAGGTCTAGGATTTGGGTAGAGAAGACGAGGTGTGGTCATCAGTGGCGGATCTAGGATTCACGCCAAGCAGTAACGTTTTATAAGAAAAGCGGTAACGAAATCGAAAAAACGTCAAATTTTTCCAAAATTTACACTAAAAAAGTCAAATTTTTCCCCGCCAAGCGGTAGCGGGCGCTCCCCCGAGTGACCACATAGGTCCGCCCCTGGTGGTCATATCCGTATTCATCACCGTAGAAGTACCGACCCGCACAGGTCTATTCTTCTTCATTGGCGCCATCCGTGGGACTGGCAACAAACCGCATCTTGTTATTTCCCTCCATCCAGAACCTCTAAATCTGTGTTTTTCACAAAATCCACACACGGATCAAAGGGGTGTAGATCTGTTATTATACAAGATTCTCTCAAGCTATGCTTATTGATCCATATTTTGCGGGTTTCTATGCCTCAATTGACGTCACTTACACATGTGATCAGGTACCTTTCGTCTTTATGCACAATTTTGTTAAAATCAAAGGTCAAAAAATGCTCATACGTCACCTCCAAAAGTGCTCATCATGATTCTTGACTTTAAAAGGCACTGTTAATAATTTTTGACCGGGTAAAAGAAGGCCAAGATCAAATCTATTTTCTGGTATTAAAATTTTAAATAAAAAATCATCAAAAAACTTTTACAGCCATGAATGATGAACAGCTGAATGAAATAAAGTTGATGTCCTTGCACCTTTTTGTCAAGAATATGGGCATCGCCCATTCGCCCCTCTATCTCTATCGTTAAAAGAGGGGCGTAATATGCCTTAGGTCCGTCTAAAAGACAACAAAAAAAAAAAGAAAAAAAAAAGAAACCTCTGGTGACCGTAATATGCACTTATGCCTTGTATCCGTAATATAGAATGTCTTCTGGTTATTGTGGAGGTTAGATATGTTCAATAGTGAAACCGTAGTAGAATTAAGATGGCTGGATCTTGAGGCTATCCTTGAAGTCTTATGTGATGTGGTTTTCGCGATAAAAACACACGAATTCCACATCGCTGTATATTTAAACAAATTAACAAAACCATATCAACGTACGGATAGGGCTGTAAACGAACCGAACGAACACGAACAAGACCTTGTTCATGTTTGTTTGTTAAAAAATATATGTGTTCGCGAACCGTTCACGAACACTTATCGAACGGGATTTTATGTTTGTGTTCGTTTGTTAAGGAAATGAACTTGTTCGTGTTCGTTTGTGTTTGTTTGTTAATTTTAGGCAACGAACATTGACGAACACAAATGAGCACAAACTAATGTTCATGAACACAAATGGAAATAAACGAACACAAACAATCGTTCATGAACATAACATATAATACACTGACACTTATTAAATATTTAATTTGTTAGACTTTTGATATATTTAAATAAATATAAAAACTAAAAATACTAATGAACTATCAAACACAAGCGAACACGTTATCGAACGTTCACGAACATAAACGAACGAACGCGACATCTGTTCATGTTTGTTCATTTAACTAAACGAACGAAATTTCTTGTTCGTGTTCGTTTGTTTAATAAACGAACGAACACAAACGAACTTCCCGCCGAACGGTTCACAAACTGTTCGCCGAACGTTTGATTCGTTTACAGCCCTACGTACGGACATTAATCAATTGCTACACCACCCGATTCATTCATCCATCATAGTTCACGTGGATTAAACCATGGCAATCACAGACCTCCTTTTCCTTTTTCTTTTCCTTTAGACAAAAATAAATTAAAATAAATAAGGGGATTGTGGTTTGGGTCATAACCACACCCTTAGGATAGCAGTGCCGCCTCCGAAATTCACAAAAAAATGGCGCTGTGCGAGATAAAAAAAATTGGGCCCTATTCGAAAATCTCCATTTAATATAAACTCATCAATCACTAAAATTTAGGTTGATGTAATTTAAATAGTTATTTTTAGCCAAGTTTAGGAAGTAATTTATTAATTAAAGGGAAAGATGCAGTTGACAAAATTAAACATTAAAATAAATAATTTGGAGACGCCGGGATTAGAACCGGCGTCTCCTTGTTGTTTAAGCAACACAGTAACCACTAGGACAATGGCTCATTTATGTCATCTCTCGATCGAGCGCATATATATTCTATCTTATACAATGAAAATTCTTACAAAATTAAAAAGATTTGGGCCCTCGGAGGGTTTGGGCCTTGTGCCGTCGCCCATCCCGCACCCGCTTCGTGCCGGCCCTGATTTTGGATGATGGATCAGAGGTGGGTGACATGACGGTGACGTGGAGGGTCATGATTGTAGATCATGACCACACCCTATAGTCTTAAATTTGGAAATAAAGGTATGAGATTAGAGGGGCAAAGTTAAGAAAAAAAAAACAGGATTAAAAGGGTAAAATTGGTATAACATTTTATGGATTTTTTTTTTCAAATTCTTCGTCTTTTTTGAACGTCCATAACTTTTTATACTAAATTTAAAAAAAATACAGCATAAAAAATAACATATTATTTTCTTGAATATAAATATAGTTTTGCTATACTTTTTTAGAATTTTTAAGTCCATCAACTATCAATAAGGATTTGTGGAAGGCTTATTTTTTAAAACCAAAAGAATGATCCGGTTTTTAGACTTTTTCAACAAATTACACTATCTGGAAAAAAAAGAAGTCGTGATCTTGCCGAGAAGGGTTAAGTGGGGGAGTTGCTCAATTAAAGAAGAATTTGTGACAAGCATGACACTTTAATTTGTATAAATCAAATCAAGGGATCTTCTAGTCTTCTTGGATCGGCTATTCCACCTGAACCCGAAAGAATATGGGAGCTACTTTGTTTCGACTTCATAGTTACTATGACTTCATCAGGCATAAATCAACATTGACTACTCGGATGATATGAATGGATACGCCACACTTCTCGAATTTGTTTGAGATAATATAAGGTTTAGAGAGCATTTTGATATCGAAGTAAGTCATAGATCAGGGCAATGTTGTAAAATCAGGTCTAGAAGGTCAGGTACTTGCCAAATAATCGTTACATGGCACGGAGCCGAGACGATTTTCTTCAACTCCGTCCTATTATTCAGAATCGATTAAAGATGATCAACCTCAGCCAGAATCGATTTAGTTGGTCAACTCGGTATGAGTTTGACTTAGCAATGAAACATAATCTCTATGTCTATAGTATTAATAAATGAATTTCAATTTTTAAATACTTTAGTATTTAAACACGTATGTTCTAAATTTATATTCATATTCATATTCACGTTTATCATCATCATCATCATCATCATCATCATCATCATATTCACGTTTATCAATATTAGTAAAATTATAACATTTGACACATACAATTTTTTAAACTTAGTTTCTTTATAATTTATCATGCCCGAGTACTCTCTAAGTACTCATAATTCTCTAGTAAACCAACTTGGAAGCAACTAACGACTTCTGCAACCATGTGAAGGGGTCATGACAATGACTAGGACTTCTGAAACAATGTGAAGGGGTCATGAAAACGACTTTGTAACATATGTGACCTACTATGCACAAATAAGGATATCACAAAACAAAGATGAGGATTCCAAGTCCCTCTTCGCCATGTTTTAGTTCTGAGAATGTCAATTCTAACATTTTAATTACCCAAAATAAACAAAAAGGGTATAAAATAGTGAAGTATGGTCGGCGTGAAGGAAAAGCAGTGATAGTTATATGCATCGAAGTAAAAAAACTGCTCGACTACGACTAATCCAAAAGTTCTAGATGGTTGGATAATGGTGGTGAGAAAATCAAGTGAAGGGGTCATGACAACGACTACGAATGAGTTTTCAACTAATATATTTAGTTTTCACTAGATAATAATACTGTAGATTTCTATGTTATGTAACCCCACTCCAATCATCATCACTAACTTGAGTTTTCCTTTAAATTTTCAACTAATATAATTTAAATTTTCTTTTCTTTTCTTTTACTAAATTTACTAACAACCCCACCACTTTAATCATTTTTTTTCTATATGTTAAAGTCTTTTTTAGAAGTCATTGTGCCGGTACCATGTTAATATCATAATGAAGTGAACCAATATTGATCAAATTCTCGCCACAACTGGTTAGATAAAATACTTTTTATATGACTGTTTATCAATATTTATAGTATACTTCAAATACATCAATGCTACATATTTGTTTTACCAAAACGTGGTTTAGTTTTCCTTTTCTAAGGAAACGTGCTATAGTATGTTAAGTATATTGTTGCGTGGTGTATATTTTATCTACATTTCTATAAATGTTTCGTTTAAACTCGAAGTGTCAAATGCAATTGACTTTTTTCTTTACAATGACAAGCTGAACTGATATCGTTCGAACAAACAATTGGTGCCGCGTCCCGGTATAAATTTCATTAAAAACGGATTTGTATTTGTATAGAGTTTTTTTTTGATATCGTAGATAATGTATTTGCATTAGAGTATTGTTTCGTATCGTAAACTAGATCGAGTGTTTGTACCATACTGATACCGACCGAATAACATTGGCACCGATACAAGTATTCACCTTTATGATTTCAATCCATGTAAAACATATGTCATCTGTCATCACACGTAGTGCGTTGAACCAAAATCCCATAACGAAGCGCGTGAAAACCCCACTACTTTATTTTTTTACAAATAAGAGAAAACCAAGTTGCGTGTAAATGAAAATTGAACGGATAAGAATCTAAGATGATATCTTATTCCAAATTGGCTGCTGAATCGGGACATATTTTAAACTTAAAAAAGTAAACATTATTTGGTAGAGATTTCTGTAAAAAAAAGTTTTTTTGTGAGAAAGGTAAGAAATATCTACATCATTAGATCTTTGATCTAATGGTTGAGATTATAATGACAAAATTGTAATTAATGTTTACTATTAAACATATTAATTTTCTAGATTAAGGGTATATAGGTAAATTTAACATTTTTAAATTAAGAAACTAGCATTAATGCACATGTAACTTCCTCCGTCTTTTTTAAACGTCAATAACTTTTTATATGTAACTTTTTTTTAAAAAAATTACACCATAATAACGAGCGTTTTTTTATCTTTAATATAAGTACCATATTGCTATACTTATATAAAGAAAAATATGTTTTGATCAGATGTTTAGTCCATTAATGGTGTCATATACTTACTGAATTGTGTTATATACTTGTTGAATGGTGTTATATACTTACTGAACGGTGTTATATACTTGCTGAATGTTGTTAATGGTGTTATATACTTGCTGAATGGTGTTTATAGAGATATTTTAAAAAAAATCAGTTCCTATAATTAAGGTGGCAGTTATGGGAAGTTTTTAATTAATTGAATTAATGATAAAATTACTTGTTTACCCTTTTAAAATAATTTAGATTTAGAACACATGGCATCTCCACGATATTTCTAACGTTTGTCACACATTTAACTTTTTTTTAGAACTAGAATTGAGACCCGCCGCAATGCGGCGGGTATTCTTTAGTTATAAGTTATAACTAAGTCGATTTAGGATTCGCACGTTATGTTAAACCTGTCAAACGGGAAAAAAAAGACGATGTAAAAACGTCGTCCCACACACGCACGTTGCGTTGTGTTAACTCGCAAAATTTAGAAGGAAACGTAAAAACGTTAAACCAAAGACGCACGTTGCGATGTGTTAAGTCACAGAATTTAGAACCAAGCATAAAGCGGAAAATTTGCGGAAAATGAAAACTATAAAGGACCAAAGTTGAAAGTAAAAAAGTTGTGAGGATAGATTGCAAAAGATAAAAAGTTTTGGGTTAAAAGTAAAAAACAAATAGTTTTGGGTTAAAAGTAATTTATTAAATACTTTTGGGTGAAAAGTAAAAAAAAATAAATTTTTTTGGAAAACCCCCAAAGCCAAGGTTACGACAACCATATGCATAACCATTTTTTCTTTGGAAAACCCCCAAAGCATACCCCGCGTTGCGGCAGGACGTAAAACGGTATCAAATAGTACTAATGTCACACAACCGTCATCGACCATCAACACTTACTCGACATAGGATCTGCGTGTTGCGACGAACCTGTCAAACATGAAAAAATAGAGGTAAAAACGTTGAACCACACTCGTACGTTGTGTCGTATTAACTTGAAAAATTTAGAAATATACGTAAAACAAAAATTTGCCCAAGAAAAAAAGTATAATAGACAAAAGTTGTGAAGTTAAATTGCAAATAATGAAAAGTTTGGGTTAAAGTTAAAAAAACAAATTATGTAGGGTTAAAATTGTAAAAGGTAAAAACCTTTTGGGTTAAAACTAAAAAATCAAGTTTTTTTTTGAAAAATCCTCAAAGCACAAGTTACAAGTGCTTATACACAAAAAGTTTGCTTATTTATATATGGTATAATGGGTTGGGCTAGACAAAAAACCCTATCTTTCTTAGAAAACTCTGGAAACTCAAAGCTCCCGACATTTTTTTTTTTGAAAAAAATAACACATGTAATATACATGTTTTTAAGACTTTTGGGCCAAAAAAATCAAAAAAGCGCCGAGTACTTTTTTTTAAAAAAAATAAACAAGTTCCAAAAACTTCGTTGACTAACATGTGTTAGACAAAAAATGCTGAAAGTTGCTGAAATTTGTTTTTTTTTTAAAAAAAAAACCCTTCGGCGCTTTTTTGATTTTTTTGGCCCAAAACTCTTAAAAACATGTATATTACATGTGTTATTTTTTTCAAAAAAAAAAAAAATGTCGGGAGCTTTGAGTTTCCCGGGTTTTCTACCTAAGGAGGGTTTTCTACCTAGCCTTATCCATGGTATAATAACCTTACCCATCATTTTTTTTCTTTTAGTTTGAAAAATACGTCAGATTTAAAAGGTCACTATATTTGAGTGCATCACGGTGATGCAATACTGACGAAGAGGAGCAGCAAACCATATGATATGCCTCATGGTCGTTTTGCCTGCTAGTTCTACTTTCTTCCTCCTTTGATTCGTATCATTCTGCATCAATTTCACTCTTCGATTCTACACATTACTCACTAAGAGCGAACATCCAAGTAAGTAACGCTTAGCCGAGTTCAAAGGGTCATGCATAGTAATGTTATGACTCCGAGATCTATGGATGTAGTTTTTAAAAGACTTAGTTTTGCTGTTCAAAAAGGGGTAGCGGCGCAGCTTGTTGCCCGTTTACCAACTATTTCGATGTAAGTTCGTTTCATATTTGACTTATAAATATTTATGAGGTACTTGGTAACTGATACTCAAATGCTCAATTATCGTTTAATTTTGTTTATTTATGAAGAGAGTAATTATACTGCGATCACGATCGCAAAATGAGCGGGTCGGGTCGGGTTGGTGGCGGGTCAAAACGGATTCGGGTCGGAACGGAACGGGTCGATCAAAAAAGGGTTGTTTTGGTTCGGGTTTGAACGGGTTAAGATACGGGTCCGTGATCATGTCGTTTCTAGGGTTAAGGATAGGCTTTGGGGGTAATCGATTGTTAATTTAGGGTTTCTTATCAGAGATCATGAACGGAATGTTGGTATGCAGTGAAGTCTCAAATTTAGGGGGCTTAGTGGAACAGTTTTTTATTTATAAAAAAAGTACGAAAGATGAAACTGGCACCAGACTATGTGTAGTCCTTTTTGATTGGTATGATTTTGAGTTGGCCCCACACCTGTTAAGACCGTGTGGGCGTGGAAATCTGGTGTGGAGGCCAGTCCACACCCCAAAAACCATCCCGTGCTTGGCGTTTTCCACGGCATTGTGTGTGGGACGGGGGTTCTTCACCAGCATGCGGTGGTAATTTTGTTGGTGATGTGGCGCCAGGTGATTGGTGGTTTGTGGTTGGAGGTTTGTGATAGATTAGTTTTTTTTTAAACACTAGGTGGGGTCCTTTCCACTCCCAACACCACCCATTGCGTTTTTTACCACCCCCTCTTGCTTACGTGGCAGCCACACGGCGCTTAACGCCCTCTCTTCATGCCCCTCCACACCGAATGGTCTAAAGCCACGACACTACGTGTAGTGGGCTAGCGCCCCAAATGTCTGAGGTGGCACACTACACATAGTTCTAGAGTTAACAATGTAGTTCAGTCGTTAAATGTAGTCTTAGGAAGACACAATGTATAAACACAAGGGGCTGAGCGAGAACAATTTTTAACAACTGTGTTGAGTTTGCGTTTTGAAGTAGTTTTTGATTTTTGGAACTGCTAAAATTATATACATTGCTCTGACGTGATCTAGACAATGCTGTTGTTTGCAATACAGTATCATGGTTGTTCCTGCAGCCAGCATATTCCCGCCGGTTCCAACAACAGAGTCCATTGTCGGAGAAGCGTTTGACAAATTTAACTTCCACAAAGAACCAGGGTTACTTCAGTTTTGGGCATGCATCACGCCTTCTCATACCGAGGACATTGGGTGCGATCTAATTTTAACAGATACCTATATATATACTCGAGATTATGAAGGACTACTGCAGGATTACAGGAGGATATGTCTTGAAAACTATTATCCTTTTGTTGGATTAGAAACAAGGGTGGGCAACTGGTTACCTGGCCGAGCGGCTCAAACAAGTATTGCAGACCATCGGACAATACATTATGTGCTTGATCAAGAAGATCGACATTCTGCAGACGTAGGGGGCAAGGGGCAGTTGGTTTTGCTTGTGTTTTGTGACCAAGGTGCTGGGAGTAAACTTGTGGGAATCATTGAGCTTGTCACACCTGTACCAAAAGGAAGTTTTGTTGAAGATTTTGAACAAATTCACAATCTACTGAAGGTTAGTTTTTTGTTTTTAATAATAATGGATATGAGTCCTGACACATATTTTACATTTGAATTAGACGCCAAGAAAGTTTACCCAAGCCAGAAGAGAATAAGAGTTTTCAAGACTCCTAATAACCTGTAGTTTTTTGAACCCTTAAGGAACTTTTTAAAAGTACTTAAATAGCCTCTGATTAAAGTTTCACTAAAGCCATTGAAAAGTTTAATTTATGCTTTTAAACACACCCGTGGTCCTTTTAGAACCTTTTAATCAATTCATGACCCGTTTCTCATGTTTCCATGTTAGTTACTTTTTAAACTTCTAACTTCTATCTGCTTGACTCGTTTGAGATATAAAATAACTTAAATCAGCTTACGTAGTTTATTCTTGAATTTCTTATAGGTAGTCAGTAACGTGACCCAAAGTTCAATTATGTTAATATTTGATATATTCTTGTAGCATTTTATTGTGTGAGAAGTGAAAATCACTCTGCAGAAACTGCAAGTGTAATTTTCTGTGAAAATATAAAATTTCAGCTGGCGCTAGTTCTGTAGTTAAACTTCGTTTAGTTGTTTTATTTAATATGCTACCCATTATGTATCTTAAACTTCAATATAACACTTGAGTGAAACTTTTGATAGCAAGTTAATCTACTTACTCTATTCCTGATATTCGAGCTGGGGGTCTCACTGGAAGTAGCCTCTCTATTCCTACGGGGTAGAGGTAAGACTGTCTATATCTTACCCTCCTCAGACCCTACCTTAGCATTGCTATTGGTGGGATTTACTGAGTATGATGATGATGATGATGATGAATTCCTGATATTACGTTTTGAACTTCTCTTATATTATTTCAAGAATTTGTGGTTCACATAATGGTAACAGAAAGCTATGCTGCATGAAGTCATGAACTTATCTATATTGTGCTGAAATTCTTTGCAGGATGAGGGCTTGAATTCCACATATATGGGGAAGACGATAAAAGTTGAATACGATGATGATTTGATCAAGTTTACTCTGCCTCTTTCAGCTAAACTCACAGATCTGCACAAGGAAGTGAAAAAGAGATTTTTGAAGTTAAAGCCCCAAAATTTGTGTGTCGAGTATAAAGACACCAAAGGTAACCGTCTTCCAATATCAAGCGATGAAGACCTCCATGCTTGCATGGCTGAGTCTAGTTCAAGAGGGGAAAAGTTCATCAGAATGCGTATTATGTTGAACGCATAGCAGTGCGATGCGATGACCCACACTCTTCTTTTCTTGGTTTGTTATAGAGTGGATGGTCGTGGTTTACCAAAATTTTGGATTTGGTCCCTAGCTTTTCAAAAGTGCACATATGGTCTTGGTGGTTTGCGCTTTGTAACACATTTAGTCCCCAACTTTACCAATAGTCACATGGATGACCCATGTGGTTTGCATTTTGTAAAGCATTTAGTCCCTAAGGTTTCAACATGTCCAAGTTAGGGACTAAATGTCTAAATGCGTTACAAAGTGCAAACCACAGGACCATCCGTGTACTTTTAGAAAGCTAGGGATCAAATCCAAAATTTTGTTAAACGCCAGGGACCATACGTGTACCTTACTCTTTGTTATATGAATACTGGGTGAAAAGGGTCTTATTCTGAAGTCATAGTATAGTTAAATTTGGAACTTCTTTAAGCATAGATATATTTTATTGGGCAATTCATTAGGGGATTATTATAATATTATCTACCTACACATTTCACCCAGAAAGATCCCATTTTGATAGAAGTGTCAATGGAACAGGTCTTGATAAGATATATTGCGGTCCGCTTAAGTGACCGAAAGAAGTGATCCAATGAGCAATCTCATTGGGATGTTGCAGATAACAAGGCACAACGATTAACACGCTAAAGTTTGCACGATTTAAACACCTTGTGTTGACTCAAAACATGATGGCAATCTCATATAAGTTCTTTAATAACTTCTACGATCTAAACCGAGATCTACATCTACATCAGTGTATACCATGAGACTAAATACCTCGACGACTTTAGGGCTGAACATCTATACTACATTGCTTTGATACTGACACGCTACAAACCCTTTGGTACATGTTGGTAAGCAAGAAATTCGATGAGTTAAAGCATGGATGCATACCTTGAATAGATCGATATTTCATCAATGGGAGAGACTAGAAATGGATCGTTCAAATCGATGCTTAGTTTCATAGAGAGAGAAATTTGAATTGTTTTGTTGAATCTTGTAAATTAAATAACAGGTAACATGGGTTAGTCAACAAAAGGCTTGCTCAAAAGTGTTGACTTTTTAATCCCTTCCCGCTTACACGGTGGGACCAATTATTCATGGTTTTAGTTTAATAATTTTTTAACGGCGAAGCAAAATAAAAAATATTGATAAAAGATCATATACAAATACCCTTATCATATAAAGCGTATGAATATGATGAAAATGTAAAAAACGCGGTGACCTTTTCGTAGTTATTTACTAGTAGAGTAATTAAAAAAATTACTCTACAAATGATCTTATAGGGCAATTTTGATCTTGTAGAGTAATTCTGTAAAATGCTCTTGTAGGGTAATTTTGATCTTGTATGGTATTATCAAAATTACTCTACAAATGTATCAAAATTAATCTGCAAGTTTATCAAACAACATACAATTCACACCTACTCTACAAAATCATTTGTAGAGGAATTATGGTACTCTACAAAATATTTCAACAAGATCAAAATTACCCTACAAGAACATTTTACAAAATTATTCTACAAGATCAAAATTACTCTACAAGATCCGTAGAGTAATTTTGATAATTACTCTACGAGTAAATAATTACGAAGATGCCACCGCATTTTTTGGCTTTTTCATACCTTTCGTACGTTTTGTATGATAAGGTACTTTCTACGTAAATTTAACTCAAAATATATTAACTAGCAAGAAGCTGGCTACAAAAACGACCACAATTTAGTATTTAATTACGTTTGAATAGATATTATATAGCTGAGAATAAAACATATATTTAAATGCTCTATTGTATATTGATTGGCGTAATTTATACATATTTTATTTATTTTTGTTTTAAAGGTTTTATAAATGCACAGAAATGATTTATAAGATATGCTACCTTGATTTGTTTTCCTGCAAGTTAGACTATTTAAATAAAATTGATTTGAAAAGGAATATATTTTAGGTTTCAAATCATTAAATTTGTGGATGGATTGTTTTCTAAAGAAATGAAAAAAAAAAGTGGAAATGGATTCGTGTTCAGTGGATGAAATTCGACAACTATATCGGGCCAAAGTTGATTTCTTGTTGGGTCATCATTTGGTGGGTTTGATATGATTTAAAACCAACCAACTGAGCTCATTTGATTGGCTGTAGTCGGTCCAACAAAAAAAAAGAAGCCAAAATAGCACAATAGGCCCACAAACAAGTATATTAATGGAATAGAGGCATAATAACCGGTTCTAAACCCGACCTGGTAGAACTGACCTGGAACCGGTTCCAGTTCTTACCCGATGTGTAGAAGAACCGGTTTCGGGTTCAAAAAAACCCGTCGTTTCCTACCCGGTTCCACATTTTATAAATAAAATCGGTTCCTATCCGGTTCCAGCCCGGAACCGGTTCTAAAAAGGACAAAAAGGTAACTATTTGTTTTACTAGTCGTATTCATGTCTACTAGCTTTTTTGCAGTAGCTATAATGACTTGTACCGTGCTTAATGACTTGTACAACCCATCATGTCATGTATGCACTGTACTATAACTTAACTGACCAACCTGTTATGTATGCACTCTACTATAACCTGTCATGTTTACAACTGTAAACCCACTGAAACAAGTTTTCAATTAATTTATATTATATATATATGGACGTTAAAAAGCATGTTTGACCAACATTTCCTTTATTTATCAAAATGCTTCGTTTCTTTGTTCATCTTTCCAGTTTGCTCAAAACTCAAAAGGATGGTTGTCGTTCAGGTTTCTTAGTTTAAATCCTTCATCCCTTCCTTCATCTCCTAAGTGATTGCTTGTTTGAGATATGACTTATCGGGTCAGTTCGGTCTTTATCGGAATTTGTTTTTCCAGAATTCCGGTTCCGGTTACACTCGGTTCCACTCTACCCGAAACCGGTTCTCCTCTGCCCGAAACCGGTTACACTTGGTTCTAGTTTTAATGCTGAAAACCCGGGTACGAACTGGAACCGGTTCCATTCACTCTCAATCAGAAATAGGGTACGGTTCGAAACCGGTTCCGGGTATAAAAAGGAACCGGATATGCCCATCTCTATAATGGAATAACGATATATTCAAAGGTATGTAATCATTCTTTCACTCATTGTGGTTCGTTGTAAGACTGTGTGTTGTGGTGTTGTGAGCACCACGCGGCTGCCACTGTGGCTCATGAACACCACAACCGTGTCAAGCTGTTGGTGGTGCGAGTGAGCAGGCGTGAGTGTGGTTGCCTGGGCGAGAGGGTGTTATGGGGTTGTTTTGTGGCACTATTGGTGAAGTTACCACAACAGGCTCAAGTGAGGGGGGCACGAGTGAGTAACGTGATGAGTAGGCGTCTAGTCAGCGCCATGTGTCGCAATATTAGAGGATGGATCTAGTAGCTAGCTTGAGCCACAACGGGTAGTCTAATAAGATTTCCCACTTAACAACACATGTCTGTACTTGTGCATGTTATATATGTTTGGGCCAATTCTATACACTAATTTCTGCTTCAAACAAGTATATTCGTTTGCTGCCAAATAAAATGTTGTAACTAATATGAGATTGCCATGTTTTGAGTCAAAGTCAAATGTTAGAATCGTGCAAATGTTATTTCCTCACATTTCAAGTAATAGTATGTGTTAACGTTATCGTCGTTGAAGGGTTATAAGTAACTTGTCATCCGCAACAACCCCAATGGATCGACATATAACTTCTTTCTATCAATTCCGTCAACATAAGCATTATATCATGTATATCAAGATCAAGACTTGTTCCATTCACTAGTAGAAAAGTAGTATTTTGGTGCTAGGATTTATACCTTTTTGAGAGAGCACCAACAAATATACCACCAAATAATGAGATTTGTTGGTGCTGCTCACTAAGAGCACAATTAAATCTCTAAACACACCACCAAAAAATCAATGATAGAAACCATAAGTCTCTAACACGTGTCAATATGCATTTACCACCATTTAATCCACTACTAGAATATCAAAAAATTTTGAGACTGCTTTGATTGGTTCACTTGGGTTATCTTTATATTTTTAAAAAATAAAATATAAAAAGGTTTGTTGGCGATGGATTTTCTATTATGAACTGCTCCGCAAAATATACATTATTTGAACAAATGTTTTTTTAGTTTTATTTTATTTATAAAACATCCAATATCAGTCAAAAACCCAATTAAACCTAGGTAGCTAGGGTAAGTCGGGTATCGTATCCACGAAGAGCATGTGGTCAGTATCGCACGACCCGTTCGATTAGTTAGACTATTTACAAATAATGTACAAAGTGATTATGCAGATTGCTATTTTTATTTATTTGTTTGGTTTTTAAGTAAATCGGAATGAACCGACAAATTGATGTTATCGAAATCAATTGAATATTAACTAAAATTGTAAACTAAACTAAAAAGTTGAAACAAGAAATTAGAATACGGATCACACCCGGTTCGATAATTGCAAGACCTAGGGTTCCTACATGTTTTAATTCAACTCAATTGCATAATGATTAACGGATTTAGTGTACCGTGACTTAGGTGCCAATAACTATCAACGTCCCGAAGAACGGACAAAAATGCACTTTGTAATCAACCCAAGTAAATCCTAACCACGACAACGCATAATTACACAACCATTTCGCAAAGTCATAACTTTATCATCGTTCGACAATTCACGAATACGAAACAAATGCAAACAATTGTCTATGGTTTACAAAATCAACACAAATTGTCACAAAGTCAAATCAAACTACAAATGCATAAACCCTAGAAAATCTTACAATGATCTACACCGGGGTGAAACCGAAGAGGCTAGCCGTTCATCACGTTCAAAGTCGTCAACACAAAATACTATTTTTTTTCTTGATTTGCGTGCCAACTAGACAAGAACCCCACTGCCCAGAAGTTGTTCGTAATCTCCAAAATCGATGATAGGTGATGATGATATTCCCCTATGAGTTGAAGCCCAAAGTTGTGTTATCTTGCTGCCTACCATCGATCCTCAAGAAGCCCACCAGGAAGTCTTTTTGTGCACATGTGCTCCAAACCGAGATAGTGGGCTGCCCCAAATCGTGAATCAACAGGCCCACCAAAAATGTATTGTTTGAATAGCTCTTTTCCTTGTTTGTTGCGTTGACCACCTCCACAATTAAAGGTGATATTGACTTGATGTTATTATTAACATAAAAATTCCCAATGGCTGCCAAAAAAATCGATGCGTATGATGTTCTCAGAATTGAATATATTAATCTATGGTTGCCTCCTCTTTGTGAATGGTGGCTGCCAAATTTCGATAATAATGATAATGTTCCCACCAATTGGGCTCCCCATAATGTTTAATGGCTGCCATATTTTCGTGCCATATGAAGCCCACAAAATTCTATATTTTGCTCCCATGTATCGGCCCAAGATGATTGATGTTGCTTGATCTTTGTAGGCTGCCTCCTCTGCATGCGCATATATATATGTTTTATGATTATGATGTGATGATGATTAGCAATGTTGATGACTTTTGATGCCCCAAAGCCCAAGATTTTGGCCGCCACTTTTTGTGCACATGATATGAGGATTGATGTTTATTGTTTTCTTCTTTTTGATGTTGCCGCCCCCACAAAACAAATAGATATATGTTGATTTTTGATTATTATTTTTTTAACGGCAAAGACCACTTTATATATATATATATATAAAGAGCCAGCAAGAAGCCGAGAATACAAACCAAAACGAAACGGAAACAAACAGTTACAAAATTCCTACGACATCGAAACTATCCCAGCTATCCCAAGAAGGCTTTTTCAGGTTCGAACGGTTGCAAATCCACATGAAAGCATCCTCCTTGACGAGCTCAAAAGTCTTCTTGATCGGAATAAAACAATCCTCAAAAACTTTAGAATTCCTCGCGCTCCATATTCTCCACACCGTGGCTCTAACAATTGTGCTGATTAACTTTTTCCAAACCCTTCCACCCGGGGCGTCCTCAAGGTGAGAAACTAACTCGGCCAGAGAAGTGCACTCCTGCGGGAATTTAATCCGAACCCAGGCTAATACATTCCACCAAATACATCTTGCCCACAAACAATTAAAAAAGATATGATCCGAGTTTTCGACACCAATACCGCATCGAGGGCATGTCACGTCCATCAACGGAACGCCCCTAAAAACTAATCCTTCTCTGGACGCAACCTTACCTCGAAGGGCTCTCCAAAGCAGAAGATTGGACTTAGGGGGAACCCAAATGTTCCAATCGAAGCAATTTGCTTTCAATATCTTTCCTAACTTGTTTCACCGAGAAAAGATCACCCGAATCATTAGGCCATTTCCACAGTTTTCCATTATCAGTTTGTCATTTATATTTAAACCCAGCTTCCTTAACTCCTGATTCATGCTTCCAATGTCCTTCCATACCCCGGTAACCGAGTTTTTTATGGGAATAATCTGATCCGCGGAGTTACTATCGTGAATTGACGCGACGACTTTGGCCCAGAGCTGACTTGGGTATGCCTTAAACCTCCACCACCATTTAGTCAGCATCGCAATATTGAAATCTCTGATTCTCCCAACACCCAAACCCCCATACTTCTTTGATTTTGATATCGCCTCATCCGACCCATCTGAGCTTCTTGGACGAGTCCGTGATACCCCAAATAAAATCCCTTCGAATTTTGTCAATTCTATGAATAATGCATTTCGGAGCACGGAATAGGGATAAGTAATAGGACGGAAGACTCCCTAAGACGGCCTTCGCTAAGGTCAGCCTGCCCGCAAAAGACAAGTGTCTGGTTTTCCATTTGGACAGTTTCGATTTCAACCGATCAATAACTGGATCCCAATTTTTTTTTCTCTTCATATTGGCCCCAATCGGCACTCCCAAATGCAAAAAAAGGTAACTTCCCAGCTTCACAATTCAGCAAATTAGCCAACCGGGCCACTTCCGTCTCCATATTTATCCCCTTGTGAGTATGGCAGCTACACATGAATGTCTTCTCTTCAATATTGGCTCCATATTTAGTTGTATTTCAACTTTCAACAAATGACACACCAATCTCTCAACTTCATTATTCTATGTTTCTTGAATATGCAAGCTATACTTTAGTACCGAACAAGTCCTGTTTCATTACTAAGCTTTCTAAGTTCGCCGTATTACACCTTTTACCTGTAAAACCACAAACACTCGTAGTTAACATATTCAAGGCGCGTAATTGCTTAGAACACAATAAGATACGTAATTTAACACACTTAACGCTCGTGTTTTGCACTCTCCATCAGGGTGGGGGGGGGTGGGGTTTGAGTTTTTTTAGGTATTTTTGGTTGTGTTCACATTGGTTCTCGCGGTTCTCGCAATAAAAGTGGTTCTCGCAATAAAGGTGGTTCTCGCATGAACCATACCCTATATATATATAGGGGACCGCTAAAATGAGAACCACCTCGAGTTGTAAGAACCGTGAGAACTACACCGTACGGGGCGAGGTGGACCAAATTTTTTTTCAAAAACGTAGATGTGTGTATTATAAACACATTTGTAAAAAAAAAATTAAAAAAAAAATGTCGTGTGTGTAGTTTTGAGCACCACAAGTTTGTGTTTACGGGTACCGTAAATTAAACCGGAAAATTTACGGTACCCGTAAACACAAACTTGTGGTGCTCAAAACTACACACAAGACTTTTTTTTTGAATTTTTTTACAAATGTGTTTATAATACACGCATCTACGTTTATGAAAAAAAATTTGGTCCACCTCGCCCCGGATCAAAAAGTTCTCACGGTTCTTACAACTCGAGGTGGTTCTCATTTTAGCGGTCACTTATATATATATAGGGTAAGGTTCATGCGAGAACCACCTTTATTGCGAGAACCGCGAGAACCAATGTGAACACAATCTAAAATAGCTAAAAAACCTAACCCCCCCCCCCCCCAAAAAAAAAAACCTAAACCCCCCACCTCCCCCCCCCCCCCCCCAAACCTAAACCCCCCTCCCCCACCCCCAAAAACCTAAACCCCCCAACCCCAAGCTAAAATGCTAAAAACTAAACCCCCAAAAAACCTAAAAAAATCTAAAAAAAATTTAATTTTTTTTAATATTTTTATGTTAAAATCGCTACTTTTAGTAGCAAAAAAAAGTATCGATTTTTTTATAAAAAATATTAAAAAAAAATTTGTGTGTTTTTTAGCTATTTTTAAGCATTTTTGGTTGTGTTCACATTGGTTCTCGCGGTTCTCGCAATAAAGGGTGGTTCCTAACGGATCTTTGTCCTATATATATATATATATAGGGGAATGTTCAAATGAAAACCACTAGTTATCGCGAAAACTCGAAAACTAACTATAAAAGCCTAAAAAACATACCAATTTTTTTTTGCATACCAATTTTCGATATTTAAATTATATAAAAAAACTTTTTTTCAATATTTTTTTTGTAGTGCACATGTGTATGTGTACTACACATGTACACTACAATTTTTTTTTTCTTGAAATTTTTTTTTATATAAAGAAACTTGCGATTTTAATAAAAAAAACGATTTTTTTGTGTTTTTTTGCTTTTTTAGTTAGTTTTCGAGTTTTCGCGATAAAAGTGGTTTTCATTTGAACTATCCCCTATATATATATGGATTTGTCGTTAAAAAAAAAACAACTTCACCCTCAAAAAAATCAATTTAATGGTGCTATTAACAACTTCACCCTCAAAAAATTAATTTAATGGTTGTATAACTTCTAAGCATTTAATGGTGCTTTGTAATCTAATTTTTTGGTGGTGTGTTTATTTATTAGTGTAGTAATCTTGTTATTTGGTGCTTTGTATTCTAAAACACCACCAAAAATTGAATTTGACACCACCAAAAAATGGTTTTGTACTAGTGATTGACACGTCTATTAGACAATCTTTAGTGGGGCGGTATGCAGCCCCATAGCGCCGTATGGCGCCGCTGCACACCGCGACGAAGGGCGCCATGCCCAAAAAATTTTCAAAGGCGCGATCTCCATAGCGACGTTATTGTTTGATGAATTTGTTTTTCTTACCGTTACCAACGGTCATAAATGTAAAAAAAAAAATTCAATTATTTTTCAAACTTTCCTTTAAATAATACCCCTTTTTCCTATATTTTTAAATCCACACACACTCAAACACTCTTTCTCTCTACCCTTTTTTTAAAAATCCACAAATTTTTTATACAATGCATCCATTCAACCGTGGCTTCATTCCTCCCCGATCAAGTGCGGACCCAAACCAAAGTGGTAATCCTACTCGCCCCGTGTCGCCGGTTTCCACTCGACCCAACCCTTTCGGCTCCGGTTTTCTCGATTACAATCAACAAAATCCCGGGTTCATGAATCTTTTGAGCCAATCGCTATCATGGGACCCGAATCTCTACGGGTGGAACCCGAATCAAAACACCGATGGAATGGGGTCGTCTCAAGTGTTCGGGTCGGCTCAAGCTTTCGGCTCCCCACTACACGAACCCGATGTTGTTCTGGAAACACAACCTGAAGTAGCGGAGACGCAAAAAGGAAAAGGAAAACGGCCACATAAAAAGAAAGCGGAAACCACCACCCGAGCGAAAAAAAGTGATATCGTGGGAGTCCGATGAGGAGTATGCGTTAACCCGCACTTGGATCGATGTGTCGGAGGACCCGGTTATAGGTATTTTTTTAAATTCCTTTATTTTTTCTGTATTTTTTTTTCTGTTTTTTGTAGTTTTTTTATTTATTTTCTGTTTTTATTTATTTTTCAGTTTATATATTATGTTTTTATTTATTTTCAGTTTTTTAATTAATTTTCTGTTTTTATATATTCTGTTTTTATTTATTTTCAGTTTTTATATATTCAGTTTTTATTTCAGTTTTTTTTTTAAATTTTAGACTAATTAATTATATCTTTTTTTGTAGCAAACAATCAAAGTAAATCCGTTTTTTGGGGCCGAATACAAGATCTTTTTTTCGATCTCATGGGTAAAGGAGACGAATACCGCCTACCGGACTCGATATCGGGCAAGTGGACCGATATCAACAAAAAATGCTCGAACTTTCAAACCATGTACCAACGCAATTTTGCCGGATGGAAAAGTGGAAGCAAGGACGAGGACATTACGCAAGCGGCGTTGATCGAGTATACAAATGCTAACGGTCATTTCCCGTACCTAAGGTGTTGGCGAATCCTTCGCCATAGCCCCAAATGGGCCAACATCTCAACGACCGTCAAAGAGGTCCAAAACAAACGAGTCGGGTGAACCCGAAACGCCAACCTCCGACGCTCGAAACACCGAGGTGAACGAGGATATTCCGGATGACGAGCTGGTGGAAGAGCTACCAAGACCGCCCGGAAGAAGAAGCCGGGCGAAAAAGCCCGAGTCATCGTCGATGTTGATGGAAACGGAAATGAGTAACGCATTTTCGGAGATAAACAAGCGACTTCAAGACATACACGAACTCGGTACTAAACGTATGGAGGAGAACCGCGAAGTTATAGAGATTATGCGGGATAGACAATGGGCTCACGACTTTGACTTCTACTCGAAACCGCACGACCACTTAACGGGAAAAGCGTTGAAGATGGCGTTGACACAAAAGGAGCGGATAGAAAAAAAATATAACCTTTGATTGTGTAATTTCTTTTTATTCTAGTTTAATTTTTTTTACTGTTTTTTATTTTATTATACTCTTTTTTTTATTTAATGAAATGATTTTTAATTTTAAAAAACTTAGAAATTAATTAAAAAAATGAAAATTAAAATCATTAAGTAATTATGACAAGGGAGCTTTATGACTACAGCCTCAACTTGCGTAACGCCTCATAAAGCCCCGTGATGACATGGCATGCCACATGTCGCATAACGCCTCCAAAAGTGCCTTATGACTACGGCTTTAAGATATCTTTCTGGGTCAAATGACGAGATAACAAACCCCTAATCATGCTTGAAGAAGCTCCAAATTTAACTATACCATATGACTTCAACTACTTGAAAGTGTTAAAGGGGCTAATGGGTCGAACCAAGAGAAAAGAAAAAAATCAATAAAGATAAGGGTTATTGGATCTGATCACCCCCAATTATTCATGTTTGGCCGCTGGCACTCTCAACTTTGACTTTGGCTCCCACCACTCTCAACTTAACATATAGTTTGTCATGACACCCCGTCGTTAAATATACACTAACTGGGTTATAAAAATAAGCCTACATGTCATATTAATCCAACGTGGCATAGGTGATGTGTAATGGACACCTGTTTCACCATCTTAAAAACCCCAATAGCATACCATATCAAACCCTAGAAATCGCTGAGCAAAATCAAACGCATGTGGTGGTGAAATCGGCATGTTAATCTAGTGTAGGCGGTGTCGGTTCGTGGCCGGCGGACATGTTTTTTTCGGTTCTATTCAGATATGGGGTGAATCGACTTTGTTTGATGTGGATGTCATTGCAAAGAACAGGAGTGGTGCTCTCAAATCTGCCCAGAATAGTTGGACGGTAACCATTCTATGGTTCCCAAATCACTTGATTGCTCTAATTTCTCTTCTTCACTAATCAGATGTATACCATCATCACATGGTGTTCTTAAAGCAATTGTGATCTGCAATTTTGATTTGTTTTGGGATCTTGCTCAAACGCAAACATAAACACTTTGGAAATATTTGATTTTGAGATCCTCAACCTTCATTGTGTCTCCACCACTCACCGGAAAAATGTCGTCCGGAAATGTGCGTCACACATAGTTTTCCCCGGAACCACCGGGCGTTTGCACCGCCATTGCCGGCCGTCGATGCGTTTGCAGCGCTGCTCATCGGGTAAATCACCACCGTTTTCTTGCATTTTACACACTCTACTTTGTGGGTTTGCTTAAAGTTTGAAGCTTTAACAGGTTTATGTCAAGAATTTTGAGGGATTTTTGGGGAAATTGAAATTAGGGCTTTGGATGAAAAGGGGAAAATAACGAAGAAAGATGGGGGTTGTTAGGGTACTTGTGCTTGTGATTTTGATGAATTTATTGGAATAAATCTTTTAGTTTTAAGTTGTTGTTGGAAGAGACTTTAAGACCGGACTAAAGAGGTTTGTTGTTGTAAGAGACTTTAAGTTATTCTTACTCATCTTGCCACGTCAAACAAAGAATATGCCACATCATGCTGCTACGGCAGACTAATATGCCACGTCAGCCAAAAAAACTAACTTAGTTAGAGTCTATTTAACTGAGAAGTGATATCGCAACCCAAATATTAAGTTGGGAGTGGTGGGAGCCAAAGTCAAAGTTGAGAGTGCCAGCGGCCAAACGCGAATAGTTGGGGGTGATCAGATCCAATAACCCTAAAGATAATGGTTGGAGATAACAAAAAGAGATCGATATGTTTGAAAGTATGGTCAACATAATTATTAGTTTATTATATGTTTATTGGGAATCTACAAGTTGAGCCTTTTTACGAAGCTTTGTTTGCAAGTTATTGTTGGTATAAATAGAGGTTAGGATTATTGTATCAAGGTGTGGTTTTCGATCAATATAATAAAAAAAAGAATGGTGTCCCGGAGTTGGATCACAAACTTGGTTGTTGTTTGTGTGTTTGAGAGTTGCTCGATCCAATTAACTCTAACTCTACTATACAAACGCGTATTGCCGGCAAATTTGACAAATACCTAGGTGCCGGTAAGTCAATTGATGAATTTAATGACCGTAATGTAATTTAAAAAAAAACCGATCTATATTTATTTCCTGAAAATGAAAACATAATATAAGTTGTAGGAATTCCGGAAAACAAAAACATAAATTATAAAATTAAAAAAAATCTAGAAAAAAATAATAATATAAAATTCAAGAAAGCAAAAGAAGAAAAGAAGTATGTGTGCCATATTAACTTCAAAATATCAAAGAAGAAAAAAAAAGATGTTATCACTCTGTGTGTTCAAAAGAACATACATTCTGATGAACTTGGCCCCCTTTGAACTTGACTCAGCCATGCAAATCCAGAGGTCTTCATCACTTGAGATTGGAAGACGGTTACCTTCGATGTCATTATACTCGACACAAAACTCTTGGTGTTCTAAATCCGTGAATCTCTCTGTCACTTTGCTGTGCAGGTCTGTGAATTTAGCTGAAAGGGGCAGTGTAAACTTGATCATATCATTGTACTCAACTTTTATTGTCTTCCCCAAATATTCAGACTTTAACCCCTCATCCTGCAAAGGATTAAAGAACACAAAAGATAAGTTCATGACTTCATGAAACATAGCTTTCTGTACCATTCAAATTTACATTTTGGGCATCATTAATTCTTGAAATGACACAAGAAAAGTTCAAAACCTCATATGATCAGGAACTGATTTTATAAATAAAAATGTAGTTGGTTTATAAACAACATATGGCCCAAACATGTGTTATCTTGATTAACTTATCACCAAAAGTTTCACTTTGATACATCATGGCCCATGGGTAGAGTATTAAATAACATATACGCAAATTTTAAATATGGTAAGACTGAGGGGCTGTTGATAGCCTCTTAATTATGTCTGATTCGTTCAGATAATCAGATTTAAAGGTGTTTGGTTCAACAAAATAAAACATCTGAATGGCTGAATGGGGCTCTGAATCGCTCAGATCTAAAACATCGCTGAATGGAACTGAATGAAAAACAAGATACATCTACCCCTGTCGTTCACACCCCAACCTCCCATCCTCGTCGTTCTCTTCTCCCCAGCCATCCTTTACCCTCTTCGTTCAGTCACACGCCATCCATCGAATTCAGGTATGTACTAATTTCTTCAATCTGAGCAATATTCAGACACCAGGTGCTTCGATCTCTGCTATATTTGTCCTAATTTCTTCTATCTGTGCAATATTTAGACCAATATTTGCCCTAATTTCAATTTATTTTGTGATGAATTTGATGTGATAAAAGACCACAACTCAACTTATTTCCTACATGTGTATGGATTTCCTTTTTTCTGTAGCATCCTCAAGATTGATATTACAATTCTTGCAAATAATGATTATTAAATATATATACAAAGATTTAGTTTTATCAGTTTGGTGATGGAGTTTTGTACTAAATACAAAGTTTTAGTTTATTAATTTGGTGCCCTTCATGATTTTATTGATATTGCGACTGTCTTCTTGTTTGTAAGGTCCTTTGATCATGTGTTAGTGGGTCGGGTGGTTTTGATAACGGGTCAAAATGACTATGGCTGTAAACGATTACCGATGGATACTCGATTACTACTAGGGTTGTAAAAGAACCGAACATTCAGCGAATAGTTCGTGAACTGTTCGGCGGAAAGTTCGTTTATGTTTGTTCGTTTAACAAATGAACGAACATGAACATGTTCGTTTAACAAATTACTACCTATCGACAAACAGTTTGTGATCCGTAGCTGAAACCACCATTGGTGGTGCGTCGGTGTCATTTCGCCAGGATCCGTCGGTGGAAGTTCAATTTGTGATTCGCCATTGAAGTCAACATCAGTGATTCGTCGGTGACAATGTTGTCATAGGTTGTTGTTTATAATGTGTCGGTGAAGGATGACCATTGGTGATTAGTCAATAAGATTCATTGGTGGTATACATGGGGCTTTCAGTAACAAATTCTTTAAAAGTTGTGTTTCCTCCAAAAGAAAAAGAACAAGATGTTTAACTAGACTCTAGACTAGTGCAAAACAAAACCTCTAGTTAACTTTGCATAATTCATCCTTTTGGTGAAATCCAAATCTGTAGGTATACAAGAGTTGGCTATGTCATCTTCACAATGAGAGATCAACTCTCCGGTGTATTCACCCAGATATCCATCTTTAGGTACACTATCCCGAAAAAAAAATCTACAAATGAGTCACCTGGAGAAAATAATAAGCATAATATATAGCTGTTACATTTACCTTTGAGAAAGCACCCCATCCTGAGACCTCAGATCTTCCTAGCAAAATCTATGCATCAAATGGTAACAAAAATGTCATTTTTATACTTGAAATGCAAGTGACAGCTACTAAATTTGATTCCAAGTATATAAACTAAATAAGTATACAAAAGTTACCCTTTGAAATGGCTATCATCTCTGTACCAAAAAGGTTTCTATATTGTGATTTGTAAGTACACTTTGGGCTATGCTTGACCTTATATATTAGCTCAGTTTTGATGTTTATCTCTATGACCAGTTAGAGGCGAATTTTAACCCAGTTGACCCGTTTGTTAATTTCAAAGAAGTGTCATATGTTTAATTTTGTTTAGTTAAATGTTTGTGAAAGATCATTGAACAACACTCAAAATGGCCCTGCTAAGCCACCATTCATTTTGTGAGAGCCAAAATTCTGCAAAGTGGCTACCTCATACGACTCTATGATGGCGGCAACTTGGTAATTCACATAGTTGACCATGTTGTCTTTGAGTTATGAGAAATAAAATTAACTTTTTAATTCAACAATAGTGCTTGTGTTTTGTTTTCTTATGTTAAATTTTATCTTTATTACATTCCATTTGATGCAGTCATTCTAAAAGTTTTACGCCCTCTATATTATTCCTCAACGTTAGTTGCTCATTGAACAACACTCATAGTATGACTTCCAATAATTTTATTTTTAGATATATTCCTTAACAATGATTTTTTTTGTCTTTAGGCTTATCGAGGCAACTTTCACACTTTGACGATGAAGCTGCTCTTCATGCACTAGGCCAAAGAACGCGCAGGCCCTTTTTTCCTTCTAATTAGAAATTGTGACATCAAAGTGACTGGCCAACAAATGGCAGAACAGATTTGTTGTGAAGAATTTATGTGTAACTTGGATTTTCTATTATGTTTTGTACTTTTTAAGCTATTCATCATTCAATACAGAGCACTAAACAAACAGATACATTTTATTCAGCACAAAGTAGTTCAGAGGGGTAAAAATGTCATTTTACACAGTCATTCAGAGGTGCAACCAAACAGCACTTTTGGTTCAGCACTTACTGGTTCAGAGCCTCTTACCCATTCAGACCTCTTATTCATTCAGCACTTATTGGTTCAGATGTTGCCAAACAGCCCCTGATTTGTTTGAAGTTTCACTTTGACACATCATGACCCATGGGTAGAGTATTAAATAACATATACACAAATTTTAAATATGGTAGTGTGATTTGTTTAAAGTTTCACTTTGACACATCATGGCCCATGGGTAGAGCATTAAATAACATATACACAAAATTTAAATATCCTAGAGTGATTTGTTTATATTTTCACAGAAAATGACAACTGCACTTTCGCGGAGTGATTTGTACTTTTCGCACAATAAAAAACTATAAAGATTTTAAAGAAATATAAACATAATGGATCAAACTTTTGTTCACATTACTGACTACTTAGGAGAAATTCTGAAATAAACTGCATAAATGTCTTAACAATTGCATGAGAAGAAAAATACATACAAATCCATCCAAAGGGTAAACTTTTATGGGGTCTAGTCTGAATATAAAATATATGCTGGGACTCACATCCATCTATATGATTATATTGCAACTTGCAAGTTAAGATTTAAGAAATAAACTAACCTTCAGTAAATCATGAATATGTTCAAAATCTTCAAAATAGCATTCTTTTGGTACAGGCGTGACAAACTCAATAATCCCCACAAGTTTATTCCCAGCACCATGGTCATAAAACACAGGCAAAACTAATTGACCCTTCCCTCCTACGTCTGCAGAATGTTGATCTTCTTGATTAAGCACATGATGTATTGTCCGATGATCTGCAATCCCAGTTTGAGCTGCTTGGCCAGCTAACTAGTTGCCTACACTTGTTTCTAATCCAATAAAACGATGACGATTTTCAAGACATCTCCTCCTGTAATCCTCAAGTCCTTCATCCAGAGTTGTCATAAAGCTTTGATCTGTCAACATAAGATTGCATCCGATGTCCTCTAATTCAGAAGGTGTGCATTCCCAAAATTGAAGTAACCCTGATCCATTGCCGAAATTAAAATTCCTAAAAATTCTCTCAATGGACTCCAGGATTAGAACTTGTCGGACTGAATGTTCCAAGAATTTACTGCTTCCATGCTGTATTGGCATAACAACAGTACTGTCTAGATCACGTCAGAACAAAGAAAAAAAATCCAAGGGGTCCAAATAAAAAAAACATTCCTAGCCCCTATGGGTAACTAAAATAAATTCTCAGCAGGTTCAGCAAACACATGAACTATATTCTTAACCAACAGCCATCTAGCTAACAAACATACAAGGACAGCAGTGTGTTGTGGGGCGCTAAAACCCTGCCACCTCAATGTTGATACATAATTGTGGATACGGCTCGCTCGGTTCGAGTACGTTTCAAGTTGAAGACCGAGACTTGATATCCTCCGTCGTGTCTCGGACTGTAATCACTGTGCCTGCAAGTCTTATATGATCTGCATATTGAAGATCTATCAGTTGCTGTTGTCTGAGTGTCTATGCAAGTTTGCGACGAAAGTTGTAATCAGCTTCCTTGACGAAACTCCTGCTTCCTTCCTTTGACGAAACTCATGGTCAAGTCTGCATGACGAAACTTGAATGGTACCCTTTGACGAAACTTCTGCATGTTTCGTCATCAACAAGTGTTTCTCCACATGTTTCGTCGGCTGAAGTTGTTTCGTCGACTACATTCAAGTTTCGTCGACCTGATTCCTTTATATAGACCTGCAGACAGAAGGGAAGATGTGAGGAGATACTGTGAGTGACACACCAGAGAGCACACACCAGATAGGGTTGAGAGCACTGTATTGTATAATCTTTTGTACACAAACTATTCTGGTTGTTATATTGAAGCTTTGAAACGTTGTATTTTGTGTTGTGTCCGTGTTCTTGATCTCGGTTAAACTTACCGGTTGGATTCCGCACAACCGTGTTTGTCGCATAACAAGGATACGGTTAACTAGATCCTCCGCTAGTGGACCTACAAGTGGTATCAGAGCCAAGGCTCTCGTCCTTGTTAAAACCGAGCCGTGTGTCGTGTTTTTCGAACAAAATCTTTCAAGGTTTGAGACTTTGAGTGTGTTTAAAACTGGATTTTCAAGCTTTTGAAAGATAAATGGGTTAAAACTTCTAAGAAAACTTGTGGTTTGCAAGAAATTTTCACAAAAACCTTGTTTAGACACATGAAGGCATCTTAAACTCAGGTTTTTCATAAAATTTCTAGCAAAAAATTGTTTCGCCATATTTTCTGGTGAGACGTTTCAACCGGAAAAGTCACCGGATCTTCTTTGTTAAGAAGATAAGTTTTCAAATATTTATGTGAAAAAGGTGATTATATTTTTATAATATATTTAGTACTCCTCTTTTCACCAAATTGGAAATACTTCACCAACTTTTATCTTCTGACACTCCCTGATACTCCTTTCAAAAACCTTTTCAAACTTGGTCAACCAATATCCTATTTTTTTGTCGTATATCTAGAAAAACATAGGTTCACCAAATCCTTTCATGGAGAACTAGAAAATTTATTCACTGATATCATTTTCAATTGGGCTATTTCTATTTGTACAATTTTCAACTTGGGCTTTTAAATCTCCCACCAGATTCAACTTTCACGAAAAATGTTTTTCATTGGGCCTTAAAGTCCTTCACAGGCTGTGTATTGGACTGAGATTTTTGTCCATTATCAGTGGGCCTTAACAACCAAACTCGTGATCTATTATTTTATAGATTTTTGTTTTTACAAGAAATTCACAGTGAGAGTGTTATTTGATTTTAAGTTGGTATTTTCTTCACATCATGACTTCCGACTGGTGGGGTTGGAAACCGGATCCCAATGCGGATATGTATACGGGTAAAGGTTTAGTTCCTTCATGGGCTCAGTCTCCCACAACCTCTTCATCAGCACAAACGACTTCCATTACGTCAAACCAGTGGGCACTTGTTACTAACCAAAATCAAAGTATACAAAGTCTTCTTCTGAGCGAAAATGAAACCGGTAGTAACAATCGTCCACCAAAACTGATGCATATGAACGAGTATCCTAGTTGGGAAGAAAGATTTCATACGTATGTTCTTGGGAAAAACACGGAGTTATGGTTATCTTTTACCACGGACTTCGATCAAGCACTTGAAGAAGCCGGTTCAAATGCTGCAACGTTTGGAGATCTTTCTGCCGATGATAAAAAGGCATATGATTTAGAAAAGAAAGCATATTCAATTCTAACTCAAGCCTTAAACAAAGATATTTATCATCAGTTTGTGAGATTCAAAACGACAAAAGGTCTATGGGATGCATTAAAGGAGAGAGGTCACGGAAATGCATCGTCACGCAAACTGAGACATGATCTGCTCAAAAAGGAATTCGACGGCTTCATGTGTATGGAAAGGGAGTCACTGGGAGATCTTACAAGTCGATATTATCATCTGCTGAGTGAAATGGGTAATTTTGGGGTAGTGGTAACTCCAGAAGAGGTTGTCACTAAGTTTGCCGACGCATTGCCAGCTTAATGGAATGGTTTCTTGAAGATTCTGAAGTATAATGGCACGCTGGCTACAACCAACATCCATGATTTCATTCAACTCTTGGAGAACAAAGATCAAGAGGAAATCAGGAAGGCAAAAAGAGTGCCGGTTCCACAAAATCCCGAGATGTACTATGGAAATTGTGGAGGTACCAACACGGTTGCAAGACCTGCTCAGCATGCTCAGCTTCAAACGGCTTTCGTCTCGAGCACCGATATGTATGGAACACCAAAACCTGCTGCCCCAGAGCAAAGCTATCAGTCTACTGGAGTACCATCATTTCTTGACCCAAACTACAAAGGTCAACAACAAGCCTGTTATGGAAGCACTTCATCAACAGTCAACCCTGGTCAACCAACTAATTCAAACACAGTTCGGCTAGACACTTCAAGTTTCTCAAAAGTGAGTGTTGAGGTGGAAAAGGAACATATGGAGCTATTAAACACTTTGGTGAGTGCCTACTGTGGATTGGTAGCAGGGCAGATTGGGAACATCAATTTGACTCAGGAAGATTATCAGCAAATCGATAAGGATGAAATGGATTTGATGGATATCAAGTGGGCATTTGCTAGTGCTGTGAGGCGAGCAAAAGACTTCATGGAAAGAACTGGTAGAACCAGCTTGGAAAGCAAGAAAGATACCAAGTATGGTTTCGATAAGCAAGCAGTCAAGTGTTTCAACTGTGGTGAACGAGGTCATTTCAAACGGGAATGTACGAAGCCAGCTCAGCATGGAAACCAGAATCCGTTCAAAAATCAAGGCAATCAACAGAATCGGAATCAGACCAGGAATAATGAGCGTGCCTTAATGCCTGCAAACAATACTCATCAAGCAGGTCCATCAAACAACAATCGAGCTTTTGTGGTGCAAGTTGATGAAGGTTGTGATTGGTCAATTCAACTGGGTAACGGTGATTAGGGAGGAAGAACGTGTTTTGCTGAAGTTGTCAAAGATCTAAAACACGCGTGTGGTGGAGAATCTTCTGATGAAGACAGTTCTGGTTATAGTGGAAGCTCAGATGAGGAAACCTCAAGTTCAGGAGAAGATGGCACGGATGAAGTGTCACATGAGTCCATTGATGCAGATGTTGAGGAGCTCTTAAGGGAAGCTAAAGCAGGAAATGACAGAAGATCGATTCTGGTGGATCAAGCTGCTGCTTCTTCTTCTTCTTCTTCTTCTTCTTCTTCTTCTTCTCATCATTCAGCCTTTATGGCTAATGTTGGCAGTTCGTCAAGCCAGGTATGTGTCGATGAATCTAAATCTGATAAATGTGATAATTGTGTTGATTTGGTTGGGAAATTGTCTGACTTGCAAAGCAAATATGATGATTTGCAAAGCAAGTATGACGTGACATTTATCCACAATCAAAGTTTGATTGTGGATCTTGCAAAATGCACAGAGGCCAACCTATTCCATAAAAATCATGAAAAAGAATTTAAGAAAGTAATTGACACATTAAGGGAAGATAAAACCGAGCTAGTAAAAACAGTTTCAAGAAAACAAACTGCTATAAATAATTACATCACTAGGCTCGAGGAAGCACAAAAAGAGTTGGCCTGTGTCAAGTGTGAAAATGAGGCGATCCAGCTTAGGTTAAATAGTTACTCAAACTCTAGGTATGTGCTGGATCACATCATTGACATACAGAAGGAGAAAAGGGATGTCACGTGCATTGGCTATAAGAAGTGTCCTCCACCTGTTAGACAAAATTACACTGCCATGCCTGATGAGGAAGATAAGCCCCAATTTGAGCCATCTGTTCCTTTAAATGTTGAGGAATTCGCAGCGGGACTTGGTTACAAAAAGGAAGCATCATCAGATTCGGATGTGACAGCAGATACGAAAGTATCAACTGCTGAACAAAATCAGGATCCTCCAGTCATTGTTGAGGATGTCGATTCTTCAGATGATGAATCCGATGATACTGACTCAGCACAGTCTGAAGTAGTTATCAAAGAAGAGGACATACCTCTCGAGAATCACATTCTATGTGATCCTCCCGCTAAATCGGCTAAGACTGTTCAGGTTAAGTCCACTTCTGCAGAAGAGTCTGAGAGTGTGAATTTGTTGTACACTCTGGTTGGTGATGATAAAGTTTATTCAAACAAAGATTTTCCTATTAAAAATGTCAATCAATCTTTAATCTGTAAAGTTTTTGAGGATTCGACAAGTAAGTTTTTGGGAGAGTCGAGTTCACGAGTTATGGTAACACAATGTCCTCCGATTCCAAAAGCTGAAATTCAAAAACAATATGGCAATCAAAAATTACCAACAGAGAAATTTCAGCAAAATCACACCAAACCAAAGGGAAAATCGACAACTCAGGGTCGAAAGGAACAAAACCAAAGAAAGAACAAGAAGGTGAACTTTGTGAAGTCGAAGGGAACTGATAAAATTGAAACATTTGAAAACAAATCTAACATAGATTATGTTAAGCAAGTTAAAAACTTGAAAAGAGATGGTCAAAACAATTCAGGACCAAGTACTTCGAAATCACAAAGTTCATCAACGAGACATCAACATGATACTTCGGGGTTTGTTGAACGAAGATCATGTTTCGAGTGTGGTGAAATTGGACATATAATTCGAAATTGTCCGTATCTTCATAAGTTAAAAGCAAAAGTTGATGTTCCCCGTGAACAAAATTGCCAAAAGCGATCTGTTTCTCCAAAACAAGATCCCCGTCTTATGAAAGAAAGAGAGAAGAAACAGAAACGCAAGCAAATCAAGGTAATTGAAAACGCTCTTAAAACCGATGTGGTACAAAAACAATCTGTTTCAGTTAAACCAGAAATTTCAAACCTTTCAAAAACTTCAAACAATCACGAAGTTAAAATTTCAAATAATCAAACTGGTAAAACTCAACAGACATGGAAACCTAAATTGGCCACAAACTCAGGGGGAGCATCACCATTTCCAAATCATCGCGAAGTCGAAATAACTTTTGTTGATGAAAATGGAAGACCCAAGTCCACGAAGGCTTGGGTCCCCATATCCAACTGATCATTTGAGTTCATGTGCAGTGTGTTCCAGGAGGAACTATCAGTAGTCTTTGGATTATTGATAGTGGGGCATCCAGGCACATGACAGGCGATATGAGACTTCTCTACGACGTCAAATCTATTAGAGGAGGTTATGTTGCTTTTGCTGGAGATAAAGGCGGATATATTACTGGTGAAGGAATGGTTACCAACGGGGTTGTCAGTTTTGACAAAATCAACTTTGTGCAACAACTTGATCACAATCTTCTAAGTGTTTCTCAAATCTGTGATAAGAAGTTTTCGGTGCATTTTAATGCTAATGGATGTTATGTGCTGAAGCCAGGTTTCAAGATCCCGAAAGATTAGATTCTCTTATCTGCTCCGAGGGTTAATGATTTGTATGTCCTCGATATGAGCCAAGCTATCACAACGTCTGCACAAGTAACATGTTTTGTTTCTAAAGCCACGGAAAAGGAAACAATCTCTTGGCACAGACGGATGGGACACATTCACCTAAGGAAAATGAATCATCTGGTGAAGAATGAACTAGTAAATGGTGTTCCCGTCAAAAACTTTCACTTGAAAGACGTCTGTGTTTCGTGCCAGAAAGGAAAACAAAGTAAGAAACCGCACCCGATAAAGAAAATCAACACAGTTGCAGTGCCGCTTGAACGCTTGCACATGGATTTATTCGGTCCTGTCAATCGCAACAGCATTAGTAATGACTCGTACTGCCTCGTGGTGACAGATGATTATTCAAGATTTTCTTGGGTGGCGTTTATGGCACACAAGAGTGAAACTTTCGAAATTATCAAAAACTTGATCACAACGATTGAGAATTTGTATACTTTGAAAGTTAGACGCATACACAACGACAATGGAACCGAGTTTAAGAATCATGCCATGGAGGAGTTCTGTAGATCCAAAGGTATTCTTCATGAATTCAGTGCTAGATACACTCCTCAACAAAATGGCGCCGCTGAGCGTAAGAACCGCACATTGATCGAAACTGCCAGGACTATGTTGGTAGAGTCACAGTTGCCCATTCCATTCTGGAGTGAAGCTGTGGCCTCTGCATGCTACACGTTGAACCGAGTCCTTACAGTAAAAAGGCACAACAAGACCTGCTTTGAGATTCTTCACAAACAGAAACCAGATTTACAATTTCTTGAACCGTTTGGGGCTCCTTGCACTATGATCGATCCGAATGGAAAGTTTGGGGCAAAAGCAATTGAGGGATACTTTCTTGGGTATGCCACCCCAAATTTAAGAGTTTGGAATCTTGAAACGAAAAGGATCGAGGAATGGTCTGAAGTCAGAGTACAAAGGCACACCTTGCCAGTGAGATGTCCAACTCAGCCATGGATGTTTGAGTACGATGACTTTTTCAATTCGATCAATATTGAGGAAGAAGTAGTAGATGCTGCGGCACAAATGTTTTTCGAGAGTGACAACGCAACAGATTCACCGTTGGTTCGTCCAATTATTGTCAACCATCAAGAATCATCATCAGTTAACAATAATGCTCTCGAGAATGAGGATTTTCACGATGCTACTGAACTGAACGAATCTTCAGAGGATGATGAATTTCTCGATGCAGACCAAGAAGCTCCTACAACAGTTGTGCACGGTACTTCTGAGGTAACACCTCCTGAGGACTATCCTAAAACAGCTGAAGCTACTGCATCATCCTCTTCGCCAGTTCAGGGTATTGATTTGATTGTTGATCTTAACTTCAACAATTTGGGTATAAATGTTCCAGTTCCAGATAATCCAGAAACGAGAATCCATAATACCCATCCTCAACAAAACATCATTGGTAATGTTCATAGTGGCATGCAGACGAGGAATCAGTTGAGAAACAACAACAATGCTGGCTTGTATGCAGCGATTAGAGAATCGGGTTTGCAGAATGATTGGTCCTTCGCATGTTATGTCTCACAAGAAGAACCAAAGTCCTGGAAAGAAGCGTTAAAAGATAATTCTTGGGTGGAAGCTATGCAGGAGGAACTGCAGCAATTCCAGAAGCTTGGTGTCTGGAAACTGGTTGAGAAGCCTGAAAACTACAAGAAGATTGACACTCGTTGGGTTTTCAAATGCAAGAAAGATGACCGTGGAGTAGTTGTCCGAAACAAGGCGAGATTAGTTGTTCAAGGTTTTCGTCAGATTAAAGGGATAGACTACAATGAAGTTTATGCTCCGGTTGCACGTCTTGAAGCTATTCGGATTTTTCTAGCCTATGCTTCCTTCAAGGGATTCAAGGTTTACCAGATGGACGTAAAAAGTGCATTCTTACATGGTGTGGTTGAAGAAGAGGTGTATGTCGAACAGCCTCCTGGTTTTGAAGATCCTATTCATCCCGATCGGGTTTGGTTGCTCAACAAAGCTCTTTACGGATTACATCAAGCACCGAGAGCTTGGTACGCAACCTTATCTAACTATCTGCTAGAGAACGGTTTTCGCCGGGGTCTTATCGATTGCACGCTTTTCATCAAAGAAAAAGATGGAGATCTTCTGTTGGTTCAGGTATACGTAGATGATATTATCTTTGGTTCAACTAACAATGTCTTGTGTAGGGACTTCGAGCGTGTTATGCAGGAGAAATTCGAGATGAGCTCCATGGGGGAAATGAACTTCTTTTTGGGTCTACAAGTTCAACAAACGAAGTCTGGGATATTCATCCATCAGACTAAATATGTCGGAGACATCTTGAGCCGGTTCCAGATGTCCGAAGCGACGCCCATTGGTACCCTACTTCCGCAGAATCACGAGATTACTCCGGACTTGAAGGGTGAAAGCGTTAACTCTTCATTTTATCGCGCAATGATCGGATCTCTTATGTATCTCACAGCCTCGAGGCCCGACATTATGTATCCTACGTGCCTGCTCGCTCGCTATCAAGCCAACCCGAAGGCCTCACATCTTGCAGCTGTAAAAAGGATTTTTCGTTATTTGAAGGGTTGCCCTGACACCGGTCTATGGTACCCTAGGGATAATAACTTTGACTTGATCGCTTTCAGTGATTCTGATTTTGGTGGCTGCAAAATCGACGGCAAATCCACAACGGCTGGATGTCAGTTTTTAGGAAATCGCCTAGTCACATGGCAGTGCAAGAAGCAGACTTGTGTCGCTACATCAACCTGTGAAGCTGAATACATTGCTGCCTCAAGTTGTTGCTGCCAAGTCCCGTGGATCCAACAACAAATGCGCGATTACGGTTTTGAATTCCTAACTACTCCTATTTTCGTTGATAATTCGGCTGTCTTACAGATCACTAGAAATCCTGTGCAACATTCAAAGACCAAACACATCGAAATGAAGTATCACTTCATACGTGATTGCTTTGATAAAAGGCTTATCGATGTTGTTAAGGTCCACACCGATGACCAATGTGCCGATCTTTTTACCAAAGCATTTGACAAATCCAGATTTGACTTTTTATTAATGGTAAACGACAGTAAGGTCAAGCAAGAGTAAAACCAACATCGGAAAATCATTTTTGTAAATATCTGTTTGTGTTTTCTTAATTTCTCGTACTTTTTTCATTTTAGGGGGATTAAAAACGAAAAATACAAAAACATTGAAAAACTTTAAAAATCCAAAAACATCGAAAAATTTCAAAAACACAAAAACAATAGAAAAACAAAAATAAGTTTCCTGGCGAGCAAAAGAGAAAATGATAGTACATCAGTGGTCTGTCCAAACCTCTTTAAACCTAAAATGAAAAACGATAAGCAGCTCTATATAAGATGTATCGGTAGGCTTACGATCATTTTAAAGTGTGCAGGGTGATATAAATTTAAATCGACTGAAGACCGTGTGGGAACCACTCATTGTCATATGGTCTTGATACCGAAATTTCGTTTGATAGATTGCCGAGGTTCTGAGATATGTGGTCTTTATGCTGTTTATCATCTGGGTATCATGGTTGTTTCTTTTACCGAAATATAACGGAGACGTAGTCTAGATCGTCCATGATACCATACATACGTGTACATATCATACAAACATGTATATAATACATGATGCATCTGACCTCAATAAGTGATAAATAATCACATGTCCCAATCAATAAGTGATAAAACATCACAGTTTTCCGGGAGTCAAGTTTGTCTCTTTGCTGTACATTAGTATTGACCTGTTCACGGACTTGCTCCTGTGCCCTCATGCATCGAATATCAAGTTCCTCATCAATAAGTGATTTAATCACATAGGGCTTGTATTCATTCAAAAATAAGTGAGTATCTCACATTCTCATATACGTTGAAAACAAATGATAAATGGCATACTCACTAGTAAGATGAAATCCTCGTGCATACCTTGATACGGGAATGTGTTGTGTGTGGATGAACACCGGTCGGTAAGTATAAATCATACACTAATCGTATCCCCTCGCCATGATTACATCTGATAAGTTGAGCTTAAGTGGACAATAATACCGATAATCGCTATATGATGCTTATCTAAATGTTAACTATTTGAACAACAAGAGCGCTTTGGCTTGACCGTACACTGATATGATTCTCTTACCCTCGAAACTCACAAAAAGAATGTCTGTAAATATTTATTTACTGCTTTCAGTTCCTGCATCTTTGTATATATTTATTTACTGCTTTTCGTCTTTACATTTGAAATATTCAAAATTCCAAAAAGATTTTAGGTGTGTTTTAATATAAACTTTATAAAAACCAAAAAGATTTTATGTCTATCTTATTTTTGATTAACCGATGTTGGAGCTCGAATTTTCGTTATCTGAAATCTGATCGAAACCAAAACAACTAAATCTTCATAAATGGTTGAAATTTGCAAGTTTTGAAAGTTAAAAACCTAAAATTGAACAATTTGTTAAACTTTCAAACTGTCGGACGGTCGTTGAAAAATGGTCACATGTGTGTCGTTTGTTTATGTTAACTATATTCCAAGCGTTTGTTCTCATTACGCGTTTAGCTTTCTTGCATGTGCAGATGTTACAATCAAACCAGCTAAAGGCGAAGAGAACGTGTTCGATAACGAGCTTTGGGATGAGGACACGACATGGAGGCACTCAAAATATAAAGATGATCGTGTTGCCGCTTACCTATCATCAACACCTCAAGGATCTAAGTGCTGAAAATGGAGTTTATTTTAAGGGGGAGTTTGTTAACACACTTCCTAAATGAAAAAGGGGAGTTTGTTGATACACTTTCTACTTACGACGCGTGAAGACCTTGAAGATCCTCTGACATGAAAGACATGGAAGATGAACCCTCACGAGCAGCATCCAAGGGGGAGTTTGTTGATACATAATTGTGGATACGGCTCGCTCGGCTCGAGTACGTTTCAAGTTGAAGACCGAGACTCGATATCCTCTGTCGTGTCTCGGATCGTAATCACTGTGCTTCCAAGTCTTATATGATCTGCATATTGAAGATCTATCAGTTGCTGTTGTCTGAGTGTCTATGCAAGTTTGCGACGAAAGTTGTAATCAACTTCCTTTGACGAAACTCTTGCTTGCTTCCTTTGACGAAACTCATGGTCAAGTCTGCATGACGAAACTTGAGTGGTAGCCTTTGACGAAATTTCTGCATGTTTCGTCATCAACAAGTGTTTCGCCATATGTTTCGTCGGCTGAAGTTGTTTCGTCGACTACATTCAAGTTTCGTCGACCTGATTCCTTTATATAGACATGCAGACAGAAGGGAATATGTGAGGAGACAGTGTGAGTGACACACCAGAGAGCACACACCAGATAGGGTTGAGAGCACTGTATTGTATAATCTTTTGTACACAAACTATTCTGGTTGTTATATTGAAGCTTTGAAACATTGTATTTTGTGTTGTGTCCGTGTTCTCGATCTCGGTTTAACTTACCGGTTGGATTCCGCACAACCGTGTTTGTCGCATAACAAGGATACGGTTAACTAGATCCTCCGCTAGTGGACCTACACTCAACAAGGTGGGGCGCTGCACACCGCTATATTAGGGCACTAAGGTGCTAAAGAGGTGCTAGGGCGTGGGAGTGGTTGGCAACACAGGCGTGAGGGACTATGGTTGATTGGTTGTTTTATTTTTCTTTATGAACTTTTATATATATATTTATTAATATGTAAACAAATCATTTAGAGCCCCTCAATTCGCCATCACATTTCACACCTCTGCAACTCACGTTCAAAGGTGTAAAATGTGAAACGCTCCACTACCTACTTGACGCACATAAATTTCACATTTCCCATTCACCGCAATAGATTCTAACCATAATACGGAGTAAAAAAGTTGGTGTTAGGTTTTCTCTTCATACTTTCTAATAAAGAACTATCTATATAGGGTTAGGATTGTGCGAAAAACACTAGGCTAATTGAGAAACTTGAGAAACATTCTGATTTTTCGTAAGTTTTTCGTAATATACACATATATATTTATGTGCATTCAGTTCTCAGGCATATATCTCTGATAAGAAACCCTAAACTTAAACATAATTCTTCTCCAAATCTTCTGGATCATGATCGGAACACGATTTACTATCTTCCCACAGCTAGTAATAAACAATATACAACTGTATAAGTTGAGCATTTGATTAGCTATTAAGTAAAAAACTAGAGTGACTTACATGGAAACTCTTGCTTAAGATTAAAGATCTCAGAGCAGCAGATGGATGCAGTGGATCAGATGCTGAATATTTTTGGTTGTGTTGAAAGGGTGGTTATTCGCCTTGCTGTCTGATAGTGCATGACCACCGACGGCCGTCTACGTTACCTTGAATGCGACAAGTTCTTGTTTCCTTTTCTAAAGGGTTCAGACATTTACCGAAAAGGATAAAAGGGTACAACTGCAAGTACAACTGTACAATGAACCTTTTTAATTTAAGTGTTTTGCTTCCCCACGTTTCGTTTTGCCCCCTTTATTTAATTGTGTGAAACTCATTTCAACGCTACCTGAACCTTTAGCTTGAAATTATGAAGATATAAAAACCAATTATTCTAGTCCGATATCTGAACTAAATTTAGAACAAATTATTAATGTTTTAAAAGCTATTATGTTGGATTAATTTGAGATAAAAAGTGAACATTAAAACAAGAAAAATCAAACTAGCTTTATAGCCTAGTGGCATCTTGGGGGTGAGATAAGACTTTGAGACCAATAGGGTTCGATTCCTACAAAAGGGTTTTTCCCATACTTATTGGGTTCCAGTGGTCCGTCAGTGATCCAAATTTGCCATAAAAAAAAAAAAGAATACCAAGTTTTTAAGTTTTACTACAAGAAATGCATAGTTGTTCATCAACTTCCTTGTCCATAACTTCTACGGACATAAAATTAAAGTTTTTTTTGTTATTATTATTATTATTATTATTATTAATATTTTTATTATTATTATTATTATTATTATTATTATTATTATTGTTATTATTATTATTGTTATTATTGTTATTGTTATTATTGTTATTGTTATTGTTGTTATTGTTATTGTTATTGTTATTATTGTTATTGTTATTATTGTTATTGTTATTATTATTATTATTGTTATTGTTATTGTTATTGTTATTGTTATTATTATTATTATTATTATTATTATTATTATTATTATTATTATTATTATTATTATTATTATTATTTTTTGTGCACATGTAAGATGTGAAATGTAATGTAGCTTATTTTTAGTATGTGAAAGAGTAATGTTGTTTATTTGTAATATCATGAAATGTAATTTTCAACTACTACAAAAAGAAGTGGCGGCACCGATAGGGGAATAGGTGTCGTCTTTCATTGGACAAAAATGGGCGGCAAAGTAATAGTGCCAGGCAGCTGCTGGTACTCCCTTATTGGACCAACAAATTTACGATTTTATCCCAATTTAAAATTACGATTTTGCTATTAGTTCAAATTTATGTTCTTGCCCCCACTTAAAAATAAATTTACGCTTTTACTCACAGCTAAATATTTCAATCTTGCCCCCGGTTCAAAATTACGATTTTGCCCCCATTTCAATTTACAGTTTTGTCTTTAGTTTTTTTTCCCTTAAAATTTATGTTTTTACCCACACTTAAAAATAAATTTACGTTTTTGCTCCCAGCTAAAAATTCCAATTTTGCCCTCGGTTCAAAATTACGATTTTGCCCCGTATAAATTTATAATTTTGCCATTAGTTTTTTTTCTCACACCCAAGTTACGATTTTACCTCAACTTAAATTTACATTTTGCCCATCGTTTTTGTTTGTTTTCCTGGTGAAATTACAATTTTGCCCCCAGTGTAAAATTATAGTCATGCCGGCAGCTTCCTGGCACTCCCCCGTTGGTCCATTTAATTTACGATTTATCCCCGAATTAAAATTCTGATTTCGCCCTCAGTTAAAAATTACGTTTTCCCAATCGTTTTAGTTTTTTTAGCAAAACTATAAAGGTTTTTTTTAATTGGTTTACTCGATTTATTTTTTTTTTTCATTTCAAGGAGATGCCTAACACTCGCTCATTAGTCCTGAAAAATTACAGTTTTGCCCTGAGCCCAAAATTACGGTCTTATCATCGTTTTTGTTTTTTTTTTCCTAGCAAAATTATAGTAGTCTTTTTTTAATTGATTGAGAATTATTCGGCCATCGCCCCGCGACACGGACGGGACATCAACTAGTGTCATATTAATGTTATAACTCACTCTGGTCTTATGCATCTATGACAACAGATGACAAGGCTCATCAAGGCCCAATAGTGTAAATTAATCATACACATGGATCATGAGGCCTAATATGACTTGTTACACTGCAAAAAATTAACCCTTTAAAGTCTTTAGGGTAGTGGTGCACAAAAAACCCGAACCCGGACCCGAAAATAAAACCCGGAACCGGGTATTATGAAACCCGGATTTTTATACCCAAACCCGACCCTACCCATAGGGTAGGGGTTGGGAATGCATTTCTGTTATAAAACCCGAACCCGGAACCGGATTTTTTTTATACCTGTTTTCAACCCGGGTTTTACGAGTACTTGGTTTCAACCCGAACCCGGAACCGGGTTTTTTCAATACCCGGTCTGGGTTTCCCAATACCCTGTTTAGGTTTTTTCGTTTTTTTTTTGTGTTTTTTCGAGTTTTGTACCTTGGTAACGGCTATATATCCGTTAGAAAGTGTATTATGATCATTTGTTTGGTTTACATTGTATCTCTATACCCAAAAGGGGTCTTTGATGACGAACAATAGACGAAGACGATCAAGTTATTTGAAGCTATCTATGTTCATCATCTTATTCGATCCGGTTCAATGATTATTTAGGTGTCATGTATTTCTATGTTTTATGAAATAAAAAGGTTTTGCAGTTTATATTTCTATGATTTATCCAAAAAAATGAATACCCGAGGTATACCTGTCACGACCCCCGACCCCACCCTGGACGGGATCGAGAGCCGCGAGCAGCCAAGTGGTACCGGTGGTTATTTTGAAAGCATTGTAGCGAAAATTTCATCAGGACCGTGAGTTAGGAAAAATACCAGAGTTTAGAAAACACCGGATTTTATTTATTAAATAGATGGGATAAACCCATGTTTTGAAATGTAGCTTTATTATGGGACAAACCCGAATACATAGAACAACTTTTCTTAATTTAATTTAATTAATAAATTAAGCCACTTCTGTAAGCCTTTTGGTGCCGTATCCAACTCCTATTCCGATCTACTGTAATTACCTGAAACGCGTTTTAAAAACATTTGGCCAGCAGGAAATACTGGTGAGTTCATTCGTTTTATATGAAATGACACATTGTTATAATCTACAGTATTAAGGGTGATTACAATGTTTTTATCAACCAATTACCCCAAATCGGTATTTGTCACTTGACAGTGTCTGTGACTATGGTCAGATCACCCATTGGCTAACCCGTTGTCCAATGGTGACGGGTATCAAGTAATGAATACAAAACCCCACATACCGGCAGTAATTGAAGATTACAAAGACTTAATCCATGTAATTATAACTTTGAAAATAAATAGGGTTTTGGAAACAATTTGGTAAAAAGAAGAATGACTCACATTATAAGCATGCAGTATTGATTTAACAAGCTTCTTGATTCTACTCCTTCTGATAGTTAAGCATATACTTTATTGTTTTGAACCTTCTGATGATTAAGCATCCATTTTGATTGTAAGAGTGTGGTGTAGAGTTTCGGGTAGTTAAACATTTAGTTTAACAGAGTGGAATACGTATTAGTGTAAAACCACATCAAACCTAACGATGGTCACGAGATCCGAACCTTAACGAAATTCACAAAGTATAGTCTTGTTTAGACAGCACTTTGGCATTCGTTTAACGAAATTCACAAAGTACAGCACTTTGGCATCCGTTTAACGAAATTCACAAAGTACAGCACTTTGGCATTCGTTAGTTGGTTCCTGAATCGATCGGACAGAATATCGCATCGGTGATTATTAGTTAGAACACCAACGTATAGAGAGAAGAAGAAAAGAAATGAGCAAGGAAGAATGAAATCCTAGGTTCCTATTTATAGGTAAGGCAGATTCCTTTCTTAGCTAGGAAGTTTTCTTAATTATTAAGTTTCCTTTTATTTATTTAGTTTTTCTTAACTATTAAGTTTTCTTAACTATTAAGTTTACTTAACCATTAAGTTTACTTTAACCATTTAACTAAATAACTTACTTAGCTTAATTAATCTTGCTTAGCTTAATTAATCTTGCTTAGCTTAATTAATCTTGATTAGCTTAATTAATCTTGCTGTAACACCCTAGTTATTATTTTAATGGTTTTCGTATAATTAACGAAAACAAACATGTAATTGAGATTACATAAGCATTGGAAATCTCGGGTTCGGTTCCTCGTTGAGCTTGATCGTCCTCTGGTGCTAGAATTAAACCTGCAACTCATAAAACATGAGTTGGATTAGTCATACTTAGCTTAAAACGCGTTTAAACGAGTTCCCAAGACAAAACGGGACACGAAAACAAAATTTCGGAATAACATACGCAGTCGCGTAGCGCGACGGCTACAAGCCTATGCAGTCGCGCTACGCTACTGCCTCAATTTAAACAGAATGTTGCTGCAGCTGTGCTGCAGATTTCCAGCACGATCTGATTTCACGGAAACGACCATAACTTCTTCGTTATAGCTCCGTTTTACGCGATTCTTTTTCCTACGCGTCTGTAATTTAATTCTCCATCTAATGGAGTTAAATCCAACATACAACTTGATAAAAATTCGGACCTTTAGCTCTTCGGCTTAATGCCCTTTTTACCACATTTTGACCCGTTTATGCATTTTATCAAACGAACACATCTGTTTGATTCCTACATCACCTACACTTCTCAATTTGCTATTAACTACCATTTTAGGTTCTAATCACAAGTTTAATTCACAATTTAAAACCCTTTCTCGCTCGTATGCTTATTTTGACCCGTAAGGGTAATTAAGCACTTTCGAGCCTAAAATCGCTCTCGATTGTTTTTAGCATTTCATCACCACATTTCTTATCCTATAATCCCCTACCACAATTGTGTTTATGGCGGTTTGATGTGGTGATCTATATAAACCAAACTATTCCTCTCGAATCATCATTTTACGGCAAAAACTACAATAGTGCCGTTTGACTAATATAATACCTCTTTCAATTTCTATACTTAATCTAAGTATTTGTTTAATCATAAAACTTGTTTCCAAACAACCTTTAAAGGTTGTTTGTTCGAATTAGCTAACAAGGGCGTTTTGGTCACATTTAATCCTTCATTTTTACGATAAAGGACTTCCACTAATATTTGACCAAATTGCACTTCTTACTACAACTTATTTGTGCGTACCTGGCTCGGATCAACGTATAGACCCGTTTATACCTCGCATTTATTAACCAATATTCTATAGCGTCGCAATTATCCCAGAATTGCTACTCGTTCCTGTTTACATATGACTTGACAACCAAGATTAGTCATTATTGTCAAATGGTGTTATCATCACCATTTGACCCGTTTGGCTCATATGATCAAACATTTACATATGTAGTAAAACAAGGTTTGTAAGTTTCAAATTTACACATCCGGCCCATGTGGGATGTTACCACTTGACCCCTCCTTTTCTCTTTAACTCATTTCTTACAAATTTGACCCGTTCGGCTTACGCCATGGGTGCCCTTTTTATTGTCAATTTACATTAATCGACACTTGACTAAATTTCCATTTTTACCCCTTTTCTCAATATTAGATTACACTACGCGGTAATCTTATCAAACTCATAATCTCTTAGTCATTACATGACCGATTTACCGATTTATCATTTTTACCATAAACCATGGTTTTTACCATCTTTATATGTTCCGACTCGTACCAATCGCGTCGGAAATCATATTTTCATTATTATCGTTATCGCATTTATTACTTGTAAAGTAAATAAGTATTCAACAAAAGTGTGTAAGTTTCACTTACCTTTCATCCGAATTACGCTTTCCTTTTCATTCTTGATTCGTTCGACCCGCTTTCTCCTCAAGCCTTCACCTAGCTTGCCAAGCGTCAAACTATCATTGTAATTCGTAAGACGGTTATATTAGTCATCATTAATTGTGACTATTCCACCTTACATATTTTCTATCACAATTACCATTCGATCTTATTAATGGTCGGTTTGACTATTTAAAAGTCAAATCACCAATTAACACATATGATTGCACTATCAAGTTCACAAGACTCAAATAGGCACATTATCAACACTTAGTTCTCATTTAGGCATTTTAACAAACACCTAATGTGCATGATTTTACATATTTACTAACTAGTTCATAACTAGTTATTTTTACCAAGATTAACATCAAAATTCACCACTATCACTTATGATCAAATACTCAAACTTGCAAATTGTTTAAGTATTTCCCGATTACTAACATGCATGATGATCCTAATCACAATCATATCATCAAATTCATCATAAGATTAAAACCCACTTAACCTAGTGTGGTAAATCATTCAATCATTCAATCCATAGCATGTTATGTATGATTTTCACTTAGGGTTTTGTTCCTAAGCAAATATACATCACTAATCTAGCCATAGCTTCTCTAATCCATGCCTAATTCACGATTAGGATGATTATCCAATTTTTACAACTTCAAGATTGTTAGAAATTCGACATACCTTACGATCCCCTTGACTTGGTGACCGTTTCTATGTGTTCAAATCCGAATTTGACCCTTGTTTGATCCTCCAATTTGAAGAATTTGTTGAGTTTAGGGTTAGCTCCCATGGAGCTTGTCTCCTGTTCTTTCTCACGCACACACACACACACACACACACACACTCTGGTGTGTGTGTTTGTGTTTTATTTTAAGTTTATAAGTGTTATTTCAAGTTACCCGGTTTTGGTCCCTCTTGTTTGGTTAGTTATTAATTAGGTCACAACCTAATTATTTTCAACAATACTCTCACTTATTAACTAGGTTTAATATTCCTAGTTAACTTAGCGGGTTCGGGAATATTTATGACTAAGTTTATTTTAGGCCCCGTTAGCTCGGGCCTTTTATCCATTTTATTTCCTTAAAGCTTTTATTCACTTTTATTTGTTATTAGGATTAATTATTTAAATCCTAATATTCCACCGGGTAAATTTTTACCACTAACGGTACTTTACCCATCTTTTAGTATTAACGGGGTTTAATTACCAAACCCGTTTTCGGGGTGTTACAAGTCTACCCCCCTTAAAGAGGTTTCGTCCTCGAAACCTTTTCTTACATAGTTCATTGAGTTTTAAACTCAATGGGTTTGACCTGGGTAATCTCCTAAGCATTATTCATACTTTAACCCATTGTTAGTATTACCAGAAAATTTTTGGTAATATCCTTTTGGTTACAGAACCCCTACGTACCTCATACGACATAATGTAACTTGAAATAACGTAATCTCGTTATTTCCACTAGTTTATTCAATTTAGCGTTATTCATCGCTTTCATATACTATCGAATTCCTTATGAATCCGTTATTTTGACTCGTTTAAAGGCCTTTAGTGAAATCTTTTCACTTTTGGCAGCTATTTATTTTGTTTTCAAATTTATTGATTCGGTTCAGCTATACCGAATCTACCGCTTACTAGCAAACCAAATTTCTTGATTTGAATTGGTGACTTTAACCGGTCTCATTAACTAGTCTTATTAGTTCAGTTATTTTTATCGCTCGCTTGGTTATAATGTGATTTTACTTCACATCACATTTCCTAACCGTGATCGTGTCACATCGCGTTTAGTTTGCATCAACCTTTTTATTTTCGAAAATAACACTTTTTGAATATGTCGTCTTGCGCCTATCAGTGTCAAGACTTGTATTTTTCATGCTTATTATTTACATTACTATCAGAATTTATGTTTGTAAAACTTTATTTCTTACTAAAACCGAAGTTTTAGTTTTAGGGTCTTCTCATTAACTTTTGTTCATTATCCATACCAGGATATTGACAGTCCATAATTTATTCTTTTACAGTCTTAGTCTTATGCGGGGAATCACAACTAGTTCCCCTTGCTTTACACTATTGACCCGTAGATTCTTTCACTTAGCCCCAAAGGCTATTTCTTTAAGTTTTTCACCTTCTTAAGGTGAGATATTAACAACTCGTTTCCCTCTCTTTATGACCCGAGGGTCCATTTTGGTCCGTAGACCTTAACACTGTGTTTAATCCCGTAGGTTATGATGATCCCGTAGATCATCTTTTATTCTTGTCTATATTCAAATGTACATATACACATATAGCTTCCAGGCATTTCTTATTGTGTTTGGAATCGTTTACTTTCACCCTTGAACTTCAATTGACCTTGACCGTAGTCTCAGGTTTCATTTGTTTACTTCCGGACTAATCCTTCTGACTTTATGACTTCTGACGTTATTTACGCGTCAGTTTGTTCTTATGCTTACTGTTATTTGATTTGCATATATTCCTATTTGGTTATATCCCATTACCGAGCTTATTATTCTCTTGCATTGAACGCTACCTTTATCTGGTTAACGTTCATTAGTGCCATTCGGCGTTATATTGTATTCAACTTGTTTGACCTGTTAATGTGAAATCCATCACTTATAATAATCAACTTTATTCAACCCATTCGACTTCGAATAGTTGAACATATTTACTCACAATTTCTATTTACGAGATTTTATAGTCATAACTCGTAATCCAAGTCCTTTGATTTCTCAACCCGTGTTCACGTCTCTTGGTTTCTACGCATGTGTTTAATTCTTACCCATTAACCGGGTGTTTTACCGAAGTCGTTATTATTGCAACCCTCCCGGTATGCATTAAGACCTCGCTTCATTTTTATATTCTGACTTTGCCCTTAAGTTTGACGTTTTACAAAAACGACTCGTTAAGGGATATATTTGCATTTTCCAGGTTCGGGTGTAAGTACACTCCTTCCCAATACTTGTTTAAATCATTTTACATGCTTGCGTTTTCTGGGTTCGAGTGTAAGTACACTCCCTCCCAATACTTGTCTAAATCGTTTTGCATGCTTGCGTTTTCTGGGTTCGAGTGTAAGTACACTCCCTCCCAATACTTGTCTAAATCGTTTTACATGCTTGCGTTTTCTGGGTTCGAGTGTAAGTACACTCCATCCCAATACTTGTCTAAATCGTTTTACATGCTTGCGTTTTCTGGGTTCGAGTGTAAGTACACTCCATCCCAATACTTGTCTAAATCGTTTTACATGCTTGTTTGTCCCTTCACTCGGGCTCATTATCCTAATGTAACACGCTTCCGTCACTCGGTTGTGTGTTTACATTATTTTCAAATATCTTGCTTATCTGTCTCATTTGGGTACTTTTTTTTTTTAACTAGTCCCATTCACCCCGCCATTACCACATCGGACGTAAACGTGTCCGCCATAAGAAGTTCATGGTATCATATGCCACTACTTACTTGGCCAGAGTAAGCGATTAACACATGATACACATGACCTTTTTATAGTTTTCACATCACGCCCTATGTAAGTAATACCTCTACTTGTTTTTCTTGGAAACAATATCCTGGATAGGTATTCTATTCAGGTTTTTCCCAAGTTTTCTATCTACATATGCAACTTTTAATCTTTATGTATTTGTTGCATATTACTATTCATGTAATAATTTAAAGCGTGTACCTGATTTTGCTTGCTTTAACAGGCTTTCCTTGCCATTAGCTTATCTGCGATCATTACGCGATTTAGGTCCTTAATGAGCATGCTCTTTTTATCATATCTCGGACCATTCCATCATCATATCCACAATTTGTTTGACTCTCGTCGTCTTCAAACGCGAGTGTCCTTCAATTAAAACATTCACAAAATTTAGTAGCATCTACTTCAATAATCGCCCGTATTCTAATACAAAGCTTTTTCTATTATACGCGTCAACGCGCGTATTTTCGTCAACTATATCAATCGTTTTAATTGGGGTAACGTGTATCACACGATAGCCCTATGTGTTGTTTACAACACTTTAGCATGCTAAGCTGTTAACATACTTGTACTTACCGGATTTGCGATCAAGCCTCGAACCGAACACTTTACCCTTCAACCTTGGGCTCTGATACCAACTTGTAACACCCTAGTTATTATTTTAATGGTTTTCGTATAATTAACGCAAACAAACATGTAATTGAGATTACATAAGCATTGGAAATCTCGGGTTTATTAAAAACTTTTTATATTTTAAAAGTAAACAACATAACAAGAGTACATTCGTCGTTTAACGTAACAACGATACATAGTGCGGAAGCCTTTAACTTGGTCGTGTTCGGTTCCTCGTTGAGCTTGATCGTCCTCTGGTGCTAGAATTAAACCTGCAACTCATAAAACATGAGTTGGATTAGTCATACTTAGCTTAAAACGCGTTTAAACGAGTTCCCAAGACAAAACGGGACACGAAAACAAAATTTCGGAATAACATACGCAGTCGCGTAGCGCGACGGCTACAAGCCTATGCAGTCGCGCTACGCTACTGCCTCAATTTAAACAGAATGTTGCTGCAGCTGTGCTGCAGATTTCCAGCACGATCTGATTTCACGGAAACGACCATAACTTCTTCGTTATAGCTCCGTTTTACGCGATTCTTTTTCCTACGCGTCTGTAATTTAATTCTCCATCTAATGGAGTTAAATCCAACATACAACTTGATAAAAATTCGGACCTTTAGCTCTTCGGCTTAATGCCCTTTTTACCACATTTTGACCCGTTTATGCATTTTATCAAACGAACACATCTGTTTGATTCCTACATCACCTACACTTCTCAATTTGCTATTAACTACCATTTTAGGTTCTAATCACAAGTTTAATTCACAATTTAAAACCCTTTCTCGCTCGTATGCTTATTTTGACCCGTAAGGGTAATTAAGCACTTTCGAGCCTAAAATCGCTCTCGATTGTTTTTAGCATTTCATCACCACATTTCTTATCCTATAATCCCCTACCACAATTGTGTTTATGGCGGTTTGATGTGGTGATCTATATAAACCAAACTATTCCTCTCGAATCATCATTTTACGGCAAAAACTACAATAGTGCCGTTTGACTAATATAATACCTCTTTCAATTTCTATACTTAATCTAAGTATTTGTTTAATCATAAAACTTGTTTCCAAACAACCTTTAAAGGTTGTTTGTTCGAATTAGCTAACAAGGGCGTTTTGGTCACATTTAATCCTTCATTTTTACGATAAAGGACTTCCACTAATATTTGACCAAATTGCACTTCTTACTACAACTTATTTGTGCGTACCTGGCTCGGATCAACGTATAGACCCGTTTATACCTCGCATTTATTAACCAATATTCTATAGCGTCGCAATTATCCCAGAATTGCTACTCGTTCCTGTTTACATATGACTTGACAACCAAGATTAGTCATTATTGTCAAATGGTGTTATCATCACCATTTGACCCGTTTGGCTCATATGATCAAACATTTACATATGTAGTAAAACAAGGTTTGTAAGTTTCAAATTTACACATCCGGCCCATGTGGGATGTTACCACTTGACCCCTCCTTTTCTCTTTAACTCATTTCTTACAAATTTGACCCGTTCGGCTTACGCCATGGGTGCCCTTTTTATTGTCAATTTACATTAATCGACACTTGACTAAATTTCCATTTTTACCCCTTTTCTCAATATTAGATTACACTACGCGGTAATCTTATCAAACTCATAATCTCTTAGTCATTACATGACCGATTTACCGATTTATCATTTTTACCATAAACCATGGTTTTTACCATCTTTATATGTTCCGACTCGTACCAATCGCGTCGGAAATCATATTTTCATTATTATCGTTATCGCATTTATTACTTGTAAAGTAAATAAGTATTCAACAAAAGTGTGTAAGTTTCACTTACCTTTCATCCGAATTACGCTTTCCTTTTCATTCTTGATTCGTTCGACCCGCTTTCTCCTCAAGCCTTCACCTAGCTTGCCAAGCGTCAAACTATCATTGTAATTCGTAAGACGGTTATATTAGTCATCATTAATTGTGACTATTCCACCTTACATATTTTCTATCACAATTACCATTCGATCTTATTAATGGTCGGTTTGACTATTTAAAAGTCAAATCACCAATTAACACATATGATTGCACTATCAAGTTCACAAGACTCAAATAGGCACATTATCAACACTTAGTTCTCATTTAGGCATTTTAACAAACACCTAATGTGCATGATTTTACATATTTACTAACTAGTTCATAACTAGTTATTTTTACCAAGATTAACATCAAAATTCACCACTATCACTTATGATCAAATACTCAAACTTGCAAATTGTTTAAGTATTTCCCGATTACTAACATGCATGATGATCCTAATCACAATCATATCATCAAATTCATCATAAGATTAAAACCCACTTAACCTAGTGTGGTAAATCATTCAATCATTCAATCCATAGCATGTTATGTATGATTTTCACTTAGGGTTTTGTTCCTAAGCAAATATACATCACTAATCTAGCCATAGCTTCTCTAATCCATGCCTAATTCACGATTAGGATGATTATCCAATTTTTACAACTTCAAGATTGTTAGAAATTCGACATACCTTACGATCCCCTTGACTTGGTGACCGTTTCTATGTGTTCAAATCCGAATTTGACCCTTGTTTGATCCTCCAATTTGAAGAATTTGTTGAGTTTAGGGTTAGCTCCCATGGAGCTTGTCTCCTGTTCTTTCTCACGCACACACACACACACACACACACTCTGGTGTGTGTGTTTGTGTTTTATTTTAAGTTTATAAGTGTTATTTCAAGTTACCCGGTTTTGGTCCCTCTTGTTTGGTTAGTTATTAATTAGGTCACAACCTAATTATTTTCAACAATACTCTCACTTATTAACTAGGTTTAATATTCCTAGTTAACTTAGCGGGTTCGGGAATATTTATGACTAAGTTTATTTTAGGCCCCGTTAGCTCGGGCCTTTTATCCATTTTATTTCCTTAAAGCTTTTATTCACTTTTATTTGTTATTAGGATTAATTATTTAAATCCTAATATTCCACCGGGTAAATTTTTACCACTAACGGTACTTTACCCATCTTTTAGTATTAACGGGGTTTAATTACCAAACCCGTTTTCGGGGTGTTACAAGTCTACCCCCCTTAAAGAGGTTTCGTCCTCGAAACCTTTTCTTACATAGTTCATTGAGTTTTAAACTCAATGGGTTTGACCTGGGTAATCTCCTAAGCATTATTCATACTTTAACCCATTGTTAGTATTACCAGAAAATTTTTGGTAATATCCTTTTGGTTACAGAACCCCTACGTACCTCATACGACATAATGTAACTTGAAATAACGTAATCTCGTTATTTCCACTAGTTTATTCAATTTAGCGTTATTCATCGCTTTCATATACTATCGAATTCCTTATGAATCCGTTATTTTGACTCGTTTAAAGGCCTTTAGTGAAATCTTTTCACTTTTGGCAGCTATTTATTTTGTTTTCAAATTTATTGATTCGGTTCAGCTATACCGAATCTACCGCTTACTAGCAAACCAAATTTCTTGATTTGAATTGGTGACTTTAACCGGTCTCATTAACTAGTCTTATTAGTTCAGTTATTTTTATCGCTCGCTTGGTTATAATGTGATTTTACTTCACATCACATTTCCTAACCGTGATCGTGTCACATCGCGTTTAGTTTGCATCAACCTTTTTATTTTCGAAAATAACACTTTTTGAATATGTCGTCTTGCGCCTATCAGTGTCAAGACTTGTATTTTTCATGCTTATTATTTACATTACTATCAGAATTTATGTTTGTAAAACTTTATTTCTTACTAAAACCGAAGTTTTAGTTTTAGGGTCTTCTCATTAACTTTTGTTCATTATCCATACCAGGATATTGACAGTCCATAATTTATTCTTTTACAGTCTTAGTCTTATGCGGGGAATCACAACTAGTTCCCCTTGCTTTACACTATTGACCCGTAGATTCTTTCACTTAGCCCCAAAGGCTATTTCTTTAAGTTTTTCACCTTCTTAAGGTGAGATATTAACAACTCGTTTCCCTCTCTTTATGACCCGAGGGTCCATTTTGGTCCGTAGACCTTAACACTGTGTTTAATCCCGTAGGTTATGATGATCCCGTAGATCATCTTTTATTCTTGTCTATATTCAAATGTACATATACACATATAGCTTCCAGGCATTTCTTATTGTGTTTGGAATCGTTTACTTTCACCCTTGAACTTCAATTGACCTTGACCGTAGTCTCAGGTTTCATTTGTTTACTTCCGGACTAATCCTTCTGACTTTATGACTTCTGACGTTATTTACGCGTCAGTTTGTTCTTATGCTTACTGTTATTTGATTTGCATATATTCCTATTTGGTTATATCCCATTACCGAGCTTATTATTCTCTTGCATTGAACGCTACCTTTATCTGGTTAACGTTCATTAGTGCCATTCGGCGTTATATTGTATTCAACTTGTTTGACCTGTTAATGTGAAATCCATCACTTATAATAATCAACTTTATTCAACCCATTCGACTTCGAATAGTTGAACATATTTACTCACAATTTCTATTTACGAGATTTTATAGTCATAACTCGTAATCCAAGTCCTTTGATTTCTCAACCCGTGTTCACGTCTCTTGGTTTCTACGCATGTGTTTAATTCTTACCCATTAACCGGGTGTTTTACCGAAGTCGTTATTATTGCAACCCTCCCGGTATGCATTAAGACCTCGCTTCATTTTTATATTCTGACTTTGCCCTTAAGTTTGACGTTTTACAAAAACGACTCGTTAAGGGATATATTTGCATTTTCCAGGTTCGGGTGTAAGTACACTCCTTCCCAATACTTGTTTAAATCATTTTACATGCTTGCGTTTTCTGGGTTCGAGTGTAAGTACACTCCCTCCCAATACTTGTCTAAATCGTTTTGCATGCTTGCGTTTTCTGGGTTCGAGTGTAAGTACACTCCCTCCCAATACTTGTCTAAATCGTTTTACATGCTTGCGTTTTCTGGGTTCGAGTGTAAGTACACTCCATCCCAATACTTGTCTAAATCGTTTTACATGCTTGCGTTTTCTGGGTTCGAGTGTAAGTACACTCCATCCCAATACTTGTCTAAATCGTTTTACATGCTTGTTTGTCCCTTCACTCGGGCTCATTATCCTAATGTAACACGCTTCCGTCACTCGGTTGTGTGTTTACATTATTTTCAAATATCTTGCTTATCTGTCTCATTTGGGTACTTTTTTTTTTAACTAGTCCCATTCACCCCGCCATTACCACATCGGACGTAAACGTGTCCGCCATAAGAAGTTCATGGTATCATATGCCACTACTTACTTGGCCAGAGTAAGCGATTAACACATGATACACATGACCTTTTTATAGTTTTCACATCACGCCCTATGTAAGTAATACCTCTACTTGTTTTTCTTGGAAACAATATCCTGGATAGGTATTCTATTCAGGTTTTTCCCAAGTTTTCTATCTACATATGCAACTTTTAATCTTTATGTATTTGTTGCATATTACTATTCATGTAATAATTTAAAGCGTGTACCTGATTTTGCTTGCTTTAACAGGCTTTCCTTGCCATTAGCTTATCTGCGATCATTACGCGATTTAGGTCCTTAATGAGCATGCTTTTTTTATCATATCTCGGACCATTCCATCATCATATCCACAATTTGTTTGACTCTCGTCGTCTTCAAACGCGAGTGTCCTTCAATTAAAACATTCACAAAATTTAGTAGCATCTACTTCAATAATCGCCCGTATTCTAATACAAAGCTTTTTCTATTATACGCGTCAACGCGCGTATTTTCGTCAACTATATCAATCGTTTTAATTGGGGTAACGTGTATCACACGATAGCCCTATGTGTTGTTTACAACACTTTAGCATGCTAAGCTGTTAACATACTTGTACTTACCGGATTTGCGATCAAGCCTCGAACCGAACACTTTACCCTTCAACCTTGGGCTCTGATACCAACTTGTAACACCCTAGTTATTATTTTAATGGTTTTCGTATAATTAACGCAAACAAACATGTAATTGAGATTACATAAGCATTGGAAATCTCGGGTTTATTAAAAACTTTTTATATTTTAAAAGTAAACAACATAACAAGAGTACATTCGTCGTTTAACGTAACAACGATACATAGTGCGGAAGCCTTTAACTTGGTCGTGTTCGGTTCCTCGTTGAGCTTGATCGTCCTCTGGTGCTAGAATTAAACCTGCAACTCATAAAACATGAGTTGGATTAGTCATACTTAGCTTAAAACGCGTTTAAACGAGTTCCCAAGACAAAACGGGACACGAAAACAAAATTTCGGAATAACATACGCAGTCGCGTAGCGCGACGGCTACAAGCCTATGCAGTCGCGCTACGCTACTGCCTCAATTTAAACAGAATGTTGCTGCAGCTGTGCTGCAGATTTCCAGCACGATCTGATTTCACGGAAACGACCATAACTTCTTCGTTATAGCTCCGTTTTACGCGATTCTTTTTCCTACGCGTCTGTAATTTAATTCTCCATCTAATGGAGTTAAATCCAACATACAACTTGATAAAAATTCGGACCTTTAGCTCTTCGGCTTAATGCCCTTTTTACCACATTTTGACCCGTTTATGCATTTTATCAAACGAACACATCTGTTTGATTCCTACATCACCTACACTTCTCAATTTGCTATTAACTACCATTTTAGGTTCTAATCACAAGTTTAATTCACAATTTAAAACCCTTTCTCGCTCGTATGCTTATTTTGACCCGTAAGGGTAATTAAGCACTTTCGAGCCTAAAATCGCTCTCGATTGTTTTTAGCATTTCATCACCACATTTCTTATCCTATAATCCCCTACCACAATTGTGTTTATGGCGGTTTGATGTGGTGATCTATATAAACCAAACTATTCCTCTCGAATCATCATTTTACGGCAAAAACTACAATAGTGCCGTTTGACTAATATAATACCTCTTTCAATTTCTATACTTAATCTAAGTATTTGTTTAATCATAAAACTTGTTTCCAAACAACCTTTAAAGGTTGTTTGTTCGAATTAGCTAACAAGGGCGTTTTGGTCACATTTAATCCTTCATTTTTACGATAAAGGACTTCCACTAATATTTGACCAAATTGCACTTCTTACTACAACTTATTTGTGCGTACCTGGCTCGGATCAACGTATAGACCCGTTTATACCTCGCATTTATTAACCAATATTCTATAGCGTCGCAATTATCCCAGAATTGCTACTCGTTCCTGTTTACATATGACTTGACAACCAAGATTAGTCATTATTGTCAAATGGTGTTATCATCACCATTTGACCCGTTTGGCTCATATGATCAAACATTTACATATGTAGTAAAACAAGGTTTGTAAGTTTCAAATTTACACATCCGGCCCATGTGGGATGTTACCACTTGACCCCTCCTTTTCTCTTTAACTCATTTCTTACAAATTTGACCCGTTCGGCTTACGCCATGGGTGCCCTTTTTATTGTCAATTTACATTAATCGACACTTGACTAAATTTCCATTTTTACCCCTTTTCTCAATATTAGATTACACTACGCGGTAATCTTATCAAACTCATAATCTCTTAGTCATTACATGACCGATTTACCGATTTATCATTTTTACCATAAACCATGGTTTTTACCATCTTTATATGTTCCGACTCGTACCAATCGCGTCGGAAATCATATTTTCATTATTATCGTTATCGCATTTATTACTTGTAAAGTAAATAAGTATTCAACAAAAGTGTGTAAGTTTCACTTACCTTTCATCCGAATTACGCTTTCCTTTTCATTCTTGATTCGTTCGACCCGCTTTCTCCTCAAGCCTTCACCTAGCTTGCCAAGCGTCAAACTATCATTGTAATTCGTAAGACGGTTATATTAGTCATCATTAATTGTGACTATTCCACCTTACATATTTTCTATCACAATTACCATTCGATCTTATTAATGGTCGGTTTGACTATTTAAAAGTCAAATCACCAATTAACACATATGATTGCACTATCAAGTTCACAAGACTCAAATAGGCACATTATCAACACTTAGTTCTCATTTAGGCATTTTAACAAACACCTAATGTGCATGATTTTACATATTTACTAACTAGTTCATAACTAGTTATTTTTACCAAGATTAACATCAAAATTCACCACTATCACTTATGATCAAATACTCAAACTTGCAAATTGTTTAAGTATTTCCCGATTACTAACATGCATGATGATCCTAATCACAATCATATCATCAAATTCATCATAAGATTAAAACCCACTTAACCTAGTGTGGTAAATCATTCAATCATTCAATCCATAGCATGTTATGTATGATTTTCACTTAGGGTTTTGTTCCTAAGCAAATATACATCACTAATCTAGCCATAGCTTCTCTAATCCATGCCTAATTCACGATTAGGATGATTATCCAATTTTTACAACTTCAAGATTGTTAGAAATTCGACATACCTTACGATCCCCTTGACTTGGTGACCGTTTCTATGTGTTCAAATCCGAATTTGACCCTTGTTTGATCCTCCAATTTGAAGAATTTGTTGAGTTTAGGGTTAGCTCCCATGGAGCTTGTCTCCTGTTCTTTCTCACGCACACACACACACACACTCTGGTGTGTGTGTTTGTGTTTTATTTTAAGTTTATAAGTGTTATTTCAAGTTACCCGGTTTTGGTCCCTCTTGTTTGGTTAGTTATTAATTAGGTCACAACCTAATTATTTTCAACAATACTCTCACTTATTAACTAGGTTTAATATTCCTAGTTAACTTAGCGGGTTCGGGAATATTTATGACTAAGTTTATTTTAGGTCCCGTTAGCTCGGGCCTTTTATCCATTTTATTTCCTTAAAGCTTTTATTCACTTTTATTTATTATTAGGATTAATTATTTAAATCCTAATATTCCACCGGGTAAATTTTTACCACTAACGGTACTTTACCCATCTTTTAGTATTAACGGGGTTTAATTACCAAACCCGTTTTCGGGGTGTTACACTTGCTTAGCTTAATTAATTAATTTTACTTAACTTAATTAATCTTATTTAACTGGTTAATTAATCTTACTTAATCGATTAATTAATCTTAACGGTTTAAATCAAGTAATTTAGCCGATTAATTAAATAACGTAACTAGCTGATTAATTAACTTACTTAGCTTACTTAACTGCTAAGTTTCCTTTCCTGTTAAGTTTCCTTAGCTATTAAGTTTTCTTAACTGCTAAGTTATCTTAATTGCTAAGTTTGATACACTAGTTTAACAACTTCCTGATTATGAGTTCTAATGCTAGATACAATGGAACTCGTATTAGCGTATTAACCCAATTCAACTTTAACGATAATCACGAGATCAAAACTTACAACGAATGACAAAGTATAGCCGCATACAGGCAGCACTTAAACATCCGTTGGATCAGTCTCAATCGATCGGATAGGGTATCGTACCAGTGATTAGAGTTATTACCCTAATAACGGGCAGAGTTTCGGGATTTAGAAGGTATAATCCCGAGCTACTATTTACTATAATAAAAGCTGAAGGAAAGAAAAGAATTGAGCAGTTTGAAACGTAGCAGTGATCGAGTTAATACCCTGGATTTATAGCAGCGTCTTGACACCGAAAAACTCATTTTCAGCAGAATATGACCGTTTTGAGACTGAGATTTCGAACACAGAAGCAAGTCCCATGCACAGGCTACTTATAGCAACATTTTAGGTTTTACGCTGCCCGCGTAAACCTTAACATGAATATTACGCGGCCCGCGAGGGCCATAAAGGCGGCAGTAGGGTTTGCTGAGTCATCGGTGGTTTTGACACGTGGACGACACGTGTCCCTTAAGCTTATCCGGAGACTTTCAAGTTGTCGCGGCCCACGTAGCCTTACCTTATGGCTTACGCGGCCCGCGTGGAATCCAATTTTCTTGATTTCTTGATTTTTCATGCTCATTAGGGTTTTAGGGGTCCGGGTTTTCACTTACGGGTCGATTTGGGACATTTTTGCAGGTCCTTACATCCTCCCCACATTGTTTTAAATCTCGTCCTCGAGATTTGGGCTACGACATCTCTTTTAGAGTTATGTCATGTTTTAGTCAATAAGAACAGTTCTAAGATGAATACGTGTTTTACAATAATTAGGGCTCAATGGTTCAACTGAATTAGTTTAAGAAGTTGATGTCAAATGAATGAGATGAAATGATATAGTTTCTAAGGTGATTAGGTTCAAGTGAATGTTTACAAGTTGTGAATGATTTTTAGAAACAATAGAATTTACTGTCAACAGAAAATTTACTTTGATTGTCAACTGAGGAAGACTCAGAATCAACAAGCTCGAATGAATTAGAAGTACGAAAATGATTTGTCAACTATTGAATTATGATATGAGAAAAATCAATGGGTTGACATTTATCGAATTACAAGGATACACCGATATACAACAGAGTTTAGTGTATCATTGTCTTAACACATAGTTGTATTAAGACCACTTTCAAGGATGAGTTAAGCGAAAGGTATATATATAGATTAGCTCAAGCTACAAGTCTATACCGACGCCACAAGGTGTCGTAGTGATCGAAATAATAATAGCGGTGACTGGACGAGTTCACCGTGTTTTAAATTAAATGAAGTAAGTCCGAACAAATCTAGTAGGATTTTCGATTGAAATTGAAACAATTGAATAATGTTTTTCGATTGAAGATGATAAAGCAATAAATATCACGAAAGGCTCGATTGATGTTGTAAGAACCATTAAGAGATACACAGAAATATGACATGAATTTGTGTATCATTATCTTAGCACACGATTGTGTTAAGATTGCTTTTATAGGATAAACCAACAAAGCTGATTCAGTATAAATAAATAAATAATTAAATCCGTATATGATGTGTGTAAACGAGATTAGCGCAAGCTTCAATTTTGTGAAAACGTCACCACAAGGTGATCGTGATCAAAGAAACGATTTGATGAAGTCGAAGACCAAACAAGCTTGTTTTGGTTCAAAGTAATTGGAGGGCTTGTTGGGATTATTTCGAAGATGATGGCTTCAATTCATCATATGGGACTTTGAATTGAATACGTAATGCGAGCAAGTTCAAACAATTGAACTTGGTTAAAACAAAACGAGTTCATGTATCAATAAGAAAGTTCTGACATGGTCACAACAAAAACCATGTATGCCATTAAAAAAAGAAAATTGAGTTTTTTCAAGAAATTCATTGACTCGATATCAAAGAGTCATCGTTTTGCAAAAAAAAAAAAAAAGCGGTTTACAATGCAAAGATCAAGTATAGCGGAATGATATGTGAGTTTTAATAAAACAACAAATTGGAATGAAGCCCTCCTATGGTCTTCATAATTTAAACTAACCACATGCGCAACAAACAGTGCATGTGTAACGTGTGGATTTACCAAGAAATGAAACAACCAATTAAATATTCGCGATTATGAAAGAAATCCTCATGATGACCATTAGGAGAGTAGAAATGCAAAAGTCTATTTACTATATGCAGAGGTCTGAATTTTAACAAAAGGAATTTAAGAATTTTATCTGGAATTTTGTGTGATAACCGTTGTTAAGTGACATCACCAGGGAATGTCGAATAAAATGAAATAGGGGAATTGCAAAGGTATGTGTCTCCTTTTGCAGCGCCAGTAATTTTATGAGTCCGATTAGACTATGCACCGATTGTTGTGAAAACCTTGTTCTATCGTACCTCAGCGAGATTCATGTCGTTTGTATGATCACGTGGCAAAGTGCTGCTTTTTGATTAGTAGTTCTTCCATTGACGGGATTAGCATTGGTGTCGTCGTGCCCAATCATATTTTCCAAAGGTCTTGCCTCGAAAGTCGTGTGTGATATACTTTGACTTCTGTGGTCGTATAATTTAAGTTTCATGTGTTTTCTTGTGCACTAGCACAACTTTACATGCTTCTTAGTTGCGTTAACAGTTTATGGTAACGCATTGGAAATTCTTATACTTTTGATGGCGTCCCAACTTAAAGGGTTTCCATTGTTTATATTGTTGCACGAGTTACGAGGTAGATGATCAAACGAAATAATGTTTGATATCGGAATTATAGATATATGCAAGAGATTCCTGATAAAGAAATCTAGAATTATTATTGACACTTATGTTCGTGATTTATTTTAAATTGTCAATCGTTATGGCTTTTGGAATTCCTTATAGATATACATATCTATATAATCATACATACCATTCATAAGGTCAATGTATTTAACAGATTCATATTTCCAAAAACAAGTCAGATATCAGGTCATGATACTATTTAGGGAAATCTTGTCACTTGTTTGACATATTATATACCCCGTCTTATCCGGTTCTCGCCGGAGAGGTAACCCCGTTATATTCGGACAAACTGGAGAGTCTGCTACACCATACCCAGTCTTGCCGGAGATGAAATTTGTATTTCCCATAAATAGTATTTTTTTTTCAAGATTTTAAAAGTGCCTCTTTTATTAAGGCTTTCATTTAGAATCAAGGAAATTTGTATTCCCATAACATATCTTATTCTAGACCAATTAGTATCAATAAGCAAGAATTAACAGCAATTGTGTTGTTGCTTATTTATCGTACCTTGCAATGTTCTAATCATCATTCTTACGGCATACTAATATCTATCACATTATACTTATATAAGTAATTTGCTCATCTTGGAGCTCATATTAAGGCATCTTTCTTAAGTTCAAGTCTAAATACTATCCTGGGTGCTACCAGAAAATATCAAGTTCCTAACTCTTCGTTTAAACTTAGGTATTTTATTTCAACTCCTAATTGCTTAAACAAGTGGCTCTGATACCACCTTCTGTCACGACCCCCGACCCCACCCTGGACGGAATCGAGAGCCGCGAGCAGCCAAGTGGTACCGATGGTTATTTTGAAAGCATTGCAGCGGAAATTTCATCAGGACCGTGAGTTAGGAAAAATATCAGAGTTTAGAAAACACCGGATTTTATTTATTAAATAGATGGGATAAACCCATGTTTTGAAAGGTAGCTTTATTATGGGATAAACCCGAATACATAGAACAACTTTTCTTAATTTAATTTAATTAATAAATTAAGCCACTTCTGTAAGCCTTTTGGTGCCGTATCCAACTCCTATTCCGATCTACTGTAATTACCTGAAACGCGTTTTAAAAACATTTGGCCAGCAGGAAATACTGGTGAGTTCATTCGTTTTATATAAAATGACACATTGTTATAATCTACAGTATTAAGGGTGATTACAATGTTTTTATCAACCAATTACCCCAAATCGGTATTTGTCACTTGACAGTGTCTGTGACTATGGTCAGATCACCCATTGGCTAACCTGTTGTCCAATGGTGACGGGTATCAAGTAATGTATACAAAACCCCACATACCGGCAGTAATTGAAGATTACAAAGACTTAATCCCTGTAATTATAACTTTGAAAATAAATAGGGTTTTGGAAACAATTTGGTAAAAAGAAGAATGACTCACATTATAAGCATGCAGTATTGATTTAACAAGCTTCTTGATTCTACTCCTTCTGATAATTAAGCATATACTTTATTGTTTTGAACCTTCTGATGATTAAGCATCCATTTTGATTGTAAGAGTGTGGTGTAGAGTTTCGGGTAGTTAAACATTTAGTTTAACCGAGTGGAATACGTATTAGTGTAAAACCACATCAAACCTAACGATGGTCACGAGATCCGAACCTTAACGAAATTCACAAAGTATAGTCTTGTTTAGACAGCACTTTGGCATTCGTTTAACGAAATTCACAAAGTACAACACTTTGGCATCCGTTTAACGAAATTCACAAAGTACAGCACTTTGGCATTCGTTAGTTGGTTCCTGAATCGATCGGACAGAATATCGCATCGGTGATTATTAGTTAGAACACCAACGTATAGAGAGAAGAAGAAAAGAAATGAGCAAGGAAGAATGAAATTCTAGGCTCCTATTTATAGGTAAGGCAGATTCCTTTCTTAGCTAGGAAGTTTTCTTAATTATTAAGTTTCCTTTTATTTATTTAGTTTTTCTTAACTATTAAGTTTTCTTAACTATTAAGTTTACTTAACCATTAAGTTTACTTTAACCATTTAACTAAATAACTTACTTAGCTTAATTAATCTTGATTAGCTTAATTAATCTTGCTTAGCTTAATTAATCTTGCTTAGCTTAATTAATCTTGATTAGCTTAATTAATCTTGCTTAGCTTAATTAATTAATTTTACTTAACTTAATTAATCTTATTTAACTGGTTAATTAATCTTACTTAACCGATTAATTAATCTTAACGGTTTAAATCAAGTAATTTAGCCGATTAATTAAATAACGTAACTAGCTGATTAATTAACTTACTTAGCTTACTTAATTGCTAAGTTTCCTTTCCTGTTAAGTTTCCTTAGCTATTAAGTTTTCTTAACTGCTAAGTTATCTTAATTGCTAAGTTTGATACACTAGTTTAACAGCTTCCTGATTATGAGTTCTAATGCTAGATACAATGGAACTCGTATTAGCGTATTAACCCAATTCAACTTTAACGATAATCACGAGATCAAAACTTACAACGAATGACAAAGTATAGCCGCATACAGGCAGCACTTAAACATCCGTTGGATCAGTCTCAATCGATCGGATAGGGTATCGTACCAGTGATTAGAGTTATTACCCTAATAACGGGCAGAGTTTCGGGATTTAGAAGGTATAATCCCGAGCTACTATTTACTATAATAAAAGCTGAAGGAAAGAAAAGAATTGAGCAGTTTGAAAGGTAGCAGTGATCGAGTTAATACCCTGGATTTGTAGCAGCGTCTTGACACCGAAAAACTCATTTTCAGCAGAATATGACCGTTTTGAGACTGAGATTTCGAACACAGAAGCAAGTCCCATGCACAGGCTACTTATAGCAACATTTTAGGTTTTACGCGGCCCGCGTAAACCTTAACATGAATCTTACGCGGCCCGCGAGGGCCATAAAGGCGGCAGTAGGGTTTGCTGAGTCATCGGTGGTTTTGACACGTGGACGACACGTGTCCCTTAAGCTTATACGGAGACTTTCAAGTTGTCGCGGCCCGCGTAGCCTTACCTTATGGCTTACGCGGCCCGCGTGGAATCCAATTTTCTTGATTTCTTGATTTTTCATGCTCATTAGGGTTTTAGGGGTCCGGGTTTTCACTTACGGGTCGATTTGGGATGTTTTTGCAGGTCCTTACATCCTCCCCACATTGTTTTAAATCTCGTCCTCGAGATTTGGGCTACGATATCTCATTTAGAGTTATGTCATGTTTTAGTCAATAAGAACAGTTCTAAGATGAATACGTGTTTTACAATAATTATGTCATGTTTTAGCCAAACCCGAACCCAACCCAACTCGATCCATACCCGACCCGGGTATTGTCAATACCCGATTTTGTAGAACCCGATCGTACCCGAAGCCGATTCCATACCCGGAACCAGGTATTCAGAAAACTCGATTTGTGGACCACTACTTTAGGGACGACATGTCGTATCTATTAATTTTGGCCTCTATAGCTCCTTTATAGGCCACAAAAGTCATCCCAACGAACTTAAAGACATTTTAATAAATGTTGTTTAGTTGTAACTAGTGCGTTACCACCCGCGCTTTGCGGCAGGCTCGAACCATAGATAAAAAAAGCAATCACGCGGGACATCTTACAAAACTGTAAAAACACACGTCATGGTGGTATATTTGAAAGTCACAAAAAGTTATCAGGTCATTCCGTGATGGTAGCAACACTCACTATAACCATATAAACGAATACATGCCGCGGGTTCAGAACATGAATAAAATAACGTACTTACGACGGTAGATACGAAAATTAGAAAACATTAACTTGAGAAAAAAAAACGAAAAATAAATGACAACAAATAAGTAAATGGAAAAAAGCACCTAAAAGTTTAGGGTCTAAATAGTAATTGCATTAAAGTGTAAAGGAAAAAAACTAAAGTTGAGGGTTGAAAATGAAAAACGTTTATTAAAATTAAGGGACTAAACATGTTGTTACTAAAGTTGAGGCTATATGATAAACTTACTAAAAATTAGTGGATGTAAATGAAAATTCTATTAAATGACAAAAAATAAAAATAATTTTAACTATATGTTTTAGTATATATTTATGATGTCATGTAAAATGAGTTGTTATAACTCACTGTGGGTTCATGCATCTGTCACAACCTACCATGACAAGGCCCATCAACGCCCAATAGCGTAGATGAATCACACATGGATCATGAGGCCCAATATAAATTGTTATAAATTATGACCCAATGTCTATTTCTGTATTCAAAACAACTCACCAATACATAGTAATCAAAACGCAATAGTGTGAAGGTATCATACACATTTATCAAGAGGCCCAATTGCCGAAAGGATATGTAATGGCCCATTATGGGTTTATATAGCCAAGACAACCCACCAACACATAACATGGCCCATCAAGACTTGTTTAAAAGTTCAAGATCCGCCAATGATACTAATTAATACTCGCGACTGATTTATGTAGATGACGAGTCACTTACCTATGGACTCGATTGATTCTTTCAATGGTTGTGAGAAATAAAGTAGCTCACATTTCTTTTTGTTCAGGTGGAATAACCGTGATCCAAGAAGACCCATCTGCTTGTCACAAATTCTAGCTTCTTTAAGTGAGCAACTCCCCGAACGTAACGAGTTCTTTAATATTTTCGAAGACGAATTTAAAAACATTGGATAACCTTATTTAATTTAATTTAATTTTATTTTATTTTGTAGGATTTCAATATCTTTCTTATTTTTTAATTATTGACAATTGTATTTAGAAACTCTTCCCTTTTTTGGAGGTGCTATATGACTTTCCGTATATTCTTTTAGTTTAATAGGCATTTAAACACCCATCTAGAACATGATGACAACTAAAATTTTTAGTATTCTTCTGTAGGGTGGGGATCAAATAAGAAGTTTATATTCGCTAGGAAGTATAGGAAGCAATCTTAGCCGTTCATCTGTTATTTTTAAAATTTTGGACGCGTGGGCTTTTTCGTCATTTTACATTATCGTATCTTCTTTCTAATACTATACTAGATTTTGTTACCTCTTCTCTTAGTTCATCAATTTGATAACAGAATTGAGATTCCTTGACCCTAAATCGCAATCGATCGCAAATTCACCTTTTTTTCAAGCAATAATCTTGTTTCGTTCGTCAATTCGATAACGTCAATGTCTTCTGCAGACTCTGTTGGTAACTTTAGCTTCAATTTTGAGTAACTTTTTGTTATTTTGCCGAAACTCAATCTTTTACGTTTTATAATTCGTCTTTCTGTTATTAATATTTGATTTTTCATATGTTTAATTGTTATTGTTGTATAATTTAACTTAATTTGTTCGTTTTGTTTTTCATCAGTTGTTGCGTTTTAATGAACTTGTTGTGTTTTATGATTTTATTCACATTATATGCATACAGACTTTAAATTCGTAATTGTTCTAATATAAAGCACATAACTGTCATTGATGTACAATTTAACAGTTTTATTTTGTTTTATACATTGTTTTGTTTGTTTATTTATCATTTGTTGCATTTTACTGAACTTATTGCGTTTTATGCTTTAACCACATTAGATGATATACATACTTTAAAGGTTCATATTTTTTCAATTTTGAATAACATATTTTGAGATTTAACACTAAAAACATGATTATATAAGAGGTATTGCGTTTTATAATTATTTGTTAATTGTTTCAGATCACATTTCCAAATGGGAGGAACGTGTATGCTTAAACAGTGGAAGAAAGTTTTACAAACCTAAAGTCAGTGGATCCATTAGACCTTCTGTTGGAATGTTTTTTAAATCATTTGATGAGGCTTTTGCGTTTTATCAGAGATATGCACCTGTTGCAGGTTTTTATGCAAGAAAAAATACCTCTTGGAAAAATGGTGGTGGTTTAGTAAAAATAAGATATATTGTCTGCTCAAAAGAAGGATTTCATGTTAGCAAAGAAATAGATTCTGGTTCAGTTGATGAGAATAGTAAAAAGATTGTTAGAGGTAATAGAGGTTCAAAAAGAGTTTGATGCAATGCTCATCTGAAATTAATATTAGAGAACAATAATATGTTTAAAATCTACTACTTTGAAGAAAAACATAATCATATCTTTGTTGAAGATGAAGATATTCCTTTCTTGCCTGCTGCCAGAAGTATTGATTATGTTAAAGAAAGTTTTATATCTGGATTGTCTGCAATCAATATTGGACCTGTTAAAACATTCAATATTATGAAAACAATGTATGGTGGTTTTGGTGAAGTTGGTGCTAGTAAAGTTGATTGTAAGAACTATAGAAGGGATTTGAATCTTTACATAGGAGAGTATGATGCAGAAATGGTAGTTAGGCGTCTTATTAGGAAGAAAGAATGTTCTCCTGGTTTCACATGTGATTATGTTATTGGTGATGATAGAAGATCGAAAGGACTTTTCTGGGCTAATGAGCAATCAAAAACAAATTATACAGTATTTGGTGACATAGTAGGTTTTGATGCTACTTATAAATCAAATAAGTAAGTTTTTTTCATTTATTGTGTTATATATCCTATTGCGTTATATATTCCTGTGTTATATATCCTATTGCGTTATATATTCCTGATTTGGTTTTTGTACCATTTACTGGGATTGATAATCATTTTAGGAATGTCACATTTGGTGGTGCATTACTTGGTTCTGAGACTGCAGATTCTTATCGATGGCTTTTAAGGTGCTTTGTTAATGCTTTTGGAAATGAGCCTAAAGTTGTTGTTACTGATCAAGATGCTGCAATGAAGAGAGCTATTAAGGATGTTCTTTCAAGAAGTAGACATAGGTTATGTATGTGGCATATATGGGAGAAATTGAAGATAAAGGTATTAAACTGCGTTTTATGATCTATTAAACTGCAATTTTTATATAGGTTTTTTTGTTGGATTTTATGTATTATACAATAAGATCCCCAAACATTTTTATCAATTTAATTGCGTTTTAATATAACAATACAATTGCGTTTTATCAATAATGTATTAGTTTTATTATTTTCATGATATTGCGTTTTATTAGAAGAATAAATGAAAACATGTTATGATATTATAAACTGCAACTTTTTATATAATTTAAATTATTGCGTTTTATGTTTATTAATTTTATTGCTTTTTATACAGGTTGGTGCTGTTTTGTCATCCAACATTGAGTTTAATACAAGAATAACTCGTGTTGTTTGGAATGATACTATTATTCCAGAAGATTTTGAAACTGAGTGGCATTCAATAATGTCTACTTTTGGATTGGAAAATCATGAATGGTTAAAAGATATGTACGATCTTCGATTTGATTGGATACCCTCTTATTACCATGGAGAGAATTTGGCTGGTCTTATGCGTACTACGTCTAGATGTGAAAGCGAGAATTACTTCTTTGGTCAGTTTTGTAATCCAAGATGTACACTTGTTGAATTTTCACTCATTTTGAGACTGCAGTGGATTTTCAAAGGCATGAGCATAGGAGGAATGATCACGATACAAGGTGTATTCAGTCTAAGACCTGGAGTGACTTTGTATTAGAGAAACAAGCATCAGAAATATATACCAAAACATTTTTTAAAGATATTCAGATTGAAATTGATGCTGCCATTACAAAGTGTATGTAAAAGTCTCATTATACTGTGGGTGATGTTCAATATTATGAAATAAAGGATTTCAAACAGCCATGCACATCTTTATTCAAGGTAATTTTTAAATTAATATTGTTTTAAACATCTATTGCATTTTATTTTTTCCACCATTTGTTGCGTTTTATCATTTAGTTTATTGCGTTTTAACATTATATGATCGTATACTTAATTTCTTTATTATATTTATTATTCATTGCGTTTTATATTAAATTTCACTAATTTTATATAGTTTTTTAATTTTATTTACAAGTTCAATACAGTAAACAACAAGATGGTTTAAGTATAAGTTGTACTTGCAAACAGTTTGAACAATTTGGTATATTGTGCCGGCATATATTTTATGTTCTATGGTATGATGATATAACTGAGTTTCCTAGAAGATATGTTCTTAGAAGATGGATAAGAGATGTTGTTTCGAATGGCTCAATTCATTGCAATATTCGGTTTGATGAAATTGGTAGGAATAGTGAAATTGATAAAGTTTTTAGAGAAATCGTTGTAGCAAATGAATATGTGGTTAATAGGTTGGTTGGGGATTTAGATGAGATGTGTCGTTACAAAGATCATATTAAAGGTTATATTGATAAAGCGGATGAGGTTATGGTTGCTGCGCCGCCTCCTAGTCGCAAAGATAGGTTTGCTGATATTGGAGGGAACTTAGAAAAGTCTGATTCTATGATTCGTGTCCCGATAAAAATAAGGACAAAAGGATGCGGTGTACAAAAAAGGATTAAGTCTAACCGTGAGATTGCAATTCAGAAATCATAAAAGATCCAGAAATCGTGCCGTGTATGTGGTGGAAAAGGACATAACAGTCGCACATGTAAAGAGAAGGTTTCTTCTAATGCTATAGGTTCTAGCAATACAATGTAAGTATGTATAAAAATTCTGATAAGAATAAAAAGAAAAAAATTTTTATTGCGTTTTATGATGTATAGGTTTCAGCTCTTTTTGTTATTGCGCTTTGTGATATCCTACATAAATATCAGCTATTTTTGGTTAATTGCGTTTTATGATAACAACAATCTATTGTTATTGCGTTTTATACATACAACATTATAATGCAAATGGAATTTTTTGATTATTGTGTTTTATGATAACACATATCAAATTAAAAAATGAACAGCAAGTGGATATCTTAAATATTGCGTTTTATAGATGATGAAAGTTTAAAACAAAGATAATGTTTACAAACCACAAAATTAAATAAAAATTACAAGCAAGATCAGCATCATGGATCAAAGTTTGTTTCTTCTTCAGATGAGTACCCTTAGCTTCCATTAGGGATTTCCTCATCACATTCAGATTCCGTCCAAAGTTCAACCTGTGAGACACGTTAGTCAAGTTTTAAATTTATAAAACACGATATTTTACTAACACCAAACACACATATGGGCAAGTGCACCCATCGTGAGCGTAGTATAGTGTTGGCAAGATACCGAGGTCGTCCAAGGACACAAGAGCTTTTAGTACCGGTTTATCCTCAACGTCTAATCAAATCAAAAATTTAGAAAAAGGTTTTAAACTAGAAAAATAAAAACTAACTAAAATGCTGAAAAATAAAATAAAAGTAAAAAACAGATAGACAAGATGAATCACTTGGCTCCGACTCGTGTTTAGTGTAACCTTTGATTATTTCCGCACTTTTTCACTTTTTAAGAGATTATCTTAGTTATTGTAGTAGGCCCCTCTTTTGAAGGTGACGTTACCCTCAACCCAGTAGTTTGAGTCAGCAAGGATACAATCCTAAAGGGTCGGATTATTGAAAGATAATTAATTAAGTTATTAATGCATATTATGGTAGGCCCCTCTTTTGAAGGTGACGTTACCCTCGGCTAAGTAGTCCGAGTCAGCAGGGATACAGTCCTAAGTAGCCGGGTTAAAGTATTAATAGTAGCTTACATATGAGGGGATCAAAGAGTTTGGACCCCCGCCATCCAATACCGGTGGGTATTGAAGGAGGTCCTACTAAATTTGACCCAGGTCCTTGCAGGATCTATACACTAAACAAGGCAAGACTCTTACCAAACCGTTCCCTTAACCCCCGACCAGGTAGCCAACATATCTCCATATAGACCGTGGAGATATGAATGGTGAAAATCTTTTATTTTATATAGACAGTAAAATAATGCCAAGACACCACGGACAAACGATAAGGAAGAATCACCTTCAATATAAGAAACTAGTTATTAAAGTCATTAATACATAACCAAGTAAAAAGTGCGAAAAGATTAAAAATAAAAAGTATTACACTAGACACTTGTCTTCACCAAGTGATGTAAGAGACTTAGGCAAACATGGCCTTTGATTGTCAAGAACTCTTACGATCAATCTTGGATCCCGAGACGACTCACACACTCTATGATGGACAATGGATGATGGTGGTGGATGATGGTGTTGTGATGGTGATGGGTGGTGGGTGAAGTGTGAGAGAGGTGGTGTGCCAAGGGATGGTTTGCAAATGAGCCAAGCACCTCTATTTATAGCCTGAACAGTAGCTCGGGCACGACCCCGTGTCCATCCTCCTTCTCTTTCTTCATTTATTGCAGTTTGTCTGCATTAGTTGACCACGCCCCCGTGTCCGCTGGGCACGACCCCGTGTGCAGAAGCATATCTGTACTATCAAGATTTCCTCAGATTCTGCGAATCTTAGAGTTGACCACGGCCCCGTGTCCGCTGGGCACGCCCCCGTGGTAGGTGATAGAAGCTTCTACAGCTTTGTCTTTTTTGCTGACACTTGGGCACGCCCCCGTGCTCACTGAGCACGGGGCGTGTTCAGCCTTCTGTTCTCTTGTTTTTGCTTGGGAAGATGCTGTCGGGGGGTCGGGCATGCCACGTTTGTTCCTTTTCTTGTATTTATGTTAGATTTAGCCGCCTTTTTGCTTCTTTTGTTCATTTGAGCTCATTTATTCCTGAAAATACAAAAGGAAGACAAAAACGCACTTTTTCCAACATTAGTACTAATAAAGGGTTAGTTTTATGCCACAATTGATGTAATTTATATGTTGCATTTTGTGCACATCAAATACCCCCACACTTGAATCTTTGCTTGTCCTCAAGCAAAACTCTTTATAATGTGGCTTTACACTCCCAAATGGAATGGGTAGAAGAGAAGGTTTTTGGGCTTGTCATAGAGTGTCGGGATTTCCAAGATTCTTTATTATGTTCTATTTTTATTTACTTACAATCCTATTCGTCATGATTTATTTAAAACATTACATAAGATAAATTACTTATTAGGGCATAACATGCCTTTTTAAAATTCCACTTATATACAAGTTCACATACCTCACGGGGATCACTCAACACTCGGCCGAAGATGTATTTTAGTGAATCACTCGAGAGCGGCATGGAACTTACTCCTAGCATAGGTTTGCCAAGCAATCAATCCTCCTCCTTTTTAACTATATACATTTGTAAATATAAAGAGGACTTTTGGGTGAAGGGTTAGGCTTGGGTTAAAGGTAAGTGGTTGGGTTAGTGGTTAGTAAAAGGGCGAAAGACGTAAAAAGTGTCGGTTTTCGTAAGACTTTTTATTTTATTTTATTTTTTTTATTTTTTTTGAAATTTATTTTGATGAAGCCATTATTCAAACCAAGTTATTTTTGATAAACTTGTTTGTTTATTTTTCTTTTGCTTCATCATCAACATTTTTTTTTTCAAAAGTCATAAGAAAAAAAAACCGACCTTGATACTAAAACAAAGGGTTAAAAATAAAAAGGTTTTGGTGGGTGAAAGGGTGTTTGGTTTGAGTTATGAAATGAAGAGGTTTAGGCTCAAAGGGGTTAACTAGGGGGATTTTGGGTAGGTGGTAAAAAAAAATTAATGGTGTAGAAATAAAAAAGGGTTAGTCCTAATGCCTCCATTATTTACTTACTCGGGTTTAAGTTGGTAAGGACCGGGAATGTATCATCGTTGAAAGTTCTAGAGTTGTAGGAACCAAGCGGCTATTCACACAAGAAACGAAAAATGAGCATTTAGTTTAAAGATATGTATTTGTATGCTCAATAAAGGCTCAAAACTCACTTTTGTGGGAATGGGTTTTTATGTGATCAAGTATATATAATCAAATTTTAACTAAGCTTGCCATGCCGTTTCATAATTTTCTTATGTTGCTTCTTTTTATCACGACGCTATCGGTTGTAAATTTGTAAAAATATAACCTTTTAGAATTTGAAATTCCCAAGTTAAATCTAGACAAGTAAAAAAAAAATGAAAAGTTTTTGAAAAAAATTGGGGTGATTAGCGGTTCCAATAGAATTTTGTGTAAGGCTTGTAATTAGGACTTGCAAGATTCAAGGTTTTAGCATCCCCCCACACTTAAATTACACATTGTGCTCAATGTGTCCCAAAAATAAGTTTTTAGGTTGATTGAATGTGTAAAAAGTTGTGAAAAAGCAAAATTTTATGTTACTGGGCGTCTGGACACGGCCCCGTGGTGACCGGGCACGGCCCCGTGTTCAGATCGCCAGTAACAAAAGTTTGTAAAAAGAAACAGAAGCCTGGGCATGGGGGCGTGTTCAGTGAGCACGCCCCGTGTCCAGTTACCTGAACTGGACATTTTCTGCAGATTGTGCAGCACGGGGCCGTGTTGGGTGGGCACGGCCCGTGCTTAACTTGCTGTAATGAAGAAAATTTTGTCGGATGGCCCTGTTTTTATGCATGGGGTGCTGGTTCAAGTTTCCCTTGTTATCCTTCACCATCCCGAGTGTGTTTTATCCATTACAACATCATCCAAACACCAATTTAATTAAAACCATCATTCCATTAATAGAGAGAATTACATAATAGTCCTAGAAAATGGAAAATAAAGTAGAAAAATAAAAGTTAATGGTCCTAAATTAGATAGGTCAAGTTATACGTAAAATCATCCTAAAGAGCTCTACTTCTACGATAAGAACCAAAATTCCGGAAATAGTTTTTCCGGTATCTAAAAGCTTTGTAGAACTCCGAGCCGAGCGGTGTTCCCTAGATGTTGCTAGAGCCATTCTTCTATCTCTCTCAGGAGGAAGGAGGCGGCTTCATTTTCCTCAACATCTTGTGGAGGGGTAGTAACACCAATCGGAACCCCTTGTAGTATGTCTCGAGGGGGTTCCGAATGCATGGCGTACCATTCGGCCGGAATGATGACTTCCGGTACCACATTCCATGCCCTTTGGGTGATAATTGGTACCAAAGGAGGAGAGGCGAGGATGTTCAACCTTTGGTGCAAAAGGTTGACTTCTCGGAGACATCCTTCTAATCCCACCGTCAAATGATTAATACGGTCGACCAATGTGTCTTCCACCCCCGTTATCTCATCAATGGCTTCTCTCAAGGCGTAAACGTAGTTTACAAGAGAATCTGCAACCGTTGATGACCTGCTCCCTTGTCGGTTGTTTCTGGAGTGCAACGAAGATGTTTCGCTAGATCTGCTCGCCATTCTGAGAAAACATACCGAAAAGAGTTCAACTTTATGGGACCAGTACCTCGGACACGGCCCCGTGTTCAATGAACACGGCCCCGTGTTCAGGTGTCTGCAGATTTTAGGAACAGGGAATCTTGGAGTTTTAATTTGTTTTTGTGTTTTCTAAAACGTTTTTAAGCAGAAACAACTTAAAACATTGTTGTAGAACTTATTTTTAACAAGATTCCATGAATAAAAATCTAACAAACACCTCAACAAAGCTTGAAATTATGGAGGTCTCAAGCTTTAATGGAAGTATAAGGAAAAATTGAAGAAGATAATAGAGGATAAAAGAGGAAAGGACAAGAAGGTTGTTGAGAAACTTCTTTTAGAAAATACCTAGGATGGTATGTGAGAAGATTCCCCAAATCTCTGTCCCTGGAATGGTTCAAATGTGCAGGATTCTTGGTTGCATTTATAGAAAACGACAGCACGCTGCACACGGCCCCGTGTCGGCTGGACACTGCCCCGTGTGCAGGCAGGATCCTGACACATTTTGTCCGTATTCTGACACGAAATCAGACGAAATCTTTTGGTGGGCACGGGGGCGTGTTGACCTGGACACGGCCTCGTGTCTAGAGGCTGTTTTATGAAGTTCGTCTATTTTTAAGGAACTTTTCCGGATCGGGCGGTTCCTTACTGGATGGAACAACCCCAAAGTGCCTAAGATACCTTAATTGCTCTAGATTAAGACGAGAACGCAAGAGGTTGTCGGTGAGGGTGATTCCTATGCTATATGTAGGTGGACAAGTCCAACCCTTTCCCAGGCTCTCGTTAAAGTAGGTGTATGCCGAATCGCTCAGGTCTATGTATGCACAGAACGAAGTCGGTGGGGAGTCGTTCACGGCACAATCGACACAGGGACGACTATCGCTCAAGTCCTCGCTAGAGTTAGAGGTAACATCGGGAACAACGAAGTTGTTTTCATTTGAATGCGATCCCAACAATTCTTCTTGGTTACCTTGAGATAAATTATGGAAATCCATCCTAAGTTCTTTTAACCAATTAAGAATTAGATCTTCCAATTGAAATAGTTCATCAAGAAGCATTTCTCCTAGAAGATCCGGTTGAAAGCATTCGAGGGAGAGATATGGATTATTTTTACTTTCGCCCCTCTTAAGGATACAGGAAAACGATGGGTCTATATAGTGGGGCTTATAATTTAGAAAATAACATTCTAATTCTTTATGAGAGCCACCACATAATTGACACCACGTACCATAAGAGTGCCGAAAGTAAAAATTATCATTATCACTCATGTTTGTGTCAGAAATTACCAACCGTCGGGATCTTACGGTTCTGTTTTCAGTAACTGAAACTTGGGCACGGGGCGTGTTTAGTAGGCATGGCCCCGTGTTCAGCTTACTTTCTGACTTAAAACAGGATTGCCAGTTCCAATGATTGGGCACGGGGCGTGTTCAGCGGGTACGACCCGTGCTGAGTTCTGCAGAAGTTGAAAAATTAAGAAAATCCTAAAAAAAAATAGAAAAATAAGAAAAAACGATTAGGCCGCTGATTCCTAACTTTCTTAAAATCCTTGTGTCCCCGACAACGGCGCCAAAAACTTGATGTGCGTGCGGTGTGATATATATCTAAGTATATTTTAAGCCCTTTTTAGACGGTAGTCAAGTTTTAAATTTATAAAACACGATATTTTACTAACACCAAACACACATATGGGCAAGTGCACCCATCGTGAGCATAGTATAGTGTTGGCAAGATACCGAGGTCGTCCAATGACACAAGAGCTTTTAGTACCGGTTTATCCTCAACGTCTAATCAAATCAAAAATTTAGAAAAATGTTTTAAACTAGAAAAATAAAAACTAACTAAAATGCTGAAAAATAAAATAAAAGTAAAAACAGATAGACAAGATGAAACACTTGGCTCCGACTCGTGTTTAGTGTAACCTTTGATTATTTCCGCACTTTTGCACTTTTTAAGAGATTATCTTAGTTATTGTAGTAGGCCCCTCTTTTGAAGGTGACGTTACCCTCAACCCAGTAGTTTGAGTCAGCAATGATACAATCCTAAAGGGTCGGATTATTGAAAGATAATTAATTAAGTTATTAATGCATATTATGTTAGGCCCCTCTTTTGAAGGTGACGTTACCCTCGGCTAAGTAGTCTGAGTCAGCAGGGATACAGTCCTAAGTAGCCGGGTTAAAGTATTAATAGTAGCTTACATATGAGGGGATCAAAGAGTTTGGACCCCCGCCATCCAATACCGGTGGGTATTGAAGGAGATCCTACTAAATTTGACCCAGGTCCTTGCAGGATCTATACATTGAACAAGGCAAGACTCTTACCAAACCGTTCCCTTAACCCCCGACCAGGTAGCCAACATATCTCCATATAGACCGTGGAGATATGAATGGTGAAAATCTTTTATTTTATATAGACAGTAAAATAATGCCAAGACACCACGGACAAACGATAAGGAAAAATCATCTTCAATATAAGAAACTAGTTATTAAAGTCATTAATACATAACCAAGTAAAAAATGCGAAAAGATTAAAAATAAAAAGTATTACAGTAGACACTTGTCTTCACCAAGTGATGTAAGAGACTTAGGCAAACATGGCCTTTGATTGTCAAGAACTCTTACGATCAATCTTGGATCCCGAGACGACTCACACACTCTATGATGGACAATGGATGATGGTGGTGGATGATGGTGTTGTGATGGTGATGGGTGGTGGGTGAAGTGTGAGAGAGGTGGTGTGCCAAGGGATGGTTTGCAAATGAGCCAAGCACCTCTATTTATAGCCTGAACAGTAGCTCGGGTACGACCCCGTGTCCATTGGGCACGGCCCCGTGTCCATTGGGCACGGCCCCGTGTCCATCCTCCTTCTCTTTCTTCATTTATTGCAGTTTGTCTGCATTAGTTGACCACGCCCCCGTGTCCGCTGGGCACGCCGCCGTGTGCAGAAGCATATCTGTACTATCAAGATTTCCCCAGATTCTGCGAATCTTAGAGTTGACCACGGCCCCGTGTCCGCTGGGCATGCCCCCGTGGTGGGTGATAGAAGCTTCTACAGCTTTGTCTTTTCTGCTGACACTTGGGCACGCCCCCGTGCTCACTGAGCACGGGGCGTGTTCAGCCTTCTGTTCTCTTGTTTTTGCTTGGGAAGATGCTGTCGGGGGGTCGGGCATGCCACGTTTGTTCCTTTTCTTGTATTTATGTCAGATTTAGCCGCCTTTTTGCTTCTTTTGTTCATTTGAGCTCATTTATTCCTGAAAATACAAAAGGAAGACAAAAACGCACTTTGTCCAACATTAGTACTAAAAAAGGGTTAGTTTTATGCCACAATTGATGTAATTTATATGTTTCATTTTGTGCACATCAAATACCCCCACACTTGAATCTTTGCTTGTCCTCAAGCAAAACTCTTTATAATGTGGCTTTACACTCCCAAATGGAATGGGTAGAAGAGAAGGTTTTTGGGCTTGTCATAGAGTGTTGGGATTTCCAAGATTCTTTATTATGTTCTATTTTTATTTACTTACAATCCTATTCGTCATGATTTATTTAAAACATTACATAAGATAAATTACATATTAGGGCATAACATGCCTTTTTAAAATTCCACTTATATACAAGTTCACATACCTCACGGGGATCACTCAACACTCGGTCGAAGATGTATATTAGTGAATCACTCGAGAGCGGGATGGAACTTACTCCTACCATAGGCTTGCCAAGCAATCAATCCTCCTCCTTTTTAACTATATACCTTTGTAAATATCAAGAGGACTTTTGGGTGAAGGGTTAGGCTTGGGTTAAAGGTAGGTGGTTGGGTTAGTGGTTAGTAAAAGGGCGAAAGACGTAAAAAGCGTCGGTTTTCGTAAGACTTTTTATTTTATTTTATTTTTATTTTTTTTTGAAATTTATCTTGATGAAGCCATTATTCAAACCAAGTTATTTTTGATAAACTTGTTTGTTTATTTTTCTTAGAGTTGACCACGGCCCCGTGTCCACTGGGCACGCCCCCGTGGTGGGTGATAGAAGCTTCTACAGCTTTGTCTTTTCTGCTGACACTTGGGCACGCCCCCGGGCTCACTGAGCACAGGGCGTGTTCAGCCTTCTGTTCTCTTGTTTTTGCTTGGGAAGATGCTGTCGGGGGGTCGGGCATGCCACGTTTGTTCCTTTTCTTGTATTTATGTCATATTTAGCCGCCTTTTTGCTTCTTTTGTTCATTTGAGCTCATTTATTCCTGAAAATACAAAAGGAAGACAAAAACGCACTTTTTCCAACATTAGTACTAAAAAGGGTTAGTTTTATGCCATAATTGATGTAATTTATATGTTGCATTTTGTGCACATCATGTTGTTTGTGAATAAATTAAGAATTGTTAGGTTGATAACCTGTTGTAGAAGACTTTCGTCGACATGTCCTTCGTCGCCCAAGAAGCTCACGACGAATCATGTCTTTCGTCACCCTTGGGCTGACGAAATATATCTTTCGTCATGGCCTTCGGCCCAAATCCATGTATGGCCCAGTACGAGCCCAAGAGCTATAAGTATTCTTTTGTGACTTAACTATTTTAGAAAACAACAAACCCTAAACCTATCTAAGCTCGACGGCAGCCTACACGCGATTGAAGTCTTCCTCTTTCTAGCTTGCACGATGACTCCTTCTTCTTGTACTCGGTTAGTATGTTACTTATGGATTTAACCTATATTCCTTGATGTCTTGTTTATGTGTATATCTTGCTTATGCATATGTCTGGTTATGTGTATGTGTATCGGCAATATGGGCCGGGTTTCGTGGTATGATTAGATTGACTTAATTGATTGAACGATAGGATATGAATGGCTAGATTAGTATGGTCCTAGAAGTCATAACCGGTGGGCTGTATTGATGTCAGTTATCATGGAATTAGAGATTAACTAGGACGAGTAATGGGTATTTTGAGGATCTGTGACTGCGTATATATTTCTGTTAGCATGAAGGGCCTTGCCTATAATCTGAATATGTATAAAATTGGGTTCATGATGAATAGATCATAACAAGTAACTGTTGAACTTTAAAATGTGGTAGCATATTTAGTGATAGTGATGATTAGGGTTTCTGTGAGTGCAAGATGAACTGGTATTGTGACGAAACTTCATGATGACGAAACATAGTGTTTCGCCACCTTCTTGCCGACGAAACATAGTGTTTCGCCACCTTCACCTCCACGAAGAAAGACCATGTTTCGTCACAACCTTGTCACGACGAAAGATCTATGGATCGAGTGATTGATGTTATTTTACGGTCCAATTGAAAACAAGTTGATATTAATCAGTTTGTCGGCCATTATAAAATAGAGGTCCACTTAAAATTCCTTTAATATTGATCTGCATGTGAAGTTTTAAAAGGTATCGGCTCAGTGAGATTGAAATTAGCAATTGCGTGTGATCATTATAAATTGTCGGTCGGCTTTAATTTCCAATATCTGATCACATAAGTGTCGGTCCAATAGAAATTAAAAGAGTCATTGTTAATTGTCAACAGTCATCGATCTAATACAATTGTTTCATTCAAGATTTGCATGTGATTGTTTGGCCCAATAAAGCTGTTTCAAGTGTTTCAATTTCAATTCAAGATAAGGGACAGTTTTGAGGAGGTAGTAGTATTAGGGGTGGTGATTTGGGCATTACATGTTAATCGGGCCACTTTAGCAAACAGATCATGCCTGCACTTAATATTGGGCCGCTCTCTAGTGGGCCACACATGTAATGAACTGTTTCATCTTTGTGAACTTGCATATTACTTGAACGAGAATTGGGCTGTTGATATGAGTTATTGTGAAACACGAGCATGTGATGTGAACTTTGCACGAGACCTGAATGATTGTACGTACTGTCAAGGATCAATGTGATATGTGAACTCTTGTTACAACTTGTATAATGATGTGTGGTTATGTGTCCGCTGTTTGTGTAATGTGAATGTGGAATACATGAATTATGTGCATATAATCTGATTACCATTGGTAACTATGTTAGGATTTGGTTGACCAACTGTAAACGTAAACAAGTAACTAGTCTTACCGAGCAAACCAAAGGTAAGTTCATTTCTCTTGAGCATGCGTCCCGGTGGTTGGGACAGTCATCGGGTATCCCGGAGAGGGATAGGTTTTTGGGTAAATCAACTGGGTATTCCGGAGAGGAATACGTCTTGCGGGTAAAACTGGTATGTTGGATAATACACTCGTCCTATCACTCTTAAGTCCCATCCTTTTGTTACCGGAGAGGTAACGGGGTATTAGTTGGTAGCGCTACTTAGGTTTGGCACCCTCACCCCGTACCGGAGAGGACGGGTGTGAACTAATGACCCAGTCATGCCCAGTGCTTTGATAGGAGCACTGGGGAACGGGTAAAACATAAATCAGGAGTCGTCTTGTATCCGAGGTATGATCAACATTGTAATTAATGAACGTAACAACACACTTGGTAATTAACGTTTTCGTAAAACTATGAACTCACCAGCGTTGTCTGATACACGTGTGTGCATGCTCGCAGGTTATAGGTATGTGTGGATGTGAAACTTGCTGTCTGGGATGCTGGAGTGGTCATGGGTCGAGATACATGGAATCACGAGACGAGTTTAATGGTTATCATACTTATGGATTAAGAAACACTTAACTTATGATTTATGCTTCCGCTGAATACGATGATTTGTAATTACTGTTTTGTAACACTGTAAGTTAATGAATGAAAGTTTATTTAAAGAAAGTTTATTTAAAGATCTTGTATGAGTTCAATGTGATTGGTGGCTAGATCCTGGTACGTCACACGCCCCGCGGTGTTTCCCCATGTGGTATTTTGGGGGTGTGACAATTATATTTTTAGTTTTTTCTTTGAATTGATTGTTCAATCATACAGTATTTTATCAGGAATCCAAAAGGCTTTTTAAGGCTGTTTGTCTTATCAATTTCTTTTGTCATTAAGCTGTCAGTTTTTATTTTGTCTTATCATTTCCTCATTTATTATTATTTTATTTTATAACATTGCGTTTTAGAAAGAGTATAAAATAGTAGTTTTTTGATTGTCATTATTGTCATTAAGCCTTTATTTTTTTTTGCGTTATAAAAACAGTAAAAAACATTTATTGTGTTATAAAGATGTATTGCGTTATATGTTTGTACATGAATAATTAGGAAACAGTTTGTATTGCGTTTTAGAATAAATAACTTAAGTCAAACAACAAATAAAGAGACAATGTTGACTTATAGCATATTATTAAAATGTTGCGTTTTATAATATGACAAAAAGAAAACAAGTGTATAAAATAAAATATTGCCTTTTAGCATAATAGCATTTCAATATATATGTACCCTTTCTTTTAAACATATTATTTAAAATTTTTATTGATAAATTGTATAAATTTTAAAAATATCAATCGAATCTTGAAGCATTGCGTTATATGACAATACATGAAAAATAAAGACATTGCATTGCGTTTTAAAATAACAAACAATAAATAGCATTTGTAACTCTAATTATATGTTTTAAACAAAATATACCAACAAAATATTGCGTTATATGATAAATTTGAATAAAAGACAAAATATTGCGTTTTATAATAAGTAGCATTTCTAAATCAAAGTAAACCAGCAAGAACAAGCCTCTCTTTAATCCTCTCTAAACTAGTGTCATAAGAATGTTTTTTTAAGTCTTGCACTGAGGTTGTGAAACTTCTTTGAATCCTCAATAACAAAATCTTTGCGTTCGTTGATATCGTGCAATAACATCTTTGTGATAAACTTTCTTCTTAAATCTTCAAGTTGTGCGTTCTGCTTGGTCATATGTGTTTTACCCTTGTTGATAATTGCAGGTTCTTCATATTCCTCATGAAACCCATAATCCCATTTTTCGACTTCTTCACCGTTATAACATTCCATATGACGCATACAGAATATACCACAGTCAATGCCGTTATCTTTTGTCCTCCATTTCATCTCCATTCTAACAGGTTTTATGCCCTTTATATCATCTGCATTTTCATAACCAACAGATTTGAGGTAACCTGCTAAAGCATTCATCTACAGAAAAAAAAAAACAAAAAGATTAGGTGGTTTATATTGTGTTTTAAAAGCATAAGTTGGAAAACTTACTGTCTTTAAAGACACATCACCATATTTTTGTTTATTTGTGACCGCTTTCGCACTGTTGTCAATGATGAATATTTGTTTATCTTCAAGATTGAATGAGATCACATAGAAATGCTCTACATGGAGAATCAGGACAAGGATAATTTTAAAATCGTTTATGCTTTTTAAGTTTGCACCTTGAAGAATTTTTTCTATGTTCTCTGTGAACTCTTCTATCATTTTTTCTTTCTTTTCATTCAATGATAAAGCCTACATAACAATAAACAAATTAAATTATTAATTGCGTTTTATGAAGGTAATAAAACATACAGTTGAGTTTTATAAAACTTCATTCAAACAAATTAGACATTGCGTTTTATGAAAGAAATAAAACTAACAATTGCGTTTTATATAACTTTATTCAATCAAACTTCATTAAACATATATTATTTGTATAAAACAGACAAATTGCGTATTATAGATATTTCCAGCATTCGAATAGTCAGAAAAATCTTGGAGTTTTGTTGTCTTTTGATCTTCTTCATTCAAAATATATGCCCAACAATTGATTACTTCTCCTATTATTTCCAACCCTGACCTCATTGTTTCTGCAGCATATCTCGACAGAAATACATGATCTTTAATTTCAAAGAGAGTGTCTCTGCAAAAAAAAAAAAAATTAAATTATAATATTTTGATTTTTTTGTTTTGTGTTAGTGTATATAAATGATTTTGTACGTTATTTCTCCTTTTGCATGGAAAGCATATCCCGATATGTTGTTTTCGTGTTCCGTTCTTGCTTCGTTCATTGCTATTTGTCTTTGATAGTATGGTGAACATAATACTTCTGCTACATTTTTCTGTCGATCTGGTCGTACTATCTTTGTGATTATTTTTTCTGTTTTGTTGATATCACTTGTTGGTTGTTCTTCTTGAACAGGTTTTGCAGGTGTTTTATACGAATCTTCTTGTGGGTTCAGGAATGATGTGTTTTGAATCAGATCATTGATTTCTTTTTCAGTATTCTGTTCTCCAATTCTATCTAACATTGTTTGTATCCCAGTAATTTGAATAGAAGTTTCAACTTCTTTTTCGCTTGTTTTATTTTCAGCTTCCGTTTGATTTTCGGATTGTGTAGCGTGGCGAGTAGTATCATCTTTCACTTCATTTTCATCCACATTTGAAGACAACTGAGAAATTTTCAAATCAAAGGATGGTACCTCATCATTTTGAATTTTTATTTGATTTGATTTTTTTTCTGCTTCATCTGTCTTTTCGATTATCTCCAACATTAATGATGGAGTTTCTTTGCTAAAAGATGATTGTACCAATAAAGGGTCTTCAATGTGTGTTTGCAGACTTGATGTGGGTTCTTTCTCAATGATTTTTTCTGGATTTGAGGATTGGACTACAACTATGTTATCTTCATTGCGTTTTGTAGCATCATCATTGCGTTTTACAGTCAATGGAGATGAAATGAGGTGATTTTATGTGTCTTCATTTTGGCTCAAATTTAGAAATCTTGATGGTGTTTCGATCAGAGTTGAATCAATACTAACTTTCTTGTGCTTTTTAGCTTGATCGTTGAATTTTTCAATCAATGAAGCCCATTCATTTACTTTGTTATGAACAATTTCACTATTTGGATATTCTTCAATGATCTCATCTATGCGTGATTGGATGTTTTCGAAAACTTCTTCAAATTCTTTAAAATGATAATCTAAGGCAGGCACAACATATTCTTCATTGGATTTTTTACCTTCAATATTCTTCATATTTTCATCGCCACTTTTTGTTGAATGAATGTCAGAAAGACCTTCACTTTGATTTTGTGATGGCATGAAATTATGCAATCGGCATTGACTGTCTACCCACAATTTATCTTTATTTCCTTTTGATGGTTTTATGAAGAATTGCCCCCATGATCCTCCACTTTCTGTTTGTGTTTTTTCAGTTTCATTGGTTTTAAGTTGGCTGTTTTGAGCATCCTCTTGTTCAATCCAGTCTATTGCAGCTTTAAGTAAGGTGTTTCCATCTTTTATCTCTTCTGAGTTGATTTGGATGTCTGGTTGTTCTTCAACATCATTTTCATCTTTTTCTTCAGATTCATCTTGACAAATTTCTTCATTTTCATTGTCGGATTCAGATGGATAAACATAAAATTCATCATCCTCATCTTTTTTTTTATTCTTTCTGACATTTTTCTCTTTTTTCTTTTTATCCTTTACAAGATCTCTCCCCTCATTTAGCACAACAATTTCCAATTCATCTTCAAATTCTTGTAATGTTGTAGAGTTTATCTAGAGAGAACTCTTCAGTGTGTTCAGCATCTTCAAATCCTTTTTTTGTAAGCATATAGAATCTGTATGAATCATTGCGTTTTAAAACAATACTCAATACTAATTTTGTTGCGTTTTATAATATAAATCATTGTAAACAACTTACACAACTAATTTTTTGTAACTTTATATAAATTGCGTTTTAAACAAGCATTGCGTTTTAATCAAGCATATTTTGAACAAAGCATATAAACATGTCTTTGCGTTTTGTACCTTTATAAACGTTGCGTTTTAAACAAACCAAAAAATAATACAAACAAGTCATTGCATTTTGTGACTTTATATACATTGCATTTTAATCAAACATATTTTAAACAAAGAATATAAACAAGCAGCCTAAACAAGCATTCAACATAATATGTAGCAATAATGCAAGATCAGATTTCATACCGCTAACAATCTAATAGGTCCATTGAAGAGCTTGTCATTTCCAGGCCATTGTCTTCTTGTACGCCTTAAAACATTCAGAATATATTCACACCAATTAAAATCTTGGGTTTTTTTTTGTCATTTTTCATCGATGGCAAGAATCTTTGGTTAACATTACTACTTTGCATTGCCTCTGCCATGACCGTAAAAAATATAACCAAGAAGTTTAGTTTGAACAGTCTTCCAAGCTCATTTCTTGATTTTAAATATTTAATCAATTTGGCAACATACATTCTCTTCAAAATATATTTACTGAATTGACCGCGCCAGAATTTAATTATAAGATCAGTTTCTTTTGGTCTCAATTTTTCCTCAATCTTTGTTTTTCCATTTGGTATTTGAAATACCTTTTGGATCAATTCAGCTGTGATCTTAATCTTTTCATCTCCAGTATTTATCTCATCATTTTCAGCATCAAAGTTTTTTACCAGCCAATATCCGAATTTGCGTGGAACTGAATGCAACTTAAATGATAGTATGCTGCCAAACCCTATTTCTCTAACAACTTTCTTTTGCTCTTTTGACAAATTTTCAATATAATCTGTGAGATTATTGACTGCACATCTTATGTTGATTTTTTTCCATCATAATCATAATATGGTTGTTCTTCTGTTTTATCTTTCCTCAATGATCTCTTTGGTTTTGATTCTGCCTTTTCCTTCTTTTGATATTTTGTCTGTTTCACTCTTGGTGGTGGATCAACAAAATCATCATCTGATACATTCAAGTGTTTTAGAAACATATATTTTTCATGAAATTATGTTTAATGCGTTTTATGTTACCTGAATTTACTTGTTGTTGTTCAGAAGTATGCAGAACTATAGCTCGACTAGTATTTTCATCTTTTGAAACAGAATCTGTCTCTTCTGAAGATTCTATCACCACTTTCTTTCTTCTCCTTTTTTGTTTTTCCTCTTGTTTTTTATCTTTAAACAGAATAATGAAACAATTTCAATTAACAAATTTAAGATAAAACGCATTAGCTAACACTATAAAGATAAAAAGCAGTAGTTCACAGTTTTAAGATAAAACACAATACTTTACATCATATTAAATTAATTCAGCAAATTAACATTACATAAAACGCATTAGTCAAGAAATAAAAATGCATTTGATACAGTATTAAGATAAAACGCAATAGTTAACAACACATGTATCTCAGCAAATACAAAGATAAGATAAAACACAATGTTTTAATATTCGATTACAATTATCATAATAATAATCTCTTTGTTTCTGCTAATTTTTTTAATATAAAACGCATTAGTTCACAATATATAAATCCCATAAAAAGCATTAGCACCTTAGGTAATAATTTTAACATAAAACGCAACGCAGTCTCTAATAACAAACCTAATTAAGCACTTTCAATGATAAGATAGGGATAAGATATCACTCATTAACAATTTTTGGGAAGGGATAAGGTATATTAGGTCTATTGCGTTTCATAAAACGTAACTTGAATACAGTTAAAAAGCAAAAATATACCATTACCAGAAATCTCTTTGCGTTTTCTACTAGTTTGTTGTTTCATTGTTGATTTTCGGCTAATATTTCCTTGTTGATCGATGTTTTCTTCAACTGATGATGTTTTTGGCTTCTTTGATGATTTAGGGTTTTGAGATACAAATTTCTTTTCAGAAACTCGAAGGTAAACCTTCAAAGTATCTCTCGATGACGCCATGAACTTCAATGGAGTTTGATTTTCTCAAATTTCTATATGTGTGTGTTCGTTCAATGGAAGTGTAAAACGTAACGAACTTTTTTTCGAAGCGTTTCTGTGTATATTGAACAACGGTTATATTTGGAATTTGACGATAATACCCTTGAATGCCCGGAGAACGTGTTTAGATGACAGTTTTTACTTTGATTTTAATCTCGACCGTTAATTGTGCAATTGGACGATCATGATTGCTTCCTATGCTTCCTAGTGAAATAAACTTCCTATTATATCCTAACCCTTCTTCTGTATCCTTTTAATCATTTAATAGAAAATAAAATAAACAAGAAAACTACTATATAAGTCAAGGATGAAGGGTGTGGGAGGCATGAGTCAGGTTATCAATCGTCACGTAGTACCATTAATGGATTGCTACACCATCACTTGCCTCATCCACCATGGTTACCATGGATTAAACCATAGCAACCATGGGTCTCCTTTCCCTTTTCAATATTTCCTTTTCCTTTTCATAAAAAGAGAATAGTGATTTGGGTCATGACCACGCCGTTAGGATAGTTATTTTTCTTATGATGGATTAAAATGGTTGTTTTGAAAATCATGAATTGATGACGTCAATCCCTAAAATCATTTATATAAGGGTTATTGGATCTGATCACCCTCAACTATTTGCGTTTGGCCGTTGGCACTCTTAACTTTGACTTTGGCTCCCACCACTCCCAACTAAACATTTGGGTTGCGATATCACTTCTCAGTTAAATAGACTCTAACTAAGTTAGTTTATTGGCTGACATGGCATATTAGTCTGCCGTAGCAACATGATGTGGCGTATTCTTTGTTTGACGTGGCAAGATGAGTAAGAATAACTTAAAGTCTCTTCCAACAACAACCTCTTTAGTCCGGTCTTAAAGTCTCTTCCAACAACAACTTAAAACCAAAAGATTTATTCCAATAAATTCATCAAAATCACAAACACAAGTACCCGAACAACCCCCCTATTTCTTCGTTATTTCCCCCTTTTCATCCAAAGCCCTAATTTCAATTTCCCCAAAAATCCCTCAAAATTCTTGACATAAAACTGCTAAAGCTTTAAACTTTAAGCAAACCCACAAATTAGAGTGTGTAAAATGCAAGAAAACGGTGGTGATTTACCCGATGAGCAGCGCTGCAAACGCATTGATGGCCGACAGTGGCGGTGCAAACGCCTGGTGGTTCCGGGGAAAACTATGTGTGACGCACATTTCCGGACGACATTTTTCCGGTGAGTGGTGGAGACACAATGAAGGTTGAGGATCTCAAAATCAAATATTTCCAAAGTGTTTGTGTTTGCGTTTGAGCGAGATCCCAAAGCAAATCAAAATCGCAGATCACAATTACTTTAAGAACACCATGTGATGATGGTATACATCTGATTAGTGAAGAAGAGCAATTAGAGCAATCAAGTGATTTGGGAACCATAGAATGGTTACCGTCCAACTATTCTGGGCAGATTTGAGAGCACACCACTCATGTTCTTTGCAAAGGCATCCACATCAAACAAAGTCGATTCACCCCAGATCTGGATAGAACCGAAAAAAAAAACATGTCCGCCGGCCACGAACCAACACCGGCCTACACTAGATTAACATGCCGATTTCACCACCACATGCGTTTAATTTTGCTCAAGGATTTCTAGGGTTTTATATGGTATGCTATTGGGGTTTTTAAGATGGTGAAACAGGTGTCCATTACACATCACCTATGCCACGTTGGATTAATATGACACATAGGCTTATTTTTATAACCCAATTAGTGTATATTTAACGACGGGGTGTCATGACAAACTATATGTTAAGTTGGGAGTGGTGGGAGTCAAAGTCAAAGTTGAGAGTGTCAGCGGCCAAACACGAATAGTTGGGGGTGATAAGATCCAATAACCCTTTATATAATGCATTCTGTTCATCTCATATTTAATAAAGCACCAAGTTTTCTTGATTTTAATTTTTCTTTTTTTAACGTCAATTTTTTTTTGGTTCTCGCGTTTATGGGACTTGAATCCAAGACATTTCTTTTTCCAACCTAGGTATAATTGATGGCCTAAGATTTTATTACTAAAATAGCTATATTGTAAAATACTATATTTGAAACCGTATAAATCGATAAAGTTAATTACCGTAGTGTTGTACATGATCCTGATGGTAAGGGTTAAGCAGTGTTGTTGCTCAAGGATTGGCCATATACATATGGCTAGATGAAGCTTCATCCGTCTGTTATGCCTTCTGATCTTTTGTTATAGTGGTTATGAAAGGGAGAGGACCGGCATAAAGCAAACACCAGTCGGACATTAGGGAAGGAAAAGGTATTGTGAGTATTTGAGAACACCAAGGTGTGTGTATATATAACAGAGAGAATAATAGAATACACACTTCTCGTAATTTCATATAAATGTCGTGGAAATTTCATGCTGGTCCTTATACTATGTTTTGAGTTTTGTGAATGTAAACCAACGGCTGATCCAACCTTTATGGAGGCCTAAAGCGAAATGAAATTTTGAGGCCTTTTTTCTTTCTTTGATTATTGTAAACGATACTTCTTTATCCGTGTTTGGAACCAAACAAAAATCTAACACAATTATAACACAGAGTGGTTTGTTTGTATAAGAAATCAAACAAATCTAAAACAATAAGTTTGCACTTATATTAATAGTTAGCATATTAATTTTCTTTTAAGTGAAAACCCTATTTTTTAAGGCCCTAGACCCAAACTTAGGTTACTTGTACTATAGGTACAACCCGCAAGTAAACATAAAACAATTCTTGAAATTTGAACGCGTAAAGGACTATTGAGAGAAAAATTTTATGCCCGGAGAATCTCAGGTAGTCAGTTTTCCCACTAATTAAATTGTTATATATGTGTGTGATTTATTTCATGATAAGAATTTTAATAGCCGTATGATTCCATGCATCTTTAGTTTATGTATAACAAATAATGCGATTACAAAATTCATACTCGCTTATCATATTTTTTTCCATTAAATTATCAATGTACTAAGTGTAAATAATTTTTTCAATTCTTGCGGTTATGAATAATATCAATTTTTATCAAGTAAAATGTGGTAAAATAGGAAGAAATCAATAATTTTTTATGAATGGGAAAAAACACAAGGCAATAGACTGTCCCGAAGAAATAAACAACAAATGCTGACAATGATACGTTCTCTGACCCTGAACTAAGAAAAAACAGAAAAGAATATAAAGTTGATCAAAACTCAGAAAGCTAGGTGACGACGGGCCTCGTTGGTGGCCCAACATAGCCCGTCTTGGGCTTCTGTCGTTTAGGCCCACTAGTAAGCCCAATCTTTATAATTTCTCTCAAAAGACTGTAAGAATGGAAAATGAGCGGGAAACTAAAGAGGATCCAAGAAACTGCAGAGTGCAATAAATGCACGATTGATAGCGCGAAGAAAGCGGCCGGAAAAGGAAGTACAGCAAGCTGGCCACATTTAATGAAGTCCCTGATCCTACCGTTGGGACTCAGACACGTGTCTGAGTTCCTCAAAGATACCAGGAAGCCGTTAGATATCCGGCTATGATTCCTAAGGAAGATAAGTGACTTCCTTTATATAAGGAAGGTAAGTTCTCCGAGGAGGACACAGAAAATCCAACCCTCACTAAATGCACTGTGGCCTCATTTATTCCGACAACCTCGGATAAACTCACGTATATTTACTCACACACCCTAGAATTCACAGGAGAATATTCTGACGACGATACTCGTCGCAATAGGCTTCTCATTATCTCCGGCAAGCTTACTTATTCTCACGCCGGAGCTTGGTCACGGATTCCCCCTCCGGGGTCCTCCGTGACGAGGCTAACAGTTTTCTTTCTTGTAGGACGAAAGGACAAGACTCTTACAACGTTAACAAGACTCTTTGACCGTCATCAGTGACTCGAGGGCTCGACACTAGGCAAATTGAATCCATCCAAATTTGTATCTACAATGTACAGTCCGATTAACATGAGCTTATATATTAGTTTTTTAAGAAATGGAACTGAACCGATCCAACTCTATCTACAACCACTTTCTTTACCCACTTTTTTATTTGGAAATTAAAATATGGACTGTTATCTCACCAAGTGAACCCAATAGCTTACCTCAAATCCAAAGCGTGTTTCTCACATTATTACACTGATAAACTTGTAGAACTATTAATTAGCTGCTCAAATCGAACCCATAAGCCTACATGAGCTTTCATTTCGAAACCAAGTACTTGATTCATATTTTATAGGAGCACCATTCATAAATTAATATAAAAACACTTTAAATTAAAATATGAAATTTGATTCTCCATCTCCTACTTCTTAAAAGGTTCAATGATTGTTTGCTTCTACAGGGAGGGGTTTTTTTTTAAATTTTTTTTTAAAACATGTTAAATGGTTATTTTTATAAAACTAATTGAAACATTTAACATTAGTTAGTAACAAAAAGAAGAAGTGTTTGACAAACAGGGTTATTTTTATAAAACTAACTGAAACCTTTCACATCAGTTAGTAACAAAAAGAAGAAACGCTTGGCAAACACTTAAGACTATGGGGTATGGGGCGGGGGTTTGGGCGTGGGTTGGAGAGAAACGCTCAAGTCATCACCCCGGGTGGGCTTGAGTTTGGGCGTGGCCCCTTGGGCGGGAGTTTAAGGCCGGACGTGGGGCATGCTAGCGATCCTATATGGCCTGCTCTTATTGGCTTGTTGGCTAGGGCATAGCGGACCATTTTAAATTAAAAAAAAATGATGTGGCTTGGCCACGCCAGCCCAGCCACGCCCACCATACCCCTATGAAACTTGGGTTTGTGTATTGAGTGCCCCATATCCATGTGTCAACCCATGCCCCAAACCCCCGCCCCACCATACCCCACGGTCTAAGGTAATGGATAATTCGTGTAATTAATGAAAATTAAAGACAAAAATTGTAATTTCTATATACCAAAGGGAGAAAGGTGTAATTTTGCCAATATTATATTACTACGACTTAATTATTATGAACGTTTTTACCCCAATACTCTTGGAAAATAGTCACCTATAAGCAATGTTTGAAAAACCGGTTCAAACCGGCCGGTTGTACCAGTTGAACCGTCCGGTAGAACCGGTTAAACCGTCTAGTACACCTGGTTGAACCGCCTGATACACCCAGTTAAACCGTTCCTCAGCCAAATCCAGTGCGGTATAAACTGTTACGTATCAAAATAGAAGGATCGAAGATCAAGAGAAGAAGAACCCGAGGAGAAAAATTTACTCAAATCATCGATACCTCAATCTTTTACAACACACACACACACACACACACACTATATAGCTACTAACTAACCACTAACCCCCTACACTATAAACAATTACATTGAAGCCCTTTACTTATTTGGCTCGTAACAATACTCCCCCTTAGAAGACTTTTGACCTCAAAAGTCAAAATAAGAATAAGAGACCCACTAATCACAAGTATAAAAAACAAACACGTGCTTTATTCCAACAGTGAAGACTACAACAGTATCCTCCGAAGGTAATGTAGTATTAAATGCAGGAAGGATTGTATAAACTATGCATCCAATCAAAAGGAATAACCTGTAAGATTAAATATATTATGTTTTAATATTTAATCTATAGCCATCATAATCATTTACATAATATAGATCAAAATATATAATAACCTATTAAATAATTAGTTGGTAATTGTTGATGGACCATATTACCCTTATTAACTAATTAGGTTTCCTCCTGAGTGCTTATATAAGGAGAATTATGTGGAGGTTAAGGGGTTAGACATTTACACATTAGAAACACCCCATTAGTCATAACATCACATTCGACCTCCATCTCCATAACTGAATCCCCTATTCGGTTCTCATCATCACCATCATCAGTTAGCACCCTAAGGAGGAACCAGACCAAGATGACAATCATGTCAAACCTTATTGCTGCGACTCCATCTGGATTCTCTGCTGGTTTATGCTGATGCAATCAAAGGTATGTTTTCATGTTTTCCTTTATGTTTAAACAGAACTGAACCAACATGTGGTATCAGAGCATATGTTGATTAGCCAGTTCTGTTTTGAATCTGTAAATCTGGATTAAAACTGGAAAACAGGATTTGAAAAACCATATTAAAATTCGGTTTTATCATCCGGGATGCCATCTCGGATCTGTTCAATTCATCTCGGATCTGTTCAATTCATCTCGGATCATATATTGATTCGTTATAACTGTTCCGAAATCATTAGTTTGAGAAACATGTTTAAATGTGTAAAATAATTCCAGATTTCGGATGAATTATGTTTGATTTTTTATTTAGGGTTCATCATGTTCTTAGTTAAAATTCGAAATTTCCTTTATGTTTTGGAATAAGTTTTGAATTGTTGTATGTTTTCCTGATTTTGATCTATTTTTTCTAATAAGGATTTTCGAAATCTGTTAATAGGATAAACAGATTATGATTTTCGAAATTTTATGATAAAAATAGATCAATATTAAAATAGGAAACTCTATCACAATTCCTAATTTTCGAATTTTCAGTTATGTTTCAACATTCACAGCTGTTAACAGGAAGTTTCGAGACCATCAGATTACGACTCGAGACCATTAGTCTCGACTCGAGACAACAAGGTCTCGACTCGAAAATCATCAGGCCATTAAACCTTCACAACTCGAGACAGAGGTCTCGACTCGAGACCATTAGATCTCGACTCGAGACCATTAGATCTCGACTCAAGACCATTAGATCATGAATCGAGACCATTAGATCATGACTCGAGACAAAGGTCTCGACTCGAGACCATAAGGTCTCGACTCGAGACAACAAGGTTGTGATTCGAAACCTCATTATTTTAAGCTGTTTAATGTGAACTAAAATTTTTTGTATTAACTGATTGGTTTTGTAAATATTTAGTTAATTAATAAGGATCAAATAATGTTTTACATAACCAAAATGGCTTAACTTGAATGAGCTTCTGATGTATCATTTCTGGCCAAAGCTGACTTGATACATCTACTTATCGTTCAAGTATTACGAAAGCTATGTTAAGTGTGCATCATAAGTATGAATGTCTTAATTTCTGGCCAAATCTGATTTAATTCATTCATAGATGGCATACTTAACGAGTGCATAACTAAAGTGATTGTCTCAATTTCTGGCCAAAGCTGATTTGTAACAACCACTTTGCACATATGCTTAAATGATTACACTTCTGGCCAAAGCTGTTTTGTCTTCGTTTAAGTAGAATTTTAGCTAAGTCTATTATTTTGATGTTAGTAATAGACATATCACAACATCTTCACATAATGATCCTTAGATTTATGATCCTTTATTTTTATTTTATGATCATTTCGTCTGCCTTATTTCTTAGTACCCATAATTTTACTCACTATAATTTTCTTCTATAAGTCTATATCTCATCCACTCTAATTCCTAAATCTAATATGTTTTGCTTAAAGTTTCTATTAGAATTAGCTCTTAAATTAAATCCTTGATTATCTCTTAAGAAAAGATACTCCTATTGCTCTCTTCTGATAAAGCACTACAGAAGAAAAGTAGAGCATGATGATTAGGATAAATCGAACATGATGTCTCTTATGATAATCAAGAATAAGTGCTATCACTAAAGTTATTCCAGATTAAGTCTTTCCTAAGACTAATCTATAATTGTGGAATAATCACCAGAACTCCTAAGATGCATGCCTTCATTTAAAAATTATAAATTATAAAGCTAAGTGGTATATGTGAATACATAATAATGTACAATACCATGACCCATAAAGTTAAGGGCTTACGCATGGAAATAAGTACATTTTTTTCAGTACATTACATACTAAGATTTTCACTTGTACAATTTGATGCATTATGAATCAACTATAACACTCAAAAGTACCAAAGTATAATGCGTGTGTTGATAAGCAACATATGTACAAAGAAATAAATATTAGAAACTGGAAAATAAGTTGGTACTCACCTTACAACCACTTAAAACTTTAAAAGAGGATTGTTCTAAGGTCCATAGACAAAATGCAAGTACAAAATCCCAACTCTAAGGTTCTTCAAGGGAAAATCTCACTGCATAATTATGCCATTAGACTAGGCATAAGCAACGCGACTATCTATTATTTAGAAGAACAGTTGGATAAGTTAATTACGTAGTCACTTACTAATGATATTTAAGTCTGATAATTTTAATATTCCAATTAACACATGATTAGTTGACTCTAGTTCCATGCGTTTCCTTACCAGAACTCGACAAATAACTAACATGAGAGTTAGTGACAAAATTAGATGTTAACGCTATAAGAACCATAATAAGCAATCTTTTAACAAAGCTTTTCGATACCTTACATATTCTGAAGATTAATCAGAATACAGTATCATTACTTAGGCTATGTCATGAAGGTTGTGAGGTTTGCATAGTCAACATAAAGTCACACTTATCTTAAACTCTCATCTTATTTGTTCTAAATATCTGGATTGAAACATTACTATGATGAAACTAGATGATACCGTACTTTTTCACAACTTTTGTCATCATGCAAATGAGAATTTTTGACAAAAGGAAAATGAGACTTATAAATTTCATCCATTATAACTGAAATTCATAAGAAATCATGACATGGTTAATGAGGATGACCTTTTATCTAATCTCATTCTAAGTGATTTTAAATCATGACGTTAAAGCCCTAAAATATTACTTGGCTTAAGGAATAAGTATGGGTCCATCATAAGTCATTCATTGACATTCGTGGAACTTATTCAAAATGGAATATTCAGACATTATTCATTTATCATTTAAAAGACTATCAACTTGTATCTAAATTTTGTCGCATATGGACCACGTTCTTAGAAGAAATCTATTCATGTATGTACTTATTAAGATTTCTATTAAATATGTCCTTCAGTTTTTTATGACATCTGGACATTGAAGAAATCAAATAAAGTCTAAAGTATATGTGATAGGTTCCCACATCACGTAGCTCATTGAAACTTCTCTTATAGCATTTCTAGAGATATTAAAGATCAGTGGGAGCATTAAGCGTCTTAATAATAACTTGCAATAGTTGCAAGAGGTAGGGGAGTGAAAATTTTACATTACCTCAATTTGCACCTCTTGTACAAGACACCGCTCCATCACGACACTGTTCTATCAAAACTTATCTCCTTAAATCTAATGCTACTCTTACAAAAGTTTCATTGTTGCCTAATTGTGGGCACACTTAGATTTCTTATATAAACTAACATAATCCTCAACAAGAGAAACTACAACGACTGACGTCATTAACTTGTTTCTCTATTAGAATTAGTTGGTCGTTAAGTATTGACCCTAAGCATGCTGAGTTCCTAAAGATTTCTAAGGTTAGTGGGAGCAGTCAAAGTCCTTATCATGATTTGCAAGGAATACAAGAGGCGGGGGGAAGAGTGTCATTAAATTTCACTCCGAATTTAACTCCGATTACACCTCTTGTACACCATACTGCACCAACTCTTACAAACTTAGAATCCTGAAAATGATAGCAACCTAACCAAGAGCTAATCCATAAAATTGAAACTTCTAATGAACCCAATAATCAACTCAGGAGGTCATCTAGGTTTAAAGGCCTACTAACTTTGATGATTACATAACCTCCCTAATTGAAGTTGAAATGGATTTTGGAAATGTTTACTGATCCTATCCCTATCTCTTCAAATTAAGCCATTAGCGTCAATTAATCTTCTGAATGGAATAAAACAGTTTTCTAGTAAAACTGATTTTATGTGTTCGTATAATGTTTGGGATTTGATTGAATTACCTAAGAGTGTTAATAACTAAACCAAATCCTAATATAAGCGTTAAGACACTCAAAAGCATGATTGATTGTCAAAGGTTATACTCAGGAAGAGATGAATTATCAAAGAGTCTTTCTTACCTATCTTATAGAAGATTTCTTTGAGGATCATCACTATTCTAGTAGCTTATAATCGTTTAAAGCTACATTAGATGAACATTAAAAACAATTTTCCCTAACAAATGGCTAGCACATTTACATGTTCATTAGATAACAACCTAAAGTTTCAAACTGAAGGTTGAAGAACACTTTATTTGTAAGCCAATAATATCCATGTATGGGTTAATGCAAACATCATAATGTGATGAAAAGCTAACGTAATTATTTTCATCAAGAATCAAGTGGATTAATGTACCTACCTCAAAATGAGTGGGAGCAACTAAGATAAACTTGTCTATAAAGATGACATTCTTTTGACAAGTATATGTTACATAAGTCAAAGCATTGTTAACACAAACTTTGATATAATATATCTCAGAGATATCTCTTACGTGATTGATATCATAACATACTGAGATAGACCCAATGGGATATTAGTTACATTCCATAAGCTTAACCTTAAATGGGTCCTTACGTATGTAACAAACAATACTGCTCTCCTTCAGAGGATAATATGGTAAATGAGATTATTTATTTACGCTTCATTAATTGGAAGCCTTATGTAAGTTCAAGTCTATACTCGTTTAGATATTACTCAAATTGCAACACACTAGATATGTCTAGATTAATGTGAAGCATCTTATGGAGTATTAAAATATCTATAAAAGGAAACGAGAGACTATAATTTTAAAGAAGAAGTGAGAACTCAAACCGGTTTATTACTTTAACTTTGAAATATTCAAAGATGGTAAAATGTAATTTCGGGTATATCTTTATGTCAGCAGACAAAACCTATTTCATGGAGGAGTCATAATGCACTGATATTAACAACCTAAGTTATAACGACATGATATAGTCACTAAATGTTGTTGGAAATTTATCAGTGGACTCATAAGTTGATTAACTCCATATAATTAATGTTTTGAAGACTTAGTGTGATAAAGTCAGCTACCATGACTCCTTGAACAGTAACAGTTCAAGAGGTGCTGCATTAAATTTCGATACGCAATTAATTATTCGTTTATGAACGAATTGAGGAAACTAAGTTTGTATCGAATACATTCATGATATGCTTAAGGATCCTATAACTGAAGGGCTATTACCCATAAGTCTTATTAAGAGAGCTCAGAGACGGGTATTAATTGATGGCCATGCGCAACTGCATATCGTACTATGAATGACTAAGTATTAATTAATTTTCCTCATCAGTTTGATTTTGTATGTCTCTAAGAATATGTCAAGCTAGCATAATGGCATATAGACAAATATAGTTACAAATCAAACAAAGGGCTTATGCGTATTTTGATCATAATGATTAGGTTTTAAATTAAGGCTATAGTATGATTAATGGGGGTCCTGAGTCGCATAATGATTCAACGGCTGTATTTTTCTGCTATAGTACTTGTTTAAGGCTAAAATGAGTGTTAACTCCTGATCAGGCTTATCTAATACTCATAGTAAATGATTACTCGGCTAAGTGGGAGAATGTAAGATTAAATATATTATGTTTTAATATTTAATCTATAGCCATCATAATCATTTACATAATATAGATCAAAATATATAATAACCTATTAAATAATTAGTTGGTAATTGTTGATGGACCATATTACCCTTATTAACTAATTAGGTTTCCTCCTGAGTGCTTATATAAGGAGAATTATGTGGAGGTTAAGGGGTTAGACAGTTACACATTAGAAACACCCCATTAGTCATAACATCACATTCGACCTCCATCTCCATAACTGAATCCCCTATTCGGTTCTCATCATCACCATCATCAGTTAGCACCCTAAGGAGGAACCAGACTAAGATGACAATCATGTCAAACCTTATTGCTGCGACTCCATCTGGATTCTCTGCTGGTTTATGCTGATGCAATCAAAGGTATGTTTTCATGTTTTCCTTTATGTTTAAACAGAACTGAACCAACATAACCCACATCAACAAAGTGAAATAATGTGGTAAAAGTTGACTACCCGACTCAAGTCTACTGTACCAACTATACAACCAAACTTCACCACCACCTCCTATACACAGTCTTTCCCGTTCAAAGACTTTTGCCCTCAAAAGTCCACATACGAAAGAAGTTCCCATAATTCGGATTATGTAACCCGGATCCCAAACCCATGCAATCAAATTTTTTATATGAACTGACCCTTCATGTGCTAAAATAATTTTAGACCACATAGTTATACCATCAAAATGTACAAGTTTCGTTCTGCATCTTCAGCCACAATTGTTACCACCGTAGTACTAGTTGTTGACCCGTTTCCTGCCGCAAAACCATTTCCAACATCTGACATGTTTTCAACTAAAATACCATTTCCTACTAAAATAACTAACATCATGGTCCTCACACATGGAATAGCCTATAATATAGTGCACCATCAATTAGCAAGATCAGATGGACTTTTAACTGCCATTAGACCATAACATAACAGAACCTCGAAATATGTTTGAATGAAAACAATCGAATCCAAATTCAATTCAGCTTTTATCATTACTTTATGGTCCCCTAGATAATCGTAGTATAAAAGATCAGTTTCTTACTTTACTGGTCAAGGAATCAATAAACCATATCCCAACCATCCATTCACTGACTAGAAAAAGTAAATTGTAAGACTTATTCTTCTTGATGTGATCAACCCATAAAACTTGAATGTTCTCATATGTGAACCGGTAACCATTCATGAACATAGTGACAAACCTCATTTTAGCTTTCCATTTGTGCCATGTATAAATGGTCCATGTTTCGGGCCTTTGCACCGGGAACTCGGCTAAAATGATTAATGACCCGTCTCCAAAACGCATCATTTCTTTGCTTGTTGGCATGTTTCTTGTTCTCGGAGATGTGCAAATACGCCTTCACCAAGGACACCTCCTCCTCGCTCGTCCAATGTTGTCGGACGGTTGGGACGATTTCTTGAACGTCATCATTTTCTTCTTCTTCCTCTTCCTCTTCTTCATCTTCGTCAAGACTTTGTTGTGGTTCACGATACGCGTTTGCAAAATGATGGATGAGGGTGTTGTCTTCTAGTAGTGGGTCGAGTGTGTGGGGTTGGGTTTGATACGTTTGGGGTTGAAATTGGTGAGGTTGAAACGGTGGGACGAACGGTTGGTTTTGATACGTTTGCGATTGAAAGGGTAGATATTGTCGGGTTTGAAAGGGTGGATATTGTTGTGTTTGAAAGGGTGGGACTTGCTCGGGTTCGTCTTGCAACCTTAAGCGCGTCGGCTCACCAAGATTCGCTCGAACCTTGGGTCTTACGGGATTTTTCTTCGTACCCGAACCGCTTTTTTTCGAACCCCCACCTCTCTTGCTTGAACCTTCCATGTTTCTTGTAAAATTATTTAGATTGAGTTGGAGAGTTTGTTGATTTTTTGTATTGAGTGTGAGAATGGTTGGAGAATTTGTTGTGTTTTTGTATTGAGTAGTGAGGATTTTATAAAAAAAGGCTTCAAAATTAAAGCCAAACGGTCAAAAAAAATTCCAAACGGTCAAAAACAGTCGCTTTCCAACGTTCCAATTTTGAAAATCAACGCGTGATGCTTTTAACGCGTTTCAAATATAACGCGTGATAACATGGGGGCGGCGGTGTTCCGTTATTGTTTGACGAGTGATGGGGTGGCCATCACTGTCACACCCCAACCGATGGCGGAATCATCGGGGCATGACACTGAGCGAAAGTGATTGTCCAGAAGTTTCCATAACAATTATCAATACTATTCAATTTAAAATAACATGTCCCATACTATGCCTCAAACAGTAAACAAATTATTACAGATAAAATCTAGGCAATTAATTTTGTTCCGACAACTCATTTTAAAATAGAGCAATTGTTTATCTGCTTCTAGAGACCCTTGATTCATTTACTACAGACAACTATTTGTTGGGCTCTAAAGCTTTATTCTAGCTCCGACTTCCAATCATGTGTGCATCCTAAGCACCTGTCACATACGTTAAAATAAAGTCAATACATATAATGTAAAGGTGAGCATACAAGTTTGATAATAGCATATTGAGTTTGAATTCGTTTACGCATAACCAGCACGTACACATCGAGAAATGAAGCACGTTAGTTATCGACATAGATCCATCGATACCAATGACTGCGGGTTGACTGCCCGAGGCAGTTCGCAATACATGATTACCACCGTAATCCATGCAAGTAATTATCCTTAGCAACCCCCGTGTGAACGGGTGCTGAGTCCAAACTATAGTACTATCGTTGCTAAGGGAGGTAGACAACATTCCATGTGTAAACATAACAAACAAGCATTCATAAGCCACGTATAACATGCATTAACGGTTAGCGTTCAAATAGTATTGAGTAGTGTGTTTGATGTGATTTGAATTGTTGTAACGTATGTAACACCCAAAAGTGCATAAAGCAAAAAGGGATCGAGTATTCTCACAGCGGTTGATGGATTGAAGGGAGCGCTTAGCGAGAAGGGTTAGCCTGAATAATTTGATAGCATAACGATAAGTGACTCGTAAAACGATGTCAAGTGTGAATGGGTCGGATATCAGTTCGGTCGGATGGTAATCCGATCGGACGGCTTGTTTGTGTGGATGACAATCCGTTCGGATGGTCATCCGGTCGGACGGTAGTCCAGTCGGACGACTATTCGAGTGGATTGTTTCTTCTTATGAGAAGAATGTGTTTGTGTATGATGGCTTGTCTTTTGAAGTTTTCGTTGTAGCATTTTAAAAACATTGAAGTATCTCTATCTTTCAAGTCGGTTGATCGGACGGTCAGTCGTGCGGGCGACAATCCGTTCGGGTGGTCATCCGGTCGGACGGCGACTCTAGTGATGAGGTTACTTAGTGGAAATAAATTCTCAGCAGAATAGTCACTCGGTCGGATGCTCATTCGACCGGGTGGCAACCCTGTTAATGAACATGTTGAAAATTGTTTAAGTCTTTAAAGTCCTAGTATCTCATGATCCGAAGAGTAATCCGGTCGGATGGTAGTCCGATCGGATGGTAATTCGTTCAATACTCAAACTTTAGATGGAGTTGATTAAGTGTGGGACCCAAGGTGTTATCCGTTCGGACAGCAATCCGTTCGGGTGGCTTATCCGTTCGGACAGTAGTCCGGTCGGACAGCATTCCGTCCCGATTGTTCCGTTCGTCCTACACTTGGTTGTTTTGATTATTTGTCGTTTTTATCGAGGCGTTTTGATAACGTGTTAACCAACAGAATCCCATCTTGTCCCAAGTAACCTGATCGACCAGGAGTCACCCTAGCTGGGCCAGTTAACCGGTTCAAGACGGTTATTCTCGTTTAACCCGAAATCGGTGGTCTCGTGGGTAGAATCCAGATCTTGAGCTAGCACAACACTAAGAATGAGTAGAAGACTAGATCAGGGTCGGATCCTATCGGTTTTGAGTGTATTGAGTGTAAAAGAGTTGAAAGAAAGTTATAAACCATCTTTCAATCCTTTTTCACTATATTTAAGTTTAGATCTACGCGAGATCTTTGTGTATTTGTGTGGAAATCTATTAGATCTAAGTTGTTCTTGGTGGATTGAGGCCAAAACAAGAAGTTCTTTAAGAACTCATGATGACATCATTCTAGAACACCTCAAATCTAGTGATTTCACGGTTAAAAGTCAAGATTCAAAAGATAGAAAGGTGTAGGAGTGCGTGTAGATCAAGAAAGTACAAGATTTAGGGAGAGATCTTACCTGGATTGAGAGAAATCGAAGAAAAGGTGGGGAGCACGAATTGTTCGGACAGAGGGTTTCCAAAAGTGGAAATGATGACAATGACAGAGGTATTTATAGGATTCCAAAAGGGGAAAGTGTGGGTCGGTCGGATGGCATCCCGCCCGGATGATTGTCCGGTCGGATGTCATCTCGGTCGGATGACGACCTGACACCACAATCAAGTGGCAGACCGGTCGGATGGCAATCCGGCCGGATGGCACTTGGTTCAGGTGTTTGGCACGACGATTTTTTTTGCTGTTACGATTTCGGTTGCGAGCGATTCGATGCGATAGATTTTCCTAGTCAAATTACTTTTAATCCCAACTACTATATCTATCGTAGTTCGATTTCAATTGAGTTTGATTTCGTTTTGAGTTCGATTGCGATTCACACATAACATAAATGAACATGCACAAGTAACATATAAGGCACACACACACGTATATCAATAATTAAAATACGTAGTTCGAGTTGCGATTCGAAGTCGATTCGAAGTCGATTCGATTAGCATAATTTGATTATCGTTTAGTTTTATCGCATTGCTACTTCCTATAGTTCACAGTTGTAAATCGAATAGTTTGCAAGTAACATACGTCGATTATTGTAATTATTGACACTTACTCCACATAATACAACTAAAATAAACATCCAAAGAAATCTACTACAAGTCAAGTTGCGCGAAATCGGTCGTTGATTTTGACCTTGGCTTTGACTTTGACTTTTCGAAAACACGTGGTGTTACAGCCTCCCCTTGTTTAGGGAATTTCGTCCCAAAATTAGGCTGAAAGTTGTATACCATCGTGAATCACTTTTCTCTCTCTAGACTTTCTCTTTAAATAACTGCGGGTACTTTGCCTTCATGTCGCTTTCGAGTTCCCAAGTGAACTTTGCGCCTCGTTTGCCTTCCCATCGGACTTTCACAATAGGAATGCGCGAGCGTCTGAGCTGCTTGGTTTGGCGGTCCATGATTTCGACAGGCTTTTCCACGAAGTGTAATGTTTCGTTTACTTGAAGGTCATCGAGAGATACAATTAGATCATGCTCAGCTAGACACTTTCGGAGGTTCGAAACGTGGAAAGTCGGGTGGACGTTACTAAGTTCCTCCGGTAGTTCGAGTCTGTAGGCGACTTTTCCGATTCTTTCCAGAATCTTAAACGATCCAACATATCGAGGCGCGAGCTTTCCTTTCTTGCCGAATCGGACCACACCCTTCCAAGGTGATACCTTTAGGAGTACGTAGTCACCAACGTCAAATTCAAGGGGCTTGCGTCGTCTATCGGCATAACTTTTCTGTCGATTCCGAGCTTTCGTTAGATTGTCTCGAATTTCAAAAATTTTGTCTGTCGTTTCTTGCAGTAGCTCGGGACCGGTTAATTGCGAATGACCGATCTCGTGCCACACAATAGGCGATCGAGATCTTCTTCCGTATAAGGCCTCGAACGGTGCTATTTGGATGCTGGAATGATAACTGTTGTTATACGAGAATTCGACTAACAGCAGGTATTTATCCCAATTACCACCGAAGTCTATGGCACACGAACGGAGCATATCTTCAAGAGTACGAATCGTTCTTTCAGTCTGACCGTCTGTTTGAGGGTGGAAAGCGGTACTTAGATTAAGCGATTGTAACAACCCTCGGTAAAAACAACGCCCTTATAATATTCCCGACACCCTAGTATATTTCAAAATATTCCCTTATGTCTTATAATACATCCCGTATGTGAAAACCTAGCCCGAAATACAATATGATATTTAAATAAAATATAAAAACAAAAATCTAGGGCTGAGGCGGGCCGCGTGGACCCACCCCAAACCCTTACGCGGGCGGTATGAAGGCTAGAACCGGATTCCTTTGAGTTTCTTTAGTTCAAGCGGGCCGCGTAAGACCCCGTTTAAGTTAACGCGGGCCGCGAGAGATCGAATTAGTGGCGCAGCCCGGTGCTGACACGTGTCGACATCGTGGCGGGTCTAGATCATGAGCCGGACAAGCTATAGGGTTGACCATGGTTGACGCGGGCCGCGTAAGCGACCCTTGTCTTTCACGCGGGCCGCGTGAGAGTCCAATATCAGCCCTATATAAGAAAGCAACGGGTTTTCGTTTTCCGTCGCTCATTCTCAAATTCTAAATCACAATTTCTGTAGAAGAGTTATAATAGTCGGGCATTATACCCCCTAATTAGCAAGGTTCTGCTCTGTTGTAAGTATTATAACCCTAGTTTCGTAATAGTTACGCTGCCCGATTGATTTAGGGTTCCGTAACAACTGTCGTGGTTCTGCCCGACGTAGTTGTTGGAATGCCGTCTCGGGGAGGGTATCATTAATATTTTCAAAGGGTTATGATACTAACCAATGTACATTTGTATAAATTATAGATTATTCCCAAGAAATCCTTACACGAAGTCTAAGATAGCAATGTGAGTTTATCCTCTTTTTGTTAACCTTTTTGTAATATTTTACAAAACCTTAATTATTTACAATGTGATTAAGCGGTGATTGAGTCTTTGTAGTTCTTCAATTATTGCCGGTATTATGGGGTTTTGTATACAAAATTTATTACTTGCGAGTAGTAAGTCGGAATGACAGTACGTTACCATTTGACAACGAGTTAGCCAATGGGTAATATGACCCACAAGTCAAGGATTGACAATACTGAATGAGTAATTGTGTAGAAATAAACAATATGATCGCTCTCAATACTGTGTTAATTGATAAAATGTTTCTTGATTAAACTGGGATTCACTCACCAGTATTTCCCGCTGACAAAATATTTTTAAAACATGTTTCAGGTAACACAATGTGAAAGCCAACTGGGAAAAAGCCAGCTCGAGAGCACTGACGGCTTGGAAAATAAGTGGCTATAAAAGTTATCTAATAAACGATGTTTTAAAATTCAATAAAATAGGGTTTGTCCCTATAAATGTATTGTAATAAGAAACTTGGGTTTTGCCCATGTGTTTATAAATATCAATTATGGTGGTTTTACTCTGATAAACATTTCCTAATTACGGTCCTGATGTAAATTCCGCTGCCAAATTAACGTAACCTGATACCACCACCACTGAGTTCGCGTCCGCCCGTTCCCGGGACAGATAAGGGATCGGGGGTTGCGACAGAAGGTGGTATCAGAGCCTAGCCACTGGTCTGAGCCAAAGAAGTGTTCTGCTGACACTTAAATTCTAAATTTTGTGTTAGGAATTAAATTACGGAAAGAAGTGCATAACTATAATTATTTGTTATGTGTTATTTGACTATCTGTTAGTTTACAGTATGAGTGATCAAGGACCCTCAGACATAAATCGTCAGTTGTCTGAATCACCTAAGAGTGAAGGTACCTCTTCACAGCCTGCCCTCTCTGGGTATACTGCTGATCAAGAAGAAGGAATATTTGCCTTTAGAGCTCAGTCAGAGGAGCCATTCCCTCATAAGAAACGAGGATGGTTCAGTAAGGAAGCCTTTGCTCGTAAGAAGAGAATGTGAAAGTTGCAACAGCAAAGAGTATTAGCGGCTGCTAAGCGAGAGACAGATGCTCATACACAGGATATGCTTAATAGAAGCCTAGCTAATTTTCGTATCCTAGCTACAACTGCTGGTGACCCAAGTCTGGAACAACTAGTAGCCCCACAACCACAAAACCCAGATCAACCCATGGAGATAGAAATTCCTGACAACCAGGTGGAGATGCATGACTTTAAACCAGAAGAAATCCCTAGGGTACCTGCACCAAACCCCCTCGACCCAAATTACGACCCCTGGTGGGACGATAATAGGGATTTTGTGCAACGTTACCATATCCAGGAATACCCACCCATACAGAATATAGAAGCCTACCCAGGTATGGACCCTTTAGATCCCTATTACCATGATAACTACATTAGGGAAATCTTAGAGGATCCTTACCAATTTCAGGAACTTTCACCCCCATATCAGGAACCCGCACCCCAGATTCCAAACCCAGTCCTAGAACCTGCACCCCCAATGAGTGCAGAAAACGTCCAAGAGCTTAGGACTTTCGGGGAGGAAATTTTAGAAAGCAGTGAGAGAATGCGTCAGGTAGGAGAGCGTCTCGTATGGAAATACGATGAGCGCAATATGGATTTTTGGATAAATCCATATCCGTGAATGTGAGAATGGAGGAAATTGTAGTAATAATAATAATAATAATAATAATAATAATAATAATAATAATAATAATAATAATAAGATAAAATATGTGTGTACGGATGCATATTACTATTAGTGTGATTCTGTTTCTGTTAGTATTGTAATTCTATTTCAACACTATTATGTAAGAGACGCATAGTATATGAAAATAGAGTACAAGTCGCAATGATCGACGTTTTTGGCTAGATTGCGTGTCATGTGAATTACGATCTTACCTATTATCTTGTGATATTAATATGGGATAAATGTTTAAAATTCAGAAGGCCGACGAAGGAAATCAAGGTAATCTGAATAATGATGACCAGAGTAACATTAACGTGGTTAATAAGAATCCAAGTATCAATAACAATGGAAACCAAATGGATAATAGTGCTGTTCAACATATAGTAGCACAAGGAATCATAGATGCCATGCCATTTATTATTCAAACTATTCAAGAAGCGAATAATAAAAGTAAACATAGCAGTAAGCGACCAATTGAACCAGAAAACAGCGTGAACAATGGACATGTACTTCAAATGCCTATTCCCAAAAGAAGAAGAATCGTGCCTAACGGTTGTTCTTATAAAGAATTCTGGTCTTGTAAACCAATGGAATTCTCGGGCAACGAAGGGGCCATTGCAACCCTACGCTGGATAGAAAAGACTGGGGCAGTCTTAAGGATAAGTAAGTGTGCTGAAGAAGATAAGATATTGTTTGCTTCTAATCTGTTTAAGAATTCAGCGCTAGAATGGTGGAACACTATCTTCCAGACAAGAGGAAGTGATAGAACCTATAATATGGAATGGGAAGAATTTAAGAACAAGGTAGAAAGAAAATTCTGCCCACCCAATGAAAAAGAACAGATAGCAAACAAATTCCTAAACCTTAGGATGACTGGTGTGGATAGTAAGGGATATACTAAGATATTATTTGAATACGCTAGAATAGTGCCAACCCTTGCTTCACCGGAACCAGTGTTAATTTCCCGTTATATTTGGGGATTAATTGGGGAAATAAGACACGTAGTCAAGACAGCTAGACCTCAAACCATAGAAGAAACTGTAGAACTAGCCAATACCTTGACAGATGAATTAGTCCGTACCCGAGAAGAGGATCAAAGAAGGAACCTAACCCAAAAGCTCACACAAGAATTTCGTTCTGGAAATTTTAATCGTGGGAAAAATATTGGTTCTACCTCTACACCTTACTGTAGGAATTGCAAAAGAAAGCATTCAGGAAGATGCTCTATATACTGTAACTTTTGCAAAATATCGGGACACAAGGAAGAAGACTGCAGGAAGAAAAACAGCAGGATATGCTACAACTGCAGAGGACAAGGCCATATCAAGCCTAATTGCCCAAAATTAGCTCCAGCTCCAGACAACAAGAATACCAAAAATGCTAGAGCATTTGTTCTGACTGCAGATGAAGCCAAGATGATTCCAGATGTCATAGCTGGTACATTTTTAGTTAATGATGTTTTTGCTAAAGTATTATTTGACTCTGGTGCAAACCAAAGTTTTATTAATACATCATTTTGCAAATTTCTAAATCCGTCATTAACTAAACTACCACAAGAATGTCTAGTAGAGACCGCTAATGGAGAAACTGTTAGGATTTCTGAAATCTTGCAGGGAGCAAGAATAGAAATTTTAAACCAAAAGTTTATAGCAAACCTGTATCCCATGAATCTGGCAGGATTCGATGTTGTTTTAGGAATGGATTGGTTGATAGCCAATAAAGCCAGTATATTATATGATCAAAAGTCAATACAAGTAATTTCACAAAAAGGTAAAACGATCACAATTAAGGGAAGTAAGCCATCTAGAACTACAAAATTCATCTCTGTGATGAAAAATGCAAGTTCTATAAGAAAAGGTTCTATAGTGTATTTGATTTCTATAATCACTAACACTAAAGGAAAAGAACTAAAGGACATCCCAGTAGTGTCTCAGTTTTCAGATGTCTTTCCAGAAGAATTGCCAGGACTACCGCCAGACAGAGAAGTTGAATTCAGAATCCATCTACTGCCAGGGACAACACCAATTGCCAAAGCACCTTATCGTTTGGCACCCGCCGAAATGAAGGATTTGAAGAAACAATTAGATGAATTGTTGGAAAAAGGATTTATACAACCCAGTTCGTCGCCATGGGGAGCACCCATCTTATTTGTTAAAAAGATGGACGGGTCGATGCGTATGTGTATTGATTACCGTGAATTAAAGAAAGTCACGATTAAGAATCGGTACCCATTACCGAGAATCGATGATCTGTTTGATCAACAACAAGGAGCTCGATTTTTCTCTAAAATTGATTTAAGGTCAGGATATCATCAATTAAAGGTACAGAAAGAGGACATTCCTAAAACCGCATTCAGAACGAGGTTTGGTCATTATGAATTTACTGTCATGCCATTTGGTTTAACCAATGCCCCAGCTGCATTTATGGACATGATGAACCGAATATGTAAGTCATATTTGGATAAATTCATAATTGTATTTATAGATGATATTCTAATTTACTCTAAGAGTAAAGAGGAGCATGCAAAGCATTTGCACGCACTTTTAAGTCTATTAAGAAAGGAAAAGCTTTATGCTAAGTTTTCTAAGTGCGAATTTTGGTTAGAACAGGTACAATTTCTTGGACACTTAGTCAACCATGAAGGAATTCATGTAGATCCAACAAAGATCGAGGCAATTACTAAATGGAAAACCCCTGAATCACCAACCGAGGTTAGAAGTTTCTTAGGATTGGCCGGTTATTATAAAAGATTTATTCAAGATTTCTCTAGAATAGCCATTCCCTTAACTAAATTAACCTGTAAATCCGTTAAGTTTGAATGGGGATTAAAACAAGAAGAAGCATTTCGAATCCTTAAGCAAAGATTAACCCATACACCCATACTAGCGTTACCAGAAGGAACTGAAGACTTTGTAGTCTATTGTGACGCTTCTAAATTAGGTTATGGATGTGTATTAATGCAACGTCAAAAGGTTATAGCTTACGCATCTAGACAACTTAAGAATCATGAAGAAAATTATTCAACCCATGATTTAGAATTAGGAGCTATAATTTTTGCTCTTAAGATTTGGAGACATTACCTTTATGGTAGTAAGTTTACCATATTCACTGATCATAAGAGTTTAAGGTATATTTTCCAACAAAAGGAGTTGAATATGAGACAAAGACGCTGGATGGAATTGCTTAGTGATTATGATTGTGATATCCAGTACCATGAAGGAAGAGCAAATGTAGTAGCAGATGCTTTAAGCTGAAAATATCATGAAAAGCCAAAAAGGGTACGTTCTCTTAGATTAAATATACAAGTAGATTTAAATGATCAAATAAGAGAAGCACAAGAATCAGTAATCAAGGATGATTCTGAAAAATTAAAAGGTATGCTGAAAGAATTAAAACAAGGAACAGATGGAATTTGGAGATTCCATGAAAAGAGAATGTGGATACCTAAATTAGGAAACCTACGCCATTATATTTTAGAAGAAGCCCATAAGTCTAAATATACGATGCATGCAGGAAGTGATAAAATGTACCAGGATTTAAGGAAAAATTTCTGGTGGATAGGAATGAAAAAGGATATAGCAGCCTATGTTTCTAAATGTTTAACTTGCTCACAAGTTAAAGCTGAATATCAGAAACCCTCAGGTTTGTTACAGCAATTAGAAATGCCAGTATGGAAATGGGAATTAGTAACAATGGATTTTGTTACTAAATTACCCAAAACTAAGAAAGGAAATGATACAATCTGGGTGATTGTAGATAGGCTAACCAAGTCAGCTCATTTCCTACCAATGAAAGAAACTTTCAGTATGGAAGAATTAGCTAAATTGTATGTAAATGAAATTGTTTCTTTACATGGCATTCCTTTATCAATTGTTTCTGATAGGGATAGTCGATTTACATCTCATTTTTGGTCAAGTTTCCAAAAGGCAATGGGAACCAAGTTAAAATTAAGCACAACTTATCATCCTCAAACCGATGGACAAAGCGAAAGGACAATTCAGACAATGGAAGACATGCTTAGAGCTTGTGTAATTGATTTCGGAGGTAATTGGGACGATCATTTACCTTTAATAGAATTTTCTTATAATAACAGTTATCACACAAGTATCAATGCTGCACCATTCGAAGCACTTTATGGACGAAAGTGCCGAACCCCAGTCTGTTGGGCAGAAATTGGGGAAAAGCAACTATCTGGACCTGAGATAGTGCAGGAAACAACCGACAAGATTATTCAAGTCAAGGAATGACTGAAAGCAGCACGTGATCGACAGAAGAGCTATGCTGATAACCGACACAAGCCATTGGAGTTTAAAGTAGGAGATAAAGTATTATTGAAAGTCTTTCCTTGGAAAGGAGTAGTAAGATTCATCAAACGAGGAAAGCTAAGCCCCAGATATATTGGACCTTTTGAGATTATTAGAAGAATTGGACCTGTAGCCTATCAGCTACAACTGCCAGAGGAAATGGCAGGTATACATGACGTGTTTCATGTATCTAATCTCAAAAAGTGTTTAGCTAATGAATCACTGATAGTACCTCTTAAGGATATAGAGGTAAATGAACAACTCATGTTTGTAGAAAGGCCTCTACAGATTGAAGACAGGAAAGTCAAAAATCTCAAATATAAAAGACTAGTTCTAGTCAAAGTGAAGTGGGACTCCAAAAGAGGATCTGAGTATACATGGGAACTCGAATCGGAAATGCAAAGGAGATATCCGCACTTGTTCCAATAGATCTCGAGGACGAGCTCTAAAACAAGGTGGGAAGAATGTAACAACCCTCGGTAAAACCAACGCCCTTATAATATTCCCGACACCCTAGTATATTTCAAAATATTCCCTTATGTCTTATAATACATCCCGTATGTGAAAACCGAGCACGAAATACAATATAGTATTTAAATAAAATATAAAAACAAAAATCTAGGGCTGAGGCAGGCCGCGTGGACCCACCCCAAACCCTTACGCGGGCGGTATGAAGGCTAGAACCGGATTCCTTTGAGTTTCTTTAGTTCAAGCGGGCCGCGTAAGACCCCGTTTAAGTTAACGCGGGCCGCGAGAGATCGAATTAGTGGCGCAGCCCGGTGCTGACACGTGTCGACATAGTGGCGGGTCTAGATCATGAGCCGGACAAGCTATAGGGTTGACTAGGGTTGACGCGGGCCGCATAAGCGACCCTTGTCTTTCACGCGGGCCGCATGAGAGTCCAATATCAGCCCTATATAAGAAAGCAATGGGTTTTCGTTTTCCGTCGCTCATTCTCAAATTCTAAATCACAATTTCTGTAGAAGAGTTATAATAGTCGGGCATTATACCCCCTAATTAGCGAGGTTCTGCTCCGTTGTAAGTATTATAACCCTAGTTTCGTAATAGTTACGCTGCTGGATTGATTTAGGGTTCCGTAACAACTGTCATGGTTCTGCCCGACATAGTTGTTGGAATGCCGTCTCGGGGAGGGTATCATTAATATTTTCAAAGGGTTATGATACTAACCAATGTACATTTGTATAAATTATAGATTATTCCCAAGAAACCCTTACGCGAAGTCTAAGATAGCAATGTGAGTTTATCCTCTTTTTGTTAACCTTTTAGTAATATTTTACAAAACCTTAATTATTTACAATGTGATTAAGCGATGATTGAGTCTTTGTAGTTCTTCAATTACTGCTGGTATTATGGGGTTTTGTATACAAAATTTATTACTTGCGAGTAGTAAGTCTGAATGACAGTACGTTACCATTGGACAACGAGTTAGCCAATGGGTAATATGACCCACAAGTCAAGGATTGACAATATTGAATGAGTAATTGTGTAGAAATAAACAATATGATCGCTCTCAATACTGTGTTAATTGATAAAATGTTTCTTGATTAAACTGGGATTCACTCACCACTATTTCCCGCTGACAAAATATTTTTAAAACATGTTTCAGGTAACACAATGTGAAAACCATATGGGAAAAAGCCAGCTCGAGAGCACTGACGGCTTGGAAAATAAGTGGCTATAAAAGTTATCTAATAAACGATGTTTTAAAATTCAATAAAATAGGGTTTGTCCCTATAAATGTATTGTAATAAGAAACTTGGGTTTTGCCCATGTGTGTATAAATATCAATTATGGTGGTTTTACTCTGATAAACATTTCCTAACTACGGTCCTGATGTAAATTCCGCTGCCAAATTAACGAAACCTGATACCACCACCACCACTGAGTTCGCGTCCGCCTGTTCCCGGGACAAATAAGGGATCGGGGGTTGTGACAGCGATGTACCGAGTGCCGTTTGAAACGTTTCCCACAGTCGCGAGGTAAACCGAGCATCACGATCAGAGATGATGTCGCGAGGCGTACCATGATTACAAATGATCTCATCGGTATAGATTCGGGCTAATCGTTCTACCTTGTAGTCTTCCCGTATTGGCAAAAAGTGAGCAGATTTAGTCAAACGGTCAACCACAACCCAAATGTTGTCGTGACCTGATGACGTGTGCGGTAGCTTTGTTATGAAGTCCATAGCTATACTCTCCCACTTCCACATAGGGATTGGTGGTTGTTCGAGTAAGCCAGAGGGTCTTTGATGTTCAGCCTTGACTCTTGCACATGTCAGGCATTTTCCAACGTAGAGGGCAATATCCCTTTTCATGCCGGGCCACCAGTACTTGTAGCGAAGATCCTGGTACATTTTGTCGGCACCGGGATGAATAGAATACCGGGATTTGTGGGCTTCGTCCATCAAGATCTGTCGTAAATCGATTCGTTTGGGAATCCAAATTCGGTCCAGAAAGTGGAATATCCCATTCGATTTGCTCACAAGCTGGGCTCCATCGTGGTAGATTCTTTCCTTCTTCAGTGTGCGTTCACTAAAACATGCATGCTGAGCTTCGCGAATGAGGGTTTCGAGATCGTGTTGGGCTTGAACATTATGAGTGCTAAGCAGATAACCCCGTCTGCTGAGTGCGTCGGCAACAACATTTGCTTTGCCTGGGTGATAACGAATCTCACAGTCGTAATCGTTGAGAAGTTCTACCCATCGGCGTTGACGCATATTAAGTTCCTTCTGATTAAAGATATGCTGTAGGCTCCTATGATCGGTGAAGATCGTACACTTGGTACCATACAGGTAGTGTCGCCAAATCTTTAACACAAAAACAACTGCGCCTAGCTCGAGATCATGAGTTGTATAGTTCTTCTCATGGATTTGAGCTGACGAGATGCGTAAGATATAACCTTATCCCGTTGCATGAGAACACAACCAAGACCAAGGTTGGAAGCATCACAGTAGACAATGAAATCGTCGTTTCCGTCGGGCAATGTGAGAACAGGAGCATTGCAAAGCTTATGCTTGAGGGTTCGAAAGGCAGACTCTTGTTCGGTTCCCCAAACAAAAGGCTTGTCTTTATGCGTGAGAGCGGTAAGTGGTACAACGATCTTTGAGAATCCTTCGATAAATCATCGATAGTAGCCCGCTAGTCCGAGAAAAAAACGAACTTCAGACGGGTTCTTAGGCGTAATCCAACTCTTAACAGCTTCAATCTTCGCAGGATCGACGTGAATACCTTGACTATTAACAATGTGACCCAGAAACTGAACTTCCTCCAACCAGAATTCACACTTGGAGAACTTGGCATAGAGTTGGTTCCCCTGGAGTAGCTCGAGAACCAAACATAGATGTTGCGTGTGTTCGGCCTTCGATTTGGAATAGATCAAGACATCGTCGATGAATACGATGACGAAACGGTCGAGATATGGTTTGCACACGCGATTCATCAGATCCATGAAAACCGCGGGTTCGTTGGTTAAACCAAAGGGCATAACAACGAATTCGTAGTGGCTGTAACGAGTGCGAAACGCGGTTTTGGGTATATCCTCCTCTTGAATGTGTAGTTGGTGATAGCCTGAGCGTAGATCGATATTCGAGAAACACGTAGCACCTTGTAATTGATTAATCAAATCATCGATGCGAGGTAGGGGATAGCGGTTCTTGATAGTTAGCTTATTCAATTCCCGATAGTCGATACACATCCAGAACGACCCATCCTTCTTTTTGACGAAAAGGACTGGCGCGCCCCAAGGAGAGGTGCTCGGGCGAATGAAGCCTTTCTCAAGTAATTCCTGGAGTTGGTTTGAGAGTTCGCGCATTTTAGACGGTGCGAGTCGGTAGGGAGCTTTGGCAATAGGGTTGGCTCCAGGAATGAGGTCGATACGAAAGTCGATGTCACGACTTGGTGGTAGACCGGGAAGATCCTCGGGAAAAATGTTAGGAAATTCTCGAACAACAGAAACGTCTTTCACTTCCTTCTTCTCTTTCTTTTCCTTCTCCGCTACTATAATGTTAGCCAAGAAAGCTCTGTATTCCTTGCGGAGATACTTGCTAGCTTGGACACATGACATGATCTTGAGACCTTTCGAAGCGGTTTCACCGTAAACACACAATAAATCACCATTCGCGAGCGAGAATCGAATCATCTTGTCGAAACACACAACTTCAGCATGGTTTTCGCGAAGAAAGTCCATGCCTACGATGACGTCAAAACTTCCGAGTTGCATCGGAATAAGGTCGATTGGTAAAATGTGATTGTTGAGCTCAAGAGTACAATCACGAAGAACAGAATTAACGGAGACGGTTCATCCGGTAGCGACTTCAACATCAAACGTCGAGGAGAGTCGGGAGCGTTTACAACTATGGAGCTTCTCGAATTCGAACAACAAAAAGCAATTATCGGCTCCAGTATCAAATAAACACGAAGCATAAATACCATTCACAAGGAACGTACCATTGACCACGTTGTTGTCGGCTTGGGCTTGACGCACGTTGATGTTGAAAGTTCGTGCGCGTGCTGCTTGTTGTTGCTGTTGCTGCTGGTGTTGCTGCTGTTGCTGAGGCTGCTGCTGCTGGGGCTCTTGTTTTACCACCCTGTTTGGGCACATGTTGGTGAAGTGGTTAGGATCGCCACATACGAAGCAGGCTCTGGCATTGACCGCGGGTGCCGGAGGAGCTTGTTGACCCTGAGGGGCGGTGAGTAGAGCTTGAGGAGCAGGAGCTTGTCGGGCACGGCAGTTGGTAGTGAAATGGCCGTACATATTGCAATGAGCACAAAAACAGCAAGCAATGGTAGTCGGGTAGTGGTAGGTACAAGTAGGACAGAGCAGGTGTGGCCCAGTGTATGCACGCTTAGCAAGCGGTGCATTTGCCACAGGCGCCGCTACTTGACGCTGTTGGGCTGGTACAGCTTGTATCGGTGCAGCAGTGATCGCACAGTTCTTGTTGCTGGAGCTGCTCTTTCTCTTGTTCTTCCTCTTGTTGTTCGATGAGGTGGTGGTTTCAGCAGTCGGTGTGGCGGTGGTAGCTTGATGCAGGTGCTTTGAAGTTTTATCCCAGACACCAGCCTTGACCCGCTTGTTGTTGATTTCAGCGGCCAGTAGATAAGTCTCTTCGATCGTCGTAGTCTTAGCCGCTTGCACGAAATCGGCAACACAGTCAGGCAGGGCTCGGATATACTTCTTGATTGCCATATCTGGAGTCTTGACCTGATCGGGATAAATGATGCTGAGCTGTTTGAAGCGAGCAGTGAGCGCAACATTTTCACCATCCTTTTGTTGTATGTGCCAAAATTCATCCTCTAGCTTCTGACGTTCATGAGGAGGACAAAATTCTTCCAGCATGACTTCCTTGAGTTCGTCCCACGACAGACCGTAGGCTGCATCGTTCCCCCGCTTGTTCCTCTCGGTCGTCCACCAGTCTAGAGCACGGGACTGAAAGACGCCGGTAGCGTTCAGAGTACGGAGGTCATCAGGGCAACTGCTTTGTCGTAGAGTGACCTCAATGGAGTCAAACCATTGGAACAACGCTGTGGGGCCTCCCTCGCCAGTGAATTCTTTTGGCCCACAAGACTTGAATTGCTTGAAATTGAAGGGAGCTTTGGTGGTAGCTTTAGGAGATTCGGTTCTCGACTCCTCTGGCGACTTGCTGACGTTCTCGTAGACCTCACTCACAGCCTTTGCTACACTTTTAGCGATGATGGCAGCAAGGCGTTTGTCTCTCTTTTCTTGACGAGAAAGTAAGGGATGACGGGATCCAGATGACATTGTCTGCAACAGACATCATCACAGGACTCAACACATTGTATTCGAATCTCACCTCACACGTCTACTACTTACTAAAGCTCAGTAACACGCATAATCACATAACACACAGAATCACATAAACACATAAGCACGTAGAGCATAGAAACACATAACCACATACGCATGTAATCACGGAGGCGGTCAGAATACAGAAACCTATCATTTAAAGTCTGCGATTTGTTCGAATGTAACGGTCTCATCTAGCATATCGAATAGCGTAGTATAAGCGTATATCGTAGCGTAAGGCCGTCCACGATTCAACGATTTGTTAACGTTTTGAGATAGAAACGCAGTGCGAGTCGTATGTGTTGATCGAAGTGAAAGCAAAAATCGAGTAAACCTCCAAAATTTAAACACATAAATAGGTAAACACATATATAAGCACATAAAATCGACGAAACATCAGAGCCGGCAGTTGTAAGCTCAGGATTGAAACACATAAAAATCGAGAAATAGATTGTCTGCGGACTGTAGACTTCGACTAACCAAAGTGATTCAACTATTCGCAAGGATCCGTTGTGCACATTTGACCTTCAGGACTATGCTTTTGCCTCGATTCTTGGGCGTTTGGCACACATCCCGTTAGTCATATTGTGACTTCAGGTCGTTGGAGTCCATCAAGACTTTGGTGAGAGTTTCTTAAAATGAGCGGAACAAGTCGTCAAGGTTAGGGTCTCACCCATGGCTTAACAACTTCACTCCTGTTTTGATAAAATAGAGGAGATTATTCATCAAAATATGGATTTCACTCCTGATTTGGTATAATTCTCCCCATTTGTAAGTAAAATACGGGATGTTTAAGCAACTTTAGTCGAGAGTTTGCGGTTTTCACACCTAATCTCGACTGAATTGCTCATTCATAATTGAAAATTCGAGTGCAGTGGTAGTGTAGCGTGTGCGAGAATAGCGAGAAAACAGTAGTAAACTTATGCAAAATCCCTAACAGACATGCATAAGTCGGTCTGTTGGTTCCTAACTATAGACTAGGTATCTAAGACATCGACCCGGACTAGGTCGTGTCTTGACTAATTCCCTATAGTTATGGCTCTGATACCAATCTGTCACACCCCAACCGATGGCGGAATCATCGGGGCATGGCACTGAGCGAAACAGATTGTCCAGAAGTTTCCATAACAATTATCAATACTATTCAATTTAAAATAACATGTCCCATACCATGCCTCAAACAGTAAACAAATTATTACAGATAAAATCTAGGCAAATAATTCTGTTCCGACAACTCAGATTAAAATAGACCAATTGTTTATCTGCTTCTAGAGACCCTTGATTCATTTACTACAGACAACTATTTGTTGGGCTCTAAAGCTTTATTCTAGCTTCGACTTCCTATCATGTGTGCATCCTAAGCACCTGTCACATACGTTAAAATAAAGTCAATACATATAATGTAAATGTGAGCATACAAGTTTGATAATAGCATATATAGTTCGAATTCGTTTACGCATAACCAACACGTACACATAGAGAAATGAAGCACGTTAGTTATCGACATAAATCCATCGATACCAATGACTGCGGGTTGACTGCCCGAGGCAGTTCGCAATACATGATTACCACCGTAATCCATGCAAGTAATTGTCCTTAGCAACCCCCGTGTGAACGGGTGCTGAGTCCAAACTATAGTACTATCGTTGCTAAGGCAGGTAGACAACATTCCATGTGTAAACATAACAAACAAGCATTCATAAGCCACATATAACATCCATTAACGGTTAGCGTTCAAATAGTATTGAGTAGTGTGTTTGATGTGATTTGAATAGTTGTAACGTATGTAACACCCAAAAGTGCATAAAGCAAAAAGGGATCGAGTATACTCACAGCGGTTGATGGATTGAAGGGAGCGCTTAGCGAGAAGGGTTAGCCTGAATAGTTTGATAGCATAACGATAAGTGACTCGTAAAACGATGTCAAGTGTGAATGGGTCGGATAGCAGTTCGGTCGGATGGTAATCCGATCGGACGGCTTGTTTGTGCGGATGACAATCCGTTCGGTTGGTCATCCGGTCGGATGGTAGTCCAGTCGGACGACTATTCGAGTGGATTGTTTCTTCTTATGAGAAGAATGTGTTTGTGTATGATGGCTTGTCTTTTGAAGTTTTCGTTGTAGCATTTTAAAAACCTTGAAGTATCTCTATCTTTCAAGTCGGTCGATCGGACGGTCAGTCGTGCGGGCGACAAACCGTTCGGGTGGTCATCCGGTCGGACGACGACTCTAGTGATGAGGTTACTTAGTGGAAACAAATTCTCAGTAGAATAGTCACTCGGTCGGATGCTCATTCGACCGGGTGGCAACCCTGTTAATGAACATGTTGAAAATTGTTTAAGTCTTTAAAGTCCTAGTATTTCATGATCCGAAGAGTAATCCGGTCGGATGGTCGTCCGATCGGATGGCAATTCGTTCAATACTCAAACTTTAGATGGAGTTGATTAAGTGTGGGACCCAAGGTGTTATCCGTTCGGACAGCAATCTGTTCGGGTGGCTTATCCGCTCGGACAGTAGTCCGGTCGGACAGTAGTCTGGTCGGACAGCATTCCGTCCCGATTGTTCCGTTCGTCCTACACTTGGTCGTTTTGATTGTTTGTCGTTTTTATCGAGGCGTTTTGATAACGTGTTAACCAACAGAATCCCATCTTGTCCCAAGTAACCTGATCGACCAGGAGTCACCCTAGCTGGGCCAGTTAACCGGTTCCAGACGGTTATTCTCGTTTAACCCGAAATCGGTGGTCTCGTGGGTAGAATCCAGATCTTGAGCTAGCACAACACTAAGAATGAGTAGAAGACTAGATCAGGGTCGGATCCTATCGGTTTTGAGTGTATTGAGTGTAAAAGAGTTGAAAGAAAGTTAGAAACCATCTTTCAATCCTTTTTCACTATATTTAAGTTTAGATCTACGCGAGATCTTTGTGTATTTGTGTGGAAATCTATTAGATCTAAGTTGTTCTTGGTGGATTGAGGCCAAAACAAGAAGTTCTTCAAGAACTCATGATGACATCATCCTAGAACACCTCAAATCTAGTGATTTCACGGTTAAAAGCACTACTACAGAAATGACCATTTGCGACCTTCAATACGGTTGCAATTCAGTCGCAAATGCCTCTTAGTGACCGCTTTGCGACCAATTTTGGTGGTCGGTTATACTTTGGTCAGTAATTATTTTTACAACCATTTTTGCGACCGAAATATTCTTGCGAGCAATCTTGCAACCGAAATTACCATCGCAATATTAGGGACCAAATTTGTGACCAATTTTTTTTTGCGACAGATTTTGTGACCGAACTATTAGCGATTGAGATTGTAACCGAACTTCTTTGTGACGGATTTTGCAACCGAAGGGTTACCAACTACAATCGCGACCGAACCTTTTTGCGACTGAACTCATAGCAACCAAACCTACGACCGAGCTTATTTATAACCAAATTTGCGTCTGGTTTAGCAACCAAGTTTAACTTCAAACTTGCGATTGGGTTTGCAACCGCTACTCTAATTTTTCATTGTTGATAATCTAAAATCAAATAATCTTATTATTTCACAAAACTATATCAAAGATTGAGAACTATATGTGACAACCAAAGCCAAAAGATTCTATAATACAAGCATATCATCGCTTTTAATTTGTAATGAGAATTTCACAAAATAGAAATATTAGTATGAACGAGAATCAACATTCAGGAATGTATTTACATATATTGCTACAACGCTGTCTGAATTTGCATTTACATGTAGAACATTATTCACAAGTCGCTTTTGCCCAAATACTTGTAATAGAACTGAAAAGGCAATGGACGGCCTATTATGTGGAGGAAAACGTTGTAGTGTCAATGCAGTAGTTGCATAGTATCAAAACCTGCAAAATTAACAATTTACTCATAAGTGGGTCAGTTGTTTAACTAGAAAACAATAAATTATCAAATAATGTTTAAAAAAACTAGTGATAAGAAAATTTAGTAAAAGCATTTCGTCAAGCAGATAATAAACATTAGAAGAACAACTTGAGGCAATATTTTATTAGCCATAACTACTTGAGCCACCTTCTTTTCTAGTATATGCAACGTCACAAGTATGGCAATAACACTTTTATATCTAAACTACGAAGAAAGAAAGAAAGATTTGTATGCACATTTTCATATAACCCTTAAACTCTAATAAATTAATACATTGCAGATTTCATTTGCTAACAGATACCATAATTTGTTATATTGTATGTAGTTATTTATTCTTGAAACATCGAATCTTTTCATCTTGTTTTATTATGATACCTGTAATAACCAGATACCTGATGTATAATTTGGAAATTCAGCCGGGTCAACCCACCGAGGAAACCCTCCAGCCACATGCCGATGAACTATTGATCTGAAAACAGAACCTAACATCGATTAACATGGAAAAGAATCATCTTTAAAATAGCAGTCTTTAAAAAAAGAAACAAGTCGCTCAAACACCAGAAGTGGGTTGGACTTACGTAATGAGAGGGTGTTGGAATGAAAATGGGTACGCAATTGAACTATTCTATGCGAATTGACAAGTTCAAAAGCTTTAAAAAAGAAAAATTCACAAAATTATTTCCAAAATTTTGTTAAAGCACCTGGTCATTAGGTGATCATTAGGTTACCTGAAGAAAATTTCCTTGGGAAAGTGAAGCAGAACATAGATCAATTTGGGTGAGGTGTGTGATTGAAGATGAAATGGCTTTGGGTTAGGAGAGAGGGAGGGGGGAAATGAATCAGGAAATGAGAAGAAGCGGGAATAAGAATATTCGGAAGAAGCGGGAATTGAGAAGAAGCGGGTCATTGAATTGGGTGAAAAAGTTTAAACGCAAAAAGTGGTGTGGGGAATTTTTGAAATGGGGGGAACAGGTGTAGAACAAATCAATATTTGGGGAAAGTTATTAAATGTAACATTAAAAATACAAATAAATAAAAGAACGGTTCCTTCTATTTTCACACCCCTATTTTCTTATTTTTCACATCCCTAATTGTATATGGGTCGTATGACGTTATACGGCCCGTATAGAAAGTTGTTGCACCGAAATAAATGCAGTGGAATATTTTTTTTGTTTTACATATATACGGGTCCTATAACATTATACGAGCCGTGTACAATTGTATACGAGCAATATAATGTTATACGACCTGATGTGTTTTTTTTTGGTGAGATTTTATAAGGTTTTTGTGTTTTTAACACTTGTATACGGGTCGTATAATGTTATACGACCCGTATATAATTATTATTTTTTTACGAGTTTGTAATTAAACGTACTAATAACGTTGAATAATTTTCCATTGTATTATGTGAAACGTCTATGTTACAATAGTATTTGCCGTATTATTTTTTATATAAACATAAAATTATTAAACAAACAAGATAAAATGTAAACATAAAATTAACATTTACATTGTTTTATATCTAAAACAACAAAAGATAAATATTTACAATGTTTCAAATGTAAAACATGATTTAGTTTACCTGATTATCGTAGAGTATGATGGACAAGCACAGATGAACATCAACATTGAAAAAAAATACAAATCACAGATGAACATCAACATTGAAAAAAATGATTTAGTTTACCTGATTATCGTAGAGTTGTGAACCGTATGATTCACAAATTCAGAATGCAGATGAGAGCAATGTTTTAAACCCTTATTGAAAGTAAATGAAATTATACTCTGATTGAATGATAGATATAAAGATCATTAAGTATGATGGACAAGCAATTAGTGAATATTGACTATTTGATATACCTATCACTATGACAATTTTGAGCACAAGAATCCATGCAATCAGATTCATTTTTAGCCTCATATGTGTCTTTGTTTGGTTATTTTTTTGTTTTATATATTCATATATTTGTTTATATAGTTATTGTGGGATCAATTATTAAAAGTAAGTTATTATTTTTTTACCATAATAACATATATCAAATATGATAACATATTTATATAATCTTACAATATTACCAAAGTTTTATTTCTACTAATTGATTTATATATAGTAATTTTTTAGACAACTAATGCTATTATATCGTTTCTTTTTTTTACATGTTAATACAGTTTTAACTCCGGCAGTTACACAAGACGAGTGCAGAGAGAGGCGTAAGCTACGGAAATTGTAATTGGATAGTAAAAGATCTAACGTATCACACGTGTTACCGGTTTCTAAGAAAAAAGAATCGTCGTCCTCTAATTTGTCTTCCATTTTGTTGCACACTTCCACTACTTCACAAGATGCATCTACTATTTCACCAGGTTTATTTATTTATTTTCTTTAAACTTTTCATATTTTTTAAAATTGCATACTTAACTATTTTGATACATATATATGTCTAAAATAATTAGATATATATGAAATATCATAACATATTTATATAATCTTACAATAGTATCAAAGTTTCCTTTCTGCTAATTCATTTATATATAGTTATTTTTTTAGACAACTAATGCTATTATATCGTTTCTTTGGTTTTACATGGTAATACAGGTTTAACTCCGGCAGTTACACAAGACGAGTGCAGAGAAAGGCGTAAGCTACGGAAATTGTATTTGGATAGTAAAAGATCGAACGTATCACACGTGTTACCGGTTTCTAATACAAAAGAATCATCGACTTCTAATTTGTCTTCCATTTTATTTCACACTCCCACTACTTCACAACATGCATCTACTATTTCGCCAGGTTTATTTATTTATTTTGTTTAAACTTTTCATATTTTGATACATATATATATCTAAAACTATATATATACCGTTTTTCTTTTATCAGTTGTTTTAACGCAAAGTTATCAAAGTTACACTAAAGAGAGACGGAGATTAAGGAGACTTTATTTAGATAGTAAAAAATCTCCTATCTTACGAGGCAAATCCAGGGCTATGAACAGTTTACAATCTTCTTCTAATACAAGATCCTTTCACTGCAACAAACAAAATGGTAATTCTATACTTTTGTTAATATTTACAACTAATATTATACCCCACTTTCTAAAGTCATATTTTATTTAGGTTATGTCACATCTGCTTCAAACAACCAAACACCTTCAACAAGTATCCGTCGCTTTTCTATTTCTCCAAACATAACAACAGCGACTACAACTCCTATTTTACGCAAAATGTCTCCAAAGCTATCTCCTGGAAAATCTAAGTTATTAGGCAGACCACGAATTACATCTTCTATTCCAATGGTTGATTTGACTACAGATGCAGCGTTAGATGAAGATCCTTACAAAGGCGTTTCACCAGGTAGTTGCTTAGGTAATATATTTTCGACATTATTTTGTATACCATTGTTTTATAATGAAATACAACGATTAATTTCATTTATTTTATTTCCATGCTAATATACAGATTACTTAGATCATGGTGATCAGTGTATTACGTGTCAAGTATGCATGGCAAAGTTATGGGATGTAGAAACGGCGAGAGGCAGAACCAATAATGGGAAAACAAGTTATTTTGTATGTTGCAAATATGCCAAAGTAGAGCTACCCGATTATAAAGATGCACAACCAAATTACCAGAAACTGTTTACATCTTTGGATAATGAAAGCAAGCATTTTTTTGAAAAACATTCGCCGTTATAATTCTATGTTCGCATTCACTTCAATGGGTGGTAAGGTCGATCCGACTGTTAATAGAAGTAATGGCCCTTTTTGCTACAGGATTAGCGGTGAAAACTATCATAGTATAGGAAGTCTTTTGCCGGAGAATGCCAATAAACCAAAGTTTTGCCAGCTGTACATATATGATACAGAGAACAAAGTTTCAAACCGAGAATCGATTTTTAGGTAAGTATCGTACAACATAATTTGTTTCAATTGTTTCTCAATTAATAATTAATAATTCCTTGATAAAAAATGTGTCAAAACAGTCGATCTAAGGAGTCACCTGCATCCTCTTCTGCTTCTGTTGATCGTCATTTGATCCAACATATCAAGTCTGTGTTAGACTCCGATAATGTATTGGTTAAAGTTTACAGGATGGTTAGAGATTGTTTTCATGACGATCCGCAACTTAGTCTTAAGGTACGTCTTATTGGAAAAAGGGACAAGGATGGTCGAATGTATAACTTACCAACATGTGGCGAGGTTGCTGCTCTAATTGTTGGAGATGTTGAAAACGCAATTGAGAACAGAGATATTGTTGTTGAAACTAAATCGGGGACTCTTCAACGAATAAGTGAATTACATCCTTCTTACCTTGCTCTTCAATACCCAATTCTCTTCCCATATGTAGATGATAGTTACAGAGTTGACATCCCTCATAGAGGTGTCATAGATGTAACCAACAAGAAGCGTCCAAATTGTACGATGAGAGAGTTCTTTTCGTATCGTATTCAAGATAGACTAAACCAATTTTCGCTGATTCTAAATTCAAGGAGACTTTTCCAACAGTTTTTGGTTGATGCTTATACGATGATTGAGAGCGAGAGACTTAACTACATACGTTTTCAACAAAAAAATCTAAGATCTGATACCTATGAAAGTCTCCGGAAATTGAGAAATAATGGTCAGCAAGATATATCTAATGTTGGTACACCTCTTATATTGCCTTCTTCCTTTACCGGTGGAGCTAGATATATGATGCAAAACTATTTAGATGCGATGGCTTTATGTAAATGGTTCGGTTATCCTGATTTTTTTATAACCATTACATGCAATCCCAAGTGGCCAGAGGTAAAATGGTTTCTTAAAGACACCACTCTGAATCCAGAAGATAGGCCTGATATCCTATCAAGGTTATTTAAGGTGAAGCTGGATGCAATTTGTAAAGATTTAAAGGAATGTCATATGTTGGGAAAAGCAGCAGCAAGTATGTAATGCAATCTTTTTTCTTTTTTTTTAAAATATATTTGTTACATTTTCATTTATTGTATTTAAATAATTTTTATGCAGTTATTTATACAATTGAGTTTCAAAAACGTGGCTTGCCTCATGCGTATTTGTGCTTATTCATGGAACCAGAAGCTAAACTTCCCACTGTTGACCAAGTTGATCCGTTCATATGTGCCAAAATTCCAAACAGAGATGATGACCCAGAGTTGTATAAGCTTGTGAAGGATTTTATGATTCGTGGGCCGTGTGGTAATGCTAATATGAACTGCCCATGTATGGTTGATAAACAATGTTCAAATGGTTTTCCAAAAAGATTTCAAGATACTACGACAATTGACGCCAATGGTTTCCCATTATACAGAAGGAGAGATGATGGAGCAACAGTTGTCAAAAACCGGATCGAGTTAGATAATAGAAGTGTTGTACCATACAACAAAAAGTTATTGAAAAAGTATCAGGCACATATAAACGTTGAGTGGTGCAACCAAGCTGGGTCAATTAAGTATTTGTTTAAGTATATCAACAAAGGTCCTGATAGAGCAACAGTTGTTGTTTTGCATAGCGATAATCAGAATGAACAACATGAAAAAGATGAGATTAAAGAGTATTATGACTGTCGGTATATCTCAGCATGTGAGGCAACATGGAGGATATTTAGTTATGATGTAAATTACAGAAATCCTTCTGTTATCAGGCTTCCATTCCATCTTCCAGGTCTACAACCGATTGTCTTTGGACCAGACGAAGACATCAATTCTGTTCTTAACAGGCCATTGACGGGTGGTCCGTAGGACAACCCTTAAGTGGTTTAAAAAGATTAAAATTCCATGCTTTACTTGGTTATTTGCTTGAACTTAGTAACTACGAGTGTTCGTGTGTTTTGCAGGTAAATCGCTTAATTCGGTTAAATTGGAACGCGTAGGCTACGGTTGGGTTAAAGAAGCATGCACATGACGTTGTGAAAGTTATTAAAAGGTGACACATATGTTGGGTGTTGACTTGTGGCAGCGACATCATCATCATCATCTCATGGTGAGAAGACACAAGAGTCAACAACCATCAAGCACTTGTGGACTCCCTTGATGGGGCCGCACTTGGGCGGCACATGTGAAGAAGAAAAAAAGACATCTTGGGTTCACAAACATCACGGCACATGTAGAGGGCCTGACTTTGACTTGGGCGGTTGGCTTGATTGGGCCGCACATGTTGTGGCGGCAGACATCATCACGTGAAGGCATACTTGAGGATTTCTTTTCTTAATTATTATTATTCTAACATATAGAGTCAACATTACATAAAAACATATTGGGTTGATGGCTGAAAACAGTTGGGTCGCACATGGGCTTGGAGAACTAGGGGGCTTTTGACGGCCTACTTCTTAGAATTCTGTGAAGCCCAAGAGAGGATATCACATGAAAATATACACACGGGATCATCAGATTGGCGGCAGACATAGGGACCTGGGGAGTTTTTGTAACTTACTCATTTAATGCTGTTTTGAAGATGATTTAGTGGGTCTGATCATTGGCGGGCGGTTACACCTGACTGGGTACACGAATTTGGGGAGGGGTGAACGAGATGGGGGAAGTTCTCTGAAGATTGGAGACTTTAACGAGTGCCATGATCGGTTAACCCTCCAGTGAACACTCCGGGTGATGGTTCTTGTATTTCACTTTTAATTTAGTTATGTTTGTTTGAGAATTAGATTGTAATTAGGTGTTAACCGAATTGCATTTACATATATACAATTTGTGTCACAGACAAATCCTGGTGATAACCAGAGACGTATTTATGTTGAATCTAATTGTGCCTTTGCTGATTGAATAATTATTTATGCTTGCGGTTAATATCTCTCTGATCAATTGGTATTATGCTAGGATCTTGTATAAGTAATTGGTTTATGTGACAGATTTACCATTTAATCAGTGGCATCCAAATAAACAATAATTAGATTATTAGGTGTTTACAGAATCTGAATCCCGGAGTGGTCACGTTCCTATCATTGTTTTCTCATTTTCACAATACTTATTCATAAAAATTACAAAAATATATAAACTAGCAAATTTTATAAAGTAAGTTTAGATTAATTAAACGGTATTACACTGACCACATGCTCCTCTGGATTCGATACCTGACTTACCCTGTCTATAGGTAATTTTAGGTTTTTGCATAGACCCGACGACAGTCTATCAAAATGGCGCCGTTGCCGGGGAGCTAGTGCGCTTAGTGTTATATCGTTTATTTGATTAAAAAAAAAAAAAAGAGAGAAAATTTAAAATTTACAAAACCACAAAAAAAAATATATATATATAAATTTTTTATTTTATTTATTTTCAATACTACTTTTAGTGTTTTCTATGTTTCAGGGCTATGGCAACATTCGAGTGTGGGGAAGATGTGCGGATATTTGTGTGAAGGTGGTGATAGGAAATTGGATCACTTACAATATATGTTGTGTCAAATTTCACCAGGTCAATGTACTCTTTCCTTAGTCTTGATATGCTCATTAGCTTTGAAATATTGGTAGTTAGTTTGTTTGCTTTTGTTTAAAAAAAAATACAAAAAGAAACTTGGGGTTTGAGAGTATAAGCAAGTGTTGATGTTCTTGGTTAAAGCGATCTTTTCCTCAAAACCATACATTGGGACAATGTATCCCAAGTGTGGGGATGAGGGGAAAATTTTGAGAATTTTAAAAATTTTGTAAAACCAAGCGAAAATTGTTCAAATTTGAAAACTTGATATTGTGCCATTTGACACACCGATACCCATTCCTAGTCTTTTCTTGGTGAGGATTTGAGCCACACATGATTGTTATAGATATTTCTTTGTTTTGAGTGGCGGTGTGTGTATTGTGTTAATAGAACTTGTGTACGAATACTTGTTAAATCCTAGAATTAGTATGCTTTTGAAAATGATAGGGGGACTTTTAGGTAGCCTCGTCTAGACGTGTGAGAGTGTGGGATTGGTGGGTTGGACCTCATACTTTACATATATGAGCTTGGTATTGTGAGGGGTGGGGGTTTGGTCTTTAGATTGCCACGTTTGAGCCTTAAACCGTTCGTTTGTGACCCAAGCCTACTTTCTACAAAATTTTACCTTTTGAGATGACCCGGTTTAGGAGATTTAGTATGTAGTATTGTTGTTCTTGTATATATTGTTGAGTTTGATGTGTTATGAAAAAAAAAAAAAAGAAAAAAAAAAGAGAAAAATATGAAAAATACAAAAAGAAGAAGTATTTAGTTGCAATAGAGTTGAGAATGTCAAGAAGCTTTGTATATATATTTGGTGTTTGCTTCGTAGTAGTAGACATAAAAAAAAACCGGGTCAAATCAATTAGCTCTTTCATATGTATTCCACCATTTTCCTACTTTGACACCTAGCCCCGTTACAACCCGCAAGTCCCTTTGATTCTAAAGCATGTTAGATATTTGTTAGGAGGAAACTTGATTTGTATACAAGCTTATTGTCGCGCACACACACACACGCATTGAGTGGTTTAGCATTATGCTAATATTTCTTGTTACCGAGAGATTTTTGTGAGGGGTGTGTCTTGTGGTATGATTGAAGTTAGTAAAAGGACGACACATTTAGCTTGGTTTGCATGTTTGATCGCTTTGGTTTTGAAATAATTTTCGAATGGGTTGCTTGGGACAAGCAACGGGTAAGTGTGGGGATGTGACGGGTGGTCCGTAGGACAACCCTTAAGTGGTTTAAAAAGATTAAAATTCCATGCTTTACTTGGTTATTTGCTTGAACTTAGTAACTACGAGTGTTCGTGTGTTTTGCAGGTAAATCGCTTAATTCGGTTAAATTGGAACGCGTAGGCTACGGTTGGGTTAAAGAAGCATGCACATGACGTTGTGAAAGTTATTAAAAGGTGACACATATGTTGGGTGTTGACTTGTGGCAGCGACATCATCATCATCATCTCATGGTGAGAAGACACAAGAGTCAACAACCATCAAGCACTTGTGGACTCCCTTGATTGGGCCGCACTTGGGCGGCACATGTGAAGAAGAAAAAAAGACATCTTGGGTTCACAAACATCACGGCACATGTAGAGGGCCTGACTTTGACTTGGGCGGTTGGCTTGATTGGGCCGCACATGTTGTGGCGGCAGACATCATCACGTGAAGGCATACTTGAGGATTTCTTTTCTTAATTATTATTATTCTAACATATAGAGTCAACATTACATAAAAACATCTTGGGTTGATGGCTGAAAACAGTTGGGTCGCACATGGGCTTGGAGAACTAGGGGGCTTTTGACGGCCTACTTCTTAGAATTCTGTGAAGCCCAAGAGAGGATATCACATGAAAATATACACACGGGATCATCAGATTGGCGGCAGACATAGGGACCTGGGGAGTTTTTGTAACTTACTCATTTAATGCTGTTTTGAAGATGATTTAGTGGGTCTGATCATTGGCGGGCGGTTACACCTGACTGGGTACACGAATTTGGGGAGGGGTGAACGAGATGGGGGAAGTTCTCTGAAGATTGGAGACTTTAACGAGTGCCATGATCGGTTAACCCTCCAGTGAACACTCCGGGTGATGGTTCTTGTATTTCACTTTTAATTTAGTTATGTTTGTTTGAGAATTAGATTGTAATTAGGTGTTAACCGAATTGCATTTACATATATACAATTTGTGTCACAGACAAATCCTGGTGATAACCAGAGACGTATTTATGTTGAATCTAATTGTGCCTTTGCTGATTGAATAATTATTTATGCTTGCGGTTAATATCTCTCTGATCAATTGGTATTATGCTAGGATCTTGTATAAGTAATTGGTTTATGTGACAGATTTACCATTTAATCAGTGGCATCCAAATAAACAATAATTAGATTATTAGGTGTTTACAGAATCTGAATCCCGGAGTGGTCACGTTCCTATCATTGTTTTCTCATTTTCACAATACTTATTCATAAAAATTACAAAAATATATAAACTAGCAAATTTTATAAAGTAAGTTTAGATTAATTAAACGGTATTACACTGACCACATGCTCCTCTGGATTCGATACCTGACTTACCCTGTCTATAGGTAATTTTAGGTTTTTGCATAGACCCGACGACAGTCTATCAAAATGGCGCCGTTGCCGGGGAGTAGTGCGCAACGTGTGTTATTTTATTTCTTTTTAAGTTTGTTATTTTTCTGGTTTACGCGGGGTGTATTAGTGTGCAGGTATTGACAGGTGCATGCGTACTAGGAGCTCTCACAAGCTATCACCTTTGGCATTTGATCCGGAAATTGAGCGAACGTTAAGAGGAAACAGAATTTTGCTAAGAGAGAACAGAATCAGTGGTTCACCAACAACACCAAATACACCAATTACACCAATTCGATACATGGATCCACCACAACCACCACCCACTACGGGTGAACCTACTTCACCATTCATACCTACATCCACGCAACCTTCACCAAATACCACCATGCCTATTTCCACTACCGAATTTACATCACCACATGGAGTTACATCAACCAACACCACATCACCTATTACTACCCAAGTCGAACCTACTCTCACCTATAGCCCTTCCGCAACAATTCCACCACTATCACACTTCTTCCCTCCATCTACAGGTCAATCATCTTCTCATTATTCAATACCACCAAATACAACCATTGTTCATACTACCTCAACGGTTAGGCCATCAAACCAGTCGGGTTTTCAGTATTCGACCATCCCATTTGGGCAAACTTCGGGAATTCAAGGAGATGGTTATGATGAGGGATTTGAAGAATTTGAGGGGTATGATGATGATGGGTACGGTTATGGAGGTTATGGTGATCAAGGGGAGTTTGGGTATTTGCAAAGTCAATCTCAAGGGATGGCAAGTGTTGGTGGAATGCCACAACAACAAATTATACCACAACACATTCGGCCAAGACCACAAGGGCCACCAATACAACAACCTATTCCGTTGCAACAAGTCCGGCCACAACATGTACAACAACAATTTCAAAGACCACCTCAACGCCCACCGATGCGACAACAACAGTTTCAACAACCAATCGCACCACAAGGGCAAGTACCAAGGCCAAATGGTCCTATTATTCCGAGAGGTAGGTATGGTGTACCAAGGAGACACCTTAGGGAAAATGCGAGGGGCATTGAAGCACATTTTCGGCCGGTAATCACGCAAAACCCTTCACCGGTAGTCATTCCTCATAATGATCAAGGGCGAACATTTGAAGTAAGAACCAATTCTTTGCAAAGTTTACCAAAGTACAAGGGGTTGGCAAATGAGGAGCCTTATTTTCATTTAGAGGCTTATGACTCTATTTGCAACACTCTTGGGAGTCAAGGGTTTTCAGCCGACGATATCAAATTGGTTTTGTTCCAATTTTCTTTGGAAGAGAAGGCGAAAAAATGGTTCTACACGTTACCCTCGGCATCCATATATACATGGGGGGAGATGCAACAAACCTTCTTGGATGAGTTTTACACCGCCCAAAAGACCAACGATGCAAGGAAGGGATTGAGAAGCTTTCAACAACAACATGGTGAGATGTTTCACGAGGCGTTTGAGCGTTTCAACATGATGATTAAAAACTGCCCTCATCATGGAATTGAATTATGGGAGTTGATGAATGCTTTTCATGAGGGGTTGAGTGCCGAAGATGCACGTGATTTGATGTCTATCACCGGTGGGACTTTTGGAACAAACTATGAGAATGATGATTGGGAGTTCTTGGAAAGCATGGCAACTACATCAAAGAGGAAAGCTCAAGCCTCAAGAAGAGCCCGACCGACCACCAACCGACCGCAAGTGCACGCCATAGATGATGGTAATGTTCAAACCACTAACCAAATTTATGATGTTTGTGCTTTGTGTAATGAGATAGGTCATGCGGCTGAAAATTGCCAAGGGATGTTGGACGGGCAATACGAGGAAGTCCATGCGGTTCAAGGTCAAGGTCAAGGAGGAGGTGGTAGGAACTACAACAACATGAATTCTAATACCTACCACCCCGGATTGAGGAACCATCCGAACTTTAGATATGGGAACCCTTCAAATCAAGCAAACCCAAATTTTCAAGGTAGCCAAGGAAACTATGGTTCACGCCAACCTTATAACAATCAAGGTGGATATAGAAGTGGGAACAACCAAGGGTACCAAAGGCAAACGGGTCAAGAACAAGGGGGGTCATCGGTTAGGAACGAAGTTTGGAGACTGGGGGGATGGTTGTTCAAGCCATGAATAGCTAACTCTTTATGATTATCTTGGGTTGAAGGTTTGTGTAAGACTTTGTGTTTTGATTTTATATTTCTAGAATAATGAACTCTTCTTTGTGATTTGCTTGTTATGGTGTGTGATTGCTTACTTGTAAATTGTTAATTAGTGTGCTAGTCTTGTTCGAAACTATACGTTCTTGGTGCCGTTGGCAATCGAGATATCATAGGTAGAATTAGGATTGGATATTGATTAATTGGTCATCGGGTAACAACCTCGCGTTCTAGGAATCCGAGTACTTAGTTCCCTTTTATCACAACAAGTAATCATACATGAATCATGTCTATGTGATTCTTTCTAGTTGAATGATAGCACAAATGTCGAAGCAAACCGGAAACTTAAGATAGTCATTCGTCTCCAAATTGTTTACAAACCAAAACTTTTCTTTTGCAAGTTAATTAGTTAACTTAGTTTTAAAACTCAAAACAACCAAATCCATGAATTTACATTTCTTGCAATTTAGATTAATCTAGTTAGTTAGACATACTTTGAGATAACACATATTCCACAAACTCCCTGTGTTCGATACCCACTTACCGCTATCTATTTAGTTGTTATTGGGATTAAATTTGATTGTGACCGCGACATCACGTCAAATTTTGGCGCCGTTGCCGGGGATTAAATTACAGAAATCCTTCTGTTATCAGGCTTCCATTCCATCTTCCAGGTCTACAACCGATTGTCTTTGGACCAGACGAAGACATCAATTCTGTTCTTAACAGGCCATCTGTCAAGTGTTCTATGTTTCTGTCTTGGATGGAACGGAATAAAGACCCTGATGACCATTTGGCGCGTACACTAACTTATGTTCAGTTTCCAACTTGGTATGTATGGAAGATTGAAAACCGTTGTTGGCAACCTCGGAAGAAAGGTAACTCAATTGGAAGAATTCATAATGTTGCTCCCTCTCTTGGAGAAGCTTATTTTTTAAGAATCTTGCTCAATAAAGTAAAAGGACCTAAGTCATATGACGATATCAAAACTGTTAATGGTCATGTACATGATACATTTAGAGATGCGTGTTTTGCACTTGGTCTTTTAGATGATGACAAAGAGTACATCGAAGCAATTAAAGAAGCAAACGAAACAGCAACAACTTCTTATGTACGAAATTTATTTGGCATGATGCTATTGTCCAATACTATGTCCAGACCGGAGATCGTATGGGAAAGCACGTGGAAATACATGACAGATGATTTCATCTACAGATATAGTAAATTACATCGTCTTGAAGGTACTTTATGAAACTTTAGAACAGCCATTTTGCTTTTTCAGTTTTTTTCATACATGGTTTAAATAAAATTTCATACTCATTGTATCTGTATTTGAACATCTAACAGGTTTATCAATTCCAGACGACGAACTTAAAAATTACGCTTTGTTGGAAATTGAAAAGTTTTTAGGTATGAATAGCTCATCGCTACGGAACTTCTCAACAATGCCTTTTCCAGATTCTTCTTCGTTATCTGATCTCGACCATCGTCTGATTAACGAGGAGCGTACATACGACGTATTAAGTCTCGCAGAGGAATATCTTAATCTGTTTAATATGTTAACTGATGAACAAAGGTCGGTGTTTGAATAGATAATGAAATCTGTTGATGGTAACACTGGAGGGATGTTTTTTGTTTACGGATATGGTGGCACCGGGAAAACCTTTTTATGGAAGACGTTGTCTGCGGCACTTCGATCAAAAAGAGAAATTGTATTAAATGTTGCTTCGAGTGGAATTGCATCGCTGTTATTGACAGGCGGCAGGACTGCACACTCCAGATTTCGTATTCCTTTGAATCTTAATGAGGATTCGGTATGTCATATAAAACCAGATAGTGATGTTGCTAAATTGTTGCATCAGACCAAACTTATTATATGGGATGAAGCACCTATGGTCCATAAACATGCGTTTGAAGCCTTGGACCGGACAATGAATGACATTTTCAATTTCGACACCTCAAGAAATTCTGAAATCTCATTTGGTGGTAAGGTTATTGTTTTTGGTGGAGATTTTAGACAAGTACTTCCCGTTGTTCGAAATGGTGGAAGACAAGAGACAGTGAACGCATCATTAAGTTCGTCTTATTTGTGGAGTAAATGTAAGGTGCTAACGTTGTCAAGGAATATGAGGTTAACCATTGGAAGAACTCCATCCGAGATTGAGGAAATAAATAGTTTTGCTAAGTGGCTTTTGGATATAGGAGAGGGAAATGTTGGTGGTCCTAATGACGGAGAAGCGACAATTGAAGTGCCATCTAATCTTATAATTAATGATACTTCCGATCCCATTTCCAGCCTGATCGAATTTGTTTATCCTTCGATTCTTGAGAACTTTGGCAGTCCTAATTATTTTAGTGATAGGGCTATTCTTGTGCCGAAGAATGAGGTTGTTAACGAGATTAACGATAGGCTGTTAGCGTTGTTTCCCGGTGAAGAAAGAGAGTATCTAAGCTCTGACCGTCTTTGTGCAAGTGAAAATGTTAGTTCAATACAAGAAAGATTATACACACCGGATGTTCTTAATGGTCTTAAAGTTTTAGGCTTACCAAATCACAGGTTAGTGCTAAAAGTTGGTGTGCCAGTCATGTTGTTACGTAACATTGACCAAAAAAATGGTTTGTGCAATGGTACAAGGTTGAAGGTTACAAAGTTGTATAACCGTGTAATAGAGGCTGAAATAATATCTGGAGCTAATATTGGTACTCGAACCTATATTCCCAGAATTAGTTTAGTACCTTCAGACAAGAAGATTCCCTTTTCATTTCAAAGAAGGCAATTTCCGGTTGTTGTTTGCTTTGCCATGACTATCAATAAAAGCCAAGGCCAATCACTTTCTAGAGTTGGTCTGTACTTGAGACAACCGGTTTTCACGCATGGTCAGTTGTATGTCGCGTTATCGAGAGTTAAAACAAGAGACGGTGTTAAACTGCTAATACTGGACAAAGATGGGAAGCCTACAAATAAAACAACTAATGTTGTGTATAAAGAAGTCTTCAATGACTTATGATTTTTCATTAATACATAATATGTATATTTTAAACATGATTATTTACTGAGTGTTAACTTTTATAATAAAGAATTTGAAAATAATAACATTTTTTGCCATTTGTTGTCTTATTACTCCTGTTATTTCCAATAATTTTAACAAGTTTATATATATATATATATATATATATATATATATATATATATATATATATATATATCGTGAAAACCTTACTTCCGGTTTAGTTTTTCATAACTTCATCTTCATACTCACATGAATTTATTCTTTTGAAATCCATTTAAAAAAAACCACGCTTACAGTTCCCCTGTTTCCTATTTTTTCTTCCAAAAATTATCATTGCATCTCTCCAATCTATACATAATCACATCAGTCATTCCAAAATTAATAAGTTCGGTGTTTTAAAAATATTTAAAATGATGAAATTTTGGGATTTTCATACCGTCATTCATCCTTACTCTCTAAATCAGTTATCTTTCTACCATCGCCTTCATCATCTTCGCAATTTTCTCTGTCGTTTTTTGGCTCAGGTAAGTTTCTTAAAGCTTCGATTTGTTATTTTTTTAAGCTATGATTGTTGATTTAGTAATTGATTTTAAGTTATTTCCGGTTCATTTTATGAACCCTAACCTCTTTGCTACTTGATTTTTTAGGTGATAATGTTTATTGTAACTTTGTATTCATTTATTGTAGTTGTTTTAGTCAATATTTGTAACCGATTGCTATCATTATGTTTTTGCATGTCCATTATTAAATCCGAAATCTTCGCGTTATTTTTTGTTGATATGCTCATCTATACTGTTATTTTTGTTTAAATTGTTGTATTCTTATGATAATGTTTTTTCTGGGTGATTTTTTGAAAGTGTTTTTTATATTGAAAGACTTAATTGTTGTGTTCTTCAACAATAATTGAACCATAACATGTATCTTTCTATTTTTCTATACCTGGTGTTATAAAAGTTTTCTTCATGATGTTTTTTTCCCAATTAGGATAATATATTTGTATACTCTGCATTTGGTTTTATTGATTGAATTTTATTACCTGTTTTTGCAACGACTTAAGTCTTTTAACATTTGTCAGTGGATCTGTTAAAAGTATACTTTAGGATTACTTGACGTTTTTAACATTCTATTAGATCAGTTAATGTTATGTCTATTAGAATAAAGAACTGTTACTATACAAAAGAGGCTGCAATGCTTTAATCAATTTACAATTTTTGGAATACTATTAAAGATCCTACCTTTATATAATTTGTTGGGCTTTTTATTTTAGTTGGTGGTGGATTTATAACCTTATTCTATTTATATTAATGTTCTTTATAAATATCTTTACAGATATGGATTGTGGTTTTTTTGTTTACATCGAGGACAGGAAATTAGAAGAACAGGTTATACGTTTGTTCATAACGTGTTATATATTATTATATTGTTAAGTAACAACCTAACTTTTAAGAAATGTGTAATTAGCATTTTATCGTGTTTTTATTATTTATTCACTTAAATGATGTTTGCAGCCTTTACCATCTTGGTATAACAAGTTAAATGACTTAGATGGATATCCCGTTGGAAATGTTTTGTTAATCACTGATGATAAAGCAATATTTGATGTTAAAATCAAGGAGTCTACGGACGGTTATTGTGTGTCAAACGATTGGTCAACTCTTATAAATGTTCTTGAAGTCGACAATGGAGACTATGTTGTATTTGAACTTATGGATGCATTGACGTTTAGAATAACTCATTTTAAGAGTTATCCACACCCGTTTCAAGGTTCAAAGTTCCACATTGTTATATCAAACCCCGAGAACCGGAATCTGGTATGTTTTAAACATTTTTTTATGTTCAGTAAACATTTACATTTTGTACTTATTCAATGTTTTTTTAATCAACTGCAGTGGTTACCGAGAGACTTCGTGCAAGAGCATTTCAACGGTGATAATCTGTTTGACAATTTTGTTATTGTTTTTGACAAAAACCACAGGTGGACTGTTAGTGTGAGAAGACTCTGGTTTATCAACCATTTCTTTGTTGATTTTACTCAAGTTTCCAATGATCTATGTTTAATAACTGGCGATGTTATTGTTTTTGAGTTGGTTGATGATTATGTCTTTACGATTAAACCGTTCCGTACTAATGGTCTTCAGTCGCTTAGTCCCGACCTTGCCGTACCAGTGGTGGAATCCATTAAGAAGGAGGTGCATAATTTTGTTTTAGACCGAGGATTTTATATTGTTATTGAGGAGTCCTCAAAAACCGAACAGGTAATGGTTTTTTAGTCAACTGGTATTTTTTAATCTGTCCAGCGTATGAGCATCAAGTAATGTAATCCCTGTTTGTAATTTACAGTCTCTTCCTTTATGGTATAATAAGTTTGACAACTTGAAGGGATATCCGATTAGTCCTGTAGTTATCAGAAATGAAGAGGGCAATGAATGGACTGTTTCGGTGAAATCTACTGCCACTGGGTATTGTTTCTCGAATGGTTGGTCTGCTATGGTTCGTGATGTTGGTCTGGAGGATAAAGATGTTATTGTTTTCCATGTTGTTGATGCTCAGATGCTAAAGTTCACTCATTTTAAGGCTGATTGTCTTTCCTGTGTTAAGAACAAGTTTTTTGTAGATATGTTATTTCCCGAGAACGCTAACTTGGTAATTTATACTTTACTACTTAGGATGAAGAACCAACTGACCTATTTATTGACGATTGCATTTATTCTTTATTTAGTGGTTGCCGAAAGAGTTTATGAACAGGTATTTCAAAACGGACACATTGGACGATAACTTTTCAATTCGTTTTGGAAGTACATACATGTGGAGTGTTAAAGTGAATAGGCTCTGGGGATCCAACTATTTCATTCAAGATTTCCCACAAATCACCAAAGATCTTCATCTCATATCAGGTGATGTAATCTTTTTTGAGTTGGTTGCGAGACGTATTTTTCAACATTCTGCTTTTCCGTCCTAATGGAATACAGTCTGTTTTTCCTGAGTTTGCGAATAGTGTTGGTGTTGAAGAAGAGGAAGACACTGAACAAATGGATGTTAGTGAAGATTACATATTAGACGGGGGAAATCAAGACATGGAAGATGACGTTGTAGACGTTGTAAATGATGTGCCAGTCATTGAAGCTGATCCTGTCTTGGAACCAGGCTTTGTTGACGTTCCACAGATTCCGGCCGTTGTTCATGAAGCCAACGTATACGAACTAAGATGGTGTCTATCTTTTCGTTTTGTAAGTTTTTCATACTTTAAATGATTTATTTTAATATTATATAACGCTTTCAAGGCTGTTTTTTTTAAATTTGTATATTTTTTCGGACTTTAATGCAGCGGATCCCAAAGGACTTTGCAGCAAATGTAGATTTCTCTGTCCTTGATGACATGGTCGTTCAAACTGAAGACGGTTTTTCAATGACACTCGAGATCCGGCAGGAAACGGCACGTGGGATACCTCGGTATGCTTTCAGAGGATGGCGGAACTTCATGCTGCAGGCTGGGTTGGAAAATGGAGCTGAGTTTTTGCTGCGATATTATAGGGATCAAAACACCTTGCGAATTCTTAATCCGGACCACTAAGCGACGTATGTACTGAAAGATGTTGTCATAAGTAAACATATAATATCGTTACCAACGCTATCCTATGTGTGGTAACAGTTTTGGAACAATTATTACTATATATGTTTTGTTTACCAAATTTTAATGTTTAACGAACATTATGTTGATGTACTTTTGGGACGTGCTAAAGTGTCTCAAAATATTATGTTTAACAATCAAAGTTTAACGGTTCTACGTTTTAATTATTTTATGTGTTTAGTTTGTGTTAAGCCACCCGCGAAGCTCGCGGGGTCTTAGGCTAGTACAAATAAATAAAAGAACGGTTCCTTCTATTTTCACACCCCTATTTTCTTATTTTTCACATCCCTAATTGTATATGGGTCGTATGACGTTATACGGCCCGTATAGAAAGTTGTTGCACCGAAATAAATGCAGTGGAATATTTTTTTGTTTTACATATATACGGGTCCTATAACATTATACGAGCCGTGTACAATTGTATACGAGCAATATAATGTTATACGACCTGATGTGGTTTTTTTGTGAGATTTTATAAGGTTTTTGTGTTTTTAACACTTGTATACGGGTCGTATAATGTTATACGACCCGTATATAATTATTATTTTTTATGAGTTTCTAATTAAACGTACTAATAACGTTGAATAATTTTCCACTGTATTATGTGAAACGTCTATGTTACAATAGTATTTGCCGTATTATTTTTTATATAAACATAAAATTATTAAACAAACAAGATAAAATGTAAACATAAAATTAACATTTACAATGTTTTATATCTAAAACAACAAAAGATAAATATTTACAATGTTTCAAATGTAAAACAACAAAACCAAAATACAATAAGCAGCTACGGCAGTGGTGGTGGTGGTGCAGCGCTAGCTCATGGAGGTAGGGGCGCGCTAGAATGCATAGCTATAATCGCCTCTACCATCCACTGTACGTCGCTATGTTTACAGGATACGTCCACCCGTACAGCAACTACATCAGACTCGACCTGAGCCAGTCTCTCCTCCACCCCTGGTGGAGGCATCACACGTGGTCTCACGCTCCGTCGCTCGTACGGGCGATCAACCTGTATATCCTCCACACCCATCTGCGATCTATCGATCGCAGCATCAACTCCCCCCTGTACCCCGCCTCCCTCTCCCTCATCTCCCTCTCCCCTGCCTCCCTCACCCCTGTCACCCTCACCCTCACCATCACCCTTGCCCACTTCCCTCTGCAATGGCTGCCCTGGGTACCACTCGGTACGACCCTCATCAGGCGACCAAATCACCTGGACCTTGTCCGGTAACACCTGGTGAGCAATCCTCATCGTGATTACTTTGGCCCTACCTACTGGATAAACCTGGTATGTGATGGTCATATCCACAGCCACCTGCGGGGACAAGCGGCGCGACCAGTGCTTTGCCAGACGGGTGATGAAGCCGCCACAGCTAATGTGGCTAGAGGTACGCTTAAAAGCGTACTCGGCGAAGTATGTGGCCAACTTGTATGCCAAATCCCCCCCCCCCCCACCGGTAAGTAAATCGTGTAAGAAGAACATGTCATTTTGGGTGACCCACTCCCTGCTATCATGTCAACCTGCAATCGTCACGGCGATACACCGATCTAGGTACCGGTGAAATGGGTCGAAAATGCGCGACACTCGCGCCTTCGGGGATCGCGAACTCCCTGGTCCCAATAGTGCGCCACCAAGGCCACAACACGTCAGAGGACGTGGTGGTCGGCGCATCCAAAAATGCCTCGGATGCTGACTCCTCCTGTGAGTACAGACCCAAGGCAACAGCAAACTGGGGGAGCATCAACCGGTGAGGCTCCCCACAAAGAGTAAACGACACCGCGGTGCTATTCAAAAAATGTTGTAAACCCCTACCCCCGGGTGTCCGTAAATGCAAACGTACGTAAAAACTCTAAAGTAATCTCCCTGTAGGCTCGCTCTCGGGCGGCCTCAAATAAACGGGTCCATGGGGAGGTAGCTGGCATGAACTCCCAGACCCAACCGATCGATCCAATCTCGGTCAAAAAACCAACATCAATGGTTTGGGACGCATCCAACTCCATCTCGCGTAATCTACCCAAAAACCTGTAGGCATTTGTACCTCGTTTATATAGAGGTTTTTACGGAATATTATATCGTTTTAAATGATTAACACATGAATCGAGAAATCTAACGTCGAATCAAATAACTCGCATGAATATCGAGGAATCTAACGTCTAATGACATAACTCGTACGAGAATCGAGGAATATAACATCAAATCGAAGAATCTTAAATCTAATCACACTCGCATCAAGGAATAATACGTCGAGTCAAACAGTTAAAATAAAAAATACGAATTCGAAGTATACGAGCCGTATAACCTTATACGACCCGTATAAAGGTATCGTATACATTATATATGACCAGTCCAAAATCTTATTCTCACATGGTGTATACGGGTCGTATAAGGTTATACAACCCGTATAGAATAAAATGAACTGACAAAGGCTACTGGCACAACCTTTGTCAGTTTATTTTATTCTATACGGGTTGTATAACCTTATACGGCCCGTATACACCATGTGAGAATAAGATTTTACCATGTGCGATTATTAGTTCCCTAAAAGAATCATATATTAAGTTCTATATTTAATTTATATATATTTTATTTTAAAATTAGCGTTCGTATTTACGACCGAAACGAGTTTGGTCTCTTTATTTGCAACCGTTTTTGCAACCAAATTAAATTAAATTTCATTTTATTCGCTTTTATTGTTTTGTAAGATTGTAATTGCGACTAAAATAATTTCGGTCATTACATTTGTGACCGAAACAATTTCGGTCGTTAAATTTGCGTTTTTTTACGACCAAAATGTTTGACCGCTAAATTTGGGACCAATTTTGATTCGGTCACTAAATTTGCAACCAATTTACAACCGAATTCTTTTGGTCGGTTGATTTGCGACTGTTTTAAATTGGTCAATTCATTTGCGACCTTTTTACGACCGGAATTTTTCTGTCACTACATTAATGACCAAAAAAAAGTTGGTCGCTACATTTGTGACTGTTTTGCGACAAAAAGAAACTCGGTTGCTAAATTTGCGACAGATTTTGCTTTGGTCACTAAATTTGCGACCGATTTGGATTTGGTCACAATTTTTAGGACCGATGTTGTTTTGGTCGCTATGTTTGCAACCAATGTTGTTTCGGTCGCAAATGTGGTCGTTAAATTTGCGACAATTTTTGTTGGTCCCAAATTTCGGTCGCTTTTGCCCATTTGTGTAGTAGTGAAGTCAAGATTCGAAAGATAGAAAGGTGTAGGAGTGCGTGTAGATCAAGAAAGTACAAGATTTAGGGCGAGATCTTACCTGGATTGAGAGAAATCGAAGAAAAGGTGGGGAGCACGAACTGTTCGAACAGAGGGTTTCCAAACGTGGAAATGATGACAATGACAGGGGTATTTATAGGATTCCAAAATGGGAAAGTGTGGGTCGGTCGGATGGCATCCCGCCCGGATGACTGTCTGGTCGGATGTCATCTCGGTCGGATGAAGACCTGACACCACAATCAAGTGGCAGCCCGGTCGGATGGCAATCCGGCCGGATGGCACTTGGTTCGGGTGTTTAGCGCGATGATTTTTTTTGCTGTTACGATTTCGGTTGCGAGCGATTCAATGCGATAGATTTTCCTAGTCAAATTACTTTTAATCCCAACTACTATATCTATCGTAGTTCGATTTCGATTGAGTTCGATTGCGTTTCGAGTTCGATTGCGATTCACACATAACATAAATGAACATGCACAAGTAACACATAAGGCACACACACACATATATCAATAATTAAAATACGTAGTTCGAGTTGCGATTCGAAGTCGGTTCGATTAGCATAGTTTGATTATCGTTTAGTTTTATCGCATTGCTACTTCCTATAGTTCACAGTCGTAAATCGAATAGTTTGCGAGTAACATACGTCGATTATTGTAATTATTGACACTTACTCCACATAATACAACTAAAATAAACATCCAAAGAAATCTACTACAAGTCAAGTTGCGCGAAATCGGTCGTTGACTTTGACCTTGGCTTTGACTTTGACTTTTCGAAAACACAGGGTGTTACAATCACGGGCCGCCCTGCCTCCCCTAACCCTTTGCATTCCTTTTTAACCAATATATACCCATTATCTAATGAAAAACCAAGTTCTGGATATCCATTTGTGACACAAGTGCTTCACTGCTGACCCTTTATGTTTCCAATTGAGCCACACATATACCTTCCTTTTTAAACAATCAAGATTCAACAACCTAATGAAAATAAATTGCTTGGATTTCCATTTATGTCGTGCATACACTTTTGCTGACCATCTTTCTTGATCAAAACACAAGTCAACCTCCCCGTTTATTTCACTGCTATCCATCTTAGGCATTTCAAAAAGCTTATTTTTATCCACTACTGACACAACTTCTTGCAGAACATCCAAACACTTCAATTTCACATCCTTATTTTCATATTTGCGTGAATCAATACTATCAAACAGTTTTTAAATACTCAAATCTTCATTTAGAAAGGCCCTTTCATTTTCAAATTTCTCATTATCATTCTCAGATTCATCATGGATTTGAAGCTTAATTTCGCTACTAAACCTTTTAAGCATTTCATCAAACACCCTATCTTCATTACTAATTTCTTGAATCTTACCATCCTTAAAAGATTCATTACCTTCCATTATTTCATCAAGAATTTTCCTAGAATCAAAAGAAAAATAAAGTCTTTCACCTTATGATAATGAATCTTGCAATTTATTAGCATCTATTTTTAAGGCAAAAGAAATAAAGTCTTTCACATTATGATAACTATATTGATGCCATATGACGAACACTTCTCAAATTCTTGGTTCTAGACCATCAATGAAAAGGTATATAGCATAGACCTCGCTCATATCTTTCGGATTCTTAACCTGTTCAAACAAAGATTGAAATACACTACAATAATCGAAAACTGTACCTTCTTGCCTTAGTGACATAATCTCATGCATAGAGATTTCCATGGTAGTCTATGATTTGAAAAGTCTTTAAAATACAGTCGCAATCATCCTTCCCACTTCCCATCGCAACCTACTCTTTCAATAGTCACTCATGGTGTCGAGATTAGCGGAAAATTTATGGCAAAATTAGGGCTAATTACTCAATGTAGGTCAACTTAAACGGCTAATTTTTCTGTTAATCTCTATATATTTTATATGATATTCAAGAAATTTATCATTCTGAATTTCGAAATCGTATGTATTTGATGCGTTGTGAAACATATGCATTTATCTTATGTATATTGTACATTTTTCAAAAGTTTTAGAGTCGTTTTATTAGATTTTAGCTTCTATTTAATTAGTTTATGTATGTGCTTGTCCTCATGCGATACATGATCAAAAACAAACGTAAAAAGACAAGAAACGAGCAATCGGGAGCGAGGAGTGAAGTCTAAGGGTGTAAACTTAAAAGTATGAATATATGGGTTATAGGCGTGTCGCGAGAGGGAGGCTTCTGCCTCGTGACACGCCAGACATGGTTTAGTTTGACCAGAACAAAGAAAACATTGACTAACTATTTTGGATATATTCGACCGCGTCACTTGTCGCAAGAGTGAGAAAAACTCCTTCGCGACAAGCCTGTGGAATGTTCGACAACTTTTGTGATTTGTTTGCTATTTAAACACGATTCTAGCCCTTAGGTTGTATTCCTTCACTTAATTACAAACTCTAGACAGATTTAGGAGCATTCAAGAATTGTTGGAGGTGCTAGTACTGGAGATTGAAGATAAAGCTTAAACCTTTGAAGATTTGCAACCCGTAGGTCCTCTTTTTGGTTTTCTTTAGATTCAAACTTGTTATGAACAAAATGTTTAAAGGTTAAGCTTTCATAGCCGCCTAGGTTTTGATGAACTACTTCACGTGTTTGACTTTTTCGGTTGAGTTTTACTATAGTTTTGTGTTTGAAGTAAAGTAGTTTTGATTTGTTACTGAATTTGATCATGTATGCTACTGTTTGCTGAGCTTAACTAATTGGTTTTCATTATTGATGTGTTTGTAATGAAAAATTCAGTGTAATCACATTAAAATCACTTATTAATTCGTTAATCCAGCCAATTTATGTCCTAATCCTATTATTAGGAATAATATAGGTACTTAGTCAATTGAAATTAGTAGACATAAGTGTCCAAACCTATTGAATAGAGATATGATTTGGGATTGCTAGGGGTTGTCTAGTCGTTGTTTGATAGTTTTAGATACTCGATAACTCGGGGTCTTTAGTTATTCGCGTCAAGAGAGTTCTAGGTTTTCAGTTCATCAATTTAAAACTAGCGTCACATCTAAAAATTTGTCAAAGTGTTTCTTTTTCAAGTCTCTAGTTGTGTGATTTGCTGATTTTCTTTATAACAATTCAATAAGGCCCTGACTTTGTAGTTCGTTTAGGGGGTCGGGGCACCAGGATAAGCAACAGGCCAACAACGAGTAACCCCTTCTCGCTACCACACACCGCCATCGGTGGTGCGGGTAGGGGCGGGTGAGTAAGTTTTGGGTTAAGTTGTTGCCGCTGGGTTGAGAAGCAAAAGTGACATAAATGTATTTTTTTCACCATAGATTGCAGGTTTTTTGTATTTTTTGAGAAGAAAGGTATGGAGAAGAAAAGTTTATTAGGGTTGTATTTTAGAGAAGAAAGGTTTTTTTTATAGGGTTGTATTTTATTTAAGTTAAAATTTTATTTTAGTGATGTTAGTTTGTTTTAATAATTATAATTTAGTTTGTTTTAGTGATTATAATTAATTTATGTTTTTTATTTTTTAAATACCCTTTATATATTATATATGTATTCTATTTTTATAAAATAAAAAGTCATTTTTATGTTTGTTTAATTTTTATATACTCTTTATATATTGTGATTAAGGAATGTATTATTTTTTAATTTCTAGGAATAATTCTTTGTGCTTAATTATATTTGTAAAAGAAAAAAGAAAGAGGGTAATCCGAGCTAAGTGACATCACCAATAGGAGAGGGTAGCGACATGACGCAAAGAGATTGGTGGAAGTCAGGGTAAAATGGTTTAGTGCCCTCTCCCCCCTTAGGGCAGTCCAAACACGTTGGAGATGACAAAAAGGATGAGATCAATATGTTTGAAAGTATGGTCAACATAATTATTAGTTTATTTGGAATGTATAAGTCGAATTTTTTTGAGTGTGCCTATTGGCACACCAAACCCTAGCAAAATTAGGGTTTATCTACGCTGCGTATTGGTCAATACGCAGCGTATAGGGTTAACCCTATACGCTGCACCCTATACGCTGCGTATTGACCAATACGCAACGTAGATAGACCATAGATCTCAGTGCCTGATAACCAATCATTGCACAGAAAACAAGGTGTATATACGCTGCGTATTGGTCAATACGCAGCGTATACAAACCTGGCAAAAATTTGACACTTCAAACCTTACCAAAATGGCCCCAAATTTGCAGCTGTTTTATATACGCTACGTAGCGGGTAACAATTACGTAACCATACTTCTTTCCCGTTTCTTGTACCCAATTCTTCAAATCAGTTAGAGACATGAAACGCTAAAAAAAAGTTACGTTAATAATAATAATAATAATAATAATAATAATAATAATAAAAAATAATAATAATAATAATAATAATAATAATTATAAGTATATAAACTTGAAAAAATTTGACGAGTAAATTACAAGTTTTGTCCTCTATGTATGTCCCAAATTGCAGGCGCGGTCCTTTGTCTTTAAAATTGATGAGTTTTGTCCTTAATGTTTGCAAATCTTGCACGTTATGTCCTTTAGGCCAAACCCAGTTAATTTTTTTGGTTAAATCTGGTCATGTGCAAGGCACATGAGGGTAGCATTGTCTTTTCACATCCTAATTTATCTAATTTATAAATGATTTTTAGAAATCAAATAAAACATAGCCAATCACCTGCCGCCACCACCTTCCACCCTCACCTGCCACAGACCACCACCAGCTCCCACCCTCACCTGCCGCCGACCACCCACCATCTCCACCATCGCTTGACTCACCATCACCACTCACTCCACTCTCTCTTACCCAACCACCGCCAGTGCCACCAGCCACCACCGTCCCCACCTACCACCGTCACTGTCAACATCATCATCTGCCACCGCCCACACTCTCTCTCTCTACCGCCGTGAGAGAAACCCCCAACAAAGAATTTGCATAAAAAAACTCAAAGAATTTTGCAAACAATGAACCAACCTTTAACAACTCAAAGAATTTCTATAAAATAATCAAAGATTTTGCAGAACACATGAATTGATCTTCCAAAAATCACAAGAATTTTGCATAAAAAGCTCATAGAATTTGCAAAAAACATGAATTAATTTTCAAAAACCCAATATAATTTGCAGAAACCAAGAACAACTAACCTTCAAAACCTCAAAGAATTTGCAAAAAGCAATGAACTTGATGAACCCATAGATCATTCAACCAACCCACTTCAATCACACACCCAATCACCAAACCAGATCAAACACCAACACAACAATCAAGAATCATGAGCTCCCACATTCCAACAATACCCAAAATCATTAAAAAAAAATAGAACAAGAATTTTCAGATGAAGATTCCAGTGGAAAGAAAGAGGAAAAAAAGACAATGATTTGGCAAATTCACCCTAACAAATCCCCAAATTCACCCATTTCTTCGATCTAAATTCACGAATCAATCACAATGAGCAATCAAGCGGAATCATCGGACTCGTCAGTCACACTTCAGTTCAGTCGATCGTGTCACACCCCTATTTTCCACGTGTCACCGGTGGGCCCGGTGGGGAGTATCGTGACGTAGTTGGTATCATCATAGACAAACAACACAATATATAAATGCACATGCGGAAGCAAAGATAGATTCATTTCAACTTTAATAAAGTGTAATATTAAATATCACTAATAGTCGAAACGGATCCACAGGCGGATCAAAAATAAAATAAGATATTGTTCAACAGTTTATTGTCGTCCAAGCTTGCGAGACTTATTGTGGACGCTCTAGAAGACAGCCAGCCTATTACGTGTAGTACCTGCACTTAACCTTTTGGGAAAAATACGTCAGTTTACACTGGTAAATACAATTTAACTGACTCATTTTGAAAAGAGTTGAAAATTGATTTAAATGCACGTGGCACAAAACATTTTATAACTTGGGATAATTATTTATTATTATAATCTTCTGAACGAATTACATGTTACTTGTGCGTTTAGTAGCCCGGATCTTGTCCGGGTTAAAGATCAATGGACCCACCACATTATAGAGTTATACACTGACAGGTGTACGCCTACACCTCGTGCTCAGGTCGTGGCCATCTCGTAAGATGATGCCAAGGATATCCGGGACATGGTCATTAACCCCCCAAAGGCTTTAAGTGAACAAGACTGTTTAAACGAGCCGATCAAATTATTCAATTAACCATTCAAAGATGTAAGATTTGATGCTCGATCAAGCGGTATTCTATATACCGTAACCCAAGCCCGTATAGGGAAAATAAGTTAAAAGTATTTACCTGAGTAAATTATAATTCACAATAAGAAAATTGCAAGTAGCTTTTACCGGTGCTCCTAATCTGGAACGAAGGTTTATAATAACCTATTAGATTTCTAACGGGTCTTTATTTAAGCTTACGCTTAGACCGGCTAGTTTAAAGGACGATACGGTTCAAACACACGATTAAGCGAAGACCGGATAGAATGTGATTTAGGCCCGACAAGTTTGAAGACTTGTATAATATGGGTATACTATACACATTCTGGATTTTGAGACAAAAATGATAATGTTTGACTCGTTTCGGTCAATTTATGCAAACTAGTTACATAAACCGAACCAAACGCGAAAAGAGCGTCACGGGTAACCATAAGAGTCGTATGCAAGTTCCCTGATTTAATATGCCTTAATTATGTTATAATATCAGTAAGATATCTTCTATTATGCCCGAAACGGATTTAGACACAACTTATGCCTCATAAGGGCATTTTGGTCATTTAAAAGATTATAAAAGAGTTTAATTTGTAATATGAGTTACAGGTCTGATTTATACAGTAAATAAACTTAATTTAATATATTATAACAGTAGGGTATGACCCATATGTGAAACTTATCATTTAAAACCAAACTATGCACCTTAGGGGTATTTTGGTAATTTCACTTAGGCTTAAAAGGTCAAAACTGGAAACCTGAGTTTGAAAACTTTTAATTACTGTTATTATATAAAAACATGCTAAAAACATCAGTAGGTATCATCCTTATATGATTAATATGGTTTTAGTACATACTATGCGTTAAAAACGCTTAAAAAGGCGATTTGGAGCCATTTCCGGGTTTTCAAAGGAAAGCTGATATTTTTATAATTCCAGAAGGCTCAAAATACTTTATTTAACAAATAAAATCAGTAGAAAAAGGTTTGGGGTCAAAAGGATTTGTAAAACTCATTTTATGGCTTAAAAGGGCAAAACCGTCATAAACCGAATCAAACCTAGAGGCCTATGTTATGCTCAGCCAAAAATTAAATAAAAATCTTCAAAAATCCCAAAATATTATATAACATCAGTGGGTAAAAAGTTTGATATCGAAAAGTGGGTTTAAATAGGCTATTCGCTAATTACGCCATTTAATTAACATAAAGCTTTCAAATTACGATAATGAGCATAACTCTTAATCTAGACCTCAAACTGATATCAAATTTTAGGTGCAAGTTTATAAATCAGTAACAAATGTTTCTATTCTTTCACTTTTTCAAAAATCACGTTTTATAGTCAAAAGGGCATAACGGTCAACATTTAAGCATAAATCGGAAACATGCATATGAATCGGATAAGTATTGAACCAAGTTGTAAAATCTCAGAGAGTTATACATATATGAAACTTGGTCCAAAATAAGCTCTAAGGCAGATCTCAAACATGCATAAACGGATCAGAACTGAAAGTCAAAGCAAAAGTCAATTTATGCGATTTTTGGTTCCGATCCGGGTTTAAACTGAAAATTGTCGAGTTGAACATGTTGAGACATGTTCTTACATTAATTACCATGTTATTTTAATGATCAAACAGGTTGCATGTACCCTACATTGCTAATTATGCTTAAACTTGCAAATAATCATTCTGTTGACTTTTTAAAGTATGCTTTGACTCGACAATTAGCATAGTTAGAGTGGGAATCTGAAAGTACCCTTTTAAGGGTTTGTTACCCACATAAATACCTACTTGTAGGTACTTTCAATTCGAGAAATGACTGAGCGGATTTCAATTAATCGCAAAGTCAAATTTAAATTACGACGGTTTGACTAATAACTAAATAACTAAGCTAAAACGAATTAGAAAGGATTAGGAGTACTTACAAAAGGTCCTATGGACAGAAGGAGGCTCTTAAAAAGTGTTCAAGACCCTCACAATTCAGAGAATGAGCTGATTGAAGGAACATGGTGTGAAAACAAAGGAGAACCCATCACCTATTTATACTTTTCGGGACCTCACGAGATCGCGACAAGTGTCGGGGACATGTAATCAGATTATGACATGTGTAAAACCATTTTTAAAACCTGTGGGCTGCCCCTAGAATCGATTATGTGTGTTAGAAACCAGTTTTGAGCAAAAACCAGCAACGAACAGGCTGTTATCAGCTGTTCTGCACTTCTGATCAGGCCACGCGGCCCACGTAAGGGTCTGTGTGACCTTACGCGGCCCGCCTACCAGCCCAGCACAGCAACAGCAACTTTAAAAATGGCAGAAATGGTCCCTGTGAGCTCTAAAAGTCATTTTAGGCACGTAAAAGGCCCGTTAACCTCATTTCAAGGATCTATAATGATGCTCACACATAGGGGACATGAAACATGCTCAAAAACATGTCGGATGTCGGTTCGTTCGGCCGTACGGTCACGTTGTTCGTCTAATTACGACGAAACACGGACGGACGCGAAAAACGGTCCAAATCACCCGACGAGTGGAATTTTTTCAAGTCGATCACTAAAATAAAATATTTTAGTGCTTACATAAATTTTTGGGTGTCCGGAGATACACCGAATGCGAGATATGCGCAAAAGTGCAAACTTGTGCACTTTTTGACACTTTTAGTCCCTGCATGACATAAAAGTTTATTTTTGCGCATGAAACACCTCCAAGCCTATATCTAAGATATATAAAGAATAAATAGGGTATATTTAACTCATGGAAATATTCCGAAATATCCGTTACCATACGAATTGGCATACTTTTGCCGTTTGACGCAAATAGTCCTTTAATTGCGCAAAGTAGCGCGAAATGCTGTTTAATGTTATCCAAGCCTTCCATGGCCCATATTTATCCTTCCCAAGCATATATTTAAATATTACTACGCTCCCGTTCGCTTAGATGGTCACCGAAAGGCGTAGATTCAAAAGTTGACGCTTTAGGTCCCTCTATTGCGCAAACTTGCGCATTTCATCATTTAATAGCATTGAAGCCTTATCTAATCCATATTAGGCATTCTTGAAAGTATTATTAAACATCACGATGCTTCGGGTTCGCTAAAAGGTCATTCAGCGGTATATTTAAACATATTGACACTTTTAGCCCCTCTTACTTGCAAAGTTGCGCGTAACTTTCCTTATAGGCATAAAAACCTTAGATGGCCATTATTTGGCATTTCCGAGAGTATCATTAAATATTATTAAGCTCCCGGTTTGTTAGAAGGTCACTCAGAGGTAAGAATTAACATGTTGACGCTTTTAACCCCTTTATTGCGCAAACTTTCAATTAAATACGCAAACGACTACACTTATTCATCATGTGGCACATTTGTGAATATAAACAACGTGAGAGGTTATTTGGAAACTTATTTAAGGTATGCTAACACTTCCAGTCCTTTTATTATCAAAGCTTTCGATTTTTCGAAAAATTAGTCCCTTAAATTCAACATTGGACTTTATTAGGGTTTATTACACGTGTCAATATATCATTGGACGTGATTTTACGAGGTGTTACATCCTCACCCCCTTAAAAGAAATCTCGACCTCGAGATTTGCTAAAATGCTGGAAGTACTTTTTGTCACATAACAGACTTAACTTCTATAGCATATCTGGAGTCTCTCCAAGCTCCCAATTTGACCTCTATATTTGGTACATGTATCCTTTTGGAGCTTTTTAACCTGCCGATCCTTAATCGATATAGGTTGCTCTTCATATCATAAATCTGCATATCAATATGTGATAATGCTTCTTGACTTATTGGCGAAACACATCCTTAAATCCTTAGTGTGTAATACATTGCGAGCTCCGCCAAGCTCCTTAAATAGGTTTTAGCTCATAAGTTATTTGATCTTTGATACATTCGATTCCTTCGAATGATTTTATATATCCAGAGCTTAACTAGTCTGGAAATTAACAAATTGGCACACCCTTCCAGAGTGATATCTTTGTTGAACCTTATTCCTTAACAAGGACTTAGGAGGGTTGTTATTTTCATTAATCTTTGATTTTCTGCCAAAACTGGCAATCTTACAGATGATCATGGATTTGTATGATCCTATTCGTTGTTTCCAAGGAAATTTTCAGATCCTGATGATTGGACGTACCAATCTTTTATTTAACAATAGGTATTCAACATTCCATCTAAGCAAGGTCTCCAAAGGAGCAGCCTTGGTACTTATACATCAACTATTATAGAAAAGCTTATCTCAACGTGAAATGGTTATTCCAACCATTACTTAAAACTAATCTTAAGGGATAGTTAATCCTCACAGTTAGTCGAGCAAATCGACGATCCTGGGCAGCTGATGGAAATTCTTAATTGTTGCCTAATTTGGGTTGCGGTATTCAATGCATAAGCAAAATGAACCGTCTTTCTTAATTAACAATACCGAATTCTTAGAATATAGGGTTAGGCTATATGAATTCTTTATTTTCAAAACTTATTTAATTAGGGTTTTGATTCTTCCAATAATGGCACTAGCCGTCTTGGAGATTTCATAAGAATACAACCCTAAATGGGATATAAATCTTAATTCTACCTGCCTCTCAGGAGGTAAACAGGGTAATCAAGATACAATGAGGTTACAGAGATTTTCCAAATCTCAGGTTCCAGTTCATCTGTCATATTCTGTGTCAGTTAAGTGACACATTTATGTCACAAGTCCATGAATTCCTTAATCGGGAACATTTACTTTGGCAATTCCATTCTGGATATCTTCCTTGAATACCATTAGTTGACTTTAGCACCATATGACTATTAGAATATCCTTGCGGTTCCATGCATTAAACCTCCATACTGATCAGGCATGGAAGCAATCTATGGAACATATTAAGATACACCAATCCTCATGTGGCGCTTTTATCATACCATCTGGTGTTCGCAATCGATAGAGATCAAAGAGGTATCAACTATACATGCTGACGCACTTCTTCTAGAGAGAGGGTACTTCTAGAATTCCATGATTAGAGATTTCTAACAGGAAGAGAAGAAATGGTTCTTATGATTTTTTTTTTTTTTTGCCTGTAAGTTTTACCTTACACTTACTATCTGGGGTTCTTACAGGAAAGATTAAAAGTTTGCTAAGCTTATGGTTTTATGAGAGACTTAGCAGTACCTGCAACCAAACGTAACTCCTAGCCATAAAATCACCATAATGGATTTATATGGTGTCATTATTAATGTGAGCTGCCTCTAATCATACATCAGGAGGGCTAAACGCCTCCATTCTTAAACCTTTTAAACTTAGCTATAAAACCTATGACAAATTGTAGGGCAATCTCGGCCTCGACTGGTTATTTCTTAATCTATAAAACGTGAGTAGTTGAGGTGGATCCATAATGGATTCATAATAAGCAGGCTTTGAAATCTTAATGTGCCCTCTTATTGCCGATGCCAAATCATAATATATATATATAGTGCATTATGCTTAAATTCTAGGTTAACCGAATAAGAGCACTATTTCAACCAATGAACCAAGGTTTGCAACCTACTGCCGATAGTGTATAGCTCTTATGGGGGAGTCGGAAAAATTCTTATCCCATCTTTTACATTTCGTAAGGCGGATACCATGTTTTTCTAATAAGGTCCTTAAAATTTGGACCATCCCATACTGTATAAGGGAATCTTTCTTGTGGACTCCATTAGTGTCCTCACTAATCAAGGGTATTAACACCGAATGATTGTGACGTATACCTTACCATGTTCTTTCTAGTATAACCACTGATATACTTAATGGTTTCTACTCCATCCTTTCTAGTGTTTAGTCAACATAAGCAAGCCAAGAGTAACCAAAACATAGAGGTAAAATCTTGGATTCTAATACTTAGTCAACATAAGGAGGATAAGTAGGTGACTTATAGTAAGAAGTAAGGAAGTTATTGTACAGGTGCTTATATTCAATCAAAATAGAAATTTCACAAACTAGGCCCCTAGCTCGGTTGGCTAGGCGCGCGAAAGGGTGTGGCCTAGACCCAGGTTCGATTCCGGGGACGGCCAGTTCCACCATTTTTTTTGTTGTTTAATATTAATTAAACGTACGGATACATGTAATTATGAGGGTTGTCTCATAAGGAGTCTTGATAACTACTTGTTTCTTATTATACACAATATGGGCTTGATTTTCAAGACAACCAATCGATTTTTATCACTATATTGAGTCCTTATACTTTAACGGAAACTAGGACATCGGACGAATGATTCCTAATGGATATAAAACATCCATCTAATATTGCTGAAGTAGTCTCTGAGGTACTATCGACCAATTTTACTTTATACTTAACGCTTAGAGTTTTAACAGGCAGATTTAATGATTTACAAAATCTATTGTCTACGAAAGACTTATCTGAACCTGAATCAATAATACTCTAGCATGAGCGTTATTGATAAAGAAAGTACCTGTTGTGACATTGTCATCCTGAATAGCCTTTTGAGCGTCCATTTGAGAGCTCTCAGCTTTGGTCTCCTTAGCCTCCCCAGGCTTCTTGGTTTTATTTGGTCAATTTGTCTTGATGTGTCCTATTTCATTGCAACCATAGCAGGTTGCGTCCTTTATGTCTTGGCACTCCAAGGTCTTGTGCCCTTTCTTGTTACAAATCCACAAGGCCTAGCTTATGACTCCAGAGTGCATTTCCTTTTAGTTGCCTTCTTTGGGCAGCGGTTAATTATGTGCCCCTTCTCGCCACAAACATAGCATGTGGCGTCCTTCAAGTCCTTGCACTCATGGGTCTTATGATCCATCTCCTTGCAGATGACACATCCCCCGGTCTGCTCATAGAAACATTTTCCGAAATGCTTCTTCTTGCAGGTTTTACATTTGGGTTTTGCCTCCTTTGGTTTGGACTGGTTATAGTTCGAACCGGTCTTACCCTTTTTACAACATTTATTTGGGGTATCATCGCACTTTCGCTTATGATCCTTCAACACACGGTCCACAGCGTTGTTTACGGCTGTATCTATCATAGCCTGTAACTCGGTGCTTGTTAAGTTCAGTCTTGCATCATCATTCTGATCAACCAGACGATTGTAAGCTTCAGAGGAGTCAGCCATGGTGAAGCTTTGAAGGTTACAAACCAAGTAGTAATAAATTGGTTTAATTATATAGCGAATTGTCGAACTTGATAATTAAGTAGCCATGGTGCGAATAAACCATATGGGCCAACAGATAGTATTTAATTTATTTGATTATGTTTTGCCTAAGTTTCTAAATAAACCATCTTTGGCGTTTAAAACGGAATATAAAATCCTTCATATTTATTAGACAGGGGACATAAGTCACGACTGTCAATGTCATACTAACATCTTATATAGCACAACGGCTTGTTCCAAAGGACTTTTCGATGGCACAGATGCCTTGTCACTAGGGAAATTTTTTTTTAAACATAATCAATGATTCCTTTGGATCGGAAAATTTCATAATTCATTTTTTTGACAAGAAGTTATGAAATAAAACTATCTTTTTCATGTATGCATCTTTGCCCGTAGGTATACATCCCAGGTGGATGTTTAGATGTGTACATTATGTTCATCGTTTATTAGCCATGATTCCTATTGATTATATAGGCTAAATAAGGGGTTTGGAAGTTCCTAATATAGAGATGACAAGCGTGATTTTATCGCATCACTGTTGTCGGGAGTGTTAACACGTTTTCAAGTGTTAATCAGGATCTGAATCTCTTCTAAACAGGTTTTACCATCTTAGCTAGGTCTTAAATGACATTCAAGCTAGGTCAAACCTTTTAAGATTCTCTTTTAATACATATACTTAACAGAAAAGGAATAATATTTATTTTATTCAGGATTTTTATCATAAATCCTAATTTATAAGTTAGTAATAGCACAAATGGCCTAGTCGAGTAGACAAGTTTAATTTATAAGTCATGATTTCTGAGAATCGAGGCATTATAATTTATCCTAGTTATAAAACATTACGGATATTAAGGTGGCACTAAGGCCTAGTCACATGGACACTTTTGAATTATAAGCTATGATTTCTGAGAATCAGAGCATGAAGGAACTCTGGCACAATAGGCCTAGTCACAAGGACATTTATAAATTATAAGCTATGATTTCAGAGAATCAAAGCCTTGAGGTTTGAACCTAGTTCATTACCTTTTTCTGACAGGGAGTCATAGCTACCACTGTATTTTGGCTCATGTAGAAATGAGCAAGGCCCGTAGGCACTATATTACCACGTATGGTTAAAATATGATCATCTTAATTGATGATGTAAACCCAGGATTCAGAGATCATTAAACTGGGTTAGGAATCTTTTGAAGAATCCTTAATAACGTGTGTGATTTCCAAAGAATCACATCTGCCGGGAGTGTTAACATGTTTTCAGATGTTAACTGGGATACGAATCTTTTAAACAGGTCTTACCATCTTGGCCAGGTCTTTATAATGACACTCAAGCTAGGTTTCACTCTTAAGATTCTTTTAATATTTATCGCAGAAAAATTTCTAAATTGAACTGTTAATAGGGATCTGAATCTAAATTGAGGAACTGCCATCTTGGCCGGTCTTAATATGACCCGAAGCTAGGTCTTGTCCTTTTAGATTTTGCCATTTTATTATAATGGTAGATCTTATAAAAAGAATGTTATTTTTCATTTATTTCTTATTTCATGTTTGGAATGAAAGTTTAAACTTAATCATTCCACTATAAAAATAAAGGTATAAAGTTGCCCTAAGCGGGACTTGAAAGGAATAATGTTGTCCTTGAAGGGACTGAAAAGATAAATATGTCCTTATAAGGACTATTGAGGAAACGATATTCAGCAAAGGAGTTTCTTCTTCATTCAATTCCTGAATGCTTTCTCCTTGGTTGCACGTTTCATCCTGGTCGCGGTACGAAGCTCAGCATTTCAAGGCTCCAGACGTGGAGAATTCCTATTACGGCTTCTTCGCTTGGCGACGTATCCAATAAAAGTTTGGAAGCAAAAATTCTAGATTAGGATTGAGAATATTCCTAAGTTAAGTCTAGACTCAGAAGGTCAAGGAATGTGCTACTGTGTCATTGAGATTAAACACTAAGGGCTAGTGTTTAATTCACTCAATGTTGGCTCTGATACCAACACCCCTATTTTCCACGTGTCACCGGTGGGCCCGGTGGGGAGTATCGTGACGTAGTTGGTATCATCATAGACAAACAACACAATATATAAATGCACATGCGGAAGCAAAGATAGATTCATTTCAACTTTAATAAAGTGTAATATTAAATATCACTAATAGTCGAAACGGATCCACAGGCGGATCAAAAATAAAATAAGATATTGTTCAACAGTTTATTATCGTCCAAGCTTGCGAGACTTATTGTGGACGCTCTAGAAGACAGCCAGCCTATTACGTGTAGTACCCGCACTTAAACTTTTGGGAAAAATACGTCAGTTTACACTGGTAAATACAATTTAACTGACTCATTTTGAAAAGAGTTGAAAATTGATTTAAATGCACGTGGCACAAAACATTTTATAACTTGGGATAATTATTTATTATTATAATCTTGTGAACGAATTACATGTTACTTGTGCGTTTAGTAGCCTGGATCTTGTCCGGGTTAAAGATCAATGGACCCACCACATTATAGAGTTATACACTGACAGGTGTACGCCTACACCTCGTGCTCAGGTTGTGGCCATCTCGTAAGATGATGCCAAGGATATCCGGGACATGGTCATTAACCCCCCAAAGGCTTTAAGTGAACAAGACTGTTTAAACGAGCCGATCAAATTATTCAATTAACCATTCAAAGATGTAAGATTTGATGCTTGATCAAGCGGTATTCTATATACCGTAACCCAAGCCCGTATAGGGAAAATAAGTTAAAAGTATTTACCTGAGTAAAGTATAATTCACAATAAGCAAATTGCAAGTAGCTTTTACCGGTGCTCCTAATCTGGAACGAAGGTTTATAATAACCTATTAGATTTCTAACTAGTATTTATTTAAGCTTACGCTTAGACCGGCTAGTTTAAAGGACAATACGGTTCAAACGCACGATTAAGCGAAGACCGGATAGAATGTGATTTAGGCCCGAAAAGTTTGAAGACTTGTATAATATGGGTATACTATACACATTCTGGATTTTGAGACAAAAATGATAATGTTTGACTCGTTTCGGTCAATTTATGCAAACTAGTTACATAAACCGAACCAAACGCGAAAAGAGCGTCACGGGTAACCATAAGAGTCATATGCAAGTTCCCTAATTTAATATTCCTTAATTATGTTATAATATCAGTAAGATATCTTCTATTATGCCCGAAACGGATTTAGACACAACTTATGCCTCATAAGGGCATTTTGGTCATTTAAAAGATTATAAAAGAGTTTAATTTGTAATCTGAGTTACAGGTCTGATTTATACAGTAAATAAACTTAATTTAATATATTATAACAGTAGGGTATGACCCATATGCGAAACTTATCATTTAAAACCAAACTATGCACCTTAGGGGTATTTTGGTAATTTCACTTAGGCTTAAAAGGTCAAAACTGGAAACCTGAGTTCAAAAACTTTTACTTACTGTTATTATATAAAAACATGCTAAAAACATCAGTAGGTATCATCCTTATATGATTAATATGGTTTTAGTACATACTATGCGTTAAAAACGCTTAAAAAGGCGATTTGGAGCCATTTCCGGGTTTTCAAAGGAAAGCTGATATTTTTATAATTCCAGAAGGCTCAAAATACTTTATTTAACAAATAAAATCAGTAGAAAAAGGTTTGGGGTCAAAAGGATTTGTAAAACTCATTTTATGGCTTAAAAGGGAAAAACCGTCATAAACCGAATCAAACCTAGAGGCCTATGTTATGCTCAGCCAAAAATTAAATAAAAATCTTCAAAAATCCCAAAATATTATATAACATCAGTGGGTAAAAATTTTGATATCGAAAAGTGGGTTTAAATAGGCTATTCGCTAATTACGCCATTTAATTAACATAAAGCTTTCAAATTACGATAATGAGCATAACTCTTAATCTAGACCTCAAACTGATATCAAATTTTAGGTGCAAGTTTATAAATCGGTAACAAATGTTTCTATTCTTTCACTTTTTCAAAAATCACGTTTTATAGTCAAAAGGGCATAACGGTCAACATTTAAGCATAAATCGGAAACATGCATATGAATCGGATAAGTATTGAACCAAGTTGTAAAATCTCAAAGAGTTATACATATATGAAACTTGGTCCAAAATAAGCTCTAAGGCATATCTCAAACACGCATAAACGGATCATAACTGAAAGTCAAAGCAAAAGTCAATTTATGCGATTTTTGGTTCCGATCCGGGTTTAAACTGAAAATTGTCGAGTTGAACATGTTGAGACATGTTCTTACATTAATTACCATGTTATTTTAATGATCAAACAGGTTGCATGTACCCTACATTGCTAATTATGCTTAAACTTGCAAATAATCATTCTGTTGACTTTTTAAAGTATGCTTTGACTCGACAATTAGCATAGTTAGAGTGGGAATCTGAAAGTACCCTTTTAAGGGTTTGTTACCCACATAAATACCTACTTGTAGGTACTTTCAATTCGAGAAATGACTGAGCGGACTTCAATTAATCGCAAAGTCAAATTTAAATTACGACGGTTTGACTAATAGCTAAATAACTAAGCTAAAACGAATTAGAAAGGATTAGGAGTACTTACAAAAGGTCCTATGGACAGAAGGAGGCTCTCAAAAAGTGTTCAAGACCCTCACAATTCAGAGAATGAGCTGATTGAAGGAACATGGTGTGAAAACAAAGGAGAACCCATCACCTATTTATACTTTTCGGGACCTCACGAGATCGCGACAAGTGTCGGGGACATGTAATCAGATTATGACATGTGTAAAACCATTTTTAAAACCTGTGGGCTGCCCCTAGAATCGATTATGTGTGTTAGAAACCAGTTTTGAGCAAAAACCAGCAACGAACAGGCTGTTATCAGCAGTTCTGCACTTCTGATCAGGCCACGCGGCCCGCGTAAGGGTCTGTGTGACCTTACGCGGCCCGCCTACCAGCCCAGCACAGCAACAACAACTTTAAAAATGGCAGAAATGGTCCCTGTGAGCTCTAAAAGTCATTTTAGGCACGTAAAAGGCCCGTTAACCTCATTTCAAGTATCTATAATGATGCTCACACATAGGGGACATGAAACATGCTCAAAAACATGTCGGATGTCGGTCCGTTCGGCCGTACGGTCACGTTGTTCGTCTAATTACGACGAAACACGGACGGACGCGAAAAACGGTCCAAATCACCAGACGAGTGGAATTTTTTCAAGGCGATCACTAAAATAAGCTTACATCAATTTTTGGGTGTCCGGAGATACACCGAATGCGAGATATGCGCAAAAGTGCAAACTTGTGCACTTTTTGACACTTTTAGTCCCTGCATGACATAAAAGTTTATTTTTGCGCATGAAACACCTCCAAGCCTATATCTAAGCTATATAAAGAATAAATAGGGTATATTTAACTCATGGACATATTCCGAAATATCCGTTACCATACGAATCGGCATACTTTTTCCGTTTGACGCAAATAGTCCTTTAATTGCGCAAAGTAGCGCGAAATGCTGTTTAATGTTATCCAAGCCTTCCATGGCCCATATTTATCCTTCCCAAGCATATATTTAAATATTACTACGCTCCCGTTCTCTTAGATGGTCACCGAAAGGCGTAGATTCAAAAGTTGACGCTTTAGGTCCCTCTATTGCGCAAACTTGCGCATTTCATCATTTAATAGCATTGAAGCCTTATCTAATCCATATTAGGCATTCTTGAAAGTATTATTAAACATCACGATGCTTCGGGTTCACTAAAAGGTCATTCAGAGGTATATTTAAACATATTGACACTTTTAGCCCCTCTAACTTGCAAAGTTGCGCGTAACTTTACTTATAGGCATAAAAACCTTAGATGGCCATTATTTGGCATTTCCGAGAGTATCATTAAATATTATTAAGCTCCCGGTTTGTTAGAAGGTCACTCAGAGGTAAGAATTAACATGTTGACGCTTTTAACCCCTTTATTGTGCAAACTTTCAATTAATTACGCAAACGACTACACTTATTCATCATGTGGCACATTTGTGAATATAAACATCGTGAGAGGTTATTTGGAAACTTATTTAAGGTATGCTAACACTTCCAGTCCTTTTATTATCAAAGCTTTCGATTTTTCGAAAAATTAGTCCCTTAAATTCAACATTGGACTTTATTAGGGTTTATTACACGTGTCAATACATCATTGGACGTGATTTTACGAGGTGTTACAATCGTCACGGCGGAACCCTAGTCGTCGCCTAGTGTTTAGATCTTCGAAGGAGGTTGTGGTGGATTTTGGTCTGCAGCGGCGGAGGAGCACGGCGGCGGTTGTGGCGGTGATGGTGGTGGTGTGAAGGGGATGGTGGTGATGATTGTGGCAGTGATGTTGGTGGAGGTGGAGTTGAAGGGGATGGCGGCAGTTGTGGTGGGGAGTGAAGGTGTAGGTGAAGGGTATGGCGGCGGTGGTGGAGGTGAAGGGTATGGCGGCGGTGGTGGTGCATTTCCTCCGCAGATGGAGAGAGAAGAAAGAGAGAAGAGAGCGAGAGAGAGTGAGGGAGGAAGAGAGAGTGCAGGTTTTAATATATATTTTGATTTTCAGATTTTTTAAATAATAGAGATAAAAAGACTATTATACCCTCATGTGCCTTGCACATGATCAGTTTTAACCAAAAAATCTAACTGGGTTTGGCCTAAAGGACATAACGTGCAAGATTTGCAAACATTAAGGACAAAACTCATCAATTTTAAAGACAAAGGACAGCGCCTGCAATTTGGGACATACATAAAGGACAAAACTCATCAATTTTAAAGACAAAGGACACCGCCTGCAATTTGGGACATACATAAAGGACAAAACTTGTAATTTACTCAAATTTGACACTTCAAACCTACAAAAATGACCCCAAATTTGCAGCTGTTTTATATACGCTGCGTATTGACCTATTTGGTCATTTTATGAAACTCATACTTCAGGGACTAATATGGTCATTATTGAAACTATTTTAACTGAATGTTTTAGCCAGGTTAACTTTCATATAAAGATTTCTTCTTTAAACACTAACTCAGTTAGCATACTTAACTGAACAGTACAGGGACCATTTTTGTCAATTTTCAAAACTTCAGGGACCATTTTTGTAAATCTTGGAAACATCAGGGACCATTTTTGTAAATTTACGAAACTTCAGGGACCATTTATGTCAATTTTCGAAACTTCAGGGACCATTTTTGTAAAAATTGAAACTTCAGGGACCAAAGTGTAAATATATCAAAAATCTGTAAAAAGGGGGTCTTCTTTAAAGAACCGGCCCTTGCAAGGATCGAACTCGTGACTTATCGTTTAGAACTGCAACGCCTTAACCAGTTTATCCTCCGTCTCGGAGCTGTTAGAATATGAAACTTAATTCCTTATATACATTAGTTAGGTTATACGCTGCGTATTGACCTATACGCAGCATATATGAACACTTTATATACGCTGCGTATAGGTCAATACGCAGCGTATATAACCTTCCTGAATTTTATATGCACACAGAATATGTTAAATAACCTGTTAAATAACCTGTTATATATAAACTTCCAGAACTTTATCTATACAACAGAACATGTTATATAACCTGCCAGAATTTTATTTGACCTGCCAGAATTTTATATGTACACCATAGTATATATATAACCTTTCAGAATATACAAGAGTTTGATATATACAAGAAAAGTTTGTGCATACATAACAAAATGATAAAATGATAAAATACTACTGCTGCTGCTCCTGCTGCTACTGCTGCTGATCCCATTCCGCATCCGTAATGAAGGGTAGTGGAGGTAACCCGTCATGCTGTCGCTGCTGCTGCAGCGCCGCAGCCACCCACTCCAACAGATAATTGTTCCTTTCAGCTAACCGAAGCTGCCGCTGATGTGATGGGTCAGGACCGGGCCAAACATGGCGTGGGAACTGAGGCGCCCCTGGTGGTCCACGCGGCGGTGGTGGCTGCGGAATGACGACGGCCGGCTCATGCGGCTCCGGATCGCGCGGGGGATATACCGGAGGGAACTGTTCCGGCAGCTGTTCAGGCTGATATTGCGTGCCGTCCGGCTTCTTAAACCGCTTCCCGTCTGGGAAGGTAACGTGCATTCCGGATATAACGTTCTTCCCCATCCGCTTCGGTTGTGCCGGCGGGCCTACATGATCGTGGTCAGTCTCCGGATGATAGCCCAACGAAAGGGCTATCCTAGTCACGTAGGCGCCGCCGAATAACTGTCTGCGCTCCTGTCGATGATGCGCGGAGGCGAAGTATTGCGCCAACCCGTAGGCGAGAGCGCACGACCTCTTGTATAAGAGGCAATATAAGAAAAATAAATCACCACTGGTGCACCACTCCCGGCTTTTGTTTCGAGCAGTGATCGAAGTGGAAATCATTTTGTGCAAATACCTGCACAAAAGGAAACCAGTCAGTAAATAATAATCAGACGACATCGACTAAGATCGTCGTTAAACTATATTTTTTTATTATTTAGTCTACGTCGTCCGTAAGGCGCGTACGGGCCTAACGAGCGTCGAAACTAAGTTCGTCGTTAAAGTATAAAACGACGAACTTAGTTTCGACGCTAGTTAGAGACCTACGCGCCTTACGGTTCGACTCCGACTATATAATTAAAAAAAATTCTGTTTAAAAAAATAAATCTGTTTAAAAAAAGTCTGTTAAAAAAAATTCTGTTTAAAAAAGCAGTTTTATGTTAAAAAAAACAATTTAGGTTTAAAAAAAAAATTCTATTAAAAAAAAACAGTTTTCTGTCGACGCTCGTTAGGGACCTACGCGCCTTACGGTTCGACTTCGACTAAATAAAAAAAAAAAATATTTTAACGACGAACTTAGTTTCGACGCTCGTTAGGCCCGTACGCGCCTTACGAGCGTCAAAACTAAGATCTTCGTTAAATTATATTTTTTTATTATTTAGTCTACGTCGTCCGTAAGGCGCGTAGGTCCCTAACGAGCGTTGAAATAAGTTTGTCGTTAAAATATAAAACGACGAACTTAGATTCGACGCTCGTTAGAGACCTACGCGCCTTACGGTTCGACTTCGACTAAATAATAAAAAAAATATATATATTTTTTAACGACGAAGTTAGTTTCGACGCTCGTTAGGCCCGTACGCGCCTTACGGACGACGTCGACTAAATAATAAAAAATATTATTTAGTCGACGTCGTCCGTAAGGCGCGTACGGGCCTAACGAGCGTCGAAACTAAGTTCGTCGTTAAAATATATTTTTTATTATTTAGTCGAAGTCGAACCGTAAGGTGCTTAGGTCCCTAACGAGCGTCAAAACTAAGATCGAAGTTTTATATTTTAACGACGATCATAGTTTCGACGCTCGTTAGAGACCTACGCGCCTTACGGTTCGACTTCGACTAAATAAAAAAAAAAATTTAACGACGAACTTAGTTTCGACGCTCGTTAGGCCCGTACGCGCCTTACGAGCGTCAAAACATTTCTTTATCGTCGTTAAATTATATTTTTTTTATTATTTAGTCCATGTCGAACCGTAAGTCGCGTAGGTCCCTAACGAGCGTCGAAATAAGTTCGTCGTTAAAATATAAAACGAAGAACTTAGTTTCGACGCTCGTTAGGGACCTACGCGCCTTACGGTTCGACTTCGACTAAATAATTAAAAAAATTTTGTTTGAAAAAATAAATATGTTTAACAAAATTCTGTTAAAAAAAATTCTGTTTAAAAAAGCAGTTTTCTGTTAAAAAAAAAACAATTTAAGTTTAAAAAAAATTCTATTTAAAAAAAACAGTTTTCTGTCGACGCTCGTCCGTAAGGCGCGTACGGGCCTAACGAGCGTCGAAACTAAGTTCGTCGTTAAAATATATATATATTTTTTATTATTTAGTCGAAGTCGAACCGTAAGGCGCGTAGGTCACTAAAGAACGTCGAAACTAAGATCGAAGTTTTATATTTTAACGACGATCTCAGTTTCGACGCTCGTTAGAGACCTACGCGCCTTACGGTTCGTCTTCGACTAAATAATAAAAATATATATATATTTTAACGACGAACTAAGTTTCGACGCTCGTTAGGCCCGTACGCGCCTTACGGACGACGTCGACTAAATAATAAAAAAATAATATTTAGTCGACGTCGTCCGTAAGGCGCGTACGGGCCTAACGAGCGTCGAAACTAAGTTCGTCGTTAAAATATATATGTTTTTTATTATTTAGTCGAAGTTGAACCGTAAGGCGCGTAGGTCCCTAACGAGCATCGAAACTAAGATCGAAGTTTTATATTTTAACGACGATCTCAGTTTCGACGCTCGTTAGAGACCTACGCGCCTTACGGCTCGACTTCGACTAAATAATAAAAAAAATATTTTTTAACGAACAACTTAGTTTCGACGCTCGTTAGGCCCGTACGCGCCTTACGAGCTTCAAAACATTTCTTTATCGTCGTTAAATTATATTTTTTTTATTATTTAGTCCATGTCGAACCGTAAGTCGCGTAGGTCCCTAACGAGCGTCGAAATAAGTTCGTCGTTAAAATATAAAACGACGAACTAGGTTTCGACGCTCGTTAGGGACCTACACGCCTTACGGTTCGACTTCGACTAAATAATTAAAAAAATTCTGTTTAAAAAAATAAATCTGTTTAGAAAAATTATGTTAAAAAAATTCTGTTTAAAAAAACAGTTTTCTGTTAAAAAAAAACAATTTAAGTTTAAAAAAAATTTCTATTTAAAAAAAAAACAGTTTTCTGTCGACGATCGTTAGGGACCTACGCGCCTTACGGTTCGACTTCGACTAAATAATAAAAAAAATATATATTTTAACGACGAACTTAGTTTCGACGCTCGTTAGGCCCGTACGCGCCTTACGAGCGTCAAAACTAAGATCTTCGTTAAATTATATTTTTTTTATTATTTAGTCTACGTCGTCCGTAAGGCGCGTAGGTCCCTAACGAGCGTTGAAATAAGTTCGTCGATAAAATATAAAACGACGAACTTAGGATCGACGCTCGTTAGAGACCTACGCGCCTTACGGTTCGACTTCGACTAAATAATAAAAAAATATATATAATTTAACGACGAACTTAGTTTCGACGCTCGTTAGGCCCGTACGCGCCTTACGGACGACGTCGACTAAATAATAAAAAAATATTATTTAGTCGACGTCGTCCGTAAGGCGCGTACGGGCCTAACGAGCGTCGAAACTAAGTTCGTCGTTAAAATATATATTTATTTTATTATTTAGTCGAAGTCGAACCGTAAGGCGCGTAGGTCCCTAACGAGCGTCGAAACTAAGATCGAAGTTTTATATTTTAATGACTGTTATGGCTCATTTTCTAAGCATTCATATCTTGAACTATATCCTGCTTTTAATTGTTTATCTGTGATCAGGATACTGGACAGAGATATTGCTAACATCCTGGGAGATATCCTGAGGTATATCGAATTAATCACGTGCAGGTTAAAGACTGGGACTTGCTAACGGTCAAATAGACTTCGTCTCCTCAAGACTCGGACGTATTTGTTATGGGAGAGACGTTGAACCCGAAAGACCAGGTCTACAACGTTCGACTAAAGAATATTCGCTGGATCCCGGTTATGTAGGATAGTTAGTTACATTTGTTTTACTATAAATAGATGGGGGCGGATCAGATTAAGGCACTCAACTTACACATTTTCGAACACTTTCTCTCTAGCTCATTGCAAACACTACACACAACACTTGTATTCAAATTACATTGTAACACATAGTCGATCCGCACTACATCCTGCACTGTATCCTGATATTTGAAGCAATAGAAGAACAAGGCAGCTGCGATTGTCAGCTCCCGAGGTTTTATGCCGGCGATCTAGATTGATCAAGGGCTTTCCTCGTACATCACGTGTCAACCTTTACTTTTTTGCTCATTGTTTGATCATAGATACAGCTCTATATCCTGAGCCGTATCCTGAAACTGTTTTCATATCTAATTTGGTTAACACATTTTTCACACATAATTTTAGCACACTACCTCACTTAACTAATTTGATCACTTAATTGCTTAGGTAATTTTTGACCAAAACAATTTGGCGCCCACCGTGGGGCAAGTGGTGCTACTTTTACTAAAAATCTTTGTAAAATCGTTAATCGATTTTCTATTTTCAAAACTTTTTGCCACATTGTTTACAATGGCCTCAAGATCAAACATGAGCTCCTCCACTATGTCTGCTGCAACCTCTGCTACTACCGGTTCGGTGCTTCCACCACCTCCTCCAAGGATGCCATTTTCTTCACAATCTCAAGATGTTATCCCTACTCGGAGTGTTCAGGGATCTGCTCCCGTTTTAGCCTCTAATGATGAAATTCTAACTTTATTTGGAAGTGTGCAGGAACAAATGAGGCAGCAACAGGAAACTAATCAAATGCTGTTAAGAGAAATACAACTCTTAAAAGCTAGCTCGAGTAGACCCGCTGAAGAAACTGTCACTCCTATACAGCCTAGGGCTTTGAATTTCAGTTCCGCAGTTTACACTGAGGATAACAGGGGGAATATCGTCCCAAGCCATTCTCAGAATCATACTCCTGAGATACCCTCCTCGGTCAGGATGTCGACTGTGAGGAGTTCAGGAAATGCTTCATGATATGGCCAAAATCCTCAGACCGGTAATGTGTCAAATAATAATATTCTTGCTACTAACAACAATGGCTCTTTGCAGGATGCAGCTATGACGTCAACATTTACCAGGGAGCTCCAGAAATTGAAGGACATGATATCCAGTGTACCTGGAGTGGTCTAGCCAATTCCGGAAGTATCCCAAGACAGCCACACAATATCCCGCTTTGCGTATCCTATCTGTGATGCAGAAATCCCAAAAAGATTCCAGACTCCCAACATGAAACTGTATGACGGGACTACGGATCCTGAGGAGCATATTGCCCAGTATAGGGAACGGATGGAAATCAATCCTATCCCTCCAGATCTCAAGGAAGCATGCTTATGCAAGGGATTTGGTTCTACCCTGACAGGATCAGCCTTAAAATGGCTGTTAAACGTCCCTCCTCACTCAATTACTTCGTTTGCTCATTTGGTTAATTTATTTAACAGTCAATTTTCTTGTAGTCGGAGTTTTGAGAAACTAACCAGTGATCTTTACAGGATAACTCAAGGGCCTCAGGAATCCTTGAGGGATTATGTGAACAAATTCAGTCGAGAATCCTTGGATATCCCACATCTTGATGTTGCAACAGCTGTGCAAGCTTTTAAGATGGGGTTACAAAAAGGATTCTCAGTTTTATCAGGATCTTGTAATGAATCCCTGCAGGAATCCCGACGAAGCTCGTAACAGGGCTTTGAGATATATCCGTTTGGAAGATGGCAAGAAGATGCAGGAGAGGATGAATTCTACCTCAACCTATGAATCAACTAACAGGAAATCAGAAACCTCATATAAGCCATATCGCTCCAAGCCATATGGAAGAAATGAAAACAAGAAAGTGAATGCTGTTGAAGACGAGGATCCTGAAGAATATCCTGACTTATCTGAGTACTGCTTTTCTGTTAATATACCTGAGTTAATGTATGCTATGCAGGGTTTAGGGGACAAAGCTAGGTGGCCTCGAAAGGACCAGCAGAAAGCTGATCGGAAGGATAAATCCAAATGGTGTGCCTTCCACGAAGACTTCGGACATATGACCGAGGATTGCATTGCTTCAAGGAAAGAAATAAGTTACCTGTTAAGCAAAGGGTATCTGAAGGACTTGCTGGGAAAAAAGAAGAATAAAGGTCAGGATCCCGAGAAGGATCCTGAACGAGCAGCATCACCCCCAGCAAATGCCAAGATAATTAACTTTATTTCAGGAGGATCCGATATTTGTGGAACTTCGTATTCAGCGGCCAAGAGACATGCAAAGGAAGCTAAGAGTGAGAGGGGAGATAGACCTGTCAGGATGACTGCCCTCACAACTGATAAAGTGATCACTTTCGATAGCGATGACAGGGATACTGTTCAGGATCCTTACCATGATGCTTTGGTAATAACATTATATGTGACTAACCATTTTGTACGCAGGATACTGGTAGACAACGGTAGTTCTGTCAATATAATTCAGCTGGAAACATTGAAGAGGATGAATGTATCTCCGATGGACATTACTTCGAAGTCCACTGTGCTCGTTGGTTTCAGTGGAGAAGCTAGGAATACCGTAGGGGAGATAAAGTTACCAGTATATGTTGAAGGGGTCAACTCGATACAACGCTTCTGTGTGATGGACTCCTTATCCTGCTATAACATCATACTGGGAAGACCATGGATTCACGATATGAAGGCTGTGCCATCAACATATCACCAATGCATCAAGATCCCTACCCCTTGGGGAGTTGTCAAGGTTGAAAGTGATCAGCAGGAAGCGAAAGAATGCTACTCATCCTCAATGAAACCCTCAACTAAGCCTAGTATAGCATAGCAATTAAAGATGCGGGCCCAGGATATCGTGGAGGATTCGGAGCAGGATGTGAAGAAAATTATCCTGGATCAGGATAATCCTGATATCTCGGTGCTCGTAGGAACCAATATCCCTCAGGATATTGAAGAGCAGTTAACTAACTTTTTGAAATGCAGGATGTCAACGTTTGCATGGAAGCATGAGGATATGACAGGCATATCCAAAGACATTATCACTCACAAGCTTGGAATTGACGAATCATTCAAGCCTGTTCAGCAAAAAAGAAGAAAATTTGCTCCTGAGCGGAATGCGATTATCCAAGAGGAAGTTGAAAGATTGTTGAAGTCCAGGATGATCAGAGAAGTCAAGTTTCCAAGATGGCTAGCAAACGTAGTTGTGGTACAGAAGAAAAACGGGAAATGGAGAGTCTGTGTAGACTACACGGACTTGAACAAGGCTTTTCCTAAAGACCTATTTCCTCTCCCTCGTATCGATGCAATGGTCGATGCTACTGCTGGACATGAAATGTTAACGTTCATGGACGCATCCTCAGGATTTCAGCAGATTCAAATGGAGCCTTCGGACCAGGAGGATACTGCTTTCATGACACCAACAGGTATATATTGCTATACTGCCATGCCTTTCGGTTTGAAAAATGCAGGTGCAACATACCAGAGATTAGTGAACATGATGTTCAAAGACAAGCTGGGGGACACCATGGAGGTATATATTGACGATATGGTGGTGAAATCTAAAAAGGCTGAGGATCACCTCCAGGATATCAAGGGAGCATTTGATATCCTGGATCAGTATAACATGAAGCTGAATCCTGCTAAGTGCCATTTCGGAGTGGGGGCAGGAAAGTTTCTTGGATATATGGTGACGAAAAGGGGGATAGAGGCAAGCCCGGAGCAGATTAAAGCTATCCTGGATATAAAATCACCCTCGAATATGAAGGATGTTCAACGGTTAACAGGACGAGTAGCAGCATTGAACAGATTTATTTCGAGATCCTCGGAAAAATGCAAGGAATTCTATGATATCCTCAAGAAGAATAAGAAATTTGAATGGGGAGCAAAGCATGAAGCAGCCTTGCAGGATTTGAAGCGATATCTCTCAACTGCACCTCTATTGATGAAGCCTGAAAATGGTGAACCACTATCCCTATACCTCGCTGTATCAGGGAATGCTGTAAGTGTCGTTCTTATAAAAGACCATGAAGGTCAGCAATATCCTGTTTATTATGTTAGTAAAAGTCTGTTAGATGCTGAAACTAGGTATTCTCATTTAGAAAAATTGATATTAGCTCTAGTCATGGCATCAACAAAGCTTAGACATTATTTTGAGACACATAGAATCCATGTTAAAACGAATTATCCTGTCAAAAATGTGCTTAGGAAACCAGAGATGTCAGGCAGGATGGCCAAGTGGTCAGTAAAGTTAAGTGCTTATGATTTAGTATATGAACCTAGAAATGCCATAAAGTCTCAGGCTTTAGCTGACTTTGTGGCTGATTTCAGTAGTGACATTCAGGACGAGCTAGACCTAAAAGTTCAACAGTTAGGAGAATTTTCAGGATCCTGGACATTATATACTGATGGTGCAACCAATATAAGAGGTGTAGGTTTAGCTATACTACTAAAATCGCCACAGGGGGACATATTACCCCAGGCTATTAGGTGTGAATTTCCTGCTACTAATAATGAGGCAGAATATGAAGCTTTAATTGCAGGATTAGAATTGGCTAAGAATATGAGTATCAAGAATTTGCAAGTATATGTTGACTCCTTGTTAATTACTAACCATTTTAATGGATCCTATGCAGTCAAGGGTGAGAAATTAATCGAATACCTCGATATTCTCAAAAAATTAGCAGGATATTTCGATGTTTTTACACTTGAACAGGTACCAAGGGAGGATAATGCTGAAGCAGATGCCTTAGCAAATCTGGGATCATCGATCAGGATACCAGAAGGAACCCAAATACCAATATTACATGTCTTATATCCTGCAACGAATCCTCGGGATAAAGAAGTAGCGGGTATTCAGGATCCTGGAGCAGAGCATCCTGAAGAGGATCCTAAATCCTGGACGGCTCCAATCATGAGATATCTCAAAGAAGGACACATCCCCGGAAATGAAAATCCTAAGGCATTTAGGATGAAGGTATCACGATTCACTATTATAAATAATGTTTTATACAAGAAATCTCTTGCAGGACCGTATTTGAGGTGCTTGGAGGATCCTGAAGCCAAAGAAGTACTTCAGGATATACATGAAGGGGATTGTGGTAACCATACTGGGGGCAGGTCGTTATTCTCAAAAGTATTAAGGACAGGATATTATTGGCCAACAATGAGAAAAGATGCCGCAGAATATGCTCGAAGATGTGATGCATGTCAAAGACATAGTAACATACTGCATCAGCCTGCTGAACCATTATATCCAATTGTTTCCCCTTGGCCATTTATGAAGTGGGGTATGGATATAGTGGGAAAGCTTCCAAAGGCTCCAGGAGGGAATGTTTTTATGTTGGCAATGACAGATTATTTCTCCAAATGGGTCGAAGCCGAGGCATTTGTCCAAGTCAGGGATCAAGAGGTAGTATCCTTCATAAAGAGAAATATCCTGACCAGATTCGGAGTACCAGCCGAGATAATCTGTGACAATGGTTCTCAGTTTATAAGCAAGAGAACTACTAACTTTTGCAAGAGTTGGGGAATCAAATGATAACATCTACTCCGGTACATCCTCAAGCGAATGGACAAGCAGATTCCTCAAACAAGATAATTGTCAATAACTTAAAGAAGAGACTTGGAGCCAAAAAAGGAAGATGGGCAGAAGAATTACCCTTTGTTTTGTGGGCTGATAGGACAACGGTAAAGAATGCAACAGGCCAAACCCTATTTCCCTGGTATTTGGAGCAGAAGCAATGATTCCAACGGAAATGGCAATACCTATTGCAAGATCTACCCTACGGGATCCTGAACAGAATCCTGAATCCTTGTGTCAGGATTTGGATACTATAGATGAAAAAAGGGATGCAGCAAGGCTAAGGATGCCAGCATATCAACAAAGAATATCCAGAGCATATAACAAGAATATTAGGACCAGAAGATTTAAGGTTGGAGATTGGGTGTTAAGAAAGGCTTTTCAGAATACTACTAATCCTGCCGATGGCAAGTGTTTTGGTCAAAAAATCTGATGAGGATAATGCAACCAAACTATTTGTTACGGGGTATGATGCTTGGAATGTGTATAAATGATAAGAATCACTTCAATGTAAATTGCACAAGCGACACAAGGATTTATACGGGGAAAAAGCCCTTGATCAAGAGTTGATCTCCGGCACAAAAAACCCCGGGTGATGGAAACTACCGATCACCAAGCTCAAATAAATCAATAAATGTTTACAACTTCAGATAGTAACGAGCTAGGTACAAGGATCACTATGGTGAAATGTGTAAAAGTGAGTGAAAACTGTTAAGTGTTTGTCGAGAGCTTCAAGAGTGCGATTGTACGAGAGTGTGTGTAGCTGAAAATGGCTAAGTGTTCTCAATACTAGCTCGTCACCCCTTTAAAAATAGAAGTTAACTATAATAACAAACTATCCGACTTTTGTGCCAAGCTCCCACGTTCTCCACAACGTCCATTTCCAGTCAAACGTGTGCGAAATACCCGTGGAATATTCCATAGTAACGTTGCCAAGACTAAGTCAAGCTTGTTACTCCTGCAAAATAATACGAAACATAAACAAACAATCGTTAGTATGAGGATCCTTGAGGTGATCCATGATCCTGATCCTGAAGCTCTTCTGAGGATCACTATCTGTCACAGAAGTAAGGATCATTAATTAGGATAACAAGTAAGGATCACTAATTGTTAGAAAATCCTCCCCTAACAATTGCCCCCAAAATATAAGGAGTGATGTGTAAAATGAGCGAATTATATTTTCTTGATCTTATCCGCAACTAACTATCGTAAATATAGCCGTTGATGTAGAACTATCAGTTGCAACTATGACGTCACAGAAGTGACAACCCTGCACAATCATGATTATAAATAGGAGATAGAGATATGATCGTTTGCATTTAAATTTCAGAGATACTCCCTTTATAACTGCATCCGGAGATAAACAGGTATTCTCTCTTCATCTTCTTCCTTCTTTTGCCCTGTTTTCCGTCTCTTTCCCTCATTCTGTCAAAGATGTTGCTCCGGAACTCCCCAGCTAAGGATCACCCGAAAAACAGCCCACTGAAAAGCCAGGGGATCATCGAAGATTCCATAAAAGAACGCTGCTGTTTCAACGATGCGCAGATTGATAGGATCCGCCACTATTTCCCGGCGAACACCGCGTTTAAACCTTTTGATCCCAATGCCCTGAGTGATCATATTTCCGATAACTGGGTTGCTTTTCCTGTCACTCCATTCACCATAGGCTATACATATCCTTTTCCAGCCTTCACCCAATCTTTCTTTTCCCTAACCGGCATTTCTTATATCCAAGCCATGCCGATGGTTTGGAGGGTTTTGTATACCCTTGAAAGGATCATCGAGCAGGAAGGGATAGACCTAGGAATGTCAGAGCTGGGAGAGCTGTATGATCTTACTACCTTTGGTTCTCATCGTTATTTGTTTAAACGTAAACCTGGTGAGGAACACCCGATCTTCAAAGCTACCAAGAATGATGCTAACTGGAAGTGGCGTTTCTTTTTCGTCAAGAGAGATTCTATTGATGACAGAAAGGATCTACCCAAGAAATGGGCTACCCATGGTAGGGTGGAGGATCCTGAGAAGGATCACCAGAGAACTTTCTTTTGATATAAGGATCACTTATATACTTTTGCTTTCTTGTTATGCAGCTATCACCGTTTCACACCTCAGACTGTCTCCTGCTACCAAAGAGAGACTCATCGCTTTCAAGAAACTTGATCCTGAAACAAGATCTTTCAAGACAACCACCCAGGATTCTCAGGAGGTATCCTCAGGCTCTGTCACGATGTCAAGTAAGTATCTTTGTTTAAAAATTTAAATAAATAGTGAAATATAAGTGAAGTAAAGATACTTATCTTGTTTTGGTTGTGTAGGTGCTGGAAAATCCACCAAGTCTGCTTCAAAGTTCAATGTCACCGATCTCACCACCGTCAGATCCTCCAAAAGAAAGGCTCCTACCAGCCCGACAGCTTCAGTCCCCAAGGCACCCCTCAAAGGAAAGGGAATCAAGAAGAGAAAGGCCTCTGAAGCTGAGGATCTGCAGGGTCTGCCTCTTATCCGCCACCAATTCCTCGAGTACTTCAACGATGTAAGGATCACTGTCTCTGCTCGTATATCCTGCTGACATATCTTGTTGATATATCCTGCTGACATATCCTGCTGACATATCCTGCTGACATATCCTGCTGATATATCCTGCTGATTTGAGGATCACTTGGTCCTGACCTTATCTTTTATTCCCTTTGCAGAAATTCACTGAGATTGAGGACTATGTTGGCCACGTTGAGGATCAGGATAGGAAGATTGCCGACCTTCAGTAGGTTGCATTGCTAAAGGACCTCAAAATTGCTGATATTCAGAAGGAGCTCCAGGATGCCAAGACTAAGACGGCTAAACTTCTGATCGACCTTGACTATGAAAAGCATGATCTCATAGAAGGTGCAAAGGTCTCTGCTGCCATCACAATGTATCAGACTAAACTAAAGATGGCCCAGGAAGCTCAAGATCCTAACTTCGACAGAAGCAGCTGGGATGTTGAGGACTGGAAAGCAAGGTTGGCTGATCTTGAAGATGATGAAGAGGCTGAGGAGCTTTTGGCGATCGAGGCTGGAGGCAAGGGTGAAGGTGGTGAAGCAAGTGGAGCCGGAGGTGGTGATGCAGGGAAGGTTTAGGCTGCATGATTGGGCGATGATGGAAACTTCTAGACATAGCCGGAGCCCAATTTTTTAGTTTGATGGTTGTTTTGTTGAACAATTTGATGGTTTGTACTGAACAATAGTTTTTAGGATTAAGGATCATGTATGATCCTTTGGACAATAGGTATGATTGCAAATGGTGGAGGGATCCTCTGTTTGGGGGATGAAGCCATTGTGATCCTGCCGCCTTTATATTCCTGCACTACTTTTGAACCTATTATCATGGACACCCTTTACCTACCCCAGCGGACGGGCCACGTATTGCTGGTAGATGCTCGGGGTAGGTAATTTTGACAACTTTTTAAGGGTTAATCTTTTGTTAATAAATAAAACCTTAATCTTTTGTCGCTTATCTTGTATTGTTATCCTTTTTGTCTCTTTAATTCTCAATTGTTTTGATGTACATTTATTGAACAAGCAATTTTGAATAAGTCAGATTGAAAATATTTAGGACATGATCCATGACCAAATATCCTATAGTTAAAGAATCCCAAAAAGTAATATACTTTAAGGATCACAAGTTTAGTTGTCAAATTTTAAGGGTTATTCAAATAAACAATGAATAGAATTAAAAATAGTTAAGGATCATACCTGAGGATCCAAGTTAGGATCCTAACCATAATAAGGATAACTATAAGATAAACCTTAGAGAGAAGTAAGGATCAAGGATCCCTAGTTGCTTATCTTTAAGGACCTGAAATAGAGCATAACTTGGGACTAAGCCAATATAAGATAAGAGTTAGCAACTGGGGACAAGCCCAAGGATAACTGGGGACAAGCCCAAGGATAACTGGGGACAAGCCCAAGGATCGTATGTAAACTGGAGTATGGCCCTAACTGGCGACTATCCAAACTTAGTGACATGAAAATGTCAAAACCTTAGCTAACGTGAAAACGTTAGAAACCTTAGGAACGGATGTATGGTACGTCTACCATTATACGTAGGATCCTAGGTATAGCCAGTACAATGGAATTATCAGCCCCTAAAGCGAGTACTGGTCCCACTGCCTTGAACTATACCAGGATCATCATACGCTACAGGCGGAACTGGGGTCAAGCCCAAATAACTGGGGTTAAACCCATGGAACGGATTGCTTCTGCAGATAACCAATATTTCGCTAAGGATACCAAAGTAAGGATCACCGATACTTTAAGGATCCTTCAAGGATACTCCTAACGTAAGGATCATCTGTGCCATGAGGATCCTGCTCACATGAAATATTTCTTCAAGTGGACAGCATTCCAAGCTCGTGGTAGCAAGTCACCTTCCATGGTTAGCAATCTATATGCCCCCTTTCCTGCTTCAGCTTCAATCAAATAAGGGCCTTCCCATTTTGGAGCCAATTTTCCATCAGCAGGATTGGTGGTATTCTGAAATGCTTTCCTTAATACCATATCTCCAACTTGAAACTTCCTGATCCTGACATTTTTGTTGTAAGCACCAGCCATTCTTTGTTGATAAATGGCCATCCTTATCCTAGCCAGATCCCTGATTTCTTCAATAGTATCCAGGTCTTGAGCCAAGTTCTCATCATTTTCCTCAGGATCACGGGTGCTTGTTCTAGCAGTTGGAATCACCATTTCTGTTGGGATCACTGATTCTGCTCCAAATACCAAAGAGAATGGCGTTTGACCAGTAGCATTCTTAGGGGTTGTCCTATCAGCCCAAAGCACATAAGGTAGTTCTTCTGCCCATTTCCCTTTCTTGGATCCAAGCTTCTTCTTCAAATTGTTGATGATGATCTTGTTGGATGATTCTGCTTGACCATTAGCTTGTGGGTGGACTGGTGTTGATGTTATCATCTTAATCCCCCAGCTGTCACAAAAGTTAGTAGTTCTGCCCCCAATGAATTGGGAACCATTATCACATATAATTTCAGAAGGAATACCGAATCTAGTTATAATATTTCTTTTAATGAAGGATATAACTTCCTTTTCTCTGACTTGGGCAAAAGCTTCAGCCTCTATCCACTTGGAGAAGTAATCAGTCATAGCAAGCATGAATACTTTTCCACCAGGTGCCTTAGGGAGCTTACCAACTATATCCATACCCCATCTCATAAATGGCCAAGAGGAGGATATAGGATGCAAAAATTCAGCTGGTTGATGAAGGATATTGCTGTGTCTCTGACAAGGATCACACTTTTTAGCATATTCCACAGCATCTCTCTTCATGGTTGGCCAGTAGTATCCTGTCCTCAGGATCCTTGAGAATAATGCCCTGCCCCTAGTGTGGTTTCCACAATCTCCTTCATGGAAGTCTTTTAAAACTTCTTGGATTTCAGGATCCTCAATGCATCTCAAGTATGGTCCTGCAAGAGATCGTCTATACAACATATTATTTAAAATTGTGAATTGAGATACCTTAATTTTGAAAGCCCTAGGGTTTTCTTCTGTAGGAATCTCTCCATGTTGTAAGTATCTCATAATTGGTGAGATCCATGATCCTGATCCTGAATGGGATTGAGTATCCTCACTAGGGATAATTGCAGAATTCTTTCCTATCTCCATAGCCACATGATCCTCGATAGCCGGGGTCAGGATATGGACAATAGGGATCTTGATATCCTCTGGGATCTTCAAAGATGATCTTAAGTTTGCCAATGCATCAGCTTCTGTATTTTCTTCCCTTGGTACCTGTGTCAAACTAAAGGAAACAAAGGAGAGTGCCAATTCTTTGACTATCTCTAAATATTTGGTTAGCTTTTCACCTTTAACAGCATAGGATCCATTAAAGTGGTTTGTAATTAACAATGAATCTACATGTACCTCAAGATACCTGATCCCCATATGCTTAGCAATTTGCAAACCAGCGATTAAGGCTTCATATTCAGCCTCATTGTTAGTGGTTTGGAACTCACAAGCTATAGAGTGGGGTATTATGTCCCCCTGTGGCGATTTTAGTAGTATTCCAAGCCCTGTGCCTTTGACATTTGAGGATCCATCAGTATAGAGTATCCATGGATCCTTGGTCTCCTCTAGCTGCTGGACTTCTAACTCAGCTTCTTTTTGTAAATCACTACTGAAATCAGCCACAAAGCCAGCTAATGCTTGGGATTTGATGGCTGTCCTAGGCTCATATCTTATATCATAGGCACTAAGCTTCACTGCCCACTTGGCCATCCTTCCTGACATCTCTGGTTTCCTGAGGACATTCTTAATTGGAAAATTAGTTTTAACAACAATAACATGAGTTTCAAAATAATGTCTCAACTTAGTAGATGCCATAATTAATGCAAGAATAAGCTTTTCAAGGTGTGAATACCTGGATTCGGCATCAAGTAAACTTTTACTTACATAATAGACATGATGTTGTGTACCTTCATGATCCTTAACAAGGACCGCACTTACTGCTTTTGAGGATACTGCAAGATACAAAGATAGCACATCACCTTTTTCTGGTTTCATCAAGGCCGGGGCTGAGGATAGGTAGTCCTTGAGCGCTCTTAAGGCATTTTCATGCTTCTCAGTCACTCAAATTTCTTGTTCTTCCTTAGGATATCATAGAATTCTTTGCACTTCTCTGAGGATTTGGATATAAATATGTTCAAAGTTGTTATCCTGCCTGTTAGCCTTTGAACATCCTTAGCATTGGCCGGAGATTTGATGTTCACTATTGCTTTGATTTGTTCTGGACTGGCTTCAATGCCTCTCTTTGTCACCATATATCCTAAGAATTTACCTGCTTTAACACCAAAGTGACATTTTGAAGGATTAAGCTTCATATTATATTTATCAAGGATATTGAATGCTTCCTCCAAGTCTCTTAGGTGATCCTCAGCCTTTATTGATTTTACCACCATATCGTCTATGTAAACCTCCATAGTTTGTCCAATCTGATCCTTGAACATCATATTCACTAGCCTTTGATAAGTTGCACCTGCATTTCTTAGTCCGAACGGCATAGCAATATAGCAGTATATACCAGTTGGAGTCATGAAGGCTGTGTCCTCTTGATCGGATGGTTATATTTGGATTTGTTGAAATCCAGATGAAGCATCCATAAAAGTTAACAGTTCATGACCCGCAGTTGCATCCACCATGGAGTCAATGTGGGGTAATGGGAAAGGATCCTTGGGACATGCCTTATTTAAATCGGTAAAATTGACACATACCCTCCACTTTCCGTTTTTCTTTTGAACAACAACCACATTGGCCAACCACCTTGGATACTTGACCTCTCTAATCATACCTGCCCGGAGCAATTTCTCTACCTCTTCCTGGATAATGGCATTTCTTTCCGGTGCAAACTTTCTTCTCCTTTGATGGATTGGTTTGAAGGTCCTATCAATGCCAAGTTTGTGAGTGATTACATCTTTAGATATACCTGTCATGTCTTCGTGTTTCCATGCAAAGGTAGTCTTTCTCCTTTTGAGGAAGGATACAAGGTCTTCTTTCATTTTGCCAAGGATCCCTGATCCGATATAGATTTTGGATTCAGGATCATGAGGATCCATGAGGATTTCTACCACATCCTGCTCTCTTGCCTCCAAGACATCCCTTGGAGGATACTTTGATTGCTATTGCTCCCTTGACTTCGAGGCTGGTTTCATAGATGAAGTATAGCAATTCTTAGCCTCCTGCTGATCACTATCAATCTTGACTATTCCCCAAGGACTAGGGAGCTTCACACATTGATGGTAAGTAGATGGGACTGCCTTCATATCGTGTATCCAGGGCCTGCCAAGGATAACATTACAACAAGATAAACAGTCAATAACACAAAATTTTTGATAAGAATGTAGGCCTTCGATGTATATTGGGAGCTTAATGTCCCCCAGGGTATTCTTAGTTTCGCCACTAAATCCTACGAGCACGGAGGATCTTGGTATGATATCTGATTCAGGGATACCCATCTTCTTTAGAACATCAAGCTGGATAATGTTCACTGAGCTTCCTCCGTCTATAAGGATCCTGCGGACAAAATGGTTAGAAATGAAAAGAGTAATAACTAAACCATCGTGATGAGGATCCTGGATATCAACACGATCATCCTCATCAAAGGTTATGACTTTTCCTTTGGAGACACTTGATGTTCGAACGGGTCTTTCTCCATTATCCATTTTAGTTTCCTTTGCATGCCTTTTAGCTGCTGAGAAGGATGTGCCACAAATGTCTGATCCTCCAGAAATAAAGTTTATTACTTGTGCATCTGCTGGAGGGGCTGGAGCCTTCTCAGGGATCCTTTCAGGATCCTGAGTCCTTGACTTTTTTCTACCCAACAATTCTTTTAGATGCCCCTTGCTCAACAAGTATCCAATTTCCTTTCTTAGTGCAATGCATTCTTCTGTGAGATGCCCAAAATCTTCATGGTATGCACACCACTTTGATTTATCTTTGGTTGCAGCTGGTCTGTCATTTTTTTATCACCTAGATTCTGCATCGCAAGAATTAGTTCATTGTTATCAACAGAAAAACAATATTCAGAGATTGGAGGATAATCCTCATCATCCTCTTCTTGATCAACAGCATGCACGTTCTGGTTATCAGATCTGTTATAGGATCTGAACTTGTTGTTCTTGAACGAGGATCCTTGCTTCTCTTGTTTTGAGGATCCTGCTAATCTTTCCTGGATCCTCTTATCGTCCTCTAGCCGGATGAACCTGAGTGCCCGGGTTCTTACCTCATCTAGGTTCCTGCATGGTGTCATAACAAGATCATCATAGAACAATGAATCCCTAAGCAATCCCATTTTGAAGGCCTCAACAGCCGTGGCTATATCCAAGTTGGGAATGTCTAAGGATTCTTTACTGAATTTAGTAATGTAATCCCTTAATGATTCATTATGACCCTGGGTTATCCTATATAGATCACTAGTTAATCGTTCAAATTTTCTACTACAAGAAAACTGATTATTAAATAGGTTAACTAGATTAGCAAATGAGGTAATAGAGTAGGGGGAAGACTTAGCAGCCATTTGAGAGCTGATCCAGTAAGAGTGGATCCGAATCCCTTGCACATGCATGCTTCCTTTAACCTTTCTGGAATTGGATTGATCTCCATCCTCTCCCTGTATTGTGCTATGTGTTCTTCAGGATCCGTCGAACCATCATACAGCTTCATGGTTGGCACATGGAACCTTTTGGGTATCTCAGCATCACAAATTGGTGGTGCAAAACGAGATATCTTATGGCTTCCATCTGCAATCTCTAGGATAGGTTTGACCACTCCTGGAACACTCGATATCATATCCTTCAACTTTTGCAACTCTCTGGCCATGGCATGGTTGATACCTGGATCCTGCATAAGGCCATGGTTAGTAGTATAAGAATTATTAAAAGTATTACCTCCCATTGGATTCAAATTAGGAAGAATGGATGTTAATCCATATTGTTAGGGCTCTGGAATGATCGAAGGACCAGTAGAAGCAATGGTCTGCATCGGAATAAAATCTCCCTGATGGACATCTGAACTTCCTGTTTGCAAACTCCTCAAGGATCCTGGCATCTGGAAGGATCCCTGAAACTGGGACGATCCTGGAACAAAGGAGGATCCTTGAACCTGGGATGATCCTGGGACATAGAAGGATCCTTGAACCTGGGAGGATCCCTGAACACAGGAGGATCCTTGAACCTGGGAGGATCCTTGAACATAGGAGGATCCTTGAACCTGGGAGGATCCTTGAACCTGGGAGGATCCTTGAAACGGCCAATACCCTTGAATCTGCTGCGCTCCCGAGTATCCTCCTGAGCTTGCAAAGGATCCTATATGCTGAGGATGGGATCCCGATGGTTGAAAGTGTAACCCTGAAGCCTGAGTCATTGCTGATGACCCGTAATGCACTCCTTTTGGTCCTCCAACATATTGAACGTCTGGAACCGCTGAAGGCTGAGAAGTTATAACCGGAGTATCAAAACTCAAAGATCTGGGCATCAGTGGGGAATGATCCTCTGCCGATCTCTTTTGTTTCTTGATGTCTCCAATTTCTCTAAGGATTCTTTCATTGGTCTTATCCTGCTGCTGGATATGCTCCTTCATCTGCAAAATCAGAGTAAACAAGTCACTAGTAGTAGGAGTATAAGAAGCAGAAGAAGTTGGAGGTTTGGAGAAAATGGGAGTTGGTTTCTTCTCGGCATTTTTCTGAGGTCCAGAAGGTGGTGGAGGCAAAGGTGGAATGCCCTGAGATGAATTGACCGCAGACATTGCAGTAGAGGTATTCTTCAATGATGAAGCCATGTATTTGTATGCAATGAACCGGAATGATCACCAACAGAAAAACTTCTTAGGAATGAAGCACCAATTGCCCCACGGTGGGCGCCAAACTGTTTTGGTCAAAAAATCTGATGAGGATAATGCAACCAAACTCTTTGTTACGGGGTATGATGCTTGGAATGTGTATAAATGATAAGAATCACTTCAATGTAAATTGCACAAGCGACACAAGGATTTATACGGGGAAAAAGCCCTTGATCAAGAGTTGATCTCCGGCACAAAAAACCCCGGGTGATGGAAACTACCGATCACCAAGCTCAAATAAATCAATAAATGTTTACAACTTCGGATAGTAACGAGCTAGGTACAAGGATCACTATGGTGAAATGTGTAAAAGTGAGTGAAAACTGTTAAGTGTTTGTCGAGAGCTTCAAGAGTGCGATTGTACGAGAGTGTGTGTAGCTGAAAATGGCTAAGTGTTCTCAATACTAGCTCGTCACCCCTTTAAAAATAGAAGTTAACTATAATAACAAACTATCCGACTTTTGTGCCAAGCTCCCACGTTCTCCACAACGTCCATTTCCAGTCAAACGTGTGCGAAATACCCGTGGAATATTCCATAGTAACGTTGCCAAGACCAAGTCAAACTTGTTACTCCTGCAAAATAATACGAAACATAAACAAACAATCGTTAGTATGAGGATCCTTGAGGTGATCCATGATCCTGATCCTGAAGCTCTTCTGAGGATCACTATCTGTCACAGAAGTAAGGATCATTAATTAGGATAACAAGTAAGGATCACTAATTGTTAGAAAATCCTCCCCTAACAACAAGCTAGCTCCAAAATGGGAAGGACCATATGAAGTTGAATCAGAAGCAGGGAAAGGAGCATATAGACTCAAGAATATGGAAGGGGATATGCTACCGAGATCTTGGAATGCTATACACCTTAAGCTTTATTTCAAGTGAGTTTAGAATATAATTTCTAACTCAGGATGGTATGAATTCTATCTTTTTTAAATATGTTTGGTTTAATTTATTCTTTGAAACCCAATACTAACTTAAGCATCGGAGGGGTGTTAGCCAAGCTAACACCCACCTTAGTTTAAGGATGTTTTGCAGTATATGCTTCGGAATATAGCTCCAGGATGCTCACTCAGGATACTTCAGAAGATTAGAGGATTGGCCCCCTCTCTCACGTACAAGGGATCCTGATCCCTTCACAGGTTTAAAGGTATTCACCTTTCTTCCGAATTGGGTTTAAACACTCCGCCTGGAGGGCAAGTTATTCAGGGATAGTTCAAGGTGGCAGGACCAGTCCATGTAAAAGTGGCTGACAATTTCGTTACTGTTGGCTATATCCTGAATCCTAAAGGTATATGAGGATTGATCACCCTCTCTCACGAAAGGGTATTTTCATACTCTCTAAGGTTTAAAGGTTTTCACCTTTCTAAGTCTTGGAGTTTATACACTCCCGCCTGTAGCGCACGAAAATATGGGATTTCCCCCAGTATTCAAGGGATTTATCTCCAGTACATTCTTGGGTTTTACCCCTGTAACATGAAAAATTGTCTATACAATGGGAACTGATATCCAGAAGATTTCTAAGTAGGTGAAGACATTGTACACAGGGGACATTCCTATTAAGGCAATGGTGTAAAGCTCCAAGGATAAGGTTCAGAACTAATGCATTAAGTGTCTCAGACAGGGGACATCTTCATTGGAAGAGTTGCAAAGGAATTGAAGTTTGATAATAGGGTTATACCCTATTCCTGGTATGATCTTTCCTTTGTAAACATCGTTTAAGTTTTTGATAATACTATGTTTGGTAGAAGGTTAAATATCCTGATATATTCTCAAAATATATTTTCAAAATACTTCTCAGAATATTTGATTAAAATATTTGAAACTAATACTAGTTTGAAACTTTGATCATATAGGTATTATCAAAACAAGTTTTGGAAAAGTGGACTGTTTTTCACTCTTTAAAAAGCTTTCTACAAAGTTGAAGGAATGTTTAGAAGTTCTATCTAATAAAAAGTTTTTATAATATATCGCTGAGCATATTGATCAGGATATTTTCATAAGATAACAATACAAAATTTTTACAAAGCTAAGAGTTACATTAAGTAATGCAAGGCAATAACAAATAAGTCAAAAGATAGTTATATTATTAACAAGTCAAAAGTTGTGCTTTTGGTTTCACCTTAAACCAAGGCCCATCCGCCAAAAGCACGATTAGTTTTTACCATACCTACGTAACGGTTGAAGGTTTTATCTCAAAACGAAACCTGTCCACCTTCAACCGCTACGAAGTTCAAAACATATTATACTAACCGATGACCAAGGGCTTCATCCTAAAACCTAGGACCCATCCACCTTTGGTCATCGTATTGTTATAATGCAGGAAATATAAATTGTTCGAAGACAGGAAAAGTAAATTGTTTACACAACCACAACCATGAAAAAGTGGGCTCCGACCTTGGCACGTATATCCTTCATCGCCCACTTCACCGCCTAAGAAGCGGCACCTTCTTGATCAGCAACCTCTTTCCCAGCATTCGCACCAGCATCAGCCTCAGGATTCTTCTCGGCATCATCACCAGCATTGGCCACTTCCTCTGCCGCCTTAGAAGGCTCTTCACCAGCTTGCTTTGCAGGATGAGCAACGGGATGACCTCCGAGATCCTGTAGTTTCGCTTCCCAAGTCTTTATGTTCCAGGAGGGGCATTCGAAACCCAAATCCCTGGCCTCATAAGCCATCCTTATCCTGGCTTGGAGAAGAGAGATGACCACGGATGCTTTGAGACTGTCCCGATATGAACTCATATTCTGCTGGTATTGGAGAAGAGCGGCATCTAGTTTGGCTTGAGCATCTTCATTGGCTTTGTGGAGGGCAGCTTGATGTTCCTGGGTCATTGCCTTGTATTTGTCCTCATAATGTTGGGATTTGGCAGATGCAATTGTTCCTTGATCGGCTATGGTGGCTTCAGCTTTTTCGAGCTTGATCTGCAGCATCTTATTAAGCCCACAGGCGTCTTCATACAAATGCATGAGACGTTCCAAGCCCTGCAGTTAAAGATACAGGTATCGGCGTAAAATGAACAGGATAATGACTAACATGCATGTTCAGGATATTGGAAAGGAATTTTTACCTGCTTAAGGAATGAAGTAGCTTCACTAAACCCATGTTTCTCGAGAGAGAATGTTTCTGAGGCGGTTGGAGAATCCATTTCTTTCCTCTTCCGGGAACTAGAGGCCCGGGTCCTGGATGCTGGAGGGGCTTTAGAGGCGGTAGCAGTCTTTGAAGTGATGGGCTTCGGTGTGGCAGATGGCTTCGGCTTAGGTTCTTGTTCGGCAGGTACAAGGCTGGAGTAGCTATCCAACTCGTCAAGTTGGAAGCCTTCGAGGTTAATAACTGGCACTACATAAGGGAAGATGTTTTAAGCTTATTATACTTCTGAAAATAATAATCAGTTTAATATAAAGATAATTCCTGAAAATATGCTTACCAGACATGTCGGAGCTTGATCTTTGGCTTGAGCTTGTGAGTAGCAAGTTAAAGGTTCTTTCACCCTCTGGAAGCTTGTAGATCTCTTTTATTCTCCCTTCCGATTCAGCACTAGGAGGAGCTAGTTCTTTAAAGTTTGCTGCAAGAAAAGAAATAAACATATCAGGATGTTGGTTCAGGATGGAGGTTCGGGATATGATTGGGGATATTCCTAAAACCCTAAGTCCTACCAGAAGTCAACCATCTTTTAGGGAGGTCAAAACCCTTATCAATGGAGTCTCTTTTCACAAAAAAAGAATTTTCTTGTCCACTTATCCTCGGTCTTGGTAGCTTTGAGGATGAGAGGATCTTTGGAAATATAGAATAGAAGGAATCGGCTGGAACCATGAGATCTTAAACGATAAGCCTTTGGCAAATCTTCGATGCACAGGTCAGGCATATGGCGAGCCTTAATTCCTTCCAAGGTGACTAATATGCGCCAAACCATGGGCATGATTTGGGCAAAGCTCAGGCCAGTAAGTTCGAAGAAACGGGAAATAAAAGGTGAAAACGGGTATTGAAGTCCTATGGAGAAAGGATAGGCAAAAAAGCAGACCCATTCGTCGGAACAAAAGTCCGATCGGACCTCTCGGTCGAATGGACGGAAGATTGTCCCGGCGGGAAATGCACCGGAAGCTCGTAGGGCCGCGATGTCAGAATTATCGAAAGAACACACCTCTTTTGAAGGTTTTTGAAGCAGATTCTGTTTGTGGAAGGTGGAAACATAGTCCATCATTTGCGATTTGGTACGGGTCGCCATGGAAGATCACAATCGGAGAAAGGGAGATATAACAAGGAAAATAGAAAGGATAGAGACGAAAGTACCTGATATCCGGTTGAAGATAAGGATAACCATAATGAGGAGTCCCTCGGTTAATATAGGCTGAATGTAGGGGGTAAAGAGTAAATAACGCTTTGGAAGTTGCACCACTGTCATTTCAAGGGTCTAGTCGTATTGATTGCCTTAAGTTATGAGGTGAAACTTTTAAAATATATCCGTTGGATTGGTATACCAACCGATATATTTGGGGACAATTGTTATGGCTCATTTTCTAAGCATACATATCTTGAACTATATCCTGCTTTTAATTGTTTATCTGTGATCAGGATACTGGACGGAGATATTGCTAACATCCTGGGAGATATCCTGAGGTATATCGAATTAATCACGTGCAGGTTAAAGACTGGGACTTGCTAACGGTCAAATAGACTTCGTCTCCTCAAGACTCGGACGTATTTGTTATGGGAGAGACGTTGAACCCGAAAGACCAGGTCTACAACGTTCGACTAAAGAATATTCGCTGGATCCCGGTTATGTAGGATAGTTAGTTACATTTGTTTTACTATAAATAGATGGGGGCGGATCAGATTAAGGCACTCAACTTACACATTTTCGAACACTTTCTCTCTAGCTCATTGCAAACACTACACACAACACTTGTATTCAAATTACATTGTAACACACAGTCGATCCGCACTACATCCTGCACTGTATCCTGATATTTGAAGCAATAGAAGAACAAGGCAGCTGCGATTGTCAGCTCCCGAGGTTTTATGCCGGCGATCTAGATTGATCAAGGGCTTTCCTCGTACATCACGTGTCAACCTTTACTTTTTTGCTCATTGTTTGATCATAGATACAGCTCTATATCCTGAGCCGTATCCTGAAACTGTTTTCATATCTAATTTGGTTAACACATTTTTCACACATAATTTTAGCACACTACCTCACTTAACTAATTTGATCACTTAATTACTTAGGTAATTTTTGACCAAAACAATGACGATCTTAGTTTCGACACTCATTAGAGACCTACGCGCCTTACGTTTCGACTTCGACTAAATAACAAAAAAAATATTTTTTAACGACGAACTTAGTTTCGACGCTCGTTAGGCCCGTACGCGCCTTACGAGCGTCAAAACATTTCTTTATCGTCGTTAAATTATATTTTTTTATTATTTAGTCCATGTCGAACCGTAAGTCGCGTAGGTCCCTAACGAGCGTCGAAATAAGTTCGTCGTTAAAATATAAAACGACGAACTTAGTTTCGACGCTCGTTAGGGACCTACGTGCCTTACGGTTCGACTTCGACTAAATACTAAAAAAAAAATTAACGCCGAACTTAGTTTCGACGCTCGTTAGGACCGTACGCGCGTTACGAGCGTCAAAACTAAGATCGTCAATAAAAAATATGTTGAAAAAAATATTCTGTTTAAAAAAATTATGTTTAAAAAAAATCTGTTAAAAAAATTCTGTTTAAAAAAAACAGTTTTCTGTTTAGAAAAAAAAAACAATTTAGGTTTAAAAAAAATATATTTTCTATTTAAATAATAATAACTATTATTAAAATAATAATAACTAACGTACCTGTAGAGCGGATCCGTAATCGTCGTAACCCTCCCCTTGGATTGTTGGTTGTCCCACTGACCAATGTCCGCGATCAGAGCCCAAAACCCTAAAAGCGTGGGTTTATCAACAATTACCAACCCCTGTTTACACGAATGTTTATTAAACGTTAAATTAATATTAAATCTTAAATTTTATATATTAAAATAATAATAATAATAATGAACATACAAAATTTGTGTTAAACGTACCTTCGTATATAGATCCGTAGCGATCTCAGCCTCCGTATACAAACCGCTATGCACCGCAAACTCTGCAGGTGACATAGAACGCGCCTGGCCAGCCATGCGAAACGAAACCTCGGCCGGGGGAGGGGGCTGCGCGGGGTCCACAGCCTCATTTGGCCGACGAGGATGAAACTCGAACGACGACATGAACTCGATCAGTATCTCCCTGTAGCTCGGCGTAAACGCAAGCTCAAACAATCGATCCCACGGTGAATCACGGGGAACAAACTCCCGCGCCCAATCTTCAGCCCCGAGCTCCCGGAGGGTTTTCCAAGAAACCGCAAAATGGGCACCGACGTGCATCTTCCGAAGCTTGTCGCAACGGAGAGCAGCGTCGTACTCCGGAGGAAACTCCAAATACGGGTGATTCAGCAGAGGATCCGCCGGTTGACGCTTCTGCTTCTGTGGCTGCTCCGGATTAATTTCTTCTATTTCCATTTCAGCATCCATCTTTCTCGTCCTGAAAACCAAAAAAATTATTAGATAAACCAACGAGTGTTTACTGTATTTTAATATAAAATAGTTTTCTGCGATTTCGCAGCCGTTTGCGGCTGCGTTTGTAGCCGTTTAAACACCCGTTTGCGGCTGCATTTCGCAAACGGCTGCGAAATCGCTGCCGTTTGCGGCCGCATTTGCCACCGTAAACAGGCGTTTAAACGACTGCAAATGCGGCCGTAAACGGCTGCGAAATCGCTGCCGTTTGGGGCTGCGTTTGTAGCCGTTTAAACGCCCGTTTACTGCTACAAATGCAGCCCCAAACAGCAGCGAGAAATCACAGCCGTTTGCGGTTGCTTTTACAGCCGTTTAAACGCCCGTCTACAGCTGCAAACGCGGCCGCAAACGACTGCGAAGGTGTGCGAAGGCTGCGAAATCGCTGCCGTTTGCGGCCGCATTTGCAGCCGTAAACGGGAGCCATTTGCGGCTGCGTTTGCAGCCGTTTAAACGCCCGTTTACGGCTGCAAATGCGGCCGCAAACGGCAGCGATTTTACCTAAAAAACATGCGCTTTTCTAGACCCTAATCCCCTATTGTCAACTAGAAAACTTACAATATTAGAGATTCACTTTCAACCGACCCCATATGAATAACTTGACCAGACCCGACACGACAGACTGCTACCATTGGCAAAATGATTTAACAAAACTAACATATTATCATCATAAATATACTTTAAACACATCTTCTAACGGATACACAAACCTGAAAACTACGAGCTTAAAAAGACCTAAAATTTCACATACAACCCTAAAACTAAGAGTTTTCTTCCAAAACCTTATCCATGCAAATTTGTAAGCAACAATTAAATGAAAATAACATGAAGCAGAATACTCACAATGTTAATTAACAATCCAAATTTTTGGAAGAATAACAAGGATTTAGTAGGCTTGAAACTTAATCGGTAGGTGCAAAAGGCGAAACCCTAACACACAAAAACACGGATCAGGAATATTTAACAAAAAGCAGTTAACAAATTAGCAACATCAAAGCTTAGCCAAACCCTAATATACCTAAAAAACATCTAATTTACGGATAAAATACAAAAAAAAATAAAAATTACTTAAATAGGTTGAGTAAATACCTATTTTATACTTCGAATTCGTGTCGAATACGGTTGATTATTTCAGTCGCCTTCGTATGTCACTCGGTTGTGTGTGTTTTGGAGATTTGGGGAAGAACAGAGCTGCGTAGGGGTTTCCCTGATTTAAATCAGAACCTCTACGCAGCGTAGAGATCCCTACTAGGCGTATAAAAAGTCAAAAAGCAGTTTGACTTAACCAAAATTACCATTTTGCCCTTATGTTTGGGGCTATACGGAGCTGATAACAAGGGTAAAAAGGTCATCTAAGACCTCCGCATACGCTATGTAGGGCTCTCTACGAAGCGTATCTAAAGGTCAACAGAATGACCTTTATACCCTTGTATCAATGCTATACGAAGCATTGATACAAGGGTATAAAGGTCATTCTCTTGACCATTAGGGACGCTTCGTAGAGATCCCTACGTAGCGTATACAAAGGTCCTAAATGACCTTGTTACCCTTGTAATCAGCTTCGTATAGCCCCAAACACAAGGGCAAAATGGTAATTTAACATATTTAGGTTTTGAAAGTTTTATTTTGGGGGAAAATTGTCCGCCATTTATAGACGCTGCGTAGGGGTCAATACGCTGCTTTTTATGCTAGTCATTTTACTATTTTGCCCTTGTTTTGAGGCAATACGAAGCCAAAAACAGGGGCTTTTTTGTCAATTGAATCACATACGCTACGTTGGGATCCCTACGGAGCGTATACAAAGTTCCATTTTATTTTTTATTTTTTGGTGTTTTCTTTTGTTTATATTTATAAAAAACAATATTATTTGATAAATAATACAAACATAATTTAGAAAACCTAAAAATAATACAAAAATTATGAATTATAAAAATAAAAAACGATACAAACTTTATAAATTAAAAAATTTCTACAATTTACAAAAATACAAGTTTCCGGTTAATCTTCGATAACATTTAAACTCGGTTCTCTGTCTTTGTCTAAGTTTGATTTTGGATTGATTAACTCGTAGCAGTGCTGTAACCGCGGTCTATACATTTCTTCCCACCGTTCCGCAGCTATTGATCGATGTGTCGACCACAACGGGGTCGCTAAAGGCATGGGGTAGTCTCCTTCCAACTTAGCATGTATGAAGTGTCCCTCGTCAACATGTACGAGCGTTATCGCTTGAGGTCGTGGATCTAGTGGGGCATCCGCTAATGGGAAGATGGTAGTGCTCCATTCAATGCTTAGCACGTGGAGGACAATATTATACCTTTGCGCTACGAGAAGCCCTACCTGGGGCATTTCCATCCAGTGACTTGGACCGCACCCTTTCACTGAATTCCATTTGATGCTGTTACGTATTCGTTTAAAGTCTCATTCGTTATATGTTTCGAATATATGCTTCCAACGCGGCTTGTTATGGTCAACCTCCAGTAGTAAATCACTTCGAATACGGTGCCATGCCTGTTCCGTAAAACCTAACCCGACAGCCACAGACCTGTACCCACAATGACCGTCTAGGGTCACATCTTGTATACGCGATATGTAAGAGTGAAACTCTGATGGAATTTGATTCTTAAACATCTTAATGCTTAACAAGTGCTCGTCCCCCTTCATTAATGGAAAACCCTGATCATCCCGCGTCTCCTTCTTTTTAGAACTCGTTGAACTGTTTTGTCGCATTTTAGGTTTTTCAGACTTTACAACCGAACCAGTTCCACGAGAGCCCTCTGACGGTACGTATGAGCTGTGTCGGGGTAAATCGTACCTATGTTTGGGGGAAGCGGTATATACGTTGCTGTCCTCGCCATAGGAGCTGTGTCTCGCAGCTTCGTCTAACCTCGCAGCTTCATCTAACCTTTCTTGTACTTTCTTTGATGTAGGCCGACCGCGAGTATTTTGCTGGACGATCGGTGGTTTCTTGGTTGACGATTTCGGGGTGAAGACCGCTTTTATCTTTGAAAGCAAACTCTTTTGCTGAACGGGGGACTGCGCCTCTAAATGTTGCCGCACATTATTTAGCTCTGCTACAACATCGACTTGCTCGTCTACCAGTTTACACGGGCGCAAGTCAAGCTTACGCCAGAATACATCTATGTCGTCGAGTTTTATCATACGCCCTGTACAGTTAAGTTAATACGGTGTGAGAAACAGCTAAATCGTACAAGATAACAAAAGGTTTGTGGTTTTAATATTTTTTACCTGTACTTTTGTAGTTTTCCAGCCTACAAGCACACGGCAATCCACAGCTAAGCCACATATGGCAACCACATGATGCGTTAAGTTTCCGCAACACCTCCATCTTCCTCAGTAGCTCTTTTGCCAGCGAATCAAGTGCTTCATGGGAAACCTTTCCACGTAGGTTGTCCAACAGTCGGTGTCTGTGGTGGTTCATCGTTTTTTCGATGCTCTCAGTGAAACTTTTTTGTATTTCATCGTACTGAGTTTCAACTATATCAATGACGCTTCTTGCTATTCGCTCCAATGAACTCCCGCGCGTAATGTATCTTTTTAAATTTGCGTGCTGGCTCTCAACTCTGTTGGTGGTGTGCTGACCAAAGTTGCGACACTTATCGGTCCACGCATAAACGAACATTTCTTTATAGTCTTTGAGCCAGTTTTCGTAGACGTAATCATAGACACCTGCAAAAATAAAATAATGAAATGTAAAAGCGTGTGTAAAATATAATAGATTGGGTGAGTCGTTTGTTGAAGGAACACTTACTTTCTCGGTTGGCAACCACGAGTCGGTTATACATTTTCTCCAAGTTGTACTTGTACATGGGCTCTGAAGAAGATTCGCACAATCTCCGCCAGTACGACATAAATTTCCCCCAATCTTCTTTATCGAACCCTTCCTTGCACTCTCTAGCTATATTTTGTTGGATGTGAAAGTGGCATAGAAGCCTGGTTGCGTTCGGGAATACTTTAGAACACGCGTTAATTAGGGCAAGCTCCCTATCCGTGACTATCACACGCGGCATCATACATTCATGCAATATTGACTTGATCCGCTCAAGCACCCACACGTAGTTACCCCTTCGTTCTTTACAAATAACGGCATGTGCGATACAAAAAGACTTCCCAGTCGACGTCATACCCACAACCTGGACAAATGGCATGTTGTAGAGGTTTGTTTTGTAGGTCGCGTCGATCAACATCACGTGCGGGAATGCACGCCACATAGTGATTGAATAAGGATGAACAAAGAAAATCTCTGTTACGACATCTGTTTTGGGTTCCTATCGGGTTTTCATAAATGAATCGGTGGTCATGCAACAGGCTTTCCAGTGCCTGCATAGGAGTCTTTCCGTCCACTATTGTCGCTCTAATTTTTTGTACCGCATTTTGCACGTCTTTCTGAACATGCAGGCTGTCGGGGAACTGCTTTCTTAGGGTTTGAAATATGATACGTGGCTCCATGTTTTGAGCAGTTAGCTGCTCCACTAGCTTGTATTCGGCTTCAGTAAATCTTCGCACAAAAGCGTGGCCCAACAGACTCGTCGTAGGTTCGTGGTTATGGTTCGCGTCTCCCACTTTTAACTCCCACGTGTCATTCGTCACGTCCCGGATGGCGAGTAATGAAAAGGGGTAACCGATTTTTTTGCTACCAGCTTTCCTAACTGTTGCTTTACTACGGTGCTCACCATTACGGTCGCACACAAGCCATACCATCCCAGTAGTACCGCCAATATTTTTCGATCGGCGGGTAACAATTACGTAACCATACGCCTTTCCCGTTTCTTGTACCCAATTCTTCAAATCAGTTAGAGACATGAAACGCTAAAAAAAAGTTACGTTAATAATAATAATAATATTAATAACAATTATAATTATAGTATTTTAACAATAACAACAATAATAATAATAATTATAATTATAATATTTTTAACAACAATAATAATAATTATTTTAATGTGATACCTCATTTATTTGAAACGGATTGCCCAGGGTAGATGGTTCATAAAATGATGTGTTACGGGGCTCATAACCATATCCACCATGTTCTTCGTATCCACTGTAACCACCTTCACCCCCATATCTATCGTATCCACTGTATCCACCTTCACCCCCGTATCCACTGTATCCACCTTCACCCTCGTATCCACCTTCACCCCCGTATCCACTGTAACATCCGTATCCACCTTCACCCCCGTATACCCCGTAACCCGGATACGATTGCTGCGTCGGGTAATATGGTTCATCAACAGGTGCATTCTCAGCACCGTATCCACTTTGTTGCACGCACGGAGATTCATACCCGTATCCGTAATCCGGATACACTTGATGCGCCGGGTAATTTGGTTCATCAACAGGTGGAGTGGGAGTCTTGTTCAAGTCTGGCAACTGTGTTTTTTTATCAACAGGGACTCTAGACACAACCTCCTCCTCCTCATTGGCATCATTTGCTCCCCTTGTGTCGTTAGAATAGCGATTACCGAAATAATTATCGGTCCAAAATGATGACATTTTAACAAGATTGAGCAAAAAACAGAATAAATGATTTTGGTTTGGAGTGTAAACTGTTTACTGAAGAACAAATGAAATGCGAATGAAAGAAGCGAGCCAAGAAAGCAGTGATAAATGGAATGGAAGATGAAAAGACAGCACTCTACTTTATTCACGTGCCTGACAACATCGCATCAGTGTCAAATCAGTCTTACATACGCTGCGTATTGATCCATACGCAGCGTATAGGCTAACACTATCTACGTTGCGTATTGATCAATACGCAACGTATACCCTAACTAGTGTATATAAGGATTAAGTTTCATATTCTAACAGCTCCGAGACGGAGGATAAACTGGTTAAGGCGTTGCGGTTCTAAACGATAGGTCACGAGTTCGATCCATGCAAGGGCCGGTTCTTTAAAGAAGACCCCCTTTTAACCGATTTTTGATATATTTACACTTTGGTAACTGAAGTTTCATTTTTTACGAAAATGGTCCCTAGAGTTTCGAAAATTGACCCAAATGGTCCCTGAAGTTTCGTAAATTTACAAAAATGGTCCCTGGTTTTTCGAAAATTTACAAAAATGGTCCCTGAAGTTTCGAAAACTAACAAAAATGGTCCCTGAAGTTTCGAAAATTTACAAAACGGTCCCTCAAGTTTCGAAAATTTACAAAAACGGTCCCTGAAGTTTCGAAAATTTACAAAAACAGTCCCTGATAGGCGGGTAACAATTACGTAACCATACTTCTTTCCCGTTTCTTGTACCCAATTCTTCAAATCAGTTAGAGACATGAAACGCTAAAAAAAAGTTACGTTAATACAAATAATAATAATTATAATTATAAGTATATAAACCGGGAAAAATTTTGACACTTCAAACCTACGCAAACCTACTAACAGGAACCCAAATTTGCTGCTGTTTTATATACGCTGCGTATTGACCAATACGCAACGTATATAAACCTTGCAAAAATTTGACACCTCATGTCACGACCCCCGACCCACCCTGAACGGAATCGGAAGTCGCGAACAGCCAAGTGGTACCGGTGATTATTTTGAAAAATATTGCAGCGGAAATTTCATCAGGACCGTGAGTTAGGAAAAATATCAGAGTTTAGAAAACACCGGATTTTTATTTATTAAATAGATGGGATAAACCCATGTTTTACAAAGGTAGCTTTAATAAGGGATAAACCTAATTACATAAAACAATATTTCTTAATTTGATTTAATTAATAAAATAAGCCACTTCTTGAAGCCTTTCAGTGCCTTATCCATCTCTTCCTCCAATTTACTGTAATTACCTGAAACGCGTTTTAAAAAGGTTTTGTCAGCAGGAAATACTGGTGAGTTCATTCATTTTAATAAAACGACGCGTTTGTTATAATTTACAGTATTAAGGGTGATTACATTGTTTCTATATCAACCAACTACCCACAGTATTTGTCACTCGACTTGTTTCTGTGACTGTGGTCAGATCACCCATTGGCTAACTCGTTGTCCAATGGTGATGGGAAATAAGTAATGTATACAATACCCCACATACCGGCTGTAATTTGGTGATTACAAAGACTTAATCCCTGTAATTATAACCTTGAAAATAAACATGCTTTTGTAAACAAATTTGATAAAAAGAGAATGACACACATTATAAGCATACAGATTTATACAGGAAGAGCTTAGCCTATTGATTAGTCTTGTAACCTAGTGCACACGAACTCGGTAAGTAACTAATACAGCATTTATGATAACTCACGAGATTAAAACCCTCACGACAAATGACAAAGTGCAATCACTTAAACATCCATCAGATTCACAACGAATAACAGAGTATTCCCCGAGTTCGGGTGGTACTCAAACATCCCGTCGGAATCACGACTAATGACAAAGGATAGCACTTAAACATCCGGTCGGATAGTTTAAATCGATCGGACATTGAATCGTAGCAGCGATCGAGTTAATACCCGGTATCGTATTAGCGCCTTGCTAATTTGAGAGTAATATTCGAATTATGGCAGTATAACTTCATTTTTATGAAATTGTTTCGACACCAGAGAATTGCTCGTAGCCTGCTCTATTTATAGCTGGAATTTGGGTCTCACGCGGCCCGCGTGAGCCCTTGCTCGATCTTTACGCGGCCCGCGTAGCCGCCTAATCTACGCGTAGGGTTGCTGAGTCACCAGTAGGTCTGCCAGGTGGATGCCACGTGTCTCTCAAGTTTATCCGGAGATCTGCCTTGCTGTCGCGGCCCGCGTAAGCCTCGGCTTTATCTTTACGCGGCCCGCCTGAAGACTAAATATCTGATTTTCTTGATTATTGATATGGATTGGGGTTTCTAGGGTTCGGGTTTTTACTAACGGATCAATTTGGGACATTTTTTAATATAATTATATCATAAAGAAAAAGGGAATAAAATAATGAGAAAAGAGAATGGACCCACTTCGTAACTTTAGGGTTCAACTAGAAAAGTCTCCTGGTACAATATTGGGTATAACTTCTGAGCTATTTAAAAATATATAATGCACTCGTGTTAAGTATAATACCCCTCATTCAACCTTGTCCCTATGTCACGAGACAGAACTCCAATAAACTTAGTCAGGCAGAGCCTTGACATGCGTTTATGGGTTCAGATCAATCGGAAAGGGTAGCGGTGATCGGTAGTTAAAACACTTAAAACGAGACAGGGCTTTATTATTATTATTATAGTGTAAATAAAAAAAAATATATACATATGAATAGACAAGAAGGGAAAAAAAATAGAATTGTAGAGAGAGGGGTTTGGATCCCGAAGTATTAAAGTGATGATTTCATATATATACACTGAAGCCTTGGAAGTTAAGTTTCATAAATTACTTGCATGCCATACACGTACCTATCCCTCTCATTCTAAAAATTTACTTTGCATATGACACGTTTCTTTATACATGTTTAGATTTTAATGTTATAAATATTTTATTATTATAAAGAATATTAAATGTAAACATATTAAGTTCTATTTATTATTATTTTCTATATCATACGAAATTATGATTGTTATTATTATATTATTTTATTAATTTATATATTATAATTAATTTAACTGCTTTACTTATTTGGCGCGTATAACTTTTAAAATATAACATTTTATAAAATAATAAATATACCATTAGAACGAGAATATTTTTGTCTACATTTTGAACCAAGTTTAATTAAAAACGGAGTAGGTTCAACTACAATGTATTTTAATTATAAAAGGGTTCCTGGGCCCGTCCAGGTACTTCATATTTCTAACAGTCGACTTACCCGTAATATACTTGTCTAATAATATAAGTTTTTTATAGACTTTTATTTTATTAGAAAGGTCACCCATATACAGGCCAATTAATTAGAATAATATTTCAACCAACTATATATAAAATAGTGTTTAAAACTATTTGGGTTGAATATTTATATTAAAAATAAACTAGTTACTATTTACTAGTGGTTAATAAATTTAACCAAACCTATAATTCTTATATAAAAATAGGAATGTTACATTCTCCCCACCTTGTTTTAAATCTCGTCCTCGAGATTTGGGCTATGATATTTCTTTTAGACTTATGTCATGTTTTAGTCAATAAAAACAATATTAAGGTAGATGAGACAGAATTAAAATATCAAATTTTGTGAATACGAGTTGTACAATAGGTAGAATTCAATGGTTCAACTGAATTAGTTCAAGAAATCAATGACAAACGAATAAGATGAAATGATATAATTTTTAAGGTGACTAGGTTCAAGCCAAAAGATATATGATCAATAGATATTTAAAATGAATGTGAATGACTTTTAGAATCAATAAAATTCTTTGTCAAAAGAAAGCTTACTTTGTTTGGCAACTGAGGAAGACTTAGAATTGATAGGTTCCAAATGAAATAAAAGCATGAAAATGATTTGTAAAATATTAAATTATGATATGAGAAAATCAAAGTGTTGAGATGAGTGAATTACAAAGATACACCAAAAGACAATAGAGTTAGTGTATCATTGTTTAGAGTTCCAAGTTGTTTTAATTGTGAAAAAATGTGATAGTACACAATTAGTGACCATATTTTTCATACTATGTCCTAGAGATTGAAATAAAATAAGAACAAGTTGTTTTGGCATGACCAACCATTATATTATAGTTGTAAAACAAATGTAATATATATTATTTGTGTCCCTGTCTGAACCGTATATTACATATTAAATATAAATACTATGTAATATATATTGTTTGTTACGCATTTTTACTATATGTAAATGGTCACCACTTTTAAATAAATATTATTTTAGTATTTTATTTTACTATGTAAAATAACTTATTTTTACTATGTAATATATATTACAAAACACCGCAATGAAGTTATTACCTTACAAAATATTTTAGTATTATTATTTTGTAAAAGAAATCACTATTATTTATAACGTTAAATAAAAGTTGTAAATAAATGTGTAAAAATATTTATTGTACAAAAGTATTTGTAAAATATTTTGTAAATATATAACACTTAATGGGTCGATTCTATGTGATTACTTATTTTCATTTTGAAACCATATAACGTTGTGAATGTATTTACAAATGTTGTAAATAAGTGAAAACGGGGACTATTCTTATATATTACAATGTTCCCCCAATCCAACGTAGTTGATGACTACCATATTATTCTTATATGGACATTTTCTTGCCAGAGCGTTACGGTATATAGTTACCACAAAACATGTAATAGAAAATTATTTATATAATTTTATTCATCCCTCTAATTTTTTGTATTGTTTTATGAAAATATGTCTTCTCTTTACAATACAAAGTATATATATTTTTATATGTATATATAAAATATTTTTACATATAATTAAAATTTACTAATTAAGTATGATAGCTTAATTTATATATATTAACTAGTCATTATCATGGTTGGATATTGGTTAGTGCTGCCTTGTTTAAGCATAGGTGATCAGTCCATGCCTAACTAAGGCTAGGCTATCCAATACTTGCCCTTGACAATAACCCTAGTACCTAAAAATAATACTAATACTACTACTATAAATATATTATTAATAAGAAAGTTCGGATATGGTCACAACAAAAACCATGTATACCATTTAAAAGAAAATCGAGTTTTTCAAGAAATTCATTGACTTGATATCAAAGAGTCATCGTTTTGCAATAATGCGGTTCACAGTGTAAAAAGCGGAATGATATTTTGGATAAAATAACAAATTGGAATGAAGCCCTCCAGTGGTCTTCATAAATTAAATGAACCACATGCATAACAAACAGTGCATGTGTAACGTGTGGATTTACCAAGAAATGAAACAGATCAATATTCGCTACTATGAAAGAAATCCTCATGGTATGATGACCATTAGGGGAAGTAGAAACACGAAAGTTAATTTATTATATGCAGAAGTCAGAATTTTCAACGAAAGAAATATAAGAACTTTTATCTGGAATTTCGTGGGATAACTGTTTGTTAAGTGACATTATCAAGGAATGTCGAATAAAATGAAATAGGGGAGTTGCAAAGGTATGTGACTCCTTTTGTAGTGATAATAATTATGACTCTGATTAGACTGTGCACCGATGGTTGTGCAATCTTGTTACAACGTACCTCAGCGAGATTCATGTCGTTTGTAAGATCGCGTGGCCAATTGCTGCTTTTTGATTAGTAGTTTTTCCACTAACGAGATTCACATTGGTGTCGTCGTGCCTAATTATATTTTCCAAAGGTCTTGCCTTGGAAATCGTGTGTGATATACTTCGACGTCTGTGGACGTATAATTTAAGTTTCATGTGTTTTCTTGTGCACTAGCACAACTTTACATGCTTCTTACTTGCGTTAATAGTATATGGTAACGCATTTGGAAATTTTTACACTTTTGATGGTATCCCAACTTAATGGGTTTCCATTGTTTATTGTAGGTCCACCCGGAGGATCGAGTAACCTCTATTCCTGTTTTCCGACAAACCCGAAAGTGCTGAATCCAAACGGGTAAGTTAAACCAAGTTCGAACACGTAAATGATAAACACGAGACTCAACGATTAACACTCCATTGTATTAATACTTGAAACGGTTACAATACAATGTTTACAAAATAATCTCTGTAAACTCTCTCTGGTTCTCTCGTGTGTGTGTTCTGTGTTCTATTCTGAGTTCACTGAATATATATAGTCACAGACACGACGAAACTGAACAAGTCGACGAAACATAAATTGTTGTCGACGAAACACTTCAAAGTCGACGAAACAGATGTTGTCGACGAAACACAAAGTCTTCAAAGTCGACGAAACACTTCCTTGTTTCGTCGACATGCATGTTGGATTATGGAGTTCGGCCCAAGTGAGGTTTCGGCCCATGTGATTTATGCCCAATTGGTCCAAACAAACAATGTTAGTTGCCCAACATGAATTCACGTACATGAATTCAACTAATGTGCAGAATGTAAGCCTTAGTCAAACATGTGACATCATCATGACATCATCATGATGATGTCATGGTGATGTGTCAACGGGAATAGGTTCGCGGCTCTCCGTGCTTCACGTGTCGAACTCTGGGGCGCACGACGGAGGAATGTCGTGACGTCGGGCTTGAGCGGAACCTAACCGAGTCGAACCGAACCGAGTCGAACCGAGTCGAGTCGCGTCCACATAAAGTGTACCAACAAACTCCCCCTTGGACGCTACTCGTGAGGTTCATCTTCGATGTCTTTCATGTCGGAGGATCTTCAAAGTCTTCACGCGTCGTAAGTAGAAAGTGCATCAACAAACTCCCTTTTCATTTAGGTAGTGTGTTAACAAACTCCCCCTTTGATTATGCTTGTGAATCTTTGGATCTTCAATGCTTGAGATCCTTGTGGTGTTGGTGATTGATCAGCGGCAACTCGATCATCTTTATCATTTGAGTGCCTTCACGTCGTGTCTTCATTCCGAAGCTTATCATCGAACATGTTCTCCTTGCCTTTAGCATCTGCACATGCAAGAAAGCTAAACGCGTAATGAGAACAAATGCTTGGAATATAGTTAACATAAACAAACGACACATGTGAGATCAAATCTCAATCAAACTGTTGGTGCACTTGTGTCTGTACTTTGTCTGTATTTAGTCTTGATACAAAACGATGTCTTTGATGTAAGATTGATGTAAGTTTGACCAAGTCAACCATCCTCCGGTTTGACTTGGCCAAACAGTTCGAACAATGGTTGTAATATGGCTGTGTCGAAGGATGTGTCATCGAAGGATTCTTTTTTGATCCTTCGATGAGCTCGAAAGATAAGCCTTCGATGGATGGACCTCGAAAGATCTCATCCTTCGAGGTACATGTTGATCCTTCGATGAGTTTCTAGTCGATAGATGATCCTTCGATCAGTCTATCTATCCTTCGATCAGACATGCTGTGTTCGGGTATATATACCCATGTTGTGTGTTCATTTCAGAGGAGTTCGAAAGAGAGAGACAGAGTTAGACATAGGAGTTCGAAAGAGAGAGACAGAGTTAGACATAGGAGTTCGAAAGAGAGAGACAGAAGTGAGACATTTTAGAGAGAACACACACACTGAGAGAGTTTGCAAAACTGATTTGTAAACATTGCGCTGTAACTGAACCTTTCATACGTATTAATACAAGTGGTGTTAATCGGTGAAGATTGTGTGTTGTGTTTGTGCTTGTTCTATCTCGGTTTGCATGCTAGCTTGGATTCCGCACTTGCTAGTGTGTTAGACATAACAAGGAATAGGTTTTTTGGAGCTCCGTGCACAATAATCGATCCTAATGGAAAGTTTGGGGCAAGAGCCATTGAAGGATACTTTCTTGGGTATTCCACCCCTAACTTAAGAGTCTGGAATCTAGAGACTAAAAGGGTCGAGGAATGGTCTGAAGTCAGAGTACAAAGGCACACTTTACCAGTCAGAAATCCTGGTCAGCCTTGGATGTTTGAGTACGATGACTTTTTCAATTCGATCAATGTTGAAGCAGTTGAAGAAAATGTTGCGGCAAGGATGTTTTTCGAGAGTGACAATGCAACAGATTCACCGTTGGTTCGTCCCATTATTGTCAATCAAGAACCATCTTCAGTGAACAATAATGCTCTCGACAATGAGGATTTTCACGATGCTACCGAATTGAACGAATCTTCAGAGGATGATGAATTTCTAGATGCAGATCAAGAGGCTCCAACAACAGCAGTTCATGGTACTTCAGAGGGTACTCCTCCAGTGGTTGTTCCTAGAACAGCAGAAGCTACTGCATCATCCTCTTCGGCAATTCCGGGCATTGAATTGGTTGTTGATCTCAATCTCAACAATCTGGGTACAAATATTCCAGTTCAAGATAATCCAGAAACAAGGATTCACAATACCCATCCTCAACAAAACATCATCGGAAATGTACAAAGTGGCGTTCAAACAAGAAACATGTTGCGAAACAACAACAATGCAGGCTTGTATGCGACGATTAGAGAATCTGGTCAACAAAATGATTGGTCTTTCGCGTGTTATGTCTCACAGGAAGAGCCAAGAACTTGGAAAGAAGCTTTGAAAGATAACTCTTGGGTTGAAGCAATGCAGGAAGAACTGCAACAATTCCAGAAGCTTGGTGTCTGGAAACTCGTAGAGAAACCTGCTGGTTACAAGAAGATTGGTACCCGTTGGGTGTTTAAATGCAAAAAGGATGACCGTGGAGTTGTTATTCGAAACAAAGCAAGGCTAGTCGTTCAAGGTTTTCGTCAGATAGAAGGGATCGACTACAACGAAGTGTATGCACCTGTTGCACGTCTAGAAGCAATTCGGATCTTTCTGGCTTATGCCTCATTCAAAGGTTTCAAGGTATACCAGATGGACGTCAAAAGTGCATTCTTACATGGTGTAGTGGAAGAAGAGGTGTACGTCGAACAGCCTCCAGGTTTTGAAGATCCTATCCATCCCGATCGGGTTTGGTTGCTCAACAAAGCTCTCTATGGTCTTCATCAAGCACCGCGAGCTTGGTATGCAACCTTATCTAATTATCTGCTGGAGAATGGATTTCGCAGAGGTCTTATCGATTGTACTCTTTTCATCAAAGAACAAGATGGAGATCTTCTACTGGTACAGGTATACGTTGATGATATTATATTTGGTTCTACTAATGATGTTTTGTGTAGGGATTTCGAGCGTGTAATGCAGGATAAATTCGAGATGAGTGCTATGGGGGAAATGACTTTCTTTTTGGGCCTACAAGTACAACAAACAGAGTCTGGGATATTCATCCATCAGACTAAATATGTTGGTGACATCTTGAGCCGGTTCCAGATGTCTGATGCAACGCCCATCGGTACCCCATTGCCGCAAAATCACGGAATTACTCCAGACTTGAAGGGTGAAGCTGTTAGCCCCTCGTACTACCGCGCGATGATCGGATCTCTTATGTACCTCACAGCATCAAGACCAGATATAATGTACCCAACGTGCCTGCTTGCCAGATATCAAGTCAACCCGAAGGCCTCACATCTTGCAGCTGTAAAAAGGATTTTTCGTTATTTGAAGGGTTGCCCTGACACCGGTCTTTGGTACCCTAGGGATAATAACTTTGACTTGATCGCTTTCAGTGATTCTGATTTTGGCGGATGCAAAATCGACGGCAAATCCACAACGGCTGGATGTCAGTTTTTGGGAAATCGCCTAGTCACATGGCAGTGCAAGAAGCAGACGTGCGTCGCTACATCAACATGCGAAGCTGAATACATTGCTGCCTCAAGTTGTTGCTCCCAAGTCCTATGGATCCAACAACAAATGCGCGACTACGGTTTTGAATTCCTAACTACTCCTATTTACGTTGATAATTCTGCTGCCTTACAGATCACTAGAAATCCTGTGCAGCATTCAAAGACTAAGCACATCGAAATTAAGTATCACTTCATACGTGATTGCTTTGAGAAAAGGCTAATCGATGTTGCTTACGTCCACACCGATGATCAACGTGCCGACCTTTTTACCAAAGCATTTGACAAATCAAGATTTGACTATTTATTACTGGTAAACGGCATTAAGGTCAAGCAAGAGTAAATCCACATCGGAAAATCGTTTTTGTTAATACCTTTGTGTTTTAAATTTAGCTTAGTTTGTTGATTTTAGGGGGAGTAAATCCAAAATTTGAAAATCCAAAAACTTTAAAAAAAAAATTTCAAAACACAAAAACAATAGAAAAACAAAAATGAGTTTCCTGGCGAGCAAAAGAGAAAATGATAGTACATCAGTGGTCTGTCCAAACCTCTTTAAACCTTAAATGAAAAACGATAAGCAGCTCTATATAAGATGTATTGGTAGGCTCACAATCATTTTAAAGTGTGCAGGGTGATATAAACTTAAATCGACTGAAGACCAGGTGGGAACCATTCATTGGCATATGGTCTTAGTACCGAAATTTCGTTTGAGAGATTGCCGAGGTTCTGAGATATTCGGTCTTTATGCTGCTTATCATCTGGGTATCATGGTTGTATCTTTTACCGAAAAATAACGGGGACGCAAGTCTAGATCTTCCATGATACTATACATACGTGTACATATTGCATTCGACCTCAATAAGTGATCAACAATCACATGTCCAAACAAATAAGTGATAAAATATCACATTTATCCGGGAGTCAAGTTCGTCTCTCTGCTGTAGGAAAGTACTGACCTGTTCACGGACTTGCTCTTGTGCCCTCATGCATATGAAAATCAAGTTCCTCATCAATAAGTGATTATATCACATAGGGCTTGTTTTCAAATCAAAATAAGTGAGAATCTCACATCATATACGGTCAAACAGATGATAATCGGTATACTCACCGGTAAGATGAACCCTCGTGCATACCTTAATACGGGAATGTGTCGTGATGTGGATGAACACCGGTCGGTAAGTATAAATCATACCTTAACGTATCCCCTCGCCATGATTACATCTGATAAGTTGAGCTTATGTGGACAACAATACCGATAATCGTTATAGGATGCTTATCTTAATGTTAACTAATTGAACAACAAGAGCGTTTTGGCATGACCGTACACTGATATGATTCTCTTACCCTCAAAACTCGCAAAAAGAATGTTTGTATATATTTACTTTTCTTAGTTTCTGCAACTCTGTAAATATTTATTTACTGCTTTCAGTCTTTACATTTGAAATATTCAAAAATACCAAAAAGATTTTAGGTGTGTTTTAATATAAACTTTATGAAAGCCAAAAAGATTTTATTTCTATCTTATTTTCGATCGTACGATGTTGGAGCTCAAGTCTTCGTTACCTGAAACCTGAACGAAAACCGAAAATGACTGAATCTTCATAAACGGTCGAAATTTGCAAGTTTTGAAAGTTAAAATTTGAAATTGATAAAATTTGTTAAAACTTTCAAACTGTCGGACGGTGTTTGTTTAACCAATGGTCACACGTGTGTCGTTTGTTTATGTTTTACTATATTCCAAGCAGTTGTTCTCATTACGCGTTTAGATTTCTTGCATGTGCAGATTCTAAAGGCAAGGAGAACATGGTCGATGACAAGCTTCGGAATGAAGACACGACGTGAAGGCACTCAAGTGATGAAGATGATCGAGCTGCCGCTGACCATCATCAACACCACAAGGATCACAATTCATAAAGAACAAGTATTTCACGAGCATAACTCAAGGGGGAGCTTATGTTAAGGGGGAGTTTGTCAACACACTTCGTACATCAAACGGGGAGTTTGTTGGTACACTTTCTGCTTTCAAGACGTGAAGACTTTAAAGATCCTCCGACATTGAAGACTTGAAAGGACGTCAAAGACTTGAAGTCACGAAGATCGAGACAAAGATCGAGACAAAGCTACAGCCAGACAAAGCTACAGCCAAGGGGGAGTTTGTTGGTGCACTTGTGTCTGTACTTTGTCTGTATTTAGTCTTGATACAAAACGATGTCTTTGATGTAAGATTGATGTAAGTTTGACCAAGTCAACCATCCTCCGGTTTGACTTGGCCAAACAGTTCGAACAATGGTTGTAATATGGCTGTGTCGAAGGATGTGTCATCGAAGGATTGTTTAGATCCTTCGATGAGCTCGAAAGATAAGCCTTCGATGGATGGACCTCGAAAGATCTCATCCTTCGAGGTACATGTTGATCCTTCGATGAGTTTCTAGTCGATAGATGATCCTTCGATCAGTCTATCTATCCTTCGATCAGACATGCTGTGTTCGGGTATATATACCCATGTTGTGTGTTCATTTCAGAGGAGTTCGAAAGAGAGAGACATAGTTAGACATAGGAGTTCGAAAGAGAGAGACAGAGTTAGACATAGGAGTTCGAAAGAGAGAGACAGAAGTGAGACATTTTAGAGAGAACACACACACTGAGAGAGTTTGCAAAACTGATTTGTAAACATTGCGCTGTAACTGAACCTTTCATACGTATTAATACAAGTGGTGTTAATCGGTGAAGATTGTGTGTTGTGTTTGTGCTTGTTCTATCTCGGTTTGCATGCTAGCTTGGATTCCGCACTTGCTAGTGTGTTAGACATAACAAGGAATAGGTTAAACCTCAACCTCCGAGGGACCTACACAAACACCGACCGACAACAGTTTGAAAGTTTAACAAAATGTTCAATTTTAGTTCTTCACTTTCAAAACTTGCAAACTCTGACCGTTTATGAAGAATCAGTCGTTTTGGTTTTCGTTCAGGTTTCAGGTAACGAAGACTTGAGTTCCAACATCGGTTTGAACTCTGACAGTTCCAACAAACCTCGGAGTATCATAACTGAAAGTCTCCTAGTAGAATATTGGGTATAACTTCTGAGCTATTTAAAAATATATAATGCACTCGTGTTAAGTATAATACCCCTCATTCAACCTTGTCCCTATGTCACGAGACAGAACTCCAATAAACTTAGTCAGGCAGAGCCTTGACATGCGTTTATGGGTTCAGATCAATCGGAAATGGTAGCGGTGATCGGGAGTTAAAACACTTAAAACGAGACAGGGCTTTATTATTATTATTATAGTGTAAATAATAATAAAAAAAATATATACATATGAATAGACAAGAAGGGAAAAAAATAAAATTGTAGAGCGAGAGGGGTTTGGATCCGAAGTAGTAAAGTGATGATTTCATATATATACACTGAAGCCTTGGAAGTTAAGTTTCATAAATTACTTGCATGCCATACACGTGCCTATCCCTCTCATTCTAAAAATTTACTTTGCATATGACACGTTTCTTTATACATATTTAGATTTTAATATTATAAATATTTTGTTATTATAAAGTATATTAAATGTAAACATATTAAGTTCTATTTATTATTATTTTCTATATCATACGAAATTATGATTGTTATTATTATATTATTTTATTAATTTATATATTATAATTAATTTAACTGCTTTACTTATTTGGCGCGCATAACTTTTAAAATATAACGTTTTATAAAATAATAAATATACCATTAGAACGAGAATATTTTTGTCTATATTTTGAACCAAGTTTAATTAAAAACGGAGTAGGTTCAACTACAATGTATTTTAATTATAAAAGGGTTTCTGGGCCCGTCCAGGTACTTCATATTTCTAACACTCGACTTACCCGTAATATACTTGTCTAATAATATAAGTTTTTTATAGACTTTTATTTTATTAGAAAGGTCACCCATATACAGGCCAATTAATTAGAATAATATTTCAACCAACTATATATAAAATAGTGTTTAAAACTATTTGGGTTGAATATTTATATTAAAAATAAACTAGTTACTATTTACTAGTGGTTAATAAATTTAACCAAACCTATAATTCTTATATAAAAATAGGAATGTTACACTTCAAACCTACCAAAATGACCCAAAATGTGCAGCTCTTTTATATAAGCTGCGTATTGACCAATACGCAGCGTATATACACCTTGTTTTCTGTGCAATGATTGGTTATCAGGCATTGGGATCTATGGTCTATCTACGCTGCGTATTGGTCAATACGCATCGTATAGGGTTAACCCTATACGCTGCGTATTGACCAATACGCAGCGTATTTAAACCCTAAGTGTGCAGATAGGCAAACTGAGTGTGCAGATAGTGAGAGCCATTTTTTTAAGAGGCTTTGTTTGCATGTTATTGTTAGTATAAATAGGGGTTAGGATCATTGTATCAAAGTGTGGTTTTCGATCAATATATCATATAAAAAAGAGTGGTGTCCTGGAATTGGGTTAAAAACTTGGTTGTGGTTTGTGTTTTTGAGAGTTGTTTGATCCAGCTACAACACTATACAAACGCATATTACCAACAAATACTTATCGGTCAAACTGGTTACCGACGAGAATTTGTCGATAATATGAGTGTGGGTAATTTGGTTTCTAATGGATTACCTAGAGAATGTACTGAGGGATTACCGACTACTAATTTACTAATGAATTACCAACGAGCCACTACGGTGGTTGACAAGTCTTCTAGGTGGCCGGTAATAAGTCTACCAACGGATTTACTGACTGTAATGTAATTTCAAAAAAAAAATAAATCTATCTATATTAATTTCCTGAAGAATGAAAACATAATATAAGTTGTAGGAATTCCAGAAAATAAAAACAAAATTTATAAAATAAAAAAATTCTAGAAAATAAAAACATACTATAAATTCTGGAAAGCAAAAGAAGAAAAGAAGTGTGTGATACATATTAACTTCAAAATATCAAAAGAAGAAAAAAGAATGTTATCACTCTATGTGTTCAAAAGAACATACATTCTGATGAACTTGCCCCCCTTTGAACTTGACTCAGCCATGCAAACCCGGAGGTCTTCATCACTTGAAATTGGAAGACGGTTACCTTCGATGTCCTTATACTCAACACGGAATTCTTCGTGTTCTAAATCCGTGAATCTCTGTGTCACTTTGCTGTGCAGGTCTGTGAATGTAGCTGAAAGGGGCAGTGTAAACTTAATCATATGATTATACTCCACTTTTATCGTCTTCCCCAAATATTCAGACTTTAACCCCTCATTCTGCAAAGGATTACGCAGTTGCATGAGAATAACAAATGCATAGAAGAAATTATTGAATAAACTGCATAAATGCGTAAACATTGAATGAGAATAACAAATGCATAGAAGAAATTGTCGAATAAACTGCATAAATGTGTAAACAGTTGCATGAGAATAACAAATGCATAGAAAGGGTCTTGAGAACTCTTATTCTCTTTGGGCTTGGGTACATGCAGGTGGGTGAACTTTCTTCTGTTTCAAGCACTAAAGTCAAATATTTTGATTCGAAGGCTAAACCAACAAAATATTTGTTGGGACTCATCCATCAACATGATTACATTGCAACTTGCAAGTTAAGAGTAAAGAAATATACTAACCTTCAGTAAATCATGAATATGCTCAAAATCTTCAACATAGCTTTCTTTTGGTACAGTCGTGACAAACTCGATGATTCCAACAAGTTTATTCCCAGCATCATGTCCAAAAAACACAGGCAAAACCAACTGACCCTTGCCTCCTATGTCTACAGAATGTTGATCTTCGTGATTAAGCACATGATGTATTGTCCGATGGTCTGAAATCCTTGTTTGAGCTGCTCGGCCAGCTAACCAATTGCCTACACTTGTTTCTAATCCAACAAAACGATAACGATTTTCAAGACATCTCCTCCTATAAACCTCAAGTCCTTCATCCGGAGTTGACATAAAGGTTTGGTCTGTCAACATAAGATTGCATCCGATATCCTCTGAATTAGAAGGTGTGCATGCCCAAAATTGAAGCAACCCTGATCCACTGCCGAAATTAAAATTCCTAAAAATTCTGTTGATGGACTCCACAATGGGAGCTTGTCGGATAAATATGATTATTCTGATTCCCCGGATATTAACTTGGTTCCCGGAATTTATAGCTTCCATGGTACTGTGTTGGCAAAACAACGGTACTGTCTAGATCGCGTTAGAACCAAAAAAAAAAAAAGAGTCAGCGTGTCCAAAAAAAAAAAAAAAAAAAAAACAACTTTTTTTTACTCACGTGCCATTTAAACCACTACGAGACTTCAACCCACAACCTAACCGGGAGAAACACACCCTTCATTTACACCTTGATATCACTAGGATACAAACCCTTTGGTAACAAGCGCAAACTCAACACCAATTAAAAAAAAATACTCTTAGCACCTCGCCATCGCTCAGCCCCATGGGTTATTAACAATAGTTCTCTAGGGGTTCAGCAATGAGCAAACACATGAACTACATCAATCTTAACCCACAACAACCACCATCGAACAAACATATAACCCTAATAAAGAAGTTGGTGTCTGGTTTTATCTTTCATACTTTTTAATAATATTTCTTTACGTTCAGTTCTCGATCCACTCAAATCTTTGTTTTTCTGACTTCATATCTCTCTGATAAAAAAAACCCTAGATTTTTTTTTTCAAATAATTCTTCTACAAAAATCCTTAACCTAATTATATTATAATAATAAACAAAACTCAACTGTAAATATAATTAGTTATTAAGTAAAAGTAGACCTACTTGGAGAGTGTACTTGTTGAGTTAGTTGTATATAGATTCGGCCGGGGAGATTAATGATGTCGGAGCAGCATATGGATGCAGCGGATCAGATGCTGAACGATAAGAAGCAAACCGGAAGTGAGTACGGTTAGGGCTTGGTGATGCATCTTTATGAATACTTTGGTTGTTCTTTTTGTTTTTCTTTTTCGTTTGGCCCTTTTTGTTTTGTGGGACAATTTGTAACCCTTTCTTTTTCTTACTTTATTTTACTTTCATATATTAGTTTTGTATGATAAATGATAAATAAATGTAAAACTATGGTACAGAAAATTAAGTGTGTGTAGATATATATTACTTTTAAGTTTTAACTAGTTTATTAAATATCTGGTAAATGAATAGATGTTATGAAACGGTCAAATCATCCTTATTATAAAAAGAGTAAAATGCAATATGCAATTTGTCACTTGTGGTTTGGTCCATATTGTCATTTAAACTTCTACCTTTCACTTTTTGCCAGATAACTCTTATAAAAATAAGTAAAATCTTTTGTAGGTCCATCTGTTTTGATGATTTTAACTATCTGATTCTAAAATTTTTTAATTTTTTGAGTATATAGTTGGTAAATTTATAACTGTTTGAGTCCAATTTTTTTAACTCCATTAATCAAGTTAGTTAAGTGTGGGGGTATTTGAGTCATTTTACACCTAGGTACAACTCTTTTGCTTTTGATACTTTTGGTTTTCTTGTGCTAGAGACTGTGGACCTACTTAGTCGAGTTCAAACCCCAAGATCTACAGATGTATTTATAAAAGATTTAATTTTGTTAATAGAAAAAGGGTAGCGACACAGTTTTTTGCCAGTTTACCTTCTTGATCTCGATGTAATTTCCTTTTTATGTTTGATGGGTTTATAAAAAAAAATACACATAAGATAGCTAAAATAATTTACCCATTTTATTTATAATATACACATACTCATACACTCAAACATGTTCTCTCTCCACCATTTCTTCACACTACCCTGCACCATCAACCTCCACCACCACTAGCATCACTCAACCATCAGTGCCAGGACCACCACCACCGTCGACAACCACATCCACCATTGCCACAACCTCCACCATCGACAACCATACCTATAACCCCACCCACCTCCTCTCCATCTATCTATTCAAATGCCCGCCTAACTCCACCCCTACCACATCATGTCACGGCTTGGGTTGAGAGAGAGAGAGACTATGGTTTAGCTAGGGAAGGAGATGAAGGGTGGATGATTAAAGTGGGTTTATTTTGTTTTATCAAAGGAGGGCGTTTTGGTCAATTTGGTAAAAGTTAACATAATATTTCTAACGGAATTAAAAAATTGGATTTAAAAACTTACAAATTTACCAACTAGGTACTTAGAGGGTTAATTTTTTTAATTTTAGACTTCAATAATTAAAACCATCAAAACATAGAGACTCAAAAAAGAATTTACTCAAAATAAAAAATAGGATCCACATTGTTGATGCAGATTTTGTGTCCGATGCTTGTCGAATAGATTAGTTTTATTTTACGCTGAATTTGTAATAGTTAGTGAAACGGTCTATCGAACGTGTATAGACCCGCTCGTTTGAAGTGGTCAAACGAGAGGGTTATTCGGTTGACTGTGTGTGTTTGCAAGACAAGGGTGTAGGTCCGGCTAGGGGAGGATCTAGTCGCCTAATCCTTGTATACGAACCACTCCGGTTGTGCGGAATCCAACCGGAATAGCAAACCGAGACGGAACACGTAAATACACGACACACAATATTCACCGATTAACACCTCTGTATTAATACTATGAAAAGGTTCAGTTACAATCCAACGTTTACAAATGTGCTCTGTAAACTCTCTCTCTCGTGTGTGTGTGTGCTCTGTTCTTGTTGTCTACTGAAACAGAACAAATGAATGCTATTTATACCCACAGACACATTACACTTGACGAAACAAACAATGCACGACGAATCAGCATCATGGTCGACGAAACACATCTGTTTCGTCGACTTCTGGGCTGATTCGCCGATGATGTCTTCGGCCCAAATAGATGAGGCCCAATCCTTGATTCGTCAACTTGTCTTAGCCCAAAGACTGTGATGTTGAGTCCAGTCCATGTCTTGTCTCTTGTGTCGGCTTGAAGTCTTGTATACAACTGAGGAAAGTTGTCACAAAATAAGCCGAGCAAAGTCGCGTCCACAATCTCGAATCAATTCGCGTCGAGTCGCGTCCATAAATATGTATCAACAAACTCCCCCTTGGACGCTACTCGCGAGATTCTCTTCTCATATCTTCTATGTCGGAGGATCTTCAAAGTCTTCACGTCTTCAAAGCAGAAAGTGTATCAACAAACTCCCCGTTACATGTAGGAAGTGTGTTGACAAACTCCCCCTTAACATAAGCTCTCCCTTGAGTTATGCTCGTGAATGTCTTGATCTTTAGAACTTGAGATCCTTGTGGTGTTGATGATGGTCAGCGGCAACTCGATCATCTTCATCATTTGAGTGCCTTCACGCTGTGTCTTCATTCCGAAGCTTGTCATCGACCATGTTCTCCTTGCCTTTAGAATCTGCACACGCAAGAAATCTAAACGCGTAATGAGAACAACTGCTTGGAATATAGTTAGTATAAACAAATGACACACATATGACCATTTCTCAATCAACTACCGTCCGACAGTTTGAAAGTTTAACAAATTTTATCAATTTCAAATGTTTAACTTTCAACACTTGCAAATTTCGACCGTTTATGAAGATTTAGTCATTTTCGGTTTTCGTTCAGGTTTCAGGGAACGAAGACTCGAGATCCAACATCGTACGATCGAAAATAAGACAGAAATAAAATCTTTTTGGATTTTAGAAAATTTATATTAAAACACACCTAAAATCTTTTTGGAATTTTGAATATGTCAAATTTAAAGACTGAAAGCAGTAAATAAATATATACAAAGATGCAGAAACTGTAAGCATTAACTAAACATTTACAGACATTCTTTTTGCGAGTTTCGAGGGTAAGAGAATCATATCAGTGTACGGTCATGCCAAAACGCTCTTGTTGTTCAATTAGTTAACATTTAGATAAGCATCCTATAACAATTATCGGTATTGTTATCCACATAAGCCCAACTTATCAGATGTAATCATGGAGAGGGGATACGTTAAGGTATGATTTATACTTACCGACCGGTGTTCATCCACATCACGACACATTCCCGTATCAAGGTATGCACGAGGGTTCATCTTACCGGTGAGTATACCGATTATCATCTGTTTGACCGTATATGATGTGAGATTCTCACTTATTTTGATTTGAAAGACAAGCCCTATGTGATAGAATCACTTATTGATGAGGAACTTGATTTTCGATGCATGAGGGCACAGGAGCAAGTCCGTGAACAGGTCAGTACTTTCGTACAGCAGAGAGACGAACTTGACTCCCGGATAAATGTGATATTTTATCACTTATTTGTTTGGACATGTGATTGTTGATCACTTATTGAGGTCGAATGCAATATGTACACGTATGTATGGTATCATGGAGGATCTAGACTTGCGTCCCCGTTTTGTTTCGGAAAAAGATACAACCATGATACCCAGATGATAAGCAGCATAAAGACCGAATATCTCAGAACCTCGGCAATCTCTCAAACGAAATTTCGGTACTAAGACCATATGCCAATGAATGGTTCCCACCTGGTCTTCAGTCGATTTAAGTTTATATCACCCTGCACACTTTAAAATGATTGTGAGCCTACCGATACATCTTATATAGAGCTGCTTATCGTTTTTCAGTTTAGGTTTAAAGAGGTTTGGACAGACCACTGATGTACTATCATTTTCTCTTTTGCTCGCCAGGAAACTCATTTTTGTTTTTCTATTGTTTTTTTTTTTTTTGAAATTTTTTTCGATGTTTTTGGATTTTCAAATTTTGGATTTACTCCCCCTAAACTCAATAAACTAAGACAAATTTAAAACACAAAGGTATTTACAAAAATGATTTTCCGATGTTGGTTTTACTCTTGCTTGACCTTAATGCCGTTTACCAATAATAAAAAGTCAAATCTTGATTTGTCAAAAGCTTTGGTAAAAAGGTCGGCACGTTGGTCATCGGTGTGAACGTAAGCAACATCGATTAGCCTTTTCTCAAAGCAATCACGTATGAAGTGATACTTAATTTCGATGTGCTTAGTCTTTGAATGCTGCACAGGATTTCTAGTGATCTGTAATGCAGCAGAATTATCAACGTAAATAGGAGTAGTTAGGAATTCAAAACCGTAGTCGCGCATTTGTTGTTGGATCCATAGGACTTGAGAGCAACAACTTGATGCAGCAATGTATTCAGCTTCGCATGTTGATGTAGCGACACACGTCTGCTTCTTGCACTGCCATGTGACTAGGCGATTTCCCAAAAACTGACATCCAGCCGTTGTGGATTTGCCGTCGATTTTGCATCCGCCAAAATCAGAATCACTGAATGCGATCAAGTCAAAGTTATTATCCCTAGGGTACCATAGACCGGTGTCCGGGTAACCCTTCAAATAACGAAAAATCCTTTTTACAGCTGCAAGATGTGAGGCCTTCGGGTTCACTTGATATCTGGCAAGCAGGCACGTTGGGTACATTATATCTGGTCTTGATGCTGTGAGGTACATAAGAGATCCGATCATCGCGCGGTAGTACGAGGGGCTAACAGCTTCACCCTTCAAGTCTGGAGTAATTCCGTGATTTTGTGGCAATGGGGTACCGATGGGCGTTGCATCAGACATCTGGAACCGGCTCAAGATGTCACCAACATATTTAGTCTGATGGATGAATATCCCAGACTCGGTTTGTTGTACTTGTAGGCCCAAAAAGAAAGTCATTTCCCCCATAGCACTCATCTCGAATTTATCCTGCATTACACGCTCGAAATCCCTACACAAAACATCATTAGTAGAACCAAAAATAATATCATCAACGTATACCTGTACCAGTAGAAGATCTCCATCTTGTTCTTTGATGAAAAGAGTACAGTCGATAAGACCTCTGCGAAATCCATTCTCCAGCAGATAATTAGATAAGGTTGCGTACCAAGCTCGCGGTGCTTGATGAAGACCATAGAGAGCTTTGTTGAGCAACCAAACCCGATCGGGATGGATAGGATCTTCAAAACCTGGAGGCTGTTCGACGTACACCTCTTCTTCCACCACACCATGTAAGAATGCACTTTTCACGTCCATCTGGTATACCTTGAAACCTTTGAATGAGGCATAAGCCAGAAAAATCCGAATTGCTTCTAGACGTGCAACAGGTGCATACACTTCGTTGTAGTCGATTCCTTCAATCTGACGAAAACCTTGAACGACTAGCCTTGCTTTGTTTCGAATAACGATTCCACGGTCATCCTTTTTGCATTTAAACACCCAACGGGTACCAATCTTCTTGTAACCAGCAGGTTTCTCTACGAGTTTCCAGACACCAAGCTTCTGGAATTGTTGCAGTTCTTCCTGCATCGCTTCAACCCATGAGCTATCTTTCAATGCATCTTTCCAAGTTCTTGGCTCTTCCTGTGAGACATAACACGCGAAAGACCAATCATTCTGTTGACCAGATTCTCGGATAGTTGCATACAAGCCTGCATTGTTGTTGTTTCGCAACATGTTTCTTGTTTGAACGCCACTTTGTACATTTCCTATGATGTTTTGTTGAGGATGGGTATTGTGAATCCTTGTTTCTGGATTATCTTGAACTGGAATATTTGTACCCAGATTGTTTAGATTGAGATCAACAATCAATTCAAGGCCCGGAATTGACGAAGAGGATGATGCAGTAGCTTCAGCTGTTCTAGGGACATCCACTGGAGGTGTACCCTCTGAAGTACCATGTACTGCTGTTGTTGGAGCCTCTTGATCTGCATCTAGAAATTCATCATCCTCTGAAGATTCGTTCAATTCGGAAGCATCGTGAAAATCTTCATTGTCGAGAGCATTATTGTTCACCGAAGATGGTTCTTGATTGACAATAATGGGACGAACCAACGGTGAATCTGTTGCATTGTCACTCTCGAAAAACATCCTTGCCGCAGCATTTTCTTCAACTGCTTCAACATTGATCGAATTGAAAAAGTCATCGTACTCAAACATCCAAGGCTGACCAGGATTTCTGACTGGTAAAGTGTGCCTTTGTACTCTGACTTCAGACCATTCCTCGACCCTTTTAGTCTCTAGATTCCAGACTCTTAAGTTCGGGGTGGAATACCCAAGAAAGTATCCCTCAATTGCTCTTGCCCCAAACTTTCCATTAGGATCGATTATTGTGCATGGAGCTCCAAACGGTTCGAGATAAGACAAGTCTGGTTTCCGTTTGTTAATAAGCTCAAAGCAGGTCTTGTTGTGTCTTTTGACTGTAAGGACTCGGTTCAACGTGTAGCATGCAGAGGACACAGCTTCAGTCCAAAAAGGAATCGGCAATTGTGACTCTACTAACATTGTCCTAGCAGTCTCGATCAATGTGCGGTTTTTACGTTCAGCGACGCCATTCTGTTGAGGAGTATAAGCTGCACTAAATTCGTGAAGAATACCTTTTGAAGTGCAAAACTCCGCCATGGCATGATTTTTGAATTCAGTACCATTGTCGCTGCGTATCCGCCTAACCTTCAAGTTATAGAGATTCTCGATCTGAATGATCAAGTTTTTGATAATACCGAAGGTTTCACTCTTATGTGCCATGAACGCCACCCAAGAAAATCTTGAATAATCATCAGTTATCACGAGGCAATATTGATCATTCCTAATGCTTTTGTGCTTGACAGGACCGAACAAATCCATGTGCAAACGTTCAAGAGGAACAGCCACCGTGTTGACTTTCTTTGTAGGGTGTCGCTTCTTCGTTTGTTTTCCTTTTTGGCACGAGACACAGACGTCTTGAAGATGGAAATTTTTAAGAGGAACACCATTCACCAATTCATTTGATACCAAATGATTCATTTTGCGTAAGTGAATGTGACCCATTCGTCTGTGCCAAGAGATTGTGTCTTTTTCTGTGGCTTTGGAAACGAAACAAGTTGCTTGTGCAGACGTTGTGATAGCTTGGCTCATATCAAGGACATACAGATCATTTATCCTTGGAGCCGATAAGAGAATCCATTCTTTTGGAATTTTGAAGCCGGGTTTCAGCACATAACATCCATTAGCATCAAAGTGTACTGAGAACTTCTTATCACAAATTTGAGAAACACTAAGAAGATTGTGATCAAGTTGTTGCACAAAGTTGATCTTGTCAAAGCTAACAACCCCGTTGGAAATCATTCCTTCACCCGTTATATATCCGCCCTTATCTCCAGCAAAAGCAACATAACCTCCTCTAATAGATTTGACGTCGTAGAGAAGCTTCATGTCGCCTGTCATGTGCCTGGATGCCCCACTATCAACAATCCAATGACTACTGATAGTTCCTCCTGGAACACCCTGCACATAAACTCACATAATTAGTTGGAGATGGGGACCCAAGCCATTGTGGTCTTGGGTCTTCCATTTTCATCAATGACAATAACTTCCACCTTTTGATGATTCGGAAATTGTGATGGTCCCCCTGATTCAATAACAGATTTTGGTTTCCAGGTCTGTTGAGTTTTACCAGTTTGATTGTTTGAAACTTTAACTTCGTGATTATTTGAAGTTTTTGAACTTTCTGGTTTAACTGAAACAGATTGTTTTTGAACCACATCAATTTTAATCGCCTTTTCAATTTTCTTGACCTGTTGGCGTTTCTGTTTCTTTTCCCTTTCTTTTACAAGTCGGGAATCTTGTTTTACAGAAACAGATCGCTTGCGGTCAGTTGGGCCACGGGGAACATCAACTATGCCTTTTTGTTTATGAAGATACGGGCAATTTCGAACAATATGCCCGATTGTTCCACATTCAAAACATGATCTTCGTTCAACAAACCCCGAAGTATCATGTGGTCGTCTTGCCGATGATGAACTTTGTGATCCCGAGGTACTAGGTTTTGAACAACTTGGTTCATTCCTTTTCATCACAGTTGCCTTTTGGACAAAATCTAAATTAGATTGATTTTCAAACTTTGCAATTTTGTCCGTTCCCTTAGATTTCACAAAGTTCACATTTTTCTTCTTCTTCTGATTCGGCTTCTTTTGATCTTGAGTCGGTGCCTTACCATTTGTTTTGGTATGGTTTTGCTGTTTTGGCACTGTTGGTAATTTCTTGTTCCCAAATTGTTTTCTGACTTCAGCCTTTGGGATAGGAGGACACTGTGTGACTGTAACGTGTGGTCCTGTCTTTCCCAAAAACTTACTTGTTGAATTTTCAAAGACTTTACTAATTAATGATTGATTAACATTCTTAATAGGAAAATCTTTGTCAGAATAGATTTTATCATCACCAACTAGAGTGTACAGCAAATCCACACTCTCCGACTCTTGTGCAGACGAGGACTCGATTGCAACAGTCTTAGCGGGTTTTGCAGGAGGATCACACAGAATATGATTCTCAAGAGGTATGTCCTCTTCGTTTATCACCGCATCAGACTTTGCTGAATCGGTATCATCAGACTCATCATCAGAAGAATCAGCATCCTTAATCACAACTGGATGATCCTGATTCTGTTCAGCAGTTACAAAGGTATCTGCTGACACATCTGAATCTGACGATACTTCTTTCTTGTATCCGAGCCCTGCTGCAAATTCCTCAACGTCCAAAGGAACAGATGGCTCAAAGTGAGTCCTATACTCCTCATCAGGCAGGGCATCAAAGTTGTTTCTCACGGGTGGTGGACATTTCTTATAGCCTATGCATGTGACATCCCGTTTTTCTTTCTGAACATCAATGATGTGATCCAACACATAGCTAGAGCTCAAATAACTGTCTAACTTAAGTCGGATCGCCTCACTTTCAGTTTTAACACAAGCCATCTCTTTTTGCATTACCTCAAGGCGAGTGATATACAAGTTTATGTCAGTTTGTTTTCTGGAAACCATTTTAGTCAACTCAGTTTTATCTTTCTTTAGTGTTTCAATCATTAACTTAAAATCCTTTTCATGGTTTTCATAAAACATGTTGGCTTCAGTGCACTTTGAAAGATCAATGGTTAATTTCTGATTATGAATGAATGTCACATCATATTTTTCTTGTAAAGCCTCGTGTTTGCTTTGCAATTCACACCACCTATCATTCACAGAAACATGTTTGTCTTGCAATTCAAACAAACTAGCTTGTAAAGCATCGTGTTTGCCTTGCAACTCAGACATGTTTGCTTCCAAATCAGCACATCTAACATGCAATCTATCACAATTATCACAGCTAACAGAAGTGGGTTCATCGACACATACCTGACTTGATGAACTGTCGACATTAGCCATAAAGGCTGAATGGAGAGAAGACGAAGAATAAGCAGCTTGATCCACCAAAATAGATCTTCTTTGAATTCCTGCTGCAGCTTCCTCCAAAAGTTCATCAATGTCTGCATTAACTGATGCAGTTGATGTGTCATCTTCCTGATCATTGCCTGAAGCAGAGGACTCTTCATCTGAACTTCCACTGTACCCGGAGCTGTCTTCATCTTCAGAAGATTCAACACCATTGGTGGAAGATTCTCCACCACTGGCGTGTTTAAGATCATTAACCACTTCAGCAAAACAAGCTGTTCCATCAGGTGCATCATTTCCCAACTGGATTGACCAATCACAACCTTCATCTACCTGAACCACAAGTGCCTGGTTGGCATTAGATGGTCCTGCTTGACTCTGGTTATTGACAGGCACCAGTGTTCGTTCGTTGTTCCTTCCTTGGTTCTGATTTGCCCTGTTGCCTTGACCTCGGAAAGGATTCTGGTTCCCATGCTGAGATGGCCTTGTACATTCACGCTTGAAATGACCACGTTCACCACAGTTGAAGCATTTAACAGCCTGTTTATCAAACCCATACTTGGTGTCTTTCTTGCTTTCCAAGCTGGTTCGGCCTGTTCTTTCCATGAAATCCTTTGCTCGCCTAACAGCACTGGCAAAGGCCCACTTAATGTCCATCATCTCCATCTCCTCTTTATCAATCTGCTGATAGTCTTCTTGTGTCAGATTAATATTACCAATCTGACCTTCCACTAATCCACAGTATGCGCTCACCACAGTGTTTAGCAGCTCCATGTGTTCCTTTGCTACTTCCACACTGACTTTAGAAAAGCTTGAGGTGTCGAGCCGTACTGTATCTGGCTTTGATTGCTGACCAGCAGATGATGTGCTTCCATAACAAGCTTGCTGTTGAGGAGGAAGCGGATTCCCATACATATCTGTTGTTGGTAAAGGATTTCCGAACATATCAGTTGGTCTGAGAGGTCGTTGCTGTTGTGGTGCTGATTGAGGGACTGGTTCCAGCAGATTTCCATACATGTCTGTCTTTGGAGGCACAGGAACTTGGATAGAATTGCCATACATATCTGTGCTAGTCATAAAAGCTGTTTGAATTGGAGCATGCGAAGAAGGTTTTGTAGAGGTGCTAGAGGTTCCAAAATACATTTCAGGATTTTGAGGCACGGGAATTCTTTTTGCCTTCAGAGTTTCTTCCTGATTCTTGTTTTCTAGAATTTGAACAAAGTCGTTGAAGCTCGTTGTAGCTAAAGTACCATTGTACTTCATGATTTCCAAGAATGTATTCCACTGAGGTGGCAATGCATCTGCAAACCTTTTCACAATCTCTACAGGAGTTGTAATAACCCCGAAATTTGTCAATTCAGTCATCAAGTGATTAAATCGACTAGTCAAATCACCCAACGACTCATTCTCCATACAAGTAAAACCATCAAACTCTTTCTTTAGCAGTTCTTTCCTCAGTTGACGTGTCGCTTCATTTCCCACGCCCCTTGTCTTCAACGCGTCCCACAACCTTTTTGTAGTCTTATAACTGACGAACTGATGATAGATATCTTTACTTAAGGCCTGAGTGAGAATAGCGTATGCCTTCTTTTCTAGATCATAGACTTTCTTCTGATCTTCCGTGAGATCTGCAAATGTAGCAGCAGATGATGCGGCAACCTCTATTGTTTGATCGAAATCAGTAATAAACCGCAACCACAATTCTGTATTCTGGCCAAGAACGTATGTATGAAATCTATCAATCCATCCTGGATATTCATATAAATGCATCAACTTTGGAGGCCGATTCAAACTTCCAGTTTCGCTCTCGCTTAAGAGAATGCTTTGAACGCTTGGAACTTGATTTGATACAAATGCCCATTGACCGGTAGAAATTGCATTAGCTTGTGAAGATACCGGTGCGGAAGACGGAGTACCAAAATACATATCTGTATTTACCAGAGTATTCCACCTTGGATTCATGTTTGATATAGGATGACAAGTACCTGTGAAACACACTCAAAACAGACAGTGAAAACACAATTACAAGCCTTCTGTTAAAAACTGATAAGGGATTTGACGAAACACAGATCCACGAAACAGAAATTGATTTTAATTCAAATCGGCGAAACAGACTATGTGTGATGGGCTTGTCGAAACAAAAAGATCCGACGAAACTGAAATTGGGCTCCCAAGTTTACGAAACAGATTTCTGGTTGTTGGGCTTTACGAAACAAAACGGTCCAGTTCAAGTCTGACGAAACAAAGGCCCAAGATATAAGCCCAATCAACAAGGATGTCGACGAAACAGGATGTCTGTTTCGTCGTGTAGGTGTTTGACTAAAGGGACCTGTTTCGTCTGACCGATGATTCGTCGAAAGAGGTAACTGGGGTTAGTGAGATCTGTCAGACACACCACTCTCTTTTCAAACTACTGGTATGATGATCCTACTAACCCGGTAAGGTGAAGTATTTTAATAATCTTTTCACAATTTCCAATTCACAAACACCTTTTTAATTTAAAAATCTTAAGATCAAAAAGTGGGTTTTATCAAGAACACTTTGAAGATTATCAAGAACACTATGAAATTTCCGGTAAACTTATGAGTTTTCCGGTGACCCGAAAAGTTTCCGAAACCCGAATTTTGCTTAAATGTTTAACAAAAACCCATAACTAACATGTAAACATGAAAAATAACAAGGTTTTTAGCCAAACACAAACCAAAATAACAAGTTTTAGTCCGATTTTAAGAAATTTTCCAGAAAAATGTGAACTTTTCAAAAACCCGAAACACGACCAAGAACACCTCGGTTTTAACAAGGATAAGAGCCAAGGCTCTGATACCACTTGTAGGTCCGGCTAGGGGAGGATCTAGTCGCCTAATCCTTGTATACGAACCACTCCGGTTGTGCGGAATCCAACCGGAATAGCAAACCGAGACGGAACACGTAAATACACGACACACAATATTCACCGATTAACACCTCTGTATTAATACTATGAAAAGGTTCAGTTACAATCCAACGTTTACAAATGTGCTCTGTAAACTCTCTCTCTCGTGTGTGTGTGTGCTCTGTTCTTGTTGTCTACTGAAACAGAACAAATGAATGCTATTTATACCCACAGACACATTACACTTGACGAAACAAACAATGCACGACGAATCAGCATCATGGTCGACGAAACACATCTGTTTCGTCGACTTCTGGGCTGATTCGCCGATGATGTCTTCGGCCCAAATAGATGAGGCCCAATCCTTGATTCGTCAACTTGTCTTAGCCCAAAGACTGTGATGTTGAGTCCAGTCCATGTCTTGTCTCTTGTGTCGGCTTGAAGTCTTGTATACAACTGAGGAAAGTTGTCACAAAATAAGCCGAGCAAAGTCGCGTCCACAATCTCGAATCAATTCGCGTCGAGTCGCGTCCATAAATATGTATCAACAAAGGGGTGTGACTATAAATAGAAAACCCTTGCCATTTCAAACACTTGGAAGTGTTAGGAGGTTTGAGACCTCACCGGGAGAGATCACCACTTGGTCTCTCCCCGGATGTGTACTCCTTTGGTATGGCTCGGTTAGCTTGTTAATCGGGCCGGCTTGTTATGTTATGTTACAAAATCAATACAAGCAAGTATTTCATCCGTCTCTAATCTTCCCGTCTATGAACATAATCATGATAATCACGGTTTCGGTCACGAAACTCGGTCCTACAATTGGTATCAGAGCCATGGTGCCCGATTTAGTAAATCTAACCGTTTACTAAGTCACATGTGCTCTAGATCTGAGTTTATTATGATTTTTGTTCAAGATGTTAAAAAGGTGTAAAGGAAGAAAAACCCAGATCTAACCCGAATGGATGGGTCTGACCTGAAACGAAATGCATCAGAGGGTTATGTTTTATGTTTACACCATGTATTTCAAGTTTTCATCATCAAATGTGTGATTTTCGTCAAATCTGCAATATAAACAGTGGCTGTGTTCTTGAGATGTTCTAGGCGGTTTGAAAGAAATTTTTGGATTCTGGTGCGAGCTAAGTGTGTATCGAACAGAGAGAGAAAGAGTTGCTGCTGATTGTTCTTCTCGGCTGGGCTGGTCTTTGAGGGTAACAATTGTCGGCAGAAGGTTTCGGTTTACCGGAAAATTCATAAATTTCTGGGTTTGTTCTTCATATGTTCATCTCATCTTCAAGTGTTCTTCAAAGTTTTACATCTTTTGATCTTGGTCAATTATTTGTGAAAGTGTTAGTGCATTGAAAATTGTAAAAGGGTTATAATATTACACACCTTACATGGTTGGTGAATTAAGCATGGTGTAGCCGAAAGTGGGCTGTTGTGTCAGATGATAGACAGACAATGATAGTCGGACAAGAATTGGGATCGCACAAGATTTGTATCAGTCGCACAAGATTTCTTGCTCGCACAAGATGGCTTCGTTGCACAACATATTGAATCGCACAAGACTTGATTAATCGCACATGAAGTTGGAATCGGAGAGGTTTGTCGGCTGCAGAAGACTTGAAAGCTGTCGGCTGCTGCTATTTGTGAATCGAAGAAGAAGAAGCAGTCCGACATGAAGATGATGTCTGCGAATTGGTTGTTGAATAATGGATTTTTTGATTGTTTGGTGGCTGATTATCGCAAACAGAGATTGAGAAAGTATGATGTTTTCGGCTGAAGACATTAGCGGCTGGATAAAGGGATTTTTCTGGTTTGGGGTTTGGAATCGAAGAAAGAGATGAAGCAGATGTGCAATTTTGTTTTGGGGTTTTGATGTGTTTATCGAAGAGAGAGAGGAAGTCAAATGATGTTGTCGGCTGAGGTTGATGAAGATGTCATCAGATCACTTGTTTGGTAGCTAGGTTTCTTCCTTCTCAACTTGGGCCCCATAGATGGATTATCTCTTTTGGTTTATTTTATAATTGGGCCCTTCAATATTTGTCACTTGATCCATTGTGCTCTCATGACCCAAGTTCCAACAAGTTCCAATACGTTTGAGTAAAAAAAAAAAAAAAAATTTATGGTGCATGCATACCAAAGAAATGGGGTTACACTTCCTATTTTAGGTGGTGAATATGCATGATCTGGGCCCACATGACGAAAGTGAGTGTGAATGACGGTTACACTTCATATTTTCTTGGATTGGGCTTGGTATCTTGGGCTTTTTCTTTAAGATTTGGACAGGGAGATTTATTTCATGCACATGGATTATGGATATACATATTTTCATGGTATGGGCTTTATAATGGGTTTGGATTAATGAGGTTTTGTTTGTTTAGTTCGGGCTTCATTTGAGAACAATTTATTTGGGTCGGGTTTTCGCAAAGGATATTTGAACCGGGCTTCTAAATTTCAACGTCAAATTTGTACGGGTTCGAGAGCGCGCCAAACCAGTTCGGGATGATGCGACATGATGAAAACAAAAGATGATGATATTTTGAAAATTGTGGGGTAGTCACGGTTGCCGATGCAAACGTCAAATTTTGGTGACTTGACTACTATGGGCCAAAAACAATACGGTATGTTCACTTCCGCACGTCAATGTTTATGATTGTTATCGGTTATTCGTAAATGTTCGAAAGCATTTTGTTTATTGTCATATTCTCGCATTTGAAAACGAACGTATGAACCTGGAATGTCAATATCGGTCCTAACGAGTTCACAAAGTCTTTGGAGGGATACAAGTCGGATCCTACGGGGTACTAGGCGAAATTTCTTTATCAACTAGAATATGCAACGAAGAAATCTTTTTGTTTATTGTCATGTTCTCGCATTTGGTAACGAATGAATGAACCTAGAATGTCAATACCGGTCCTAACGAGTTCACAAAGTCTTTGGAGGGATACAAGTCGGATCCTACGGGGTACTAGGGGACGTTCTTATTCAACTAGAATATGCAAAGAAGAAAGTCGTTTTCGTGATTTTTCGGAACCGAGAACATTCAGTGAAGATTGACGACAGTTCCGCTAAGTGAAGGGAATTGGTGAACATTTGAAAGTTGACGACAGTTTCTTTGAAGTGGAAAGAATCTGTTAAGGTTTAGAGATTTTACCAAAGAAATGGGGGAATAAAAATTTTCATATGTTGAATTTCTTCGGTAAATTTCTAAACGCAATCACATGTGGTAGAGTTTGTGATTTTCTGGTGATACCAACGGTTCGGCGTGGAATGTTTTGCACAGACACATATTTGAGGATTTTAATTAATTCTCCAGCCAGCGTGAAGGGTTTTGCACGGAAAAATACAGGTTTCTAAAGTCTACAGTAGTTACAAAAGCGCTGTTCACTGAAGACCTGGGGAATCTTTATGAAAGCTGATAGTTCAAGACTGAAGACCTGCAGGATTCGGTTTTGGGTTTGATGTTTCTTTGGGATTTTACAGGGATCTGGGGGTAACTCAATTCGTTGAGTTTGAAACGATGTACTTGGTCTAGCTGACTTCCTGAGTACTGATGCTGAAGATCTGTAGTGCATTACGTGGTCAACTTCACAAAGGCGAGACAATGAGATCTGGATGTAGTTCAACTAAGCATGCTGGTTGAGCTTGCAAGGGATACACTTGGTCTAGCTGACTTTCCTGAGTGTTGATGCTGAAGATTAAAGTGCATTACTTGGTCGATTCCACAAAGACGGTTTACAGAAGACAGTTCACCAGAAATCTCTATCAATGTAGTATACTTGTATGAAATAGAGTTCTTATGACAAGATCAAGACTTGATGCAGTTCTTAAAGATTGGAACCCTTATCAAATGCCGGTTGGAGTATTGGAAGATCAGCGGAAGATCGGTCAATTAAGCCTTGTGAGGAAATTGCACAACACCCAACACGGATACGCGTACTTTAAGGGGGAAATATTATACAAGGAGCATCAAGATACTACTTACCTGGATCATCGGTCAAGGGGGAATTTGTTAATACAGAGAAGATGAATACTTGACTGAAGATCGATTGCAGTTGCATTTTCAGCATTCGACAGCAACGGACAAGGGGGAATTTGTTGATGCAGATTTTGTGTCCGATGCTTGTCGAATAGATTAGTTTTATTTTACGCTGAATTTGTAATAGTTAGTGAAACGGTCTATCGAACGTGTATAGACCCGCTCGTTTGAAGTGGTCAAACGAGAGGGTTATTCGGTTGACTGTGTGTGTTTGCAAGACAAGGGGTGTGACTATAAATAGAAAACCCTTGCCATTTCAAACACTTGGAAGTGTTAGGAGGTTTGAGACCTCACCGGGAGAGATCACCACTTGGTCTCTCCCCGGATGTGTACTCCTTTGGTATGGCTCGGTTAGCTTGTTAATCGGGCCGGCTTGTTATGTTATGTTACAAAATCAATACAAGCAAGTATTTCATCCGTCTCTAATCTTCCCGTCTATGAACATAATCATGATAATCACGGTTTCAGTCACGAAACTCGGTCCTACACACATCATCTGCCCCCTTTCTGCAATGGTTGTGGCTATCACCACCATTTCCGACAACCGATATGGTGTTGATTTTACATTATGAAACAGGAAAAGTAAAATTTTTCTATGGTACATTAGCAAAGCAATAACAACATAAGGTGAGAATTCATCAACATCATCCATAAATATGGACATTCCTTGTAACCCTTCGGTTTGATGAAGATGTACCTACCAGTCATTCTAGTTGAAACGAAACTGTCATGTTCTTTATGCAAATTTATTTAGAACTTGAAACAAAACGATCATGTTAGATTAACTGGTGATGAATTAATTTGAAATTAAAAAGATGAATATCAAATTACAAGATTGGAACCAAACTAGAATTTCAAGTTTCTAAGTTTTATCACGTTTAATACCTCCAAGAAATGCATCCTTATTCAATGTCACCAGCTTCCTTGTCGAGTTGTCTGTGTCCATAACTTTTACACACATAAAAGTTTTTTTTGTTTTGTTTTTGGCGTGTGGACATGTAATTCAGGTGTAGAATGTTATGCAGCTTAATTTATTTTTAAGATATGGAAAAGTAATGATGTTTATTGTAATATTGTGAAATGTAATGCAAAGTGACTTGTTATAACATACTGTGGGTTTGTTTATTATATATATTATTATTAATATTAATTCAAAGTAGAAAACAAATATTTATTTTTATCTAAATTGGATTTAGTTTAATTATTTTTTAATATTATTATTATTTAATAGAAGAGAGAAACTGAAAAATAAGGTGAGAAAACAACAGAGGAATGACACGTGTTAAAAAAGATTTTTATTTATTAGTATAATAATTAAGAAGATTTGTTTTGTTTTTACTTTCATAATATTAATTTATAAATGTTTGCATAATTTTTTTTTACTTTCATTTTGCAACAGTTTTAAATATATTTGTTTGGCTTTATGGTTTCATGAATTATTTTTATATATGTTTGCATCAATTTAGTAGAAGAGTCTTCGTTGAAACTTTAAATGTCTTTTAGTTTTTTAATTACTGAAGTCATGTTTCGATACTTCCATTATATTTTGAAAAAATTACCAATAAAACTTACATAAATAACTTTTGTTTATAAAGAATGAGTTTCAATTGACGTCAAACTTTATACTGTATAATTATATATTAAATACGTAAAATTATATCACATATTAACATAATATTCTCTTTAAATATAATAGTATGACTTATAATATTGTAGGTTCAAAAAGATTAAACAAGTAAACAATAGACATACTTGATTTTGAATATTATCAACGAATTGGCAACAACATGATAAAGTTACATATGTTCACTACAAGAAAAAGGACCAATAGCGGCGACACTATTAGCGGCGACAGCCAATATGTCGCCGCTATTGGCCTTATCCGCATCCGGTGTCCCACTTTAAACCATAGCCACACGTTTCTATTCATCATCCAACGGGTGGGGTTTGTTCCAGTTAATAGCGGCGACATCTTCTATCAATAGCGGCGACAGGTTGTCACCCCTATTGGTCCGACGAATAAAGAGCCAAAACAGCGCCAGTTCTTCCCTCCTTCCACTTTCCCAAAACCTTTCATCTCTCTATCACGGGTTCTTCTCCTAATCGGCATAATCTCTTTATTTTTACCAATTTCTACTTCAAATCGGTTAGTATTGTTAGTTTTATGTTAAATTTCTTGTTTATTTTGTTATATATGTTGTTAATTTCTTGATTCTTGGTGTATGTTCGGCATAATCCCTTTATTTTTACCAACCTTTAGCGGCGACCCTTTACCGGCGACACGTCGCCGCTATTACCTTTAGCGGCGCAGATCAGTACTATTAGCGGCGACAATTGTCGCCGCTATTAATCGACTTTCTTGTAGTGGTTATCAACGATCTCTTGGTTTAACTCTAGAAGATAGATGAATATTTATGGTGCATGTGTGTTTAATTCACATGAACTTTAAATATTTCTCTTATATATGGATTAAAAGGATTAGTAACGATATTCATATTTTTTGGTTACCATGCTTACTGGAATTAGATTTGAGTCTTTACTATCATTACATCAATTATGATTTGCTTACTAAGGTAGCGTTTGGTACGAAGGAATAGAAGGCGGAATGGAATGGATCATTCTATTGGAATGAAAAGAAACATGTTTGGTTGTCAATTGGTAATGGAATGAAGCATTCCACAAGGAATGTAAACCTTCCAAATATAATAATTTTCATTCCTTGGTAAGGTGGTGTTTTTTTTTCATTCCTTCAAGGAATGGAATGATATATTATTATTATTATTATTATTATTATTATTATTATTATTATTATTATTATTATTATTATTATTATTATTATTATTATTATTATTTTCAATATTTTTATTATTATTTTTTACCATTATTATTATTATTATTATTATTATTATTATTATTGGTTTTAATAACTCACACACGGGCAACACCACTACTGCCATAGCTGCCGCCATGACTACCGTCGCCGCTGTCACCCACTTCCGCCGCCACCACCACCACCCACCTCCACCTCAGCTGTCTCCCGCCACCACCCACCTCCACCCCAGTCGTCACCCACCTCCGCCACTACTAACCATCACCCACCATCCACACCTCCGCCCCCGCCATCACTTGCCACCACCCACCACCCCCGACGCCACCGCGCCACAGCTGCCACCCACCCCGCCTCCGCCGTCAGCCGCCACCCACCTCCACCACCGACCATCACTGTCGCCGTAACCCACCACCGTCCCCGTCACCCACCACCATTGTCGTCGCCACCACCTACCTCTGCCCCCGCCACCACCCACCGCTGCCACCCACTGCCACCACCTCCGACCATCGCTACCATTGCCACCTATCACCACCCACCACCACCGACTACCGTCACTCATCACCGATTTTATTCCTTCGTCTATTATTTCCTACCAAACAACACAAAGTAATGATTCATTTCATTCTCACATGGTAACCAAACAAGACATGGAATGGTAATGATCCATTCCATTACATCGTCCATTCCATTACCTCATACATTCCATTCACCCGTCTATTCCATTACGCCATACCAAACATACCCTAAATGCTTATTGGAATTAGATTGGATCTTTACTATCATTACATCAATTATGTTTTCCTTACCTTTTTTTTTGTTCAAGAATGTCTCTTTTTTTTATTATGTCAAATGAGGCGTTCGTTCGTAAAATATGTGTTGACTCACTTTAAGCAAGAAAGTCATGAAGTAATATTTTCGCATCCATTCATTTTAATTATGAACACATAATTAAATATGTTATCGTCAATAAATGAGATAATTGTAGTCAACTTTTCGCAGCAACGCGCGGGTAACTCCAACTCGTTTAAGACAACCATCAATACATGAAAATGCCCGTCAAGGCCTAATAGTGTAACTGAATCACACACATGGGATCATGAGGCATAAAATGACTTGTTATGACCATTATGGATTTGTGTATCCCAAACAACCCACTTAATACATGGTAAGGCCCATTAAACCCAAAAATATAAAGAAATAACACCATGCACCATAAGGCAAAAAGGAGGACGGGTTATCACCCACTTGTGGATTTATGTAGCCATGATGACCCCAACACATAACATGGTCTATCAAGGTGTAATAGTATAACAAAAAATCAAACAAATGGACCCCATAAGAGGCACGGGCATGAGAATGGCTGGCATCGCAGGAATGAGGGGTGATGGTTGTTTTTTTTTTTTTTTTTTTTTATTAATATATATATAAACCAATCCTTTAGAACCCCTCGATCAATCAACCATCACATTTCACCTTTTCACAACACATGTTCAAAGGTGACCATGGATCGTGATTGGAATACGATTTATAATCTTCTTACAACTTGTAATAAACAAAATTCAATAGTATAAGCTGAGCATTTGATTAGTTATTTAGTAAAACTAGAATGACTTACTTCGAAAATCTTGCTCAAGATTAATGATGTCAGAGCAGCAGATGGATGCACTACTACAAAACAGAGCTTTAGACGGGGTGATATGGGTTTTAAGACGGTGTTTTCAACACCGTCTTAAAGCACACTGGTTTAAAATCATGTCTTATTAGACGGTGTTCAAACTCAACCCCGTCTTTAAAATCATCCTTTTGTAGTAGTGATGAAGCGGATCAGATGTTGGATATTTTGGTTGTGTTGAAAAGGTGATTATTTGCCTTGCCCGCCGTGCATCACGTCCGACCATCATCTCGTATGCGACAAGTTGACAAGACACTGTTCTTGTACATGTACAAGTCCACCCACTATGTGGCGTGAAAACATTGGCACTACCTATTTAGTTCTCATTCTCAATTAGCACGTTTAATAACAAATGCATGTAGCTTCTTTATATTAGTTTCCCTTTTATACCTTTTTTCAATATCAAAACTCCATTATCCTAATTAGTACTCACAGCTGAGACGATGAGTCACTTACCTATGGAGTCGTCTGATTCTTTTAATGGTTGTGAGAAATTAAGCAGCTCTCATTTTCCTTCGGGTTCTGGTGGAATAACCGATCCAAGAAGACCCCCATGCTTGTCACAAATTCTAGCTTATTAACTTAGCAACTCCCCCACTTAACCCTTCTCAGCAAGATCACGACTTCTTTAATTTTTTCCCAGACAAAATTTAAAAATTCCTGGATGATCATTTATTTATTTATTTATTTTTTGTAGTTTTCAGTATCTTTCTTATTTTTTTAATATTGACAACTAATTGACTTCTCATATATATTCTTTGGATTTAACAGGTAACAAATTTCAAACACCCATCTAGAACATGATGAAAACTAATATTTTTAATATTCTTCTGTATCCTTAATCATTTAAAGAACTTATAAAGTGAGCAATAAAACTACTGTGTTTGTCACAAGTTGACAGTAAAATTGGTGTTAGCGAAGATTTATTAAGGGTGTGCCTATTGGCACACTAAAGTGCCTATTGGCACACCAAACCCTAGCAAAATTAGGGTTTATCTACGCAGCGTATAGGGTTAACCCTCTACGCTGCGTATTGACCAATACGCTCCGTAGATAAACCATGGATCTCAGTGCCTGATAACCAATCATTGCACAGAAAACAAGGGTCATATACGCTGCGTATAGGTCCCTACGCAGCGTATATAAACCATTAGATTTTTTTTGGTCATTTTGGTAGCTTTGAGGAATCATTTTTTCACAAAGTTTAAATACGCTGCGTATTGACCTCTAAGCAGCGTATATAAAGGTCTGAAAATGTCCTTTATACCCTTGTGTTGACGCTATACGAAGCCAAATACAAGGGTAGTTGTGTCATTTTGGTCTCATACGCTGCGTAGGGACCTCTAAGGAGCGTATATAAAGCTCCATTTTTGTATTTTTTTATTGTGTATTCCTTTGTTTATTTATAAAAAAAAGAAAATTATTTATAAAAAAACAATATTATTGGTAAATAATACAAATATAAATTATAAAAATAAAAAGTAATATAAATATTATGAATTATAAAAATTAAAAAAGAAAATTATTTATAAAAAAACAATATTATTGGTAAATAATACAAATATATTGTTTTGTTATCGTTTAAATTAAATTATCGTATTCCTTTGTTTATTTATAAAAAAAGAAAATTATTTATAAAAAAACAATATTATTCGTAAATAATACAAATATATTGTATTGTTATCGTTTAAATTAAATTATCTTATCGTATTGCATCGTATCGTATCGTATTGCATCAAATCGTATCGTATAGTGTATAGTATATAAGTCTTGTATAGAGGCCTATACGGGTGTTATTGTATAGTATAGTATCGTATCGTATAGTGTAGTATAAGTCTCGTATAGGTTTCCTATAGGTCTTGTATATGCATATAGGATTAGACGGGACCTAAACCACACCTATACGATACGATATCACACTTATTGGCTTATAAGAGGTTAATACGTGACCTAAACCACACCTATACGATGCGATATCACACTTATAGGCTTATACGAGGTCAATACGTGACCTATACGACGCTATACGATACGATATCACACTTATAGGCTTATACGAGGTCAATACGTGACCTATACTACGTTATACGATACGATATCACACTTATAGGCTTATACGAGGTCAATACGTGACCTATACTACACCTATACGATACGATATCACACTTATAGGCTTATACGAGGTCAATACGTGACCTATACGACGCTATACTATACGATACGATATCACACTTATAGGCTTATACGAAGTCAATACGGGACATATACGACGCTATACGATACGATATCACACTTATAGGCTTATACGAGGTCAATACGTGACCTATACTACACCTATACGATACGATATCACACTTATAGGCCTATACGAGGTCAATACGTGACCTATACGACGCTATACGATACGATATCACACTTATAGGCTTATACGAGGTCAATACGGGACAGATACTATGCTATACGATACGATATCACACTTATAGTCTTATACGAGGTCAATACGGGACATATACTATGCTATACGATACGATATCACACTTATAGTCTTATACGAGGTCAATACGTGACCTATATACTACACCTATACGATACGATATCACACTTATAGACTTATACGAGGTCAATACGGGACCTAAATCACACCTATAGGCCTATACGGGTGATATATCGTATCGTATAGTATCGTATCGGGTGTTATTTTCCTTTTTTTTTATAAATAAACAAAGGAATACACAAAAAAAATACAAAAATGGAGCTTTATATACGCTACTTATAGATCACTACGCAGCCTATAAGAGAAAAATGACACTACTACCCTTGTATTTGGCTTCGTATAGCCTCAATACAAGGGTATAAATGACATTTTCAGACCTTTATATACGCTGAGTATAGGTCAATACGCAGCGTATATACACTATAAGGGTTAAAAAGATAATTTTACCACAGGTTTGGGGTTAAAAATAATTTTACCACCCTTTATATACGCTGCGTATTGACCTCTAAGCAGCATATATAAAGGTCTGAAAATGTCTTTTATACCCTTGTGTTGAGGCTATACGAAGCCAAATACAAGGGTAGTTGTGTCATTTTGGTCTCATACGCTGCGTAGGGACCTCTAAGGAGCGTATATAAAGCTCCATTTTTGTATTTTTTTATTGTGTATTCCTTTGTTTATTTATAAAAAAAAAGAAAATTATTTATAAAAAAACAATATTATTGGTAAATAATACAAATATAAATTATAAAAATAAAAAATAATATAAATATTATGAATTATAAAAATTAAAAAAGAAAATTATTTATTAAAAAACAATATTATTGGTAAATAATACAAATATATTGTTTTGTTATCGTTTAAATTAAATTATCGTATTCCTTTGTTTATTTATAAAAAAAGAAAATTATTTATAAAAAAACAATATTATTCGTAAATAATACAAATATATTGTATTGTTATCGTTTAAATTAAATTATCTTATCGTATTGCATCGTATCGTATCGTATTGCATCAAATTGTATCGTATAGTGTATAGTATATAAGTCTTGTATAGAGGCATATACGGGTGTTATTGTATAGTATAGTATCGTATCGTATCGTATAGTGTAGTATAAGTCTCGTATAGGTTTCCTATAGGTCTTGTATATGCATATAGGATTAGACGGGACCTAAACCACACCTATACGATACGATATCACACTTATAGGCTTATACGAGGTTAATACGTGACCTAAACCACAGCTATACGATACGATATCACACTTATAGGCTTATACGAGGTCAATACGTGACCTATACGACGCTATACGATACGATATCACACTTATAGGCTTATACGAGGTCAATACGTGACCTATACTACGTTATACGATACGATATCACACTTATAGGCTTATACGAGGTCAATACGTGACCTATACTACACCTATACGATACGATATCACACTTATAGGCTTATACGAGGTCAATACGTGACCTATACGACGCTATACGATACGATATCACACTTATAGGCTTATACGAGGTCAATACGTGACCTATACTACACCTATACGATACGATATCACACTTATAGGCTTATACGAGGTCAATACGTGACCTATACGACGCTATACGATACGATATCACACTTATAGGCTTATACGAAGTCAATACGGGACATATACGACGCTATACGATACGATATCACACTTATAGGCTTATACGAGGTCAATACGGGACCTATACTACACCTATACGATACGATATCACACTTATAGGCCTATACGAGGTCAATATGTGACCTATACGACGCTATACGATACGATATCACACTTATAGGCTTATACGAGGTCAATACGGGACATATACTATGCTATACGATACGATATCACACTTATAGTCTTATACGAGGTCAATACGGGACATATACTATGCTATACGATACGATACGATATCACACTTATAGTCTTATACGAGGTCAATACGTGACCTATACTACACCTATACGATACGATATCACACTTATAGACTTATACGAGGTCAATACGGGACCTAAATCACACCTATAGGCCTATACGGGTGTTATATCGTATCGTATAGTATCGTATCGGGTGTTATTTTCCTTTTTTTATAAATAAACAAAGGAATACACAAAAAAAATAGAAAAATGGAGCTTTATATACGCTCCTTATAGATCACTACGCAGCCTATAAGACAAAAATGACACTACTACCCTTGTATTTGGCTTCGTATAGCCTCAATACAAGGGTATAAATGACATTTTCAGACCTTTATATACGCTGAGTATAGGTCAATACGCAGCATATATAAACTTTGTGAAAAAATGATCCCTCAAACCTACCAAAATGACCCAAAAAAGTCTAATGGTTTATATACGCTGCGTAGAGAGCTATACGCAGCGTATATAAACCTTGTTTTCTGTGCAATGATTGGTTATTAGGCACTGAGATCCATGGTTTATATACGCTGAGTATAGGTCAATACGCAGCGTATAGGGTTAACTCTATACGCTGCGTATTGACCAATACGCTGCGTAGGTAAACCCTAAGTGTGCAGATAGGCAAACTGGGTGTGCAGATAGTTAGGGCCTTTATTAATTAAACTACAAAGAGACATGTGTAGGAAAGGTGACAATCTTATCAGCTTTATTTTTTTTTTAATCACAGTATTCATTCCCCTTTACCCTTTTAAAAACACATACCAATTGTTGGAAAACATGTACTTTAACTTTTTAAAACATCTATCTTTTTTTTAATATATAATAAACGGAAATAATCATGATGTCAATCCCTAAACTCAATATAATGCATTCTGTTTAACTATTATATATTCAATTCTATTTTACTGTTTATCTTCTATTTTGATGTAATTTCTAATCAAGTTATATGTGGAAAAATTCTACTTAACCAGGTAAAATAGCTATATTGTAAAATACTATATTTGAAATGAAACCATATAAATGGATCAAGTAATGTATAGAATTAATTACCGCAATGTTGTACATGATCCTGATGGTAAGGGTTAAGCGGTGTTGTTGCTCAAGAATTCGCCGTAGTTATCTAGATGAAGCTTCGTCCGTCTGTTAGCTTTCCATAATATTATTCCATGGCCTCCAAAATAACAAACAGTCGCTCTTTATGCTTTCTGATATTTTGTTATAGTGGTTATGAAAGAAAGAGTACCGGAGGAGGAGAAAGCAAACGCTGGACGGACACTAGGGAGAGAAGGGATTGTGAGTATATAAGAAGACCAAGGTGTGTGTATTTATAATAGTGAGAACTATAGAATACACGCTTCTTGTAATTTCATGTAAGTGTCGTGGAAATTTCATGGTGGTCTTACTTATACTATATTTTGAGTTCATGTGAATGTAAACACAGAACAGTTCATAAATTTTGAACGCGTAAAGGACTCCCAGAATTTAGAGAAAATTTTTGTGCCGGGAGAATCTCAGGGAGTCACCATCACTCACCAATTAAATATATTAACTTGTATATTTTGATTTTGTGGTTTATATTTCTCTTTTTCATTAAATTATCAATACACTTGGTGAAAGTATTTTATTCAATTCTGTTTAATGTATCTACAACAGTTGGATTAAATAGATTAAAAAAGAGAAAAAAAATCACTTTTTTAACAGGAAGAAAAATCACATGGCTATCGCTGTCCCAAACATATAAACAATAAATGCTGACAATGATATGTTCGCTGACTCTGAATGATGCTAGTTGCGCTTTGTGTAGAGATGGAGAAGACTCAGTGGCACATATCTTTTCCGCTTGTTATGTGGCGTCGGTAATTTGGAATCAAATCAGCAAGTGGTGTAGAATTCAGAATTTGTTCTTTTTCGGTTTTAAAGATATCATGGAAATACATGAGTAAGTGGGGTTAAGAGGCGATAAGAAGGATGTTTCTAAAGGGATCATGAGGATCGGATGTTGGTGCATTTAAAAGGTCAGAAACAGAGCTAGATTTGAAAACAAAGTGGTCAAAATTGGAGACATTATGAGTGAGATAAAAGAGATGAGTTTTTTATGGTTCAAAAATAGGACTAAGTTCAAAGACGTTTTTTGATAGGACTGGTGTAAATTTGAAATTATGTAGTGTTTTTGTTGTGTTTGGACCCCTCGGTTTGAGGTTGGTTGGGTTTTAATGAAATTTACCTTAAAAAAAAAGAATATACAGAAAAGAATAAAAAGTTGACGAAAATATGGATCAAGTCTATCTCATGATGAAAGTAATCATTGATCAAACTCAGAAAGCTAGGCAAATTGAATCTATCCAAGTTTGTATCTACAATGTACAGTCCGATTAACATGAGCTTATATATTAGTTTTTTTTAAGAAATGGAACTGAACCTATCTAACTCTATACCTACAACCACTTTCTTTGCCCACTTTTTTATTAGTAAATTACAAAATGGACTGTTATCTCACCAAGAGAACCCAATAAGCTTAATCCAAAGCGTGTTTCTCAAATCAACACATTGATAGACTTGTAGAACTATTAGCAGCTAGCTCAAATCGAACCCATAAGCCTACATGAGCTTTCATTTCGAAACCAAGTACTTGATAGTTCTATATACAATGTTTATAGTGATGTTTAGGCTGACCTTTTTTTACCAACAAATGAAACCAAATAGTTGCAAAGAACAGGAACTTGCCAAGAATATAACAAAGGACGGATTTGAGAATAGAAACTTTGAAATTAATATAAAAATTTATACCGCATCAGAAAAAGAATCACAAACACTCCCGCATCAGATCATATTGGTGTAGCACCTGTGACTCATTGGCAACAATCCAACAGTCTCTCGCCAAAATCTGCGAATTCTTCAACCCGAATTTTCTCTCCAGAAATGACGTGGATAAAGTAGTCAAGCAAAGATTCATAGTACTTGAGTAAGTGATTATATATCCTTCTTGATTGTTGTCTTCGTGGGTGGTTGTAAGGTTTATTCTTGATAACCAATGGGGGGATTATAGCCGGGGAAAAAGATTGGGTAATTATTTTATTTTTTAAACAAGTTGAATGATTATTATCATAAAACTAACAAACTTTTAACGTCGGTTAGTAAAAAAAGGAAGAAATGTTTGTCAAACATTAAACATAACTAGTATTAAGCACCCATGCGTTGCGGTAGAGGCGTAAAATTGTGCCAAATAATATCAATGTCACACCACCGCGAGCGACCAACATAGAATTTTGCGGCGTGTTAATACGAAGCAATTAGACCGAAACATAAAAAATAATAACTAAGTCGATCTAGGACCCGCACGTTATGACGAACTTGTCAAATGAGAAAAAATAGACGACATAAAAACGTTGAACCACACACGTACGTTGAGTCGTGTTAACTCGTAAAACTTAGAACGAAACGTAAAAATGTTGGAACACACACACACACTTTGCGCTGTGTGAACTGGCAAAATTTAGAAAGAAGCGTAAAACGAAAAATTTGCGAAATATAAAAAGTATAATAACATAGACCAAATCGAATGCTAAAATGACATTTCCCTTCCCACAAATATATATTACAAAACATAAAATAAAGAACGTACGTTTACCCTAAACAAGAATTGATATGTGCGTTCCACACTTGCTTAGAGATAATGTTTAAAGACTAATCGTCTGTCATTTCAACGATTAATCTTATGGTGTTTTTACAAACTGAGGAAGCCGAAAATGGCATAAGGTTATGGATGTCGGCATCACAAGAAATGAGTATCAGATCGTCATCTTCATCCCTGTATTTAAGACAAAGTCGTGTACTTTTTAACTTAATCCTTTGAGCCACTTGGTTTTTTAGTTCCGACACTCCTGATGAAAGCGGAAAATCAAACTTAATTATATCATCTTTAAAACTTGCTTTCACTGTCACCATCCTTGTATCTGAGACATTAACCACCCTCCTCTTCTTTGGGGATACACTTAAATGTGCTTGTGAATAGGGTGGCCTACAAATTGTCTCGCCTTTAGGTGTAATTTTAGCCGATGGATTTGATTCGCAAACAAAAGCATTATGTTTGCCACAAATCCACCACATAGCTGAAAATCCATGATGGTTACTCGAACAAACCCACCGCTTAACCCTTACTAGTAGAAGCACAACCACAGATATACCAAAATGAGCATATTTCTTGTTGCGATGCGGCATTGGCCAACTAGGTATTTTTAACTCACGGCAAACACGCTTTAGTGTAGAACGGCTAACTATAAATAATGAGAATCAAATGATCAATATAGATATGATAATAAACTTATTAAAAACAAACCTAGTAAGTAATATCCCACTTATAAATTAGGGCACAGGGAGAGTGGTAATATCAGCACAAATGTTTCCTCTTTCCCATGAGATAAAGAGCCCCCCCCCCCCCCCTCTCAAAATGATAATAAACTAAATACATGCAATAAATATAAGAAGAGCTTACCACCAAGTCTCATGGAAGCTTCCCCTGTTGGTTTTCCAAAATGTTGTTGGATGGTATCATGTGTACATGCTTGTTTCTCTTTAGTAACTACATCAAGTATCTTGCTTGTAGCATAATCCGCACAAATTATCTCCATGTTTATAATAACACTGCTCTTGTTCTTGGGATAGTTGTTGCTAAAATCTTGTTGATCTTGAGTATTGGTTTCATGTATTATCTGTGTCTCTCCTGAATCTTGTTGCAATATTTCTCTTGATAATGATCCAAGGTTCAAGGATGCTTCATCTATTGAAGTAAAAGAATTAGTTCATGTTTTCTCTTTAATTACATATAGGCTGGTTTTCTCTAGATTTACACGTTTCTCCTCTAGTAATTACATCAATATTATTCTTACTTGTAATAACACCAACAAACATTATCTTTGTATTCACCTACAAGTTGAAGCAAACATTTACTGTAACACAGCAAAATGCAGCCTTCGTTTTAGCCTATTATACCAAGCTTCACAACCTCTTGGATGAAATGAAGTATATACTACCCACCCTCGATACACATGTGAGTGTTGTGCGTGCAACGTTGGAAGAAGTTGAATGAACTCAGGGAAAAGATAGACTTAGGAGTTTCTCATGGGACTTGACAATGATTTTTTTTTGTCATCATTACTCAAATCCACGCGGTGAATCCGAAACCGACCATGGAAATGCCTATCATCTTGTTGTAGAGGATGAGCGACAGAGAGCTATATAAGTGGACAAGAAACCTACAACCGAAGCTACCACCTTCAAAGCCCTTCATGCTAGGGCAATGAGAGAATAACACAAACCAACGATATGATAAACCTGCCCCAAAAGACAATAAATGCAGTGATGTTAATGAACACTTCAAATTTTGTTAGGAAGATAGGCATAACCAAGATGGCTACTTCAAACGAATAAAGTATCCCGAGTGGTGGCAGGGAAACCGAAAAGGAAAAAAATAAAGTCGAAGGTAGTCTGGATCAATTCGAGTTCACTTCCTATCCTAAGTTTGACAAACGATTAATATAAGATGCTCTTGAAACATGTTGCAGTACATGGAAGTACGACTAAAGATAGCATAATGCCAATGACATTCATAACAGGTAAAAGAGATCACGATGATGATTGGGTAGTGGTCTTAGGTTATAACTAGCACATTGCTGTTAACGTTGATATCCTTGAAAACAAAATCAAAAATCATATTGAAACCCCAATTCTTATTCCTAACGGGGATGCCATACTTGTCGAAGGAGAGGGGAATACTCCTTAACAGGGAAATGAAACTAAAAGGGGTCTTGCACATTCCCAAGTTCACTTGGAACCTCTTAGGGGTCAATTGGTTAAGCAAAGATCTTCAATCAACAATAGTTTTTTTCCTCATTTTTTAGTTATACAGAATCTTTACCCGTGTAGCTAGGTTGTGTGGGTGAGTGTAGGAAAGGTCTGTACCAGATAGGAGTGTTCAATGTTCGAATTGATTTAAAAAATATTGACTTGATTCGAATTCAATTATCGAGGTTCGAATTCTGTTTTAAAAATTCAAATTTGATCCGATTCGAATTTGATTCGATTCGAATTCAAGTTAAGTAACCCAATTCTAGTCGAATAAAAAAGCATGATTTTCAATTCGATTCCTATCTAAATTCAAGTTCAAATATTACACATTTTTAATACTTATACACACACACATATATAAGTATACCCACACATGGTAGGGTTCGGCTACAAAGTCTAAAACTCCTAAAAGTGTGAGAAGTCTATGAAGGCAATTTTGTTTCAAATTTTAGACATGATGTTATAGATTCTTTGGACCGGTATAAAATAGAAAAACACCAAACGTAACAATTTAAAACACAAGGAAATGTATTTTTGGCATGAATTTAAAACATGCTGATTACCTTTCTTCCCGTTTCATTTTCGCTCATTAGAAGATTTTAAATACTCTGATTTTGAGTCGCTGCGAATGCCCATTGACTTGCGGTAATCATTGCAGATTGCGCATGCATAAATGATTGTACCCACAATGTTGCGGAATTATTTTGTGGTGTACTATTGCTTGCGTTTGAACTTTGACCCCAACCCCAAGGATTTGTACCCAATTTAATTGAAAATGAAAAATTATTAAAAAAAACTTTCCAAGAATTCAAGTTCTGCTATAGTACTCAAAGTTATAGTTCAAGATGTTAACTATTTGAACAAAGGTTAATAATGGGCGAAAGTGATCTTGAAGCGACGGTTAAAGTCTAGTGTGAAGTTGGGTTTTTGTGCGAAAGCGACACGAAGGTGATTTAACGAAGGTTAGATGATGTTTGAACGAAGGTTAAAGATCAATGCGAAGGTTAAATAGTGAGGGTTTCTACGAAGGTGGCTTTTTAAGATGAAGGTGGTTAACAAAGGAGGACTTTCGTTGACAATCACCTTCGTTGATGATGGACCTTCATTGAAATACTTATGGACGAAGTTCCGCTTTCGCGGGGGGGGGGGGGGGGGGGGGTGGGGGGGGAGTAACAGAAATGTAAGTCAGGAACGAAAGTCACTTTCGTTCCAATGATGGTATGCTGAGTTGGACTGTATCTTTTCCGACAATCAGACAATTAGGATAGTTTCTGCTCCAGCAAGTCATCCAATAGAATCCATGAGATTTTGTACTATTCCTGTGTGGAATTCCAGCCAATCTTTTTGCCAGAATCAATGGTGTTCAATCTTTTAATCTCAAATCTTAACAAAAACTAGGCTTTTGATTGTCTCCATTAATTTTAACAAGGTTTTAATCATAATATTCAGTAAACAACACCAGTTTATGGGTTTTAATCCATTTTATCATTCAAGAAGATGGTTTTTAGGTTTTTGTCCAAGAAACTTCAAAATCCACTCAAAAATCTCACAAAACACACCAAAATGCTTGGTTTTCAACAATGAATTAAGCCAAAGCTCTAATACCAGTTGTAGGTCCATATAAAGATCTTAAACACCTATTCCTTGTTGCTTAATGCATAAACAAGTGCGGAATTCAAGTTTATACACAAATCGAAGCAAGAACATGATCAATAACAATATGATATAATATCACTTTAAAGGTTCTTTGTATTGATTTCAGCAGAGTAACAGTAGATGAATACACAATAATATGCTACCGCTCCCTGAAAATATATTGCTCTTTTGCATTCAAAATGGCCAACTGTTGTATTTATACAAACATATACAGCAGGTCTAACAAAGGTGATTTGATGTTATGCGAAGGTGCATCAAATCACACGAAGGTTCGCAATACCATATCAGACGATGGTGGCCAGATACACACGAAGGTCCACTTTTATTGTTTAATACAGGCGAAGGTCCACCTTCGTCTATATGAAGGTCACAGATGGACGACCTTCGGCAGTTCACATTTGATCACCTTCGCTTACAACCAATGTTTAACATAATAACAGTTTGTTGTCCAAATCAAGATAGGAGGATGTCTTGACTTAGTCAACTTACATCAAAACAAGCATAAAAAAAGACTTAGAGCGTATTATTACAAAACGTTAAAGTTACAAGCTACAGACACAAAATGTATCAATAATTCCTAAAAATACATTTCATTGTGTTTTAACTTGATGTTTTGTGTTTTACTATGTAATACCATGTCTAAAGAATCTAAAACACCATTCCTAAAATTTAAAACACAATCTTTTTAGGATTTTTGAATTTTGTAGCCAACTCCTACCCCGCACTTGTGGAAAAAAAACTTTGGAATATAGGTTGAAATCTGGATTACATCCATAACGCATAAGTCCAACAAGTCCAGTAGTCCATAATCCTGTACTACTTCTTTCTAGCCCCATTATAGTTCTTTCTAAATATTAATTTTTTACTTACTACTTTAAATATATATGTGTGTGTTACAATTATGGTTTTGGTCTTTTGATGTAATGATAGTTTATTATTTTGTAAATTAGTATTTTTGATGTTAAAAAATAATTAGCTTGTAGTAGTTATGAAATTAAAATTAAATTATTTGTAATTTTGGGTGAATTGAATCAAATCAAATTTATTCGAATTCGAGTATCAAATACGATTCGAAATGGCATAAGTCTCGAATTCGAATTCAAATCAATCAAATCAAAATCGTATTCAAATCGAATACGAATCCAGGTAAAAAAAACATAAAACTTGAATAATTTAATTTGATTGATTCGAAAATCCGTTATTTGATTCGTTGAACACTCTAGTACGAGATGTGGATGTTTTGGAACCGAAAGAAGAATTACAATGACAACCATCGACACTTGGCATAAAAAGTTGGGTCATGCTTCCAAGTGAAAAACTCACACATATTTATTTTCTTAAAAAATGTTTCTTTCAATAAAATGTGTGATTCGTGGTAAAAGGCAAAACAAACTTGGCTATTTTCAAACAATTATATCAAGACAAATGGTTGTTTGGAATTATTGCATTGGTACATTGGTGAAAAGTATCATCCGCTCTCCTTTTCGGATGCAAGTTATTTTTTAACAATCCATGATGATTTTAGTAGAGTTGTTTTGAGTATTTCTACCATAAAGCGAGCAAATGCTTAATGATTATTTATAAAATAATAAAACACAATTTAGAAATTTCGTCAAAAGCATTAGATGTGACAATGGTGGGGCGTTTGTGTAAAACGACATGTCAAAATTTTATAACGAACAATGAATCTTACATGAAACAACTTGCCCACACACCCCAACACCCCACAACAAATTGGGGTTGTGGAGCGAGAACATAGACATTTGCTTACTCATCATTTCATTTCTATGCTATTGTGTTTTTCTTGGAGGTAATCTTGGTTATTAATTAGTCTTCTAGACAGGGGCAGATTTACATTGATGCCAAGGGTGTACGGGATACCCCTCAACTTTCTTGGCAAAGTGTAATTTTCTTTTTTATCTTTGTTTTATTTATTAGGGATACCCTTAAACAAATATTAGGATACCCCTAAGTTGAGTGTAAATAAAATGAGATGAAATGAAAATCTTCCTGTTGACGAAAACAAAAAATCCCGGTTGACGGAAAGTTGTAGCAACATAGGTAAAAAAATTGAAAAAATAAACTTAAATATTAATTAATATTAAATATTAATTAATATAACCACAACGGAATTCAAAAAAGTAAACAAACTTCTGCAAAAGTAAAAGTAATATATCAATAGTCAAATTTTATTTAATATTTAATCAATGATTTTTGCAAAAGTAAAAGTAACATCTCAATACTCAAATTTTATTAATATTTAATCATTGATTTTATTTAATTTATTGTTTGTTTTATTTTAATTTTACTTTGTTTGTTTATCATTTTATTTAGTATTAAATTTAGTTTATTAATAAGTTTTTAGTTGTTGATGATTTTTCTATTATAAACCAAATATTATTTATGATAACGTTCTTGTGTGGTACACCTAAAAATAAAAATAAAAAACATACGTAACGTGTACTTTAGAATGTAATAAAAAAATTATATTTGGATCCTATAGTTAAATTGTTTCCACTCTCTCATTTAATTAGAGAGTAACACTCTATTAAAAAGCATGAATTAAGAAATATTGATTAATTCCTTTCAAGTTATTAAGACTAGTGGGTGTGGGGCGTTGGTTGTGGTGGGGATGCCAGACAACGCTGGCTAACCCATAGCATGTCAGCGTTAGCCACAGTGTTACCCCTCTAGCGTGGGTTTGAAGCCTGGTGTTGGACGGGGGGGAGAGGTGAGGTGGCTGGCTAGTATTGGCTGGTGAGAGATGACCGTTGGGCTAGCCGTTGGCCAACGCCGCCTGACCACATGGCTCCCGAACGCCGCCTGGTCACGCCCCTTACACACCCCACTTTTTGGGTGTGGACTGGCAAGGGCGTAGCTTTGTGGGGGCGAGAGGGGGCGGCCGACCCCCTGAACTTTTCGCTCATTAGTGGAGGGTATGTAGTTTTCGTATAGAAATTTTTGGGTATATACGTTTTTGACCCCCTGGTTTTATAGAAATTTTTTATATATACGTTTTCGACCCCCCGGTCGGAAATCTCAAGCTTCGCCACTGTGGACTGGTGGAGCCCACAAGTACCACGTTTCGAGCAATGCCTCCAACCCAATCCCCCCCCCCCCCCCCCCCCCCCCCCACACCCCATGGTCTAAGGGATAGTCTCGTGGTAAAGTGGTGTATTCTTAACCAAGTGGTTGTAGTTCAAATCCTACAAATGGCAGGTGTGATGATTTTAGATATTCAAAAAACAAAAAGGTTTCACAACACACGTATCTATACAATTAATACGTAATTTCAATTATATGTTAGCTCAAATTATTATATTATAATTTCTAAATCTTATTACTAAATGTTTAACTATTTCTACCAAAGGGTTTTTGGTCTAGTGTTATTAAGGTGTTGGATAAAACTTCGCTTTCCCATGTGGTAAGGGTTCAAATCCCATTGGTGACAGAATTAAGCCATTCAAAGAAAAAACTGTCTATTCATTTAATATTTTTTTATTTAACTTTTGTAACACGTAGGTCTGCAACCTAATAATCATATATACTAGGCGTACATGGCTTCTAATGGTTCTCGAAATCTCAGGAATGACCTTAGATAAAAGAAAAATCTAGGCCTCATTTTTACGAGCCGCACATAGCCCCTAAGAGTCCTCCAATTCTTGGTGGCAGTCGTAGGTAAAAAAATTGGGATACCCCTGAAGTTTTTTTCTAGATCCGCACTACTTCTAGATGTGAACATGTTGTCTTTCTCTCTAATGTTAAGACGAGGCATAGCTCTAGTGTTAGAACATGTTTTTTTCTTTAACACGTTCACGTGTTCCATGCTCTTCCATCTCACCGGTTTTGCAAATATCTTCATGAAACGCTTCTCCTAGCAACTTTTATTTGAGTTTAGCTCTAACAGGTTTCGGGGAGTGTGTTCCTATTGTATTGAAATTAAACAAAAATGTTCTTTTTCTACAACTAATAACTATTTTATGTTGTTCAAGGGTAATTAACTAAAATGTTTACAAGACTTATATAGTTGTAGATAAGGTTCCTAATAAAGCCACATCATATAATCTTATTTTCACACCCAGTATATAGGTTGTATAACGTCACATGGCTTGTATAGCAGGGGCGGAACTACGTGGAGGTGAGGGGGTGCCCGGGATATCCCTCAACTTTCTTGGCAAAATACAAAAAAAAAAAAAAAATCGGTTTTATGTATTTGGATACCCTTGAGCAAACATTAGGATACCTCTGGATATAATATTAGAGAGACTTAAAGAAGAAAAATGAATCTCTTGAAGAAAATTGAGATCTCTGGCCGGTCGGCGTTACAGAGCTTGATGAAGGAGACTCTACCTTTTCTAAGACCATGCGTAGTGGTAAGGGTGAATAATGTCCCCGCCCTTAGGCGTTTTCCGCTATGTGGCAGTACAGTTAGCAGGGGGCATTATTGGGCGTTTTTTTAATGGGTGTAGTGGGGATGTGGGTATTATGTTAAAAGGGTGTGGAGAATTAAATCAAAATAAAAAAAGCTATTGGCCAAGAAAAAGGAAGATTAAATGTAATTGGTCCTTCAAATTTGCACATAGCGTTATTTAAAAAACGCCTAGAGGGAATTTTTTATCAATAAAGCCCAATAATGCCCAGGGGGTGGGGAGGGGGAGTGTTTGGGCGTGATTGGCGGCAAATTTGAAAAAAAAAAAAAATAACGCCCACTACGCATGGTCTAAAACCAAAAGATAGTGTTATTATTTTGATTTTTTTTTTCTCTGGAAATATGGAAAGTGTGAGTTGTAACCTATGTTAGTTCACCAGTATATCAATCTTTTCTATTTTGTTTGTTATTTACGATTTAACTCTGGTAACTAACATATTATTATTCAATTTAACTTTGATAACTAACACATTATTATTCAATCAGTTTTATACTATTTAATCAACTATCTTTTAGTTTATTAATCAATAATCAATATATTATTTATTATTTAATCAATTTATTATCTTTTAGTTTATTCATTTGTTTATTTTCATTTGAAGCTTATTTATTATAACAATCTTTTATCATAAGTCATCTATTTTTTAAACTATATAAATACCAAATAATGTTTTTCTCCGCTTTATTGTAGAGATTATTTAGTATTAAAAAACCTCTTTAACAAATATACTAAATTAAAGTTCATTATGAATTAATATGCTAAATTAAAGTTCGTGATGAATTATCAATATATATAAGAAGATAAAATAACTTATGTTAGGACCCACTCAAACTGAGCCATAATTTTTTACGTTCATTGTATGAAATTGAAGCTTTTAAAATAGTGACTTCATACAAATAAAATGTTGGATCGGCCATTGAGTATATACAGTTAAAAGTTGCTCTGTTTTATAAATGTACGGTAAAAAAAATTTGGGATACTCCTGAATTTTTATTCTAGTTTCGCCGCTGTTGTATAGAATAATATTACATGACAAATATTGGGTCGTATAGTGTTATACGGCTCGTATAGATGAAGGAAATATTAGGTTGTATAACATTCTATATGAGTCGTATAACATTCTATACAGGTCGTATAATATTATACGGCTCCGTATACATGGAGACAAAAAACATTCTTTGACATTTTTTTGTATGCAACAATCAGTTATACGGTCTGTACGGGTTGTATACATGTAAGGGTGTGAAAATAAGATTATAAAGGCGTGTGAATAGCGGGAGCCGCAGATAATAGTGTATAAATTAATTTATAAATTATAATTGAAAGGACCATGATGTTTTGATTTTTATATCACATGTCGACATCTCCGGCTTCATGACTATTATAATTGAAAGGACCATGATGTTTTGATTTTTATATCCCATGTCTACATCCCCGGCTCCATGACTAAGACTGAGGGGAGTGGGGCTACCCAAGGAAGGGCGACTTGCGCCATGTGGCACCACGTCAGCGTGAAGGAAGTTGGGTAAAAAAGTGGGGGTGGTGTTCATGGCAACTTACTGTTGAGGTGGCATGTTGTGATTGGTAGTTAAATAAGTTATTATTTTATGATTGGATAAAACAAAATTTTCAATGAAAAAGTGGGCGACCTATACAAGTCGGGCAGGCCAAAATTTTCAAGGAGGTTGCCATAGGGGGCGGTGTACCAGGCGACTTGGGGGCGACTTGGGGGTGGGAGTCGCCCCACTCCCCTCAGTCTAAGATGCCCTTGTTAAATAACTTGTTCTTCAATAATTACATGCAGGAACTGGGTCCCAGTTCAACTCAGAGTTTTCTTTATTATTATTATTTTAAATTTTTTAATCTCCGTAATTTGTAGTAGATTAGTAGCAGCGGAAATTAATCATTGGTTCGGCTTCAGTAGGTTTTTTGGGGTTTTTATGGGGTTTTTTTTGTGAGGTATAGTTTTTTTTATCAAAATTACTCTACAAGAACATTTTACAAAATTACTCTACAAGATCAAAATTATTCTACAAGAACAGCCTTAGGATTTTCCTAACTTAATTTTTCTAAAATGTTTACGATTTCCTTAAAAGTAAAAAAAATGGTTAAATTCATGATTTCTTAAAACATATCAACACATGTATAGGACTTGGAAAGTTTGATTGAACCTAACTTGTTTTCATTTTCCTATCCTAAATCAAACTCGGCAAAGTTATGGATCGCTCGAGCTCGATTAACCAATAGTTTGCACTTCTAAAGAAAGAAATAGTGAAAACTGAAATACGACTCACTTATCATGTATCCCCTTTATCCCTTTCTATTATTTTGTGATATACCATGGCAGGTTTGCCTTTTCTTAAACTTAGTTAATAAAGAACTCAGTTTTGTATAAATTAGATGCAGAGAATAACAGAAAGAGAATGATCTTGTTGAAGGTAATCTACACTAAACTTTGGATAAAGAATCCATCATGTCTTTAGCAACCAATCTGTTAAGATGAATTCAGTTCAAATAAAGCGCTTACCGTTGGTTGTGGTGTTAGATTGATCGGGTGATTCCTCTGGCAGCTCATGTAGCTCGATATTTGGGTTTCTGCAAACCATTGGTCTGTTCAAGTCAATATTAATTATCCCCTGATGACGAAACCTTTGGAACTTCAAGACACGATATCAAGCTGGACTGACTTTGTTTTGTTCCAGATTTGAACTAAGATCAGGTTTGTGTGAACATAAGAGGTCTTGTAAGTTTGAACTAAGATCAGGTTTGCACTTTGCAGGAACGTAGCACCACTTATGTTTTGTGTTCTTTTGAACTTTGGTTATAGAAGTCTTCTTTATAGGCCCTTCATATAAAAGGGCTAAAATCTCATACCAACTCTTGGCTTTGGGGTTTTTCCTAAAAAAAAAAAACATTTGAATTTTCATTTCTAACTCTAAAGTTTCAATCTTTGTTGGTTTAAGTCTAAAGTTTCAATCTTTGGTAAATTAACCCCATTTGATTAATTTGATTTTTCACTTACAATTCAAAAGTTTTCATCTTTTGCAATTTAAACCCTTTGATTTTTTTACTTTTAACCCAAAGCTTTTAATCTTTTGCAATTTAACCCCAACACTTTTTTACTTTAAACTTTGGTCCTTTATACTTTTTATCTTTCGCAAGTTTTCCGTTTAACGTTTCGTTCTAAATTTTCCGCGTTAACATGCCGCAACGTGCGTGTAGGGTTCAACCTTTTTTCATCTATTTTCCCGTTTGACAGACCCGTCGCAGCGCGTCTATTTTCCCCGTTTGATATGTCTGTCGCAAATCACGGGTCAAAGATCGACTTAGTTATTTATTTATTCTACAAACAGACTTGTGGTCATATAGGAAATATTTTACTTTTATCTAATATATATACTACTAATCTCCCCATACACATGAATTGTAGGTTCATATACGTAAATACTTTTAATATTATCGCAATAATGTTTTTTTACTAATTCGAAAATGACATCCAGCCGAAGACGACATTTTGGTTATTGTAGTAATCCCCTTCCACACCCCTATATCTTATTCACACCCCGTATATTAACGTTTTTTTAAAATTAAAGTTGAAAAAACGCAATATCGTTTTTTTTACTAATTCAAAATTGGACATATCCATCCCCAGAGGATGTATTATTTGTTTATATAAATGCCCCTTTTCCCACACCCCCTATATCTTATTTTCACACCCCTAGTGTATATGGGCCGTATACAATTATACGGCCCGTATAGAATGTTTTTTAATAGGAAAATGCGCAGAGACTGTTTTTTTGATTTTATTATATACGGCCCGTATATAGTTATACGAGCCATATACATCTGTATACGATTTGTAAAACGTATACGGCTCAATGGATTTATTTGGGAGGTTTTTGATGTTGCCACATTTATACGGGCCGTATAACTGTATACGGGCCATATATAATGGTGTTTTTTCAAGTATCACGTTTTTCCAGTAAAAACACAATCATTCTAGGGTTTCTAAACTCTTCATCAACTTTAACAATGTCGATAAACGTTGATCGGAACACGCCGCTTAAATCGGAGCACAAGTAGAGTAACGTTACTGATCAGTCCGTTGATGGAAACCTTAGCGATCGCAGAGATCTTCGTGTTGGTTATTTATCGATTCCGAATAACTACCAAGGGTGATTATGGATTGGTTACAGAAACCACTTGCAGAAGAACCCGGCACGTCTTCTATGATGATCCGAAACATTTCGAATAACTAGGAGAAGAACCCGACACAAACAAGTTCTCCACAGTTTGTTATTCAGATATCTATTCGGTCATCTTTCCAAACTACAACACACGATAACTTTAAACTTTATATTGTGTGATTTGACCAGGAAATGATTGGAGGTGATTGCAACCCGACACAAACAAGTTCTCCACAGTTTGTTATTCAGATCTCTATTCGGTCATATTTCCAAACTACAAACACACGATAACTTTAAACTTTATATTATGTGATTTGACCAGGAAATGATTGGTGGTGATTGCTACTTTTAATAAGCTGTCATATTTTTTACTCTTTTCTTCGATTTCAACAAATCTTTTCCTTTTCCTTCAATTTCTAGAACATTCTCCGTAACATGAAGACGTGTCGGGTTCTTCTACTAGTGGTATTTTAATGAAGTATTGAATATTGAATGTGCAAACCGCAACCGTTTTTTACTACGGAAACGGTGGCTATGCGAAATACAAACCCCAATCGTTTGTGACTATGGGAAACACAAGTTTTCTTTTTGAGCTTGATGGATGTCCGTTATCTCAGTTGAGGCGTGCATTGTTTAAATCTGAATATAACTAGATGTTACGTGTAACTTCATTAAATCAAGAACAAAGCCTATTTCAAAACATATGTAGATGAAGTCGGATGTGATCAAACTTGGACATCAGACGTAAATCTTGAAGCAAATATGTGGTTCTCAATTGGTTACAGAAACCACTAGCAGAAGAACCCGACACGTCTTCTATCTAGTCTAAAACTTGAAAATGGATATGATCGTGTCAAGATCTTTATCTATCATGTCATCGACCAACTGCTCGAAATCTCTTTCGTTTCTCATGTTAGGGAGAATGTTCTCGAAATTGAAGGGAAAGGAAAAATGGTTGCTGATGTTTGAGAATTAAACGCATGTACGTGACAAAAGAAGGATCGATCTAATAGATTAAAAGAAGGGGTTTACGGTGTTTTGGTAGGTTGAAAGAGGTGAATGGTCCTTGTTTTTCCATGTACGTGACAAAACAAGGATCGTTCTAATCATCACAGAAGACGTGTCGGGTTTGTATTTCCCATAGCCACTGTTTCCGTATACAAAACGGATGCGGTTTGCATATTCAATCTTCATTGCTTCATTAAAACTACAACACACGATAGGTTTACACTTTATAGTGTGTGATTTGACCGGTTGTCAAATTCGTTACGTGCATTCATATTGTTGGACTTCTTGTTCCAAATGCAGCTGTAGGATCCGTTAACTTTCAGATTCAGATTCAGGAACCAGATGATTTGTCAAAATGCTTGGAAAATTGCATCAACTCTCCTATATCAACATACTCTTCTCCAGATGCTTAGTTGTTATGAATGACAACTTGAGGGGTCTAGTTAACTTTCAGATTCAGATTCAGATTCAGGAAGCAGATGATTTGTCAAAAGACATGATCAATATAGTAAAATGTAAGCTTTTACACCAACCATATCGAGATACTTTGTGTTAGTTTGATTTGAATTTTGAAAGCTTGAATACCGTTCACCGCTTTTTTAGTTGCTTCTCTTGTTAAGTTTCTGAACCAACCGAAATCCACAAATTCCAACAGTTTCTTCGTATATTCCATCCGGTTTCAAAGCCGGTTGAGGATTACGAGTGTTATAGACTCGTTCAAAGTCGTTTGATGAAACCAAAGCTGTTATTTCTGTTGTTCAGTACTTCCGAGACGATTCAAGTGAGTCCTATGAAGCAAGTGTCTGTCTATTCAATTGAGAGGAATAATTGCATTGTTTAAATCAGAATCAGGGTTATCAAAACAAGGATCGTTCTAATAGATTAAAGAGAATAAACCATTTTTTACCATTTTTTACCCATAGTATACGATCGGGTAATTTTTTTTCACATGGTGTATACGGCCGTATAACAGTATACGACCCGTATTCATAGGGTAAAAAATGGTTTATTCTCTTTAACCAATTTTCAAAACACATGTAAATGAAATCAAATGTGATCAAACTTAGACATCAGACGTAAATCTTGAAGCAAATATGTGGTTCCCAATTGGTTGCAGAAACCACTAACAGACATGTCGTGCATTGTTTAAATCAGAATCAGGTTCTCAAGACAAGGATCGTTCTAATAGATTAAAGAGAATAAACCCTCGTTTCTTCTCCTCTTTCATTCCCGATGCAACAACCCTCGTGTCACAGCCGCAACTTACAAAGGGGAGGTTTGGAGACTTTTGGCTGCAGCAGGTTGGTCATGCGGCGGTGCTGGTGGCTAGAAGAGACATAATCGTGGTGGATTGCGGTGGTTTGGGTCTAGGGTTGTCAGAGAGAGAAAAGGAAGGGGAGAGAGTCTGATACAATCATTTTTTACCCATAGTATACGATTCGTACAATAGTATACGGCCCGTATACAATGATCGTATACATTGTATACGATCCGGTAATTTTTTTTAACTTTGTGTATACGGGCCGTATAATTGTATACGACCCGTATTCATATGGTAAAAAATGGTAAAAATTGGTTTATTCTCTTTAATCTATTAGAACGATCCAAAAAACGAAAGGGATTTCGAGCAGTTGGTATTAAACCAATCATTTGTTGATGTATATAACAGAGTAACCCTCATTCTCAGTCATATCTATAGAGAGAGTTGGGTTTTCAACAAATCTTTGTGAAGTTATTCGGAATGTGTATTTGCTTACTCTGGAATGGGAGAACCGTTGTTTATCTGAATCAGGTTCTCAAACAAACACTACTAAAGACGATCTGGAATTGGACAACCGCAACCGTTTTAGTGCTTCTCAATCAGATATTATTTATTGAATCATAACTGAAACAGTCGAAAAATAACTAAACCGAACCAACATAGTTGAAGGTGCAAGAGAATGGCGAGTTATTTCAGTTATTTCTGTTGATCCACAAATTCCAACAAATTGTATCCAATGCAAGGATCTTCGAATGCGGTGTGTAGGTTAATTTTCAATAATGTTGGAAGGATAGTAGTTATAGAACCCGACAAACCAACAAAATCCGAATACTTCAAACATTCTAAACCCTAACTGTGTATGTGCTTGTGCTATAGAAACCGGTGATGATTTTGTGTATCTGAATCAGGTTCTCAAACAAACACTACTAAAGAAGAGTTGGTATTGAACCACGTACAAATTTGTTTCTTTCCTTTTCATGAGGTAAAACCGATTTCAACATCAAGGGTTGTTTTTCACCCTGTGTGTGCATTGGAAGCCCGACAAACAGTCTTGCAATTACATCTTCAATGATTAAAACCACAATGGACTTGGACTCATACTACTCACCCTCCCCTGAGGAAAAGTTTTCCCGACGACTCAAGATAAAACAATGGACTCAGACTCATTGTTGCGAATTTGGTTTTTTCGGTACAGGCTGTTGAAACCGAAGCTGTTATTTCGGTTGTTCAGTACTTTCGAGATGATTCAAATGAGTCCTATGAAGCAAAACGGTGAGTCTCCTCTTTCGAGACATTCCCATAGCCACCGTTTCCGTATACAAAACGGATGCGGTTTTAATCATGTCGTTAAGACCCAACAGTGAAATTAGCGAATCTGGAAGTGATAATGGTTTATTCTCTTTAATCTATTAGAACGATCCAAAAAAACGAAAGGGATTTCGAGCAGTTGGTATTAAACCAATCATTTGTTGATCCACAAATTCAAACCAATTGTGGGTTAATAGATTCTGAAACTGTTATTTCAGTTATTTCTGTTGATCCACAAATTGTGTCTAATGCAAGGATCTTCGAATGCGGTGTGTACGTTAAATACCGTTGTATATCTGAATCAGGTTCTCAAACAAACACTACTAAAGAAGAGTTGGTATTAAACCAAGAATACTTCAAACATTCTAAACCCTACCTGGAAACAAACCAACAAAATCCTGATAGTGAAAAATATGAACAACCATTTTTTCTTTTCCTTCAATTTCGAGAACTTCTCCCTGGGTATGTGCATGTGCTGTAGAAACCGGTGATGAATTTGTGTATACAACGAAACGTTCATTACTGATCTGGAATTGGAGAACCGTTGTGTATTTGCTTACTCTGGAATTGAAGAACCTTTGTTTATCTGAATCAGGTTTTCAAACAAAAACTACTAAAGATGAGTTGGTATTGAACCAACATTCCTTCAAACATTCTAAACCCTACCTGGAAACCGGTGTATGTGCTTGTGCTGTAGAAACCGGTGGTGAATTTGCTTACACAACTGAAGGTTCAGTGCACGAAAAGTTTCTTACGAAATGTACGTGACAAAACAAGTATGTTGGGAATATTAAACGCATGTACGTGACAAAACAAGGATCGTTCTAATAGATTAAAGAGAATAAACCAAGTACAAATCATCTGCTTTCTGAATCTGAATCTGAATGTTAACTTTGACTCATAAACCCTTTAATCCCAACGCTTCTCTAAAAAAATTGTGTTCATATCAGCGTTGTTTATCACCATGTGTGAGCATTGGAAGCCCAACCACTAGCAGAAGAACCCGACACGTCTTCTATGATGATTCGAAACATTCACGAACAACAATGGACTCAGACTCATTGTTGCGAATTTGGTTTCTTCGGTACATGTTGATGAAACCGAAGCTGTTATTTCGGTTGTTCAGTACTTTCGAGACGATTCAAGTGAGTCCTATGAAGCAAGTGTCTGTCTATTCAATTGAGAGGAATCATTGCATTACATCCCCGTTGAAAACAAGTGGTTGTAATGACGGGACCCTTGATTTCAACGCTTCTCCTTACAACTCTCATCAAATGCCTCACCATTCCTTTTATTCTGTAAATATTAAATAAAGAATAACACCATGTCTGTAACCCCGCGTTGATAGCTTCCGATTTATTACAGTCATACGACGCGGCTTTTTGTTCTTCAATCTTTGTTACTTGTTAATGTTTTATTTTTTTCTACTTTTAGAAAGGTTTGACCACCTCACGACTGTAAAATGTCTCGTGTGATTGACACCTTAAATCCCTTAAATACTTGGAGAAAAAACTAATTTTCGAAGAATACGGGCCGTATAACAGTATACGGCCCGTATACATCGTTCGTATACATTGTATACGACCAGGTAAATTATTTACACATGGTGTATACGGGCCGTATACTGTTATACGGCCCGTATGGAATTAAAAAAACTGACAAAGTCTGCTGGCACAGACTTTGTTAGTTTTTTAAATTCTATTCGAGCCGTATAACATTATACGGCCCGTATACACCATGTGTAAATAAGTTTTTATCATGTGTTAATATTAGGACCCTTCATAAAACTCAATTATTTTAGTTTTTACAAAAGTAAAACTTCAAATTTTGAATTTTGAATTTCAAAATTTAAATTTAATAAGAAGAAAAAAAAAAGAAATTTGACGTTACAAATAAGGTGTTTTGTCAAAACTTCGTGGAAGCTATCTATTTGAATTATTGAAAATAAAAGGGATGCAACACCAAACGAAGAAATTGCCTCTGGCCAGAACAAAACATTATTTTCAGATGAAAACGTACGATTTAAGGCAATTGGCCCAAATCATAATCAAACCCAAATCAATAATCAAACCTATAAGACTAAGCGGTATGGGGCTCGTCCCCGGCACGTCCTCCCGCCGCCGCCCCAAAAAGACGACCCCAGCCCCGTCGCCGTCCCTCCCTCCGTCCAAACCGTCCGCCCACAGCCGAAGTCGACGCCCCTCTCTCCTCTCTCCTAACACACACACATCTATACATACATACATACATATATATATATACATATATATACATATATATGTATATATATATATATATACATATGTATATATATATATATACATATGTATATATATATATATAAAGGGGTTCATCCCTCACCCCCTAGTCCATCCCCTCTAAGCCGAGCCTACTTGGCGCTGACGTGGCGGCCCATCCCCTTGGGGATGAAGCTCTCCATACCTTCTAGTCTAATGGAGAATTGTAGTTGGTTTTAGTTGAGACTTTAAGACACTGAATTTAAACAGAGATCATCTGTATTCATTTTATCATTTCCCTATAACATAATAAATTTTGAATTTGTTTACATCTTAAATAAATCTTTTTAGTTTGATACATACAATTCAAATAAGTTACAAATTACCAAATAAGCAGTGCTATAGCAGTATTCAGATGACTTTCTCTAAGGAAGATCGTCGATTGAAGTCTCGTTCATGAAAAAATGTCATGCACGAGTCAGGGTTTTACCATAAGATATAAGCCTTCGGACGGGTGGTTTCTCTGAAATTGGTGATGGCCGGTCACCAACACTATCTGTAATTACGGATAAGGGTGTGCTGGGATTTGCCTTAAAAAATTTACAAGCTCGATACATTTTAACACAGTGAATATTAAATATTGTTAGTCGGATATTTAATCACAACTCAAATGAGGTTTTAAAGATATATTGTTTTTTTATTTCATATATCAAATTACATTTATTCAACGCGTGTAATACACGGGGTTATAACCTACTAAGAATATATAATATTTCCCCACCTGCTAAACCACAATGAAAATTAAATGTGAAAAAAAAAAAAACGAAATAAACCACCGGTAGTTTCCTATAAATTCTATTAATGAGTAAACTGTCAAAATGGTCCCTGAGGTATGGTCACTTTTGACACTTTAGTCCAAAACTCAAATCTTTTGAAATATGAGTTTTTGTGGTTTCAATTTTGTTGCCATTTTCATTCAATATCAAAATCTGGTCAGATTTTCCAGTTAACACTCAGTTTTTTGTTTTTTTCCTCCCTTTTAATGAAGGGTAAAATGATTTTTTAACATTTTATTATAACAAAATTAAAAATATCTGACCATTTTACCCTTCATTAAAAGAGAGAAAAAAGACAAAAAACTGTATATTAAATGAATAATCTGACTAAATTGTGTTTTAAATAGCAAAAAATTTGAAACCACAAGAACCCATATTTAAAATGTTTGAGTTTTGAACTAAAATGACAAAAATATCAAACCTCAAGAATCATTTTGTAGTTTACTCTTCTATTAATTCTTTTAATAAACCGCAATGAATATTAAAAGTAGAAAAAAAAAAAGCGAAATAAACCACGGGTAGTTTCCTGTAACTTCTATTAATTATTTTAAAATTCATAAAGAAAGAATGAACCAGCCAATTATGACGCATATCACGCAGCCAAACCTTCCAAGCAAGACTATAAGGTTCTTTTTGAGCCACTAAATTACGTGTTGTCCACCGAAATCTACACAAGGCTTTGGACCTTTAAACTATAAACAAATTTGATTGAACTTTTCTGTCGGTTCATGACGTACTGCGAAATGTGACCCCTCTTGCACCGAAAAGAAAAGGTAATTTCATCTCATGCCACCATCATGTCTTTTCCTTTTTTTTTTTTTGAAATATCATAGTTGTTTCATCCGAATATTATTATTATTATTATCATTATTATTTTATTATTCAGATGAAAAGGTAAAGCAGTGGAGTCGTCAAAAGTGAAACAATAAAATACACAAAACGATCTTGATTAGAATAATACCAAATCTAGACTAAGACTAAAGCAAAACTAATATTACTTCTTAGAGGGGAGGTCCACTTTACGCCCGGCGGACATCCTTGTGTTTGGATGGGAAGGGGGGAAACACGCTTGTGTAGATCTAACTGGAGTCTCCCCCCTTGTCGGGCTCAAGGACAAGGGCTTTGTCGTAGGGCAAGCGGTGCTCAAGGCAGAGGCGAGCAAAGTGGCAAAACATGAGAAAGCCTGCCTGGAGAATCAACATGTGTTTGTCCCGTTTGCGTTTGATACCTTTGGTGGTCTCGCTCCTGACGCTGTGCGACTTTTGAATCGGGTTCAAAAAGTCGTTAATAGTAATTCTTCGTCGCTAAAGGTTTCAAACTTTGTATTTAGTAGAATTGGTTTTTCTATTCAAAAGGGGGTGGCGGCGCAACTTGTTGCCCGACTACCGGCCATTGCTTTGTAATTGCCTTTTTCGTGTGGAATGATATTGGGACGTTATCAAAAAAAAAAAAAAAAAAAAAATATTACTTCCTATCATTTATTGGTTCTATACTTCTGTAGTTGGTTGTATACGGCAGCCATGTCATATGATACATTTATACACAAGAAAATAAGCAGACGTGAAGTCAAAAGGGAACTAGGTTGTACACACTAAAACTGATTTATGTATTTTTAAGTTGTGTTTTATTGACGTTCCGCTTGCGTTATGCGCATATAATGTATATATGTGTGGGCGTCCGGGGGTCAAAAGTGAAAGTGCACTAATTTTAACGTTATTTTACTAATTTCTTGAAAATAACATTAAAAAAGGGGATGGTTAATCATGCATCATGTGATGGCGTTGATAGCCGAAAGACAAGGGAGTACATGTACTAATCGGCCTTTGTCTTAATTGTTGAGTGTTATGTGCATTATGTCCAAGGCTTGATACAAAGCTACTATCGAGCCGGGGGTCTCACTGGAAGCAGCCTCTCTATTCCTATGGGGTAGAGGTAAGGCTGTCTACAACTTACCCTCCACAGACCCAATGTTAGCTTTGCTATTTGATGGGATTTACTGAGTATGATGATGATAAGTTGTGTTTTATCGCGCCTGTTGCTACAAAATCCGCACAAATCGCCTGGGGGTACTAGAATAGCACCAAGATGCACTAGTACAAAACTACACTTGAAAAGATAACATGTTATCCAACGCCTTGATTCTGCTAGGCCAAAAGGACCTTTGTTCATGTTATCTAATAAACTATAGCACGGTGTACGATTGATATATCTTAGGACTGCAACTCTATTAACCTAGAAGCCTCCTTATATAGTTGATATTTTGATTTAAACTCAAAAGAGATACTAATCTCTGCATATTATATCCCATAAACATAGCAAAGTTAATAACCACATGTCTAGTATTCAAAATCAAATTATTTTGACTACCTATCAGTTGACTTTCAAATTAGCAAGCCTTGACCAAGTTCATGAATGCAATATAGCTTCAAAAGAAATATATATGTGGTGCTTTATGCAGCATGCATAGTACCTTGTTCAATATGTTGGGTTGTGGAGGATTTGACTAGAGAGTGTCAAAGCTACTGATAACCCAGATGACCAAGTTAACTTGTCTGGGTTATGCCTCAGAAGCAACTGATAACCCAGATGCCCAGATAACTCGTCTGGGTTATGCCTTAGCTACAACTCATAACCCAGATGCCCAGATAACTTGTCTAGGTTGTGGCAACTGATAACCCAGATGTGGGTTGTGAAGTTTTTGTCCAGAGCTGAGGTTTATTTGTTACTGTAGCTTAAAGTCAACAACCCTAATTGTACATCCTATAAATACTTCTCATTCATGTACTGTAACTTTTAGAGCACCTAATACAAAGAGCAAACTAGTTGTGGAGAGTGGACGTAGATCAAGCTTGATCGAACCACTATAAATCCTGTGTTCTTGTTCTTGTGAATTAGAGTGTGTGTGTGCTTGTTCTTGTTGATTGTGTGATATATCCCTAACAACTGGTATCAGAGCTTAGGCTCTCGATTGATTCACACAAACAAGTAGCAAAAGAGGTGAATAGGAAGATACCTGCAAATCGCGACTGGGGTTTCAAAAACCCAGTAGCCGCCGCCGCCGCTGTTCATCTTCCCGCCACTAGCACATCCGCCGCCGCCTAGGGTTCCAAATTAGAGACCATCCTTGCTGGAAATCGCATCTAGGGTTTCAAAATCGAAGGTCTAGGGTTTCGATTTTGCTTGGGATTCGCTGGATTTCAGAAGGAAAAAGAAATTTCTTTGTTGTTCTGTGGGAGCAGAGTAACGTTGTAGGAAGAAGAAAAAAAAAGAACCAGACGTTTTTTTTTTTTTTTTTTGTCTTTTTAAGGGAATCAAGTTTCCCTTATTTGCTAGAAGAACCCCCAACTTTGACAAAGTTCTTATCAACCATTTCTATTTTGCTCAGTGCCATTTTAAAGCTTGAAACAGATAAGTTTCCGTTTGTTGCTTCCGCTAGTATAATTATCCCTTAGCAGTACGAACTCGTTTAGTTTGTAGCAATTGATAATTATTTGTTAAAAATGGCAGAAGATAGTAAAATCAAGATTGACAAGTTTGATGGTAGTGATTATGGATTTTGGAGAATGCAAATTGAGGATTTGTTGTATCAAAAGGGTTTGCATTTGCCTATGTTGGGACAACAACCAGATGGCATGTATGATGAAGAATGGAAGTTGCTGGATAGACAAGCTGTGGGTGTGGTTAGGCTTTCTTTGGCAAAGAGTGTTGCGTATAACATTGTTAATGAAACAACTACTTACGGTGTATTGAAAGCTTTGTCCAACATGTATGAAAAACCATCTGCATCAAACAAAGTATTCCTTATCCGACAATTGGTTAACACCAATATGAAGGAAGGCATGTCGGTTACCTCTCACATAAACGAGTTTAGCTCGATTATCTCTCGTTTGGCCTCAGTAGGTTTGATGATGAAGTACCAGCGCTCCTCCCTCTATCATATTTGCCCGACAGTTGGTCAGGTACAGTCACAGCTGTTAGTAGGGGTGTGCAATAACCGTTAACCGAAACCGAACCGAAAACCGACAAAACCGAACCGAAATTAACCGAAACCGAATTAACCGAAAGTCGGTTAACGAATATTATTTTTTTTACCATTGGTTAACCGAAATTAACCGAACCGAACCGAATCATTTATATTTTTATATATTTCTTGCTTTTATAGCTCTATTTCATTTATTTATGCCTTCATTTCATTTATTTATACATTTCTTTCATTTATTTATACCTCCATTTTATGTATTTAAACATCTATTCATGCATTTATACCTCCATTTCATTTATTTATACATCTTCTTCATGTATTTATACCTCCATTACATGTATTTCTAAGCAAAAAAATTAGTCCTTGTTTGAATTGGTTATTAACCGAAAATTAACCGAACCAAAAACCGACAAATTAACCGATGACTTCGATTACGGTTATGGATAATGCTAATAACCGAATCGAACCGAACCGTGCACACCCCTAGTTGTTAGTAGTGCATCCGGCACTTCCAAACTCACTTTTGAGAGTATTCGTGACTTAATTATAAATGAAGATATCAGACGGAGAAGCAATAATGAAAGTTCCAGTTCAAGTTCTTTATTGCACACAAAAAGTAGAGGAAGAAGAAACGATAGAGGAACTAATCGAGGTAGATCAAAGTCCAGAAAAAAGGGGGCAGTCAAAGAGCAGAAAAGACATTGAATGTTGGAACTGCAAAGAAAAAGGTCACTTTAGAAGCCAATGTACAAAACCAGCTGCAAAGAAAGAAGTAAACAGTTTATCTTCTGAAGAATCGGGAGATGCTCTCATATGTTGTGTTGAGAATTCAGTGGAATCCTGGATTATGGATTCTGGTGCTTCTTTCCATGCTATCTCATGCCCAGATATGGTCAAGAATCTACGAACAGGTAACTTTGGTAAAGTTCGTTTAGCCGATGATCAAATGCTTGATATTACGGGTGTTGGAGATGTAGACTTGAAGACCTCATTGGGAACTATATGGACATTGAAGGATGTCAGGGTTATTCCTAATTTGAGGAGAAAGTTGATTTCAGTTGGTAAATTGGACGAGGAAGGGTTTAATGTTCACTTTGGGGGCGGACAATGAAAAGTGATCAAAGGCAACTTAGTGATTGCCAAAGGAAAGAAGCAAGGCACTCTATACATGGTAGAGATTCATGCCGAAGGTGTTCATGCCATGACCACCAGTCTGAGTCCATCTACTTTATGGCACAGTCGACTCGGACACATGAGCGATAAGGGATTGAAGATGTTGGCTCAGAAAGGGAAGTTTCCAGACTTGAATAAAGTGGAAACTGAATTCTGTGAATCTTGTGTCTTTGGTAAACAAAAGAGAGTCACTTTTGTGAAAACAGGGAGGACACCGAAAGCTCAGAAGCTGGAGCTTGTTCACTCGGATGTATATGGACCAACATCAATTTCATCTCTAGGAGGCTCGAGATACTATGTTACCTTCATCGATGATTCAACACGCAAGGTATGGTTCTATTTTCTTAAACATAAATCTGATATATTTGATGCTTTTAAGATATGGAAATCTGCTGTTGAAAATGAAACTAATTTGAAGGTAAAGTGCTTAAAGTCGGACAATGGTGGTGAATACATAAGCAAGCAGTTCATTGACTATTGTGCCAAGAAAGGGATAAAGATGATCAAGACGGTTCCTGGAACTCCTCAGCAGAATGGTGTAGCTGAGAGAATGAACAGAACACTGAGTGAAAGGGCAAGAAGCATGAGGTTAAATGCAGGGATGCATAAAACATTCTGGGCAGATGCAGTTAACACTGCAGCCTACTTGATCAACCGTTCACCATCCGTTCCATTAGGTTTCAAACTGCCAGAAGAAATGTGGCAAGGAAAGGAGGTAAGTCTCGAACACTTAAGAGTCTTTGGTTGTAGTGCTTACAATGAATTGTACAAAGACAGAAACACCAAAGGGCCAGAATTTCAAAAAGAATATGTTGAATTCGAAAGTGGTGAGACAAGAAAAGAAGTTTCAGTTGACATTCCAGAAAATGGGGATGAGTCAAGCGACAGTGGGAGCTTAAGGGATGATTCTAGTAATGATTCGGAGGAAGAAGAAACTACTCCTTCAACTCCAAACTCCCCAGAAACACCTCAAGTTCAAGCAAGAAGGTCGTCTAGAGCCACTATACTGCCAAACAGGTACTCACCATCAGTTAACTACATACTTTTAACAGAAAATGGTGAACCTCAGTGTTACTCTGAAGCTAGGGGGTTGAGTGATTCATTGCAGTGGGAGCTTGCAATGAAAGATGAAATGAAGTCGCTTGAGAATAACAAGACCTGGCACTTGAAAAAGCTTCCATATGGGAAGAAGGCTCTTCAGAATAAATGGGTTTTTAGGACCAAGGATGAACATGATGGTACCAAACGGTACAAAGCAAGATTAGTAGTCAAGGGATTTCAACAGAAAGAGGGAATTGATTTCAATGAAATATTCTCTCCAGTGGTGAAGATGACTACCATCAGACTTGTTCTCAGTATTGTAGCAGCAGAAGGCTAGAGCAGCTAGATGTCAAGACAGCTTTTCTACATGGTGACCTAGAAGAAGATATCTACATGACACAACCAGAAGGTTTTCAGGTTAAAGGCAAAGAAAACTTGGTGTGTAAATTGAAGGAGAGCTTGTATGGTCTGAAACAAGCACCCAGACAATGGTACTTGAAGTTTTATAACTTCATGAGAAGAGTTGGTTACAAGAGATGTGATAATGACCATTGTTGTTACATCAACAAGTTTAAGGGTTCTTATATCATTCTACTACTCTATGCGGATGATATGTTAATTGCCGGTTCAGACATGACAGAGATCAAGAAGTTGAAGAACCAAATGTCTGAAGAATTTGAGATGAAAGACTTGGGAGCTGCAAACCAAATACTCGGGATGAGTATTTTCAGAAACAAAGAAGATGGTTCTTTGACACTCTCTCAAGAGAAGTACATTGAGAAAGTGTTAGAGAAATTCAGCCTTAAAGATGCCAAGATCAGAAGCACACCTTTGGGAAGTCACTTTAAGCTTTCTAAAGTTCAGTCACCCAAATCAGATGAAGACAAAGCAGAAATGGCTAAAGTTCCGTATGCATCTGAAGTTGGTAGCCTCATGTATGGAATGGTATGCACGAGACCAGATATTGCTCATGCAGTGGGAGTTGTTAGTCGGTTTATGTCCAATCCAGGAAGAGAACATTGGGTAGCAGTTAAATGGCTGCTAAGATATTTAAAGGGAACTTCCAAAGTGGCATTGCAATTTAAAGGGGAAAGATTATTCTGAAGGGTTTCGCGGATGCTGACTTTGGTGGGTGTAAAGAGTCATTCAAAAGCACCACGGGGCATGTCTTTACAGTGGGAGGCACTGCTGTAAGTTGGATGTCCAAACTTTAGAAAAGTGTTGCCCTTTCAACCACAGAAGCGGAGTATATGGCAGTTGCTGAAGCAAGCAAAGAGCTTATTTGGTTGAAGAATTTCTCAAAGAGCTTGGCAAGGAACAAGTTGATTGTGCACTGTTCTGTGACAATCAAAGTGCAATAAACCTTGCAAAGAACCATGTCTTCCATTTGAAGACGAAACATATACAGTTGAGATATCACTTTATCAGAGATCAAGTCAGTGATGGCACTCTGAAGTTAAAGAAGATCAAAGGAAGCTGATATGTTGACTAAGGTTGTCACCTTAGAGAGGTTGAAGCTTTGTATAGCTTCAACTGGCCTTCAGGTTAACTGATGAGAAGGTCGCCCACAACTAGTAAAGATGAAGAGGTTACAGAGGTACTTATGAATATGAAGTTGCATGGAGTGCAGTTTGTAGTCGTCAAAGCCTCCAAGTGGGAGATTGTTAGGTTGTGGAGGATTTGACTAGAGAGTGTCAAAGCTACTGATAACCCAGATGACCAAGTTAACTTGTCTGGGTTATGCCTCAGAAGCAACTGATAACCCTGATGACCAGATAACTCGTCTGGGTTATGCCTTAGCTACAACTGATAACCCAGATGCCCAGATAACTCGTCTGGGTTGTGGCAACTGATAACCCAAATGTGGGTTGTGAAGTTTTTGTCCAGAGCTGAGGTTTATTTGTTCCTGTAGCTTAAAGTCAACAACCCTAACTGTATCTCCTATAAATACTTCTCATTCATGTACTGTAACTTTTGGAGCACCTAATACAAAGAGCAAACTAGTTGTGGAGAGTGGACGTAGATCAAGCTTGATCGAACCACTATAAATCCTGTGTTCTTGTCTTGTGATTTAGAGCGTGTGTGCTTGTTCTTATTGATTGTGTGATATATCCCTAACACAATACTTGTTTATTACATGCCTATGCGCACGCGTGAGTGCATGTATAGATATGGAAAAATTTAGTTGTGTTCAAACTCAACCCCGCACCACACTGTCACCGTCAACGCCACCTACTACTCCACAAACATTGCTCCCTCCACCAGTCACAGCCACCCTCGACGTCGACACCATCGTTTCTGTCGTCGTAACCTCTACATGTCACCACCAGCCACCATAATTAGGACCCATCTCAACCCAAGTTTAGTTTGGTCTACAGAACCCGTTTTGTCCCGGCAAAATTGTTACTTTTTTTTTTAAAAAACGCCTCGTTTTAACCCGAACCTATATTGATCCAAACCCATTTTGACTAGTCGCCCGACGTACCTGGTTGGCCAAGCTTAGAAGTAACATATTGATGTCAGTCGATGGGACTCCTTTTAATAATAAACTGGGGATTTTATTCAAATTCACATCGCAAAGAATGAGTATCAGCCGGTTTAATCTGACAGACAGGTTAAGTTGATATTGTTGTTAGTGCCTGTAGTAGCCACTGCATACATCAAATCCTCATCAGAAGCAATGAGTATCAAATCGTCATCTTCGTCCATATACTTTAGACGAAGCTTTTTACCTTTTAACTCGAAGCTTCGCAAGACTTCGTTTTCCAGATATGCAAGTTCCATTGAAACAGAAAAGTGATTTTTTTTCTTATTGTTATTATGACTTATCTCTGCTGTCACCATCTCGGTAAGCGATTCTATTTTACGTTTTTTGCTTGTTATCTCTATGTTCAAGTTGGTGGGATTCACCATCGTTAACTCTGAATCCGATGACACGAAATTGTCAGCCACAGAGTCCGAGGATGTTTGTATAACATCAGGTTCCATGTTTACAGATAGAACCGTACATGACTTGTCACCCAGTTCAAATCCTGAACTCATCGGAAGGTTCCATGTTTACAGATAAACTTTGACTTCTCAGGATCTGTTAGGCCATTGTATTTACCTACTTCTCAGCTATTCGGGTTTCCTTTAACTTAGTAAGGCCTCCGATAAGTTAGGGATTTGCATGATCTTCCCAAAAGATTGGGGATACGGTTACGTGGTTTATCCATGCGGAATAGAAGATTCTAGAATAAACATGTGTAATTATATATTTATAATAAAATAATAGGTAATGACTGGGTCGGGTTAGCCGTTCCGGGTCATACGTCGTCATGTTGTATGACCATGAAATAGAAGTTGTATCATGCCAATATTGTATCTCACAATGATGACATACAATATTTTATCTCACAATGACAATAATAATACCAATATAAACTATGGATGCATGTTTTATTAAATCATGAAACACAAAGAGGCTTTTATCTGCAAACTGAAACTCTGACATGCTACTTTTACATAGAAAAGTTAACAAGGAAGTAAGACGAAAGATGTACTGATAGTTATGGATTTAGATGAATCGGATCGAAGGAGTTACTCACATGGCGTATTTTTTCTAAACACAGAAAGTGATGGCATGTAGCTTGAGTCACAAAGCTATCTTACAGAAGCAATATGTCTCCTGGAAACCGTCCACAAATCCTTATCCGCATAATCAACTGGCTGCGACTTCCTCTTCTGGTCCGCACACTTTGGATACATTTCAGCTTCTTGATTTCTATAACATTGCACATGTAAGAGCCTGTTTGATCAGAAGGGGCTGGCAACTAGTACTGAATGAACAAAAGGCCTAAAACTTAGAGGCTCTGTTTCGAAGTCTGGTTAACGAAAGATGACATATTATTAAGTGTTCAAACAGATAATTTATATGACAAAAAAACCATTTCAACTATGTGAATCATTTTAAACAACTAGACAGTTAGATAATAAAAAAATCAAGGATAAATAAACTGATACAAATGAATATTACTACACTTATAATAGCGAAGCATAATGACAATTCAGGAAAACTTTAAACTCAAAGTTACATGCAGATTTGTCAACAATGCCACTTTTAACTATTTCATTAACCAGTACTTTGCAAAAAAAGTTCATACATCTGATAAAATCCAAATGCAAACACAGTCAAATAGGCTTCTCTTATATTTTATCCTTGTTTATCTTCCTTAACCGATACTATTTCATTAACCAATAATTTGGGAAAAAAAATTTGAACACCATCCATCACGACCTATGGCGGCGGTGACACCACCCCGGCCGGCGCCGTGCAACGGGTATGGAGAGGCTAAGCGAAAATTATAATGAGACTTTGGTGTTGGTGTTTGTGTCGGTCTCTCACACATGTAAAATATGTATGTATGTATAATTGAACAGGTTATATAACCCCTTTCCACTACACACTCAAGTTATATAACCCCCTCTCTTACACATTTTGCTACTTGTCACACAACCCCTCTTATGGGGCCTTAATTATGAGGGCTTGGCCACTACACATGGTCTAAAGGGGAAGGGGTGGACCCGATAACTTAAGCAAAAACTCATGCCACATCACCTACCCGATTAACCCAAGCATAAACCAGGGGTGCAACCCGATTCAAAACCCCAAAGAGACAACCCAGATCGGTAACCATCTTCCGTTTTCGTAACACAGTTTCACCACCCGAATCACCAGCAGCGGCTGTCGACCCAATTGGGTACCCCTACCCGATTGCCACACCCAAGAATGCTCCGATCCCTCAAATGTCAAAAAAACCGCCGTTTAATTTCACTTAACTGGTCGGAGCACCATCCCCTACCCGATCGGCCGCCAGTGTATCGGGTGAGGTGATTAAGGGTACCACTACCCGATTGGTAACACGGTTGCCGGTGTATCAGGTAGGGCTATTCGGGTGGTAATTACCGAATCAGAGAGAGATAGAGAGAGAGAGAGAGAGAGAGAGTTGTCAGTGGTGTGTGAGTTGTACCCGAACGGGTTCCACTTCTGGTTCCGGCGGGGCGTTTCCGGGTAGTTGACATGGTGGTGGGCACCCTTAGTGGCCTAAGAGAATTGAGAAACACAGATATCTATATGCTGATGATGAGTATATGTATGTATATATAGAAAGTATAATGTACATTACGGCTTAACCTACATAACATACGCGACCAAATTACGCAAGTGCATTTGAAAATCACGCACGTTATAATTGGAAACCTAATCATGCATGGGAGCATTTTTTGTGTATTATTACGCAAACATGTACAAATCACGCACGTTAATTTGATGCCCATGCGTGATAATTGATACTTGCGTGATTACTTATCCGTGCGTGATAAGTTGATCTGTCACACCCCGATTTTCCACGTGTCACCGGTGGGCCCGGTGGGGGAGTATCGTGACGTGGTTGGCAACATCATGGTCAAACAACACAATATAATAATGCACAGCGGAAGCAAAAGATAAATATATTACATTCCGAATATAAGTAATGTCAAAGTATTACAACGGAAGGTAAAGGATCCACAGGCGGATCAAATAAAAGAAACTAAAACTGTTCAACAGACTTTAGGCATCTAGAACTTGCAAGATTCCCTAATGACGCCCTGAGCTCCCAGCCAATTATGCGTAGTACCTGTCACTTAACCTTTTGGAAAATACGTCAGTTTACACTGGTAAATACAATTAACTGACTCATTTTGGAAAAAGAGTTTGAAAAGTGATTCGAGTGCAAACGGAACAAAATATCTTGACACATTGATTAAAATGCACAGAGGCAAAATTAATCTTTTATACTTGGGACAATTCTATTAATAAAAATCTTGTATCCGATTTACATGGTTGTCCAACATTTAGGGCCGGTGATTATACAATACAAGCCGGACAAGATTAATCGACACACCACAAATAAAATCTCACAAGAAGACACCCTTACGAGTGAGTATACGTTATACATATGCAACAGGAAGTGTTATGTCTACACCTTGTGCTTACGTCGTGGCCATTCACTTTTTAAAATGAGCCAAGGATATCCAGGACACGGTCATTAACCCCCAATGTTATTTGTTATCAATCAATACAGATTAAAACGGGATTATGCAATTTAATCATCTCCGATTAAAAGGTTTCTACACCCGACCAAGCGGTATTTTTATAATACCGTATCCCAAGCCCGTATAAGGGAAAATAAGTTAAAAGTATTTACCTGAGCTAGCAATGCTATTTATACTCAGCCGTATATTCTAATCAGCAAGCACGAGTACTTTTACTGGGGCTCTCAATCTGGAACGAAGGTTTTATTAACCTATTAAATTCCTAACGGGTCTTATTTAAGTCGTAACTTAGACCGGTTAGTTTTAAGGAAAGGTTTACGGTTCAAAACGCATGATTAAGCGAAGACCGGAATAGAATGTGATTTAGACCCGACAAGTTTGAAGACTTGTATAATATGGGTAAACTAAACACATTCTGGATTTTGAGATAAAACGGATAAGGTTTGACCCGTTTCGGCTAATTTATGTAAACTAGTCACATACACCGAACCGAACGCGCCAGAGGCGTAACGGGTAACCATATGGGTCCTAAACAGGTTTCCTAAGTTAATTATGTCTCAAATATGTTGTGACATAAGTAAGATGTCTTTCATTATGCCCGGAACGTTTTTAAACACAAACTAGGCCTCGTAGGGGTAGTTTGGTCATTTAAAAGGTTATAAAAGAGTTTAAGTATTTATCTGAGTTACAGGTCTGATGTAATCAGTAAAAATTTCTCAATTTAATAACTTGTAACAGTAGGGTAAAGTATATATGTGAATTTACCCATTATAACCAAACTATGCACCGAAGGGGCATTTTGGGTAATTTCTCATAAGCCGAAAAGCTCAAAACCGAAGTCTGAGTTAATCAACCTTTGTTTACTGTTAAAACATTCTAAGTTGCCTAAAATATCAGTAGGTATCAACCCGGGAATGTTCAATATAATTTTTATACATACTATGCGTTAAAAACGCTAAATAAGGCGATTAAGAGTCGTTTACGGGTTCGATACATAAAGCTGATATTTTTATACTTCCAGAAGGCTTAAAATAATTTATTTAACATATCTAATCAGTAGAAAAAGGTTTGGAGTCGTTTAGATATGTTAAACTCATTTTATGGCCCGTAAAGGCAAAACCGACAATTTCCGGATTAAGCCTACGACTACTAGTTATGCTCATCCTAAAATTAATTAAAAATCTTTAAAAATCCCAAAATAATATATTACATAAGTGGGTATTAAGTTTGATACCAAAAAGTAGGCTTTACTCGGCTATACGCTAATTACGCCATTTTATTAACATAAAGCTTAAATTTTGCGATATTGAGCATAACTCTTAATCTATAAGTCAAACTGATGTCAAACTTTGCATACAAGTTTATATATCAGTAACTAAGGTTTCTACACTTTTACATTTTCATAACTCATGTTTTAAGGTAATAAGGGCATAATGGTCAACATATGAGCTATTAACGGAAACGCGTAAACGAATGGGTAAATCAATGAACCAACCACAGAGGGTTATGCTAACATGTAGCCTGGTCCTAAGGAAGCTCTAAGGCATTTCCAAATCATACTAAAGCGGGTCAGAACTGAAAGTCAAAGTGAAAGTCAAACTATGTGACTTTCGGTTCCGAACCGGGTCTAAACATGAAATAGTCGGGTTGAACATGTTTGGACATGTTCTTACACTTATTACTAAGTTATAGCAATGATCAAACAGGTTATATATGTTCTAGATAGCTAATTATGCATAAATGACATTTTAAGCATTATGTTGACTTTTTAATCCTATGTTTGACCCGACATTTGACCTGATTAGGGTGGTGATCAGGGGAAACCCTTTTGGGGTTTTATTACCCACATAATTACCAACCTATAACTACTTTTAATTCGAGATATGACTGAGCCATTATTGACTAATCTCGAAGTCAAACCGTAATTTCGACGGTTTGACTTTTAGCTAATTAACCAAGCTAAACTCAAACAAAGAAGAACTAGAAGACTTACAAGAGTCCTATGCACGACTTAAGATCAAATGGACCTGCTTGAGAGCTCCAGATATGATCCAAGAATGCAGGAGAAGTGTGAAGAGTTGTGTTGCAACTAATGGCCTTTTATACAAGTTCTAAACACCATAACATGTTGACAACTAAGTCTATGATCAACCACAACCATCCAACACTTGTTACTAGTGCCTAGGGAAGTCTAAGGGTCGTCCACTTGTGAGAAAAACCGGCCAAATAGGTCACAATCGCGAAATACAGGCTGCAGAAGGTTTCTGATCGCTGGGTGTCTGGTAGCGCACCGTTACGCTACCATTGTAGCGGTGCGCTAGACCTCCTGCGCATCGTAGGGGTGTCATGCCTACGATGCGTATGGCTCCATCAGGGGCTGTTTTGATTGATCTTTCATGTAATAAAAAAGGTAACCCCATTATCCGCATATGGGGCATCATTTATCAACTAGGGACCTCTAAAAATGTGCTTGAACAGTTCTAAACCTTACCATTATGTATTGTTTCGTTTGAATCCATAAACAAGACCCGAAACAAAGGGTTACCGCTCTTTTTCTTCGTAGGAGTCCACCATATCAATTTACGAATTATTCAATGTTATAATTCGCTGAACTTTTGTACATATATTAGATGTTGTTAATATGTTTTGAGTCTTGGGATTTATAACGAGGTCGTTCAGAGGTGCAAAAGTTAACATGACGACACTTTTAAATCCTGTCAAACATTTTTATTAAATCCGAATTTTCAACGCGTTTTGTCATACATGACACGTGTCGTTTTATTATTGAACCCGAAATTTTCGAGGTGTTACATCCTCACCCCCTTAAAATAAATCTCGGCCCGAGATTTACCGAAATAAAGGAAGTATTCTCTGCCTAATAATGGCAACTTACAGATGATTAGGAATTTGTATGATCTTATTTGTTGTTTCCAATGCAACTTTCAGATCTTGAATATTGGACTTACCAATCTATTGTCCTAACAACAGATGTTTAACATTTCATTTATACAAGGTCTCTAAAGGAGCAGCCTTGATACTTCTATATCAATTATTATAGAAAAGCTTCTCTTGAGATGGTTATTCCAACCACTGTTTAACTAATCTTAAGGAGTAGCTAATCCTTACAGCTAGTCGAACAATTCGACGATCCTGGGTAGTTGGCGGCGATTTTTAATCGTGGTCTAAATAGGGTTGCGGTAATGAGTGCATAAGCAAAATGAACCGTCGTTCTTATCTAACAACTATCATACTCTGAAAATATCGAGTTAGGCTATATGAATCTCCTATTTTAAAATTTACTTAATCAGGTTTTTGGTTATTCCATAATTAATATGGAGTTCTTACAACATTCTAACCCGAAGCGGGATGTTAATCATAACTCTACTTGCCTCTAGGGAGGTAAACAGGGAAAACTTAGGAGAAGATAATCAAAGTACAAGGAGGTTACAGAGATTTTCATATCTCAGGCTTCAGTTCACTCATCAACGCTTGTGTCTAATAAGTGACACATTCATGTTATGAGTCCACATATTCCTTTACCGAGGAATATTTATTTGGATAGTTCTATTCCGGATATCTCCTTTGAATACTACTAGTCGACATTAGTACAATATGACCATTGGGATATCTCAGGGGTTCCATGCATTAAACCTCCATACTGACCAGGCATGGAAGTAATCTATGGGACATACTAGGATACTCCAATCCTCATATGGCACTTTTATCAAACATAGTTTGGCATTCGCAGGCGATAGAAAAACAATGAGAAAATAATTAAAATAATATACGTTGTCGTACTCTATGCAAAGAAAGAGTGCTCTTAGATTTTCGGAAGGATTCCTTGCTGATCTATAAGAATCGGTTACTATGGTTTCCTTGGTAGTTATACCTTGTGGATGATAATAAAAATTTTGCTAAGTTTATGGTTCATGAAGATTTATTATTGCCTGTATTAAAAACAGGACACTTAGCAGAAATTATCATTGATAAATGATAAGGAATTTATTGTACAAGTGCTTATATTTAATCAATAATGGAAGTTTCACAAACTAGGCACCTAGCTCGGTTGGCTAGGCGCGCAAAAGGGTGCGGCCTAGACCCAGGTTCGATTCCGGGGACGGCCGGTTCCACCATTTTTGCGACTTACCGATTTCTTACAGGAACATAAAATAGTTCTGGTAAATTTTCTACTTGTAAATTTTTCCTTACACTTAATATATATAGGGTCCTTATGAAAAGTTTTAAAAACTTGTTATATTTATAGTTTACGATACTGGTATCCGAACCAAAATAAAAACTCTTAGCATTTAAATTACTGATAAATGCCAAGGAATGTACCTGATGTCATTATTTATGGACCAGCTTAGGCATTTTAGGCGCTTTCAATTTTAGGCTTTACTTCCTCAGCCGCATTTCCTTTGACAAATTTAGGGCACGTAGTCTTGATGTGACCCTTCTCATTACAGCCGAAGCAGACTGCATTCATCATGTCCTTACAGTCCATCGTTTTATGTCCCTTAGCCTTGCAGATCCCACAAGCCCTAGGCTACGACTGGGATGTTGATTCGAACCTGCACTTCCCATAATGGCGCTTCTTGCATGTCTTGCATACAGGTTTCTCGTTGGACTTTTGTTTGTTCTTCTTCTTAGAGCTCTGGGAGTTATCTACCTCCCTTTTCCTTTTTAGTTCATCCTTTGCATCAGAGGCATGAACGGGATCCTCCTTAAGAGTAAGGAAGTGTGGTCCTAGATAAAATTTGGACCTAGCAGCATGAGACTCCTTGAACTTTTTCACAGCCTTCTTCACAGCTTTTCCAACAGCTGCGTCTATCATAGTTTGAAGAACATCCTTGGAAATTTTAAGGTTCACAATTTCAGCATCATTAGCATGCGTCGTGTTATCAATGGCGCGATTGACTGTTGTCTTATCCGAGTTTGCCATACTTTCTATTGGTTCCTAACACCAATAAAACAATTTCTTAGTTGAAATCCAACAACTGCTATTCCTCATTCTGATGGCCTTAATATATACTAACCATGGTGTCAATAACCCATATAGGCTAATATAGCACTAACATTCTTAATGAACGTTATTTAAAATATATATTAACATTACTTAGCCTAGGTCGTAAAAGACCATCAATGGCATTAAAGATTTGGACCTAGTCCATCACTTTTCTGACAGAGGATCAAACGTCACATCTGTCTTTATTATATTTAAGAATTTAGGTAGCTTGAAAGCTTGTCATAGGAATATCAGAAGAGTGATTCCTATTAGATATAAAATATCCATCTAAGGTTTGTTGGAGCATTTTCTAAAGTATCATCGGCCAATTTCTACTTCGTACAAAATGACCGAAGTCCTAATTAGACGGAGACAACAGTCCTCAACAGTGATCGTTCATTATTGAATCACATGTGTTAGCATCAAATAAATTTCTGCATCAACTGCTTGATAAGGAAAAGTACCTGCTATATAGTTATCCTTCTGCACCATCTCCTGGCGTTCATCCGGAAGACTCATGCGTTTGTTTTCCTGACCTCTCCAGGCTTCTTTATAAGCTTTGGGCAGTTGGTTCTGATGTGCCCTTCCTCGTTACAATTGTAGCATGTGGCGTTCTTTAACCCCTTGCAATCTAAGGTTTTGTGACCCTTGGTCTTGCAAATTCCACACAATTTAGCGCGTGGGTCTATTGTACATTTTCCAAAATGCTGCTTTTTGCAGTTATTGCATTTGGGTCTGTTATCAGACTGACTCGAGTTCTTCCTAAACTCGGAATCCTTCCCGCGCTCCGAGCTTCCCTTCTTCTTCTTGTTAGTTTGATGAGAGTTTTCCTCCTCTCTTTCTCTTCTTCTCTCGCCAGAAGCCTTAACAGACTTAATTCTGATTGCGTCTAAGGTGAGAGATAAGGATAAGTCCACCGCGGACCTATATGTGGTTGGCCTAGATGCTTTAACATTCCCTTTTATCTCTGGTGCTAGGCCTCCAATGAAACGCGCTATGCGTTTAGGTTCAGGGGTGACTAGATAAGGAACTAGGCGGGACATAGTGTTGAAACTTGTCACATATGCCTGACAATCCAAATTCTCCATGACCAGAGTCAAGAAGTCTGATTCTATCTTTTCTACCTTATGCTGGGGGCAATAGTTTTCCTTGACTAATGCAACGAATTGTTCCCAAGATAAGTTGTAGAGTAGAACCTTTCCTGTGGCTTGGAGCAATGATCTCCACCATGCCAACGCTTCTCCTTTGAATGATTGTGAAACAAATTTCACAACATCTTGCTCCGCACAACCGCTGACGTCAACAACAGCGTCCATCTCATCGAGCCATGTCATGCAATCGATGGCCCCTTCTTCTCCTGTAAAGTTTCTGGGCTTGCAGGAGACAAAATATTTATATGAACAGGTCTTAACTGGTGCCTCTTGATGAAACACAACCTGTCTAGGCGGAATACTCCTTTGATTTGACAAGTCATGAACATCGTCCTCCCTCAACTCATGTGTGTTAGAAGGGGGCTTACTACGAGCCACAGATAGAGTCTTTGAGTGGGTATCGTTTGATCCTTCATACTGTCGATCAAGAGCTCGAGTAACAGCATAATCTATTATTGCCTGCAGTTCTGCTCCAGTTACATTAATTCTGGTAGTATCATTGCTCTCCTTCAAGTGACTCTTAACTTCATCCAATCCAGCCATGTAGCTTGATGTCTACATAAGCATTGACAATGATTTATTCAAGGTCATTATGGAATCATCATCTTTGACGGTTCATCAACCATGGTAATATAAACCATATTGGTTACTTGTTGGTTATATTAAATTAGTATTTTTTTTTTATTATAATTTATCCTAGTTATAAAACGTTAAGGATATTAAAGTGGCGCATAAGGCCTAGTCACAAGGACAGTTCTAAATTTTGTAAGCCATGATTTCAGAGAATCTAGGCATTAAGGTTTAAATCACGTTCATTACCTTCTCTTGACAGGGAGTTGTAGACTTCAACTGTCTTTCGTCTTTTAGGACAATAGATATAGCCCGTGGGCATTTCCCTTCTAAGGGATGGTTATAATATGATCATCTTCTCAGATGCTATTAGTCGAGATCGTATGGATCCTACCGACTATTATGCTTGGACCTGGTCCAACTCTTTTAGACAGGAGGTCAAAGACCACCACTGTCGTTGTCTTATCGGACCACAAGTTTAGCCCGTAGGCATTTCATCACTATCGGATGTTTATAATGTGATCATCTTATAGGATGACACAAGCCATGATTTCTAAATCACTAGGCTAGATAAGAAAATTAGAAGAATCCAATATAAGGATGACTGTTGTGATTTTATCGAATCACATTTGTCAGGAATGCTAACACGTTCTTAGGTGTTAACAAGGATCTGAATCCCTTGGGTAGGTTTCACCATCTTGGCCGCGTAGGCTAGATTTCACCTTTAAGATTCTTTTTAAAATGCCTACTGGCAGGGAAGGAAGGGTATTTATTTTATTCAGGATTTTTATCATAAATCCTAATTTATAAGTTAATAATAGCACAAATGGCCTAGTCGCGTAGACAAGTTTAATTTATAGGCCATGATCGTTTGGGATCGAGGCATTTAGTAATAGCACAAAAGGCTTAGTCACGTGGACAAGTTTAATTTATAAGCCATGATCGTCTGGGATCGAGGCATTTAGTAATAGCACAAAAGGCTTAGTCACATGGACAAGTTTAATTTATAAGCCATGATCGTCTGGGATCGAGGCATTTAAGTGTGAATCAAAGTTCATTACTTTTTCTTGACAGAGAGTTGTAGGCTACCTCCGTCTTTAGTCTCAGAGGACGTCAACTATAGCCCGTAGGCACTTCCCTTCTAAGGGATGTTATCTTCCATTCATTTCATATTTCATGTTTAGAATGAAAACTTAATTTAATCAATGCATTATATGAAAATAAAAGTACAGAGTTGCCCTAAGCGGGTCTTTGAAGGGATAATGTGTCCTCGAAGGGACTGAAAGATAAATATGTCCTTATAAGGACTAATAAGGAAACGATCTTCAGTAAAAGGAGTTTCTTCTTCATTTTATTTCTGAATGCTTTCTCCTTGGATGCTCGTTTCATTCTAGCCGCGGTACGAAGCTCAGCATCTTAGGGCTCCGGGTGTGGGGAACTCCTATTACGGCTTCTTCGCTTGGCGACGTATCCAATAAAAATTTGGAAGTAAAAATTTCCAGATTAGGATTGAAAATATTCCTATGTTAAGTCTAGACTCAGAAGATTTAGGAATGTGCAATTGTGTCATTGAGATTAAACACAAAAAGCTAGTGTTTAATTCACTCAATGTTGGCTCTGATACCAACCTGTCACACCCCGATTTTCCACGTGTCACCGGTGGGCCCGGTGGGGGAGTATCGTGACGTGGTTGGCAACATCATGGTCAAACAACACAATATAATAATGCACAGCGGAAGCAAAAGATAAATATATTACATTCCGAATATAAGTAATGTCAAAGTATTACAACGGAAGGTAAAGGATCCACAGGCGGATCAAATAAAAGAAACTAAAACTGTTCAACAGACTTTAGGCATCTAGAACTTGCAAGATTCCCTAATGACGCCCTGAGCTCCCAGCCAATTATGCGTAGTACCTGTCACTTAACCTTTTGGAAAATACGTCAGTTTACACTGGTAAATACAATTAACTGACTCATTTTGGAAAAAGAGTTTGAAAAGTGATTCGAGTGCAAACGGAACAAAATATCTTGACACATTGATTAAAATGCACAGAGGCAAAATTAATCTTTTATACTTGGGACAATTCTATTAATAAAAATCTTGTATCCGATTTACATGGTTGTCCAACATTTAGGGCCGGTGATTATACAATACAAGCCGGACAAGATTAATCGACACACCACAAATAAAATCTCACAAGAAGACACCCTTACGAGTGAGTATACGTTATACATATGCAACAGGAGGTGTTATGTCTACACCTTGTGCTTACGTCGTGGCCATTCACTTTTTAAAATGAGCCAAGGATATCCAGGACACGGTCATTAACCCCCAATGTTATTTGTTATCAATCAATACAGATTAAAATGGGATTATGCAATTTAATCATCTCCGATTAAAAGGTTTCTACACCCGACCAAGCGGTATTTTTATAATACCGTATCCCAAGCCCGTATAAGGGAAAATAAGTTAAAAGTATTTACCTGAGCTAGCAATGCTATTTATACTCAGCCGTATATTCTAATCAGCAAGCACGAGTACTTTTACTGGGGCTCTCAATCTGTAACGAAGGTTTTATTAACCTATTAAATTCCTAACGGGTCTTATTTAAGTCGTAACTTAGACCGGTTAGTTTTAAGGAAAGGTTTACGGTTCAAAACGCATGATTAAGCGAAGACCGGAATAGAATGTGATTTAGACCCGACAAGTTTGAAGACTTGTATAATATGGGTAAACTAAACACATTCTGGATTTTGAGATAAAACGGATAAGGTTTGACCCGTTTCGGCTAATTTATGCAAACTAGTCACATACACCGAACCGAACGCGCCAGAGGCGTAACGGGTAACCATATGGGTCCTAAATAGGTTTCCTAAGTTAATTATGTCTCAAATATATTGTGACATCAGTAAGATGTCTTTCATTATGCCCGTAACGTTTTTAAACACAAACTAGGCCTCGTAGGGGTAGTTTGGTCATTTAAAAGGTTATAAAAGAGTTTAAGTATTTATCTGAGTTACAGGTCTGATGTAATCAGTAAAAATTTCTCAATTTAATAAGTTGTAACAGTAGGGTAAAGTATATATGTGAATTTACCCATTATAACCAAACTATGCACCGAAGGGGCATTTTGGGTAATTTCTCATAAGCCGAAAAGCTCAAAACCGAAGTCTGAGTTAATCAACCTTTGTTTACTGTTAAAACATTCTAAGTTGCCTAAAATATCAGTAGGTATCAACCCGGGTATGTTCAATATAATTTTTATACATACTATGCGTTAAAAACGCTAAATAAGGCGATTAAGAGTCGTTTACGGGTTCGATACATAAAGCTGATATTTTTATACTTCCAGAAGGCTTAAAATAATTTATTTAACATATCTAATCAGTAGAAAAAGGTTTGGAGTCGTTTAGATATGTTAAACTCATTTTATGGCCCGTAAGGGCAAAACCGACAATTTCCGGATTAAGCCTACGACTACTAGTTATGCTCATCCTAAAATTAATTAAAAATCTTTAAAAATCCCAAAATAATATATTACATCAGTGGGTATTAAGTTTGATACCAAAAAGTAGGCTTTACTAGGCTATACGCTAATTACGCCATTTTATTAACATAAAGCTTAAATTTTGCGATATTGAGCATAACTCTTAATCTATAAGTCAAACTGATGTCAAACTTTGCATACAAGTTTATATATCAGTAACTAAGGTTTCTACACTTTTACATTTTCATAACTCATGTTTTAAGGTAATAAGGGCATAATGGTCAACATATGAGCTATTAACGGAAACGCGTAAACGAATGGGTAAATCAATGAACCAACCACAGAGGGTTATGCTAACATGTAGCTTGGTCCTAAGGAAGCTCTAAGGCATTTCCAAATCATACTAAAGCGGGTCAGAACTGAAAGTCAAAGTGAAAGTCAAACTATGTGACTTTCGGTTCCGAACTGGGTCTAAACAGGAAATAGTCGGGTTGAACATGTTTGGACATGTTCTTACACTTATTACTAAGTTATAGCAATGATCAAACAGGTTATATATGTTCTAGATAGCTAATTATGCATAAATGACATTTTAAGCATTATGTTGACTTTTTAATCCTATGTTTGACCCGACATTTGACCTGATTAGGGTGGTGATAAGGGGAAACCCTTTTGGGGTTTTATTACCCTCATAATTACCAACCTATAACTACTTTTAATTCGAGATATGACTGAGCCATTATTGACTAATCTCGAAGTCAAACCGTAATTTCGACGGTTTGACTTTTAGCTAATTAACCAAGCTAAACTCAAACAAAGAAGAACTAGAAGACTTACAAGAGTCCTATGCACGACTTAAGATCAAATGAACCTGCTTGAGAGCTCCAGATATGATCCAAGAATGCAGGAGAAGTGTGAAGAGTTGTGTTGCAACTAATGGCCTTTTATACAAGTTCTAAACACCATAACATGTTGACAACTAAGTCTATGATCAACCACAACCATCCAACACTTGTTACTAGTGCCTAGGGAAGTCTAAGGGTCGTCCACTTGTGAGAAAAACCGGCCAAATAGGTCACAATCGCGAAATACAGGCTGCAGAAGGTTTCTGATCGCTGGGTGTCTGGTAGCGCACCGTTACGCTACCATTGTAGCGGTGCGCTAGACCTCCTGCGCATCGTAGGGGTATCATGCCTACGATGCGTATGGCTCCATCAGGGGCTGTTTTGATTGATCTTTCATGTAATCGAAAAGGTAACCCCATTATCCGCATATGGGGCATCATTTATCAACTAGGGACCTCTAAAAATGTGCTTGAACAGTTCTAAACCTTACCATTATGTATTGTTTCGTTTGAATCCATAAACAAGACCCGAAACAAAGGGTTACCGCTCTTTTTCTTCGTAGGAGTCCACCATATCAATTTACGAATTATTCAATGTTATAATTCGCTGAACTTTTGTACATATATTAGATGTTGTTAATATGTTTTGAGTCTTGGGATTTATAACGAGGTCGTTCAGAGGTGCAAAAGTTAACATGACGACACTTTTAAATCCTGTCAAACATTTTTATTAAATCCGAATTTTCAACGAGTTTTGTCATACATGACACGTGTCGTTTTATTATTGAACCCGAAATTTTCGAGGTGTTACATGATCTGATGGTCAGTATTGTCGAGTACGTGAAGTATGATAAGGGTTTTTGTATGTTAACCGCTCTCTCTCTCTCTCTCTATATATATATATATATATATAGGATAAGGATCCGTTAGGAACCACCCTTTATTGCGAGAACCGCGAGAACCAGTGTGAACACATGGCAAAATTGTAATTATGTGAAGTCTAATAAAAACACGCGCTCTGTTCACTTGCTCTGATCACATTACACATCTTCTAACTTAGGGTTTCATTCATCTGATGAACAGAGATCTTGTATTCATCGACGATGAAAACCGACGGCGTTCAATCATTCACCGAATTTCACATCGGCGACATTTTGGCACGGTGTTTCCGGCAGCGTTCATGACTAACAACCCACCATTTACATCCTCTACATGGCATACTCTGATTCATCATGTGTCGAACCTCACACATCTGATGTTCCTCCTCATACATTCTCTGATAATCCTCCTCATACGATATATACGATGAATTTTGGAATATCAGATGGTAAAATCAATATGACGAACGGTTTATGGTGTACCACTATCGAAAGGATGAAGACGAATTGCTGATGTAATCGGGACGAAGACGAACTACTAAACTCTGCTGATGCCTGTGAGCCGATAACTGTTGATGCAATTCGAGTGTTGAACGTGATTTTTGTATAAATACACCATCCTGCACATGTGCAGCAACGGAAGACGAATATGTAAACGTTAAATAAAAAGGTTAGAAGCTGTTGATTATTTAGTATTATTATTATATTTTTTTTAGTAATTAAATATGAGTTTATGCACATGTGCATCATTGTATTACTTTTTTTGTTAATAATGTAATCGGGACCTGTGCTTCCGTTTGATTGAATGTTTTTCTTACCTTGCCAGATGCTAGGTGTTTCTGAGAAAGCCTGCTTAGTGGTGGAAGATATTGTTATTGGCCTACAGGTTGACCATTTGCCATATCCAGTCTATAATATTGATTGCTTACAACTATTTTTTCAATGAATAATGGATTCAAATCGAATAAACTCTGCAGGCAGCAACAAAAGCTGGAATGTCTTGTGTGATTACGTACACATCTTCAACTGCAGAACAGGACATTACAGATGACATAACGAAATACCCCGAGTTAAGTGACGTAAGCTATGGTAACAGTTTCGATTTTCATTTAGTGGGCAGGTTGTTAATGGCTCAAAATGGATAACTTTTATAAATCAAGGTTTTATGTGCGATAGATACATTTTCAACCCATATTCTTCTAAGCTAGTTTGCAACTTGTGGATTGACATTAAATTGTGGGATCATATCAATTAAATTTGTTCATATGTAGTTTTCTGTAACAGAGTTGACCATAAAGTCAAACCATTACATTTGTCTTGCTACATATGATTCTGAAGTTGTGCTAACTTGTAATCTTATTCTGAAAATATATACATAAATCATACGATTTTGTATTGATACAAGATCTTTATTACTTATAAAGTAATCATATTATATACACTGTTGCAGATGTCACAGAACCATTGCTGGTTGAGGTCGATCAGATATACCATCTTGCATGCCCTGCTTCATCGATTTTCTATAAATACAATGTTGTAAAGGTGTGTATTCGTCCTCATCCTCATTGCATCTAGCAACTACAACAATTTGTTATGTCCCTTTCACTTAATGCCTCCAAAAATGATTATAACGGAACCTTAAGGAATGTGTAATTCTTGACAGAAAATAAAGACGAACGTGATTGGCACGCTAAATATGCTTGGTGTTGGGATTGAACCCTATCAGAGGAACAGATAATTAAAGCCAAAACTGGATCAGAGCAGTGGATCCAAAATAAGCAGATGTTATGTATACAAGTCTCTCCCCTTGAAAGTGGTTTCAACATCTGCTGACCTCCTATCTACTGATCGTACAAACTGCTGACCTACAACTGCTGATCAAGTCAAAGACTGATGAAGACTAAAGCCCTGCTGTTCTATCTACTGCCTTGGTTCAAGCACTGCTGGGTTATATCAAGTGCTGCTGAGATCACATCAGTGGAAGGAATCAGCAGTAGTTTAGATATCTTTATGTAATGAATTGTAATAGCAGTAGTTAGCATAGCAGTACTTGTATAGATCAGAGGTTAGAGTTTGTTAGGAGGTTAGATGTCACTTTCATGGTGACATCAGCAAAGATGCTCAGTGGTTTGTCCGTGCCTATAAATAGAACAGTACCATGTACTGTTCTATTAGCTCTTCACCATCTTCTTTCTGCACGAACAAATCATAGTGAGCTCAGGCTGAGGGGGAGTTTGTTACATACTTGCAATTGTAATTGAATCTTGTAATAAATTCAAGCATTCGGTTCAATGTTAAACTTGTATGTTAAAAGCAATTCTCCTGTTTGATTGTGAAAAGTTTGTTTCCATTATATTCCGTTGCACTACTCATTCATTGATCATTTTAATTCAAACGTAAAACACAATCAAAACCAAACTCAGATCCTAACAATTGGTATCAGAGCTTGGACAGTCAAATTTGATTTAACAATCATTTTGACATAAATAGTTCAGCTCACAATCGTTGATACTGATAGTTTGTTCGTTTTGTTGAAAAACAGAGCAAGGTTTAATCACCATCAAAGTTGATTAATCAGTGCCTGTAAAACACCCAGGATGACGTCACAATCACAAGATGATAAGAATAACATTGGCTCTCTTTTCAAACCACCCATGCTTAAACGTAATGAATACAACATCTGGGAGAGAATGATGGGTCACATCCTTGCTCAACAGAACACTGGATGTTGGAGGTCTGTTGTTTTTGGTCCCCATGTTCCTATGGTGCCAAGTGCTGAGGATGCAAAGAAGTTCGTACCTAAACCAATTGAAAACTATACTGAAACTGATTTTCAAAAGTTCGAACTCGATGCCAAAGCATTTAGGATCATAGCATCTGCATTACCCAATGAGATCTATGCTGGACTGTTACATTGTAACAGTGCCAAAGAGCTATGGGATGCACTGCAGGAACATTTTGGGGGAACAGAAGAAGTTATTGAAAACAATAGGGAAATTCTGAATCAGCAGTATGAAACATTCTGTTACATCAAGGGTGAATCATTGACTCAGCAGTTTGAGCGATTCAGTTGTCTCATTAGTGAACTAAGGCTCGTTAAAGTAACATTTCCAAATTCAACTCAAAATAGCAGGTTCCTTAGATCACTACTAGAAAAATGGGATATCATTGCATTTGTTACTAGAAACTCTGCTGAGTTCAAAGATCTGACCCTGACCCAACTTCATGGTAGACTCCTGACCTATGAAAGGGAGTTAAACCAGAAAAAGAAGTTGCAAGTGTCTGGCAAAGTTGCTGATGATTATCATTTGGCAGCACAACTCTTTTTGGTCAGGAAGAATCTGGTAGCAGTAGTAAGGATCAAGGTTATGATCACTTTATTGATATAACTGCTGGTGGAAATTTCAACAACCCTGATTCTCATTCTGCAAATTATGCTTTTACTGCAAATTGTGAAAACCAGATGTCAGATAACTTGTGTTTTGACCTCAATGATTTGCAACACTTTGATCCCACTGACTTAGAAGGGATGGACATTTTGCATCAATTGGCTTTGCTTAGTGTAAGAACAAGCAAATTCTACAAAAGAACAGGGAGAAAATTCCCAGGGTTACATGGGAATTTAAAAGTGGGGTTGGATAAGTCAAAAATTAAGTGCTATAAGTGCAATAGGCTAGGTCATTTTGCTAGGGAATGCAGGAGTCAAACCACTGGTCCAATAATAACTCATCCTAGCTCAAACCCTAGACCACAAAATCAAAGCACTATACACTATACCCAATATACCCCTGCAACCCATGTTAACACTGCTCACTATGCTGCAACCCCTGTGCCTGTGCATTATGTTTAAACCACTGTTCCATAAATTCAGTATGTTCAAGCCCCTGTCCCTCAGGCACAAGTGCAACCTCTTGCACCTCAACAAGCTGCTCCAACAGTGGTACAACCAGATCAACAAAGCTTTTTCACCTAAGGCTTTTTTGACTGGAGCAGCATGCCTGATGAGCTTGGTGATGAAAATTTTGCACTCTATGCTTTTAATGATCCTTCTAATGATGAATTTTGCTTGATGGCTTTAGAGTCAATACCAGAAGGGGTAGAAACTAAAGGTGAACAGCTAAGTGCTGAAACAGTGGATGAAGTGGCTGAAGCAGTGGTTACTGCAGTTGCTGGTGAACTACTGCTGGGAGAAAATTCAGAAACCCTGATTGAACCACTGTCTGACCCCTGGTCCAAAGAAGACAAAGAAGAAAAGGAAGAGAAGAAAGCAGGTGAGAAAGAAGTTAGAGCTAATGATGAAGATGATCATCAATGTGATAGTGCCATGATGGCTGCTGCTAAGGTATCACCTCAAGTTCTTGAAAAACTGTGTTCAGACAAATGCACTATTACATTTGCTAACATCAAAGAGGTAAATAAAAACCTTAGGGATAAAGTCTTAACTGATGAAGTCAAATTTGAAAAGTCATCAAAAGAACTTAGAAACAAATTGGCTGAAAAAGATAAAGAAATCAGCAGTCTCAAAGAAGAGCAGAGCATAACCAAAACTCAACTCCAAACTATGGTAGAAAAATACCAAGTTTGCAAAAAGGAGTTGGAGTCTACCCAGATCACCTGTGAAAGATGGGTGGAATCATGTAAAGGGTATGAGGTTATGCTTGAGAAACAGCTTGAAAGCAATGTCAAGTTTGGTATAGGATAAAGAAAATATGATGATCTTGAAAACACTGCTGTCAAACAAGCTGGTTCAACTGAAATAATACCAACCAACAAGGATGGCCAAGAAGTAAAGATTACTGACAAACTTGGTAACAAAATCACTCTGGAAAGATCATCAGTGGGGTCCTCAACTTTTGAGGAAATTGAGAAATACCAATTTAAACCCACATGGTCTGATGAGTGTGACATTCTTGAAAATTTCAAGCCTATGGACTTTACAACCACTGATGCTGTCACTGCTCCAAAAGCAAAGGTCATCCCTATCAAAGACATCCCAACAGTAGTTCAAAACTCCGTTGCTAAGGAGTCTGAGAAAAGGAAGAAAAGAGAAAAGGTCAAAAACCTGTTTTGTGATTTTTGTAAAAAAAGAAACCAACTAACAAAAGACTGTTTTCATCTAAAAGCATATGATCTAAACAAAACAAGTATCATTGTACCTGCTGAAAGCTGCACCATCTGTGGTAAAACAAACCACAAAACTAAAGCATGTGTGTATCTTAAAAACTTTGATGTAAAAAAGAATGAGTACACTGCTAAAACATCCTTGAGTCCATCAACATCATCTGTCAAATTCACCAAGAATCAACCACTGTTTGTGCCAGTCCAAACAGTTGTTACAAAACAGCTGAATCAAACATCTGTCCAAAGAGATGTTCAAGTGACTGATGCACCCCCTGCCAACCAATTCAGAAAAGGCAAGGGACAATCATCTTACCAAAGGATTCCACATGTTTATGAGACCTATAAAAGGCCCTCTAAACCAAGAGTGAACAGGCATCCTTTTGGGTATCAGCAGGTGATTGGTCAAAACCCACAACAGTGGTTAGAGAGAAACAGTCCTAAAACTGTCCAAACCCCTGACCTAACCACTGCCCATCCATCTGCACTCATCCCAGACACTGTTGAGACCCCATCCAAAGCCTTATTGGCTTTGGAGACTCTAATGAACTAATCCTTTTACTTCATGTGCAGGGAGCTTCTGCATGCTTAGATAGCCTTTGGTATGTAGATAGTGGAGGCTCCAGGCACATGACAGGATGTAAAGCCCTTCTCAAAGATTTCAAAACTCATGGAGGGGGTGATATATCCTTTGGTAATAATAGTAAAGGGAAACTTCAGGGGTCTGGTACAGTACAGTCTGGAAATGTAAAATTTGAAAATGTCAATCTGATAGACAATCTAAAATTCAACCTCCTAAGTGTTTCACAAATGAGTGATAAGGGGTATGGGTTATTCTTCACAAAGGAGTGTTGTAGGATTGTTGGACCAGAAATGGTTGAAAAGATTGAAGCAATAATCAATTCTGGAAAAACCAAACTTGTTCCTCAAAGAAGTGGCAATGTTTATGTGGTGGATATGTCAAAAGAGAGCCCCAGAACTGATGCCTGTCTGTTCTCGGCTGCATCAAACAAAGAGACAGAACTATGGCACAGAAGATTGGGGCACACAAATCTCAAGACAATCACTGCCATTTCAAAACAGGGGTTAGTAAGAGGTTTACCTCAAAAACTGTTCACCTGTCCTGAGCATTGTGTTTCCTGCCTAAAAGGAAAACAACATAAAAGCTCCTACAAATCCATTGATGAGTCCAAAATAACCAAATGTTTGCAAATGCTTCATATGGATTTGTTTGGCCCAGTAAAAGTCATGAGTCTTAAGAAAAAGAGGTATTGCTTGGTTATTGTTGATGACTTTTCTAGGTTTACATGGACTTACTTTTTACACTCAAAAGATGAGACTGCAGGCATTCTGCAAGACTTTGTGAAACAGGTTGAAAAGCAGTTTAACCTTCCAGTAAAAATCTTCAGAAGTGACAATGGCACAGAGTTCAGGGACAAGGAGTTGGATGATTTCTGTGTGTCAAACGGAATTGTGAGGCAATACAGCATTCCAAGAACACCAGAACAAAATGGGGTTGTTGAAAGAAAGAACAGAACTTTGATTGAGGCTGCCAGAACCATGCTTGCTGATTCAGGTTTGCCATTAACTTTTTGGGTAGAGGCAGTAAACACTGCTTGCTATGTCCAAAACAGAGTTTTAATCAACCCAGGCATCAAAAGACTGCCTATGAACTGCTGTATAAAATAAAGCCATTGATTTCATACTTCAAAGTTTTTGGTTGCCCATGCTTCATTTTAAACTTAAAAGATTCCATTTCTAAGTTTGCAGCCAAAATTGACTGTGGTTACCATCTGGGATACTCAACCACTGCTAAAGCCTACAAAGTGTTTAACACAAGGACCAAAACAGTGGAAGAGACTTTGAATGTAAAGTTCAATGAACTTTCATCAATGAAAATCCCAGCAAACCCTGCAGAATTGTTTGATCTTGATAAATTCACTTTTGAAAATATTGCTGTCAAGACTAACAGTGTAGGTCCATCAGAGAATTCAACACCAGACTATGGGTATGAAATCATCATTCCTCAAAAGTCTGTCAAAATGGGAAGAGCAGCAGATGTTCAAAACAACTGTTAAAGCTCAACCACTGCTACCTCAACAGTTGTTGACCAAAGTAGCCCCTTAACCACTGCTTCCACATCATCAAGCACTGTTGATAAAAGTCCTCAAACAGTGGATCAAAGTCAGCATGTGTCCACACCATTACCTCCTATTTCACCACCGTTTGAAGCCACTGCTGGATCATCAAAGTCACCAGCAGTGGTTAGCTCAGATGCTTCACATCTGCAGCCCTCCCCACTCAATGCCATTGTTCCATACCAAGGAGAGCTCATCTTCTTGAAATCTCATCCACCAGACCAAATTATTGGCAACATCAGTGAAAGGGTGCTCACAAGAAGTCAATCCCAAAACATTTATCTTTTTGCTAGCTTTCTATCTCTCCATCAGCCAGTCAAGTACCAAGAGGCACTAAAAGACAATAGCTGGGTAGAGGCCATGCAAGAGGAGCTCCAACAGTTTAGAAGACAACAAGTTTGGGAGCTTGTTCCATTGCCAGAGGGTGTAAGTCCCATTGGCACAAAATGGGTCTTCAAAAATAAAACTGATGAAAGGGGTATTGTTGTAAAAAATAAAGCCAGGCTTGTGGTTCAAGGTTACAGACAAGAAGAGGGGATTGATTATGATGAAACATTTGCCCCTGTTGCAAGACTTGAAGCAATCAGACTATATCTGGCCTTTGCTGTCAACCACAACATCAAGGTGTACCAAATGGATATCAAATGTGCATTCCTCTATGGTAAGATTCAAGAGGAGGTTTATGTCTGTCAACCTCCAGGTTTTGAGGATTCATTTAATCCAGATCATGTCTACAAGCTGAATAAAGCTTTGTATGGCTTGAAACAAGTACCAAGGGCATGGTATGAAACTCTTTCCACCTTCCTACTGTCCATTGGTTTCACAAGAGGTAGAATAGATAAAACATTGTTTTTAAAATGGAGAGGAAAGGATTTGATGATTGTCCAAATTTGTGTGGATGACATCATCTTTGGAAGCACATGTAATAAAATATGTGAAGAGTTTAGGCAACTCATGACAGCTGAGTTTGAAATGAGTGCAATGGGTGAACTCCAGTGCTTTCTTGGTCTCCAAGTAAGGCAACTGCAAAATGACACCTTTATCCATCAAGGCAAATATGCCAAAGAACGTTTAAAGAAATTTGAGATGGATGATTATAAGCCATGCAGTACACCCATTGCAACCAATAAAGTAGTCATATCTGATGAGAAGGATGAATTGGTTGATCAAACTTTGTATAGAAGCATGATTGGGTCTTTATAGTACCTAACTGCATCCAGGCCAGACATCATGTTTGCAACATGTGTTTGTGCTAGATCCCAATCAGCCCCTAGGAAGTCAAACCTTATTGTTGTAAAAAGGATATTCAGATACCTAAAAGTGCTCCCACACTTGGTATCTGGTATCCAGCTGATGGTAAAATTGAGCTTTCAAGTTTCTCAGATAGTGACTTTGCTAGATGTGACAAGACAAGGAAGTCCACTTCAGGAGGGTGCCAATTCCTAGGCAATTACTTAGTGTCTTGGCAAAGCAAAAAGCAAGCAGCTGTTTCCACATCCACTGCTGAGGCAGAATACATAGCTGCTGCAAGCTGTACAGCCCAACTGCTCTGGCTTCAAAATCAGTTGCTGGATTTTGGTATCACTGCCTTAAAGACACCACTCATGTTGGACAGTCAGGCAGCAGAAAATATCATCAAAAATCCAGTTTCTCATTCAACCACCAAGCACATTGACATCAGACATCACTTTGTGAGGGATTGCTATGAAAAATGTTTGATTTCTCTGCACCATGTTCCAACTAAGGATCAGCTGGCAGATATGCTAACCAAAGCATTAGACACATCCACCTTTGAAAGCTTGATCTCTAGGATTGGCATGCTAAACATGGAATAACAGGCAAAATCCTGCTTTTCTATGAATAATAGCATTAAAATGTTTTCAGAAAATAAAAAATCCATCCTTAAAAATAGCTAAAAATGAATTTTTCATTAAATCCTTAAAAGTCTGCCATAACCACTGCTTTGTTCAAAAGTCTGTTCTACTTAAAAGTTTGTCCACTGCTGAAAGTCAACCCCTGCTCTCTCATTTCCTTGATAGGCACTGTTGTTCAAAATCAGTGTTTTATCCACTGATATGTTATCCACTGATAGTGAAAATAACCCACTGCTCTCATTGCCACAGTTATACCACTGATCTTGTTCCATCAGTGGTCTTCATAAAAGAGTTGTCGTTTTCTTCATCAGGGGTTGGCACGTGGACAGTACATTATGGTCAGACCTTTTGTAACCGCTGCCACGTCAGCATTCACTTTTTCTCTATAAAACCCCCATTCAAAACCCCAAACAGGGTTTTACTGTCGAATTGAATTCTTAAAAATTCCTTTCTCAAAGCAGTTTTCCTATCATTTCCTCAAATTTCTTCACAACCTTCTTCGATCGTCTTCTTCAAAATGACAAAATCGAAGTCATCCGCTACACCCACTTCAAAATCTTCTCGCAAAAAGGCCGCTCCAAAGGCTACTCCCATCGAAATTCCATACAAAGCACCACACAATTATCTGGGTCTTTTGACAAAACCAGGTACCACCGATGCTTTTGACTCCATCAGTGAAATCATGTCTGCGTCAAAGTACAAAACTTTGTTAACAGCAGATGCTCCAATTTACTTGGACACCCAAAGAGAGTTCTGGAAGAATATTACCCTTGACAAATAAGGAGAAGATGTCATAGCCATTAACTCCTCTCTAATGGGTAAAGCTGTCCAAATCACACCACAATCCATCTCGGAAGTCTTTGAACTCAATGATCAGCAAGGTAAAACTTCTTTTCCCAAAAATGAGTTAAAAACTGATTTCCTTGAAAGGGGTTATGCAGAGCAAATAAAAAAGGATACCTTACAAAAAGGTAATTTTCCACCTACAACAAGATTTTTGTTCCATACTCTGCTAATGTGTGTTTCAAACAAAACCACCTCTTTTAATGAGATACCATTAAAGATTCAAAATCTGGGATATACTATTCTTCAAGATGAAAATTTTAATTACTCCCAGGAAATATTTAATGATTTGGTTAAAAACGTTGAGAAAAAGCCATTCTTACTTTTTCCAAGATTTCTAAGTTATTATTTTGAAAAGAAATTTTGTAAGGATGATGCTTCTGCAATAAAACAAGGTGCATCTTTTCAAATAAACAGCTTAACAGCTGAAACTTTTACAAGAATGTCAACACCTTGCAAAACACAAACAGAGGTGCCTGAGCAGACTTTAGCAGCTACCACTGCTCCTCAGGTATCTGCTGCTGAGCCCACTGCTCAAGGTGATCAAAGTAGCAAAACAACTGCTTTGAAACCCACACCTAAAATCACCAAAAAGTCAAAGCAAAAGAAAACTCAAAAACCCCCCAAAACCCATAAAAAAGGCAACTCTGGAGGATGAGATACCAGAGCAACTACCAGTGACAGCACAAAAGTCACAGGAAACCACTGCTGCTACTTCCTCACAGCAGTTGGTACAAATATCTTAACCCATAACTGAAACTCCTCCTGTTTCTTCTCAAAAAGAACAGGTTGTACATATAGGGACCCCACAATATGATGCTCTAGAATCAATTGCTTCCATCATCCACAGCCTAATGCCCGGGGCCAATTCTCTTTCTATACCCAACCTCACCTCCACAATTCCCCCACCAACAAAATTATTGTTGGATGCTATTGATCTGAACCAGGCACAAACCAGTCCTTCTCACTCACCTATCAATGAGAACATACTTCAAGAAACGACTGGGTCTGATGTATCAATCATAGCTAACCCACCAACAAGACCTGAGGAGGTTACACCCCTTGAGTTACAAGTAACTCTTGGTGGTAATCCAAGTGAAGCAGCCACTACAAGTGCTGAACCCACTGGTTTGCATTTGGACAGTGGTTACATCAATAAGACTTCCTTGGAGGCAATTCCTTCTATAGCACCTCTGATAACCACTAGTGAGTTTGTTTTAACCACTGGTACCATCAAAAGGTTATCAAGTGTTGAGGGAAGAAGTCCCCAGTACCAAGAAAAAGGGGCATCAGTGGATGACTATTGGAATACATTCCCTAAGTCAACCATTGTTCAAACCACTATTAGTGGGGAATCAGATGATCCCATTAAGTTGGGTGATGGTTTAAAGTACCAAGAATTGACGGAGAGAATCGATAAACTGGATACCTCTGTTGCAGAAATCAAAACAATGCTGCAGCAGTTGTTGAAAGTATAAAAGGTGCAACTCACTGTTGTTCCAGCTCAAGCACCTGCTCCATCACAAGCACCTGCTGAAAATGAGTTATGGACTCTATTTCAACCCCTGCTCCAACAACAACGACAAATGGCTGATCAGCAACATGCCATACATGTTCAAGAGCTGAGAAACATAATGGAGTCAAGGTTTAGAAACACCCAAGCGGACATCAAGGCTATAAAGGCCCACATCCTGAGCAACACTGGCACTGCTCCTCCAACTGTTCTCTTCATTGATCAACTTCCTCCAGATAATGCCAAAAAGGGGGAGAAAATTAAAGAATGGAAGAAGAAGGGAATAGATGATGGTCTACACATAGAACTAGAAAAGGAGAATATGACCAAGAAGATCCCTTTGCCAGATGGGAGCAAAAAGATTGATGTTACCACAATTGCACTAGCTGAAGCAAAAGCTAGTGTAAAAAGGGACAGAGAGGCAAAGGATATGCCCAGGTGGAAGAGGAAAAAAGAGCTTATATGGAGCTGAATGCGCAGGGTTGTTCTGAGCCAACGGATGTTAAAAATCCTGAGCTAAAAAGAAAGAATCCCACTAGAAAAGTGAGGGAACCCAAATCCATACCATCCAGACCCACAAAGCTTACTTCCAAACCACTTTCCAAAAGCCCCCAACATCCATCTTCCACTCAAACAGCTGTTGTAACTCCTGATGTATCAACATCTGCTGGTACTCCAGTTGTTTCAACATCTGTTATCACTTCAAAACACACCACAACCACTGCCTTACCACCACCACCAAAAATCATCATCACCACTAAAAACAATCTCACCACCATCACCACCATCATGGAAGGCTAACCATCTTTCTTTTAGGGGAGGCTTACTTTGGTTAACGCGGTCCCGAGTAGCCTCCCTCTCTATTACTTCTCGATGTTCAAAGCGCCTGCCTTGGTCATCGACAATCTTGATAAGATTAGAAGATCCTTTCTGTGGGGTGGGAAAGATGGTATTCGGAAGTTGAATTGGGTCGCTTGGAATGTAGTGACTACACCGAAGTCTTTGGGAGGCTTGGGGGTCTGTAATCTTAAAGCTCAAAACCTTGCTTTACTTTCTAAATGATGGTGGAAGCTCCTAAACGACAATGACTCTCTATGGGTCAAGGTCGTTCGGCCTATCCATAATATCAAGGTTCCGGCTCTTGGTAGAATGGCGAACAATTTGGCTACGGGGCCTTGGCTTAATATTGCCAGGTTGGAGGGAGACTTCCTGAAATTTGGGGTTTCAGTTAAGGACTTTTTTGATAAAAAAGTGGGTCGTGGGAATAACACTCTTTTTTGGCTGGATGCATGGTACGGGAGATCTCCTCTAAAGGATCTCTTTCCGAACCTCTATAGTTTTGAGTCGCTTAAAAGTTGTAGGGTGTCGGAGAGGATGGATGTGCAAGAAGGCGTCTTGAATGCCTTCACATGGAAGTGGAACAGGAAAAACATTGGGGATTTGGCTCTTGCAGAGCTGGGAGATTTGGTGGAAATGATGAGAAACTATGAGTTTAGGGTAGGAGATGACAAGTGGGAGTGGGTCAAAAAATCTAGTGACGGTTTTTCGGTTAGCGCGGCTCGCCACTTGCTGCTTTCGAAGGTCTTACAAGTGGAGCAGACAAAAGACTTCACATGGATCAGCTGGGTTCCATCCAAAGTCGCTTGTTTCAACTGGAGACTCAAGTTAAATAAGGTTCCGGTTAATTCGAGTCTGGTCAGACGGGGCGTTCCCATCCGAGACATTCGGTGCCCTCGGTGCGGATTGGAGGACGAAACTGCCGAACATGCCTTCGTTAGGTGTCCTTTTGCGGTGGAAGTTTGGAACAGGGTGTCGTGGTGGAACGGAGTTAACTGGTATTCAGCCTCCAACGTTAACGAGCTTTTCAATCCCGTGATTATTTCTAATGATTCTAAGAACTTGCACAAATTAAAGGCGGCCATCCTTTACACGACTGTTTGGTTTTTATGGAAGGCGCGGAACAATTGGGTTTTTCGTAAGCAAAGAACCTCCATTGAATCCCTTGTTGATGACTGCATTTCTCAGCTTTTCTTTTGGTTTACAAGCAGATCCATTCATATTGAAGTTAGCTGGGAAAGATGGTGCTGGTCTCCCTTATCTTGTTTCTCTTAATAGGTTTTTGTTGTCTCTTGTTTGCTTTGGTTCTTTGTACTCTTTCAGCTCCGCGCTGTGCAATTTATATTTAATTTGCCTTTCAAAAAAAAAAAAAAAAAAAAACCTCCTGCCAAAAAGCAGAAGACACCAGATGTTACAACATCTGTTGTAATGACAACAGTGGTTGAAACACTAGTTGTTTCAACAACTGTTAGTCAGCCACCATCCACCACTCAAAATACCACCACTGATCCACCCAAGACATCATCAACCTCTCCTACAATAAAAAGGAGAAGGATTTTCATACCTGATGTTAATTTTCCATCACCACCACCAACATCTTCACAATCCCTTGCACTTATTCCAAACCCTGTTCCTCTCTCATTAGCTCAAGTACAACAACCAATCATGGCCATCATTCCTGCAGGTTTCCAATATCCTCTTGAACTCACTACAGTCAGAGAAGAGATCAAATCCTTCTACTATGAGGATGATCCTGCTAAAAGGAAGTTGCCATCTGTTGAAGGATATCCCAGGCCCAATAACATTGAAGAGTACTTGAAAATTAAGGCTCAACAGGCAGAGCATATTTCCAAAAGGAACTCTCAAGGAAAAACTGACAAAGAAATTCAAAGGCACTATCAATTTCTATTCACTCAAGTCAGATCCTTAGAGCAGTTTGCAAAAAATGTTTGTCAGCAAATCTCAGAGAGAGCAGATGAAACTTTGAGAAAAGACTACATTGAAAGCATCATGGCAACCAAGAAGTACAAGGGAGAAAAGCATATGTACAAGGAGTGGACCATTCCTGAGCTTGAACAAGAAGCAGCCAAGATTCAATAAATGATAAAGAATAAGGTCAAACACACTCCTCCAGATTGGTCAAAGTACAAAAAGAATGTGCCTGAAAAGACATTAGAGCTGAAGAGAATGAAAGAGGAATTAGTTGCTGCTGACTATGGGTCTAAAAATCAAGTGGCAAGATGGAAAGAAGACACAGTCAGGACCACCTACAAAAGGTTGGAGGAATTAAGGAAGAAAGATCCTAAAGTTCCACAAAAACCTGACTACCCTGAAGCAGAGGTTTCAAAAAGACCACCAAAGCTGCAAATCAGGAGATCCACTACTCCAACTGGTGCTGCCATCTATAAAAGAAAGCAACAAAAACTGTTGGATACTGAAACAGTGGCAGAGTTAATGGCAGGAGATGAACTTGTAAAAGAAGGCATTAAGCAAATGATAGTTGAAACTCTTGGCCTGAACCAACCTGCAAGCACTGCTCAAACAGTCATCACAAGGCCTGCATCACCAAACTCCTCATCAAATAAAAATCTCCCAAAAAACCCACCAGACTCAAAGGTACTAAAGTGGAAAACTGACAAACAGACCCATGTACTGACAGTGATCAAGTCTAGTGGAGAAGTGAATAAAATAACAAGGGAACAAGCACTTGGCCTAAGTCTTGAAGATTTGCAGGATCTCCTTGATCTTCCACCTAGCAGGGATGAAGATGACACAGATGCCTTAGCTTTTGAATTACAACTCAAAGGGAAAATAAGGGAACCGTTGATGAGGCAATAAAGATCTACAAATAATGAAGGGTTTTGGCATTATCTGTTCTAGGGGGAGATTGTTGGGATTGAATCCTTTCAGAGGAACAGATAATTAAAGCCAAAACTGGATCAGAGCAATGGATCCAAAATAAGCAGATGTTATGTATACAAGTCTCTCCCCTTGAAAGTGGTTTCAACATCTGCTGACCTCCTATCTACTGATCGTACAAACTGCTGACCTACAACTGCTGATCAAGTCAAAGACTGATGAAGACTAAAGCCCTGCTATTCTATCTACTGCCTTGGTTCAAGCACTGCTGGGTTATATCAAGTGCTGCTGAGATCACATCAGTGGAAGGAATCAGCAGTAGTTTAGATATCTTTATGTAATGAATTGTAATAGCAGTAGTTAGCATAGCAGTACTTGTATAGATCAGAGGTTAGAGTTTGTTAGGAGGTTAGATGTCACTTTCATGGTGACGTCAGCAAAGATGCTCAGTGGTTTGTCCGTGCCTATAATTAGAACAGTACCCTGTACTGTTCTATTAGCTCTTCACCATCTTCTTCCTGCACGAACAAATCACAGTGAGCTCAGGCTGAGGGGGAGTTTGTTACATACTTGCAATTGTAATTGAATCTTGTAATAAATTCAAGCATTCGGTTCAATGTTAAACTTGTATGTTAAAAGCAATTCTCCTGTTTGATTGTGAAAAGTTTGCTTCCATTATATTCCGCTGCACTACTCATCCATTAATCATTTTAATTCAAATGTAAAACACAATCAAAACCAAACTCAGATCCTAACACTTGGTCTTTCAAAGAGAGTTGCCGCAAGGTTCAAAGATTGTTCTATAATTCCGATGCTGGCATTGTTGGTGCTGCTGACACTGTTGGTCAATTTGTTGATAATACAGTTGACAGTCACAAGGTTACGTCTAAAACAATCAATAGTCGGTATGTTCCTCATAACTTCGAAATCCATATTTTTTACTCTATGTCTACATCAGACAATGTTAAATTATCTGAAAATGTTACTGTATCCAAATCTTTTGATACCACTTCAACTGGGACAGAACATCAACATTTGCAGTTTATAAGGTTCGAGACCAAAGGTATTACATGTCAATTTTTGTTGTTTAAAAAACTGTAATCCATCATATGTTATGCACATTTACATTATATTATATTCACACATTTGCACCATGTTCACAGTTATAATATGTTATAAATAATATTTCAAAAACAATATATGCACATGTGCATTTTGATATTTACATTATGTTTGTACATGATTCTGAATTAACATATATGCACATGTGCATTATGTTCACCACAACATTATATAATTATATGTTAACTTGTAATGCACATGTGCACTTTGTTTACAAATACATTATAAATACATATATTGACAATCAGTAAGCATCACAAAGTAATCATCATATATAAACTTTCATCCAACTGTACATAACCATACATATGTTAAAAAAATAATAAACATCATACAATTAAATTGTTGTTTTGTAAGTATATTATATATGCTTGTCATACATACGTGCATCCCATAATTTAGCTAAACATTTTTTCGTATATTAATCACACAGGAACAATCACGGCTGCTCTTCATTCTACGCCCAACAGCACCCCATATTGGATACCTGAAGTTGATGTTGAGTTCATTCCTACTATAAAACCAAAAAAACTGTAAACATCAGTTATATATTAAACATACCTGCAATTTTAAGCACAAGTGTTCATCCTCCCCAAGGTATTAGAAAAAAAGTGTGTGGCACCAAAAAACACCGGATCGGTCATGGTGGTCAGAAAACTTAAGATAAGCGAAAGAAATCCGATAAGCGAAAGAAGGCCGCAAGTTTATGCAACAAATGTAACCAATATGTTTTCGAGCATTATTCACGCAACTGCGAAAAAATCAAGGCTGCTAAACTTGCTGCACGAGCAGCTAAACGTGTTGTTGCTATTGCTGCTGGACTACCTGCTCCGTCTGAATCCGGTTCTGATGATGTTGATCTTGATGACACCGATGAGTATTCTGATGAGAATTCTTCTTCTGATGATGATAACCCTAATAATACCCCTGAAGTCCCTACATATGTGCAAGAACCTGAGCAAACTCTTAGGCGTTCGACCAGATGTCGTAAATCAACCAACCCAACTCGTGATTCTTGATTGATCTATTATCTATTACAACTTATGATTATCAAACTTAACTACTTATGACTATCAATGTTTGTTTTGATTATGTTTCTTAATGGACTATTTATGTGTTTTTTAATATATTCATCATTGCCATCATCCTAATTTGTTATCAATTATGTATTACATGTGATTATTTGTGATTTTATTATTACCCACTTAACATAATGTAATTTTATTACTACCCATTTAACTTACAATATTAATATTAATGCCTAACTTACAATATGCACATGTGCATACGTATCTACTAGTTGTATCTAACAGTTGAATCCACTTGTTTATTGATATACCATTGTTTATTATTATACATGTTACTAATATTAATATAAAACCATGTGTTGTACCTTACATATAAATATACCCATTTGTAATACATTACATACTACACTGTACGTTATATAACTTTATGCACATGTGCATACCCATCATTTAATTTATTAACCAACATAATATAACATATCAATCGTGTACATCTATAACACATTATATATTACTAACACGCATTTAATCATTACTAACATTCATTACCAACCATTTTGTTAGTTTAACCATTTTAATGCACATGTGCATAAACAACAACAACCAATACGAACTCCAAACATCGATTACTACATCAGCTAAAATACCAACTGATTACTATATCAACTACTATACCAGCTATTGTCAACCACATTTAACCAAAACTATAAATGACATCATAACAAAGTACCATCTGATATGTTAAAACAAACAAAACAAAACAAAGTACTAGTTTCATTAACATTAATCACCAACAAAACAGAAATACTATATGTTCCTACAGTTAATAACCTGCTGTGTTAACTCATACCCTCAAAATTTGTCCTCGTTCTTCCATTTGTCAAGCATATTCCAACATTTTTCTTGTTTCACCGCCTCTTTGTCTAACATTTTCCGCATTTTTTCATCTCTCAAACCACGTGTTGTCTCTTTTGTAAGTTCCATAACAGTTTCCTTGTACATGTTTGCCTCTGATAATAGCAGTTTTGTTGCTATCTTCATCCTCAAGTTTTTCAGTTGCATGCCTTGAATATCTTTCCGCGTACTAAAATCGCATTCAAACTTGACATCGCTCCCTTTGTACATCTCCATGTGTCGCATAGCGAACACACCGCAATCGTTGAAATTATCACTTGTTGCCCATTCCAATTTTTTCTGTATAACATATGTGCAAATACATTAATACATGCATGAAATGTTTGTACACACTAATGCACATGTGCATTTTAAATATTGATTAAAAATTCTAAATAACACATACCATCAACAACATTGTCATCTTTATCACCAACTTTAGATGTTGATAACCTTCTGTTCTTTGCCATGCGCACCTCACCAACACCTTTGTTTGGTGTTTCCACCTGTTTCCGTTTATTATTCCTCACCTTCATGTCCTTTTTTACAACTTTTTTCACATCTGCATTCATAAACTCAATAAGTTTATACAAATTATATTAATAAAAACAACATTAATGTAATGATGCACATGTGCATGAAATAACTTTTAATTAATGAACATCCAAAATATTAATTATAAATAATAAAATATTCTAACCTTTTTGTTTATCATGCATATACTTTTCTGTTGTGACTGCGTCTAACAGTGACGACCCTTCATCCCTCGACTTTAATACAAATGTAACTTTTTTCATTTTCTTTTCCGACTTTCTTTCCATTGCAATTCTACAATGAACATGTGCATATACGTTAAATGCCTAAATAACCTAGTATGACAAATTATGCGCATGCGCATAGTAACATATTTAGTCAGTTTATGCACAGGTGTATATATGTATATATCACACAACAATATCTTATTACCACATTCTAACATAAAATACATTTATTACAAAATATGCATATTTGCATACTAAATTAATATGATAATCTATGCACATGTGCATAACTATATATCACACAAACTTACCTTAATAACATATTCTGTTAAACATCTGATGTAAACATATGCACATGTGCATGACAATATTTCTCATAATACTCACCAAAGTTTGAATCAACAAATTATATATAATATAAAGAAGTACGAACGAATTGTGTAAACTTGCAAAATGTCACGAGAACTATGCACATGTGCATATTGAATTATTATGACAATATATGCACATGTGCATAACTATATATCACACAAACTTACCTTAATAACATATTCTATTAAACCTAGTTAAATCTATGATGTAAACATATGCACAACAAAATATATCAGAATACACAATGAAGTTTGAATCACCAAATTATATATCATATAAAGAAGTACGAACGAATTGTATAAACTTACAAAGTGACTCGAGTTATATGACAATATCTATGTTACATTGCACAATATCTATGTTAAACCGCATATGTAACGGTGATTATGACGGCGATTTCCGACTATACTGACATATTGACTATTATTATAATCACGTTGCCCTAATTAGGAACGAAATAGAGATCCACAATGTTTTTAATCACGTTGCTGTAATTACAAATGGATGAAGAATATAAGATCGATGATTATGTTCCTAATATAAATTATACGACTCATTATGGACGAATTTTAGGAACTAACCTCAATTATATGACGAAATCTGAAATATATGCTTGTAAAATATCAAATCTCCGAGAAAATGTCACCCCAAATGCTTCGAAATGGCGAACTGATGATGGTGAATGTGATTATGTATTTGAGTCAATGATGTAATTGTTTGTAACAGACGAAATGATTTGATATGATGGTGAAATGTTGAGATAATCGTGAAAGAGAATCATATTCAGATTGGGGAGATAGATTGGGGATATTTCTCGGACGTGAAAGATAATATTGGATATAGTTAATTTTCTGATTGAAGTCCGATAATATGCGCTTGTTTTAAAAGTTGTTTGGGTATTTACAAAATTGCCCCTGTTCACATTGGTTCTCGCGGTTCTCGCAATAAGGGTGCTTCTCGCATGAACCCTACCCTATATATATATATATATATATATATATGCTTGTATGTATACATACGCTGAAAATTGTAATCATGTGTTGATGATTGACGGTAAAATAAACACACAGAGAGTGAAATACAAAACATATAAACGTAAAACGAAGCAATCCGTGTGTGTCATGAAGAACAGAAAACTTTATGAAGAAAGAATCGAAAACAAAATCATATTATAATAAGAGACAGTACTTGTCTGTGTTGAAGGAGGCGGTGCTGAAGACTGAGTGAAGTACCAAATGCGGGTGTCTTCGTGTCTTCGACAGTTGTTTGGAACTAATCATGGGCGCAGGTTATTAGTTGGTTTTTTGCAGTTAAACAAGTTGATGAGTATATGTATATATGTGCTTGCAGTTAACTAAGGAATCATGTTGGTTTATGTGAGTGTAGTCTGAAAGGTGGGAAAGAAACAACACCGCGTGAGTGGCTTATTTTAATCCATTTAGATGGGTGCGTTCGTAATGATCTGTCACGGCTTGTTTTGTGTACCGTGTTACTTTTTGTTATAAAGGGTGCTTTTGTATGGACACCTCGGTTAAATAAGCAAGTGGTACCCAACTTAGTTTTTGTATTGTTATAAGACCAGACGGTATTGGGGCCGGCTGAGGCCCGGCTTGGCCCGGCGCCGGTCCCCCACACCGCCCCCTGGGCCCGGCTAGGCACTTTCGGCTCCCGCAAGACGGAAAGGACGGGCATGATTTTAAATTTAGAGCCGTTACAACGGCTATATTTTAATAAAAAATAAAAAAAAAACTTTTTAACTTTAAATAAATACCCCTCATCTCATCCATTTTTATACCATTTTCTCCCATTCTTCTCCCATTCTCATCCAATTTTATAAAAAAACACTCCCTCTTTTTTATACAACCATGAATCCATTCAACCCAAACAACCCTAACCCGAACAATCCCAACCCAAACCAACCTAACTTTTTTTCGACTCCCGCTTACACTCCGACTATGGATCCTTCATGGGTGTCTCCGTAATTTACGTTTTCGGGTTTCCAATAATCACCCAACGCCTTCAAACAAATGTCCCAAGTTCAACAAATGCAACAATACCAAGCACTCCAACAAATCATGCAACGCGGCTCGTTTGAACAATTCCAATCGCAACCGCCAACTTCCCAACCGCAACCCCCGGTTCAACTTGACGATGATGATGAAGAAGTCGTCCCCGAATCGCCACCTCAAGAGCTCAAGCGCAAAAAAAAAACAAGGGGAAGGGGAAGGTGGTTGAAACCATACCCGAAACCGCGCCAAAAAGCGGTTCGAGAGCAAAGGCGAGACCTTGGACGAAAATAGAGGAGGAGGCGCTAGCAATGGCATTTGTTAAGTCCTCAACTTGCCCGATTATTGGTATGAACCAAAGTTTATTTTTTTAATTTAAATTTAAAAAGATTTATTTTTTATTTTTACTAATGCATTTTTTTTAAATTTAGGGAACAACCAAACGGGTAGTAGTTTTTGGAAGGCGACAACGGAAAGATTTAACGGGATTATGGAGCAAGGCCCGATGCGTGATCTCGAATCCGTCTCGGGCAAGTGGCGTAAAATGAGCAAGACCATCAATACCTTTAGCAGGTATTATAACCAAATTTACACTAATCCTCCTAGTGGGAGTAACGACGAGGACATTCTTATCCTTGCTTTAGCTAAGCGGGACTCTAAAAATTCAACGCCTTTCCCGCACCTCCGAGCATGGATCGTTTTAAAGAAAGAAAACAAATGGAAGCCGGTTCCAAATGAGGTCGCAACCGCCAAACGGAGTAAAACTTCCGAGTCCGGAAGTTATAGTGCGGGAGGCTCCACCGCTCGTTGTTAAATCGACATAAACGACGAGCCGGAATATGACGAGGATGTGTTGCCCGTTCACGAGTCGGAACGTCCCACCGGAAGGGACAAAGCAAAAAAAGAGGCGGCCGGAAAGCGAAAAGGGGGGGCTCGGGCGGTGGGGGCGGCTTGGGCGGTGGGGGCGGCTCGGGTGCGGGTTCGAAAATGGATGAGGTTATATCCGAATTCCGTTCGTTCAAAGAGCTCGCGGCCGAAAAATATAGTTACAAGAAAGCCTTGTCGGCCGATTATGCTCGAGCGGAGGATTTTAGGATTATGAGGTTGGATCTCGACTCGGTTCCGGAGGATGAATGCGAGGTTTATCGGAGGATGAAAGAGGAGGTTAAGAAAAAATGGACGTCGTAGGTTGTTTACTTTTTTAATCGTATCGTTATTTTTTTTTCGTTTTTATGTTTACCGTTTCTAGGATTAGTAATTTTAATTTTTAGGAAATGTAATTTTTTTATGTTATGAAATGAATTTATTTATGTTGTTTTATGTTGTATTTTTTGATTTTTATGAAGTTTTTATTAAGTTAACAAAAAAAAGTTAGAAAATTATAAAATAATTAGGTGGGGTAGCCCCATGCTCCACCCCCCTCAAAATGCAAGGATTGACTAAAATACTCTTTCTCTTTATTTTAAATTCTGGCACATGTCATAATCCTATTGCTTCAAAAATGTGTTTTTCTAAAACGCAATGGCCAGAAAACACATAAAAATGTCTTAGTTCAAAAACGCAATGGCATAAAAACACTAAAGAAAGTGTTCTCTCTAAAACGCATTGAACCAGGACAATAGTTTTGTCTGTGAATTGTTTGAACCAAGAAATTAAATTGTCAAAAACTGTCTACGAATTCAGTTTTCCAGAGGCAAATTTACGGAAAATTAAATTTTCTCATGCATTTTTATTAAAGCAATTTAATCGGAAAAAAAAATTTAATCGACCCCAGCCAGGGGCTGCCGCCTCTTGGACCCTGCTACTAGGGGCGCTGCCCCCGGACCCTAAACTCTAAACCCTAAACCCAGAGGCAAATTTACGACAATGCAGCAGTGAACAATTAGACTTTTGTACTCTCCTTGTTGTTACTTTTGACGCTTGAGAAAATTCAGTTGTTATATAAATAAATTTGTTGTTTCACTTTTATTTACAAAACTGATGCGATTGTGTGTATGTGTGTCATACCCCTACGATACCGACACCAAGGAACCATGTTCCTTACAAAACAAACTACACGTGTGATTCTTTCATTTCATGATCACTCGTGATCTCCCCGAAAATCCTAAGTACTCGTTTCTTTTAAAAAGTAAAGTACAAGGTACAAGTTACAAAAAAAATTTTAAACAGATACTTGAAATACCATTTCAAATCCCTGATTTGATATCTAAAGATACTTTCATGAATCCTTAATTGGATTCCTTGTGTGCTCTAATACGAATGATACGATACGACAAAGAAGAAACCAAATCCTTATAAGATCTTCCTATCTTCATAGTTAGACTCTTTGGGATATTTAAAAGTATCAATTGAAGTCCTTGATTGGATTTGTGGTGTACTTTAAATGCATTGATTCAAACTAATGAATGAGCTAATAACTAAATTAACAAATACGCGATTATGTATTTATGTGTAATTCTAAAGCTCGTTATCTAAGTTCTGGTAGAATCTTCCGTATTTTCATATGTTAGATTCTCAAAAGGATACTCAAAGTGCTATCTTAAATTCCTTAAGGGGCGGCCTTTCTATGCAAATAGTAAGAACCTTGGATTCCAAAGTGCTATTTCAAAACGATTAATTGGTTCAAAGTTAAAAAGATCCTTTAGTGGTCTATTTAAAGAGATCATACGACGATCTGGTTAAGGAGATCATGTGTTGATCTAGTTAAAAAGATCGTTCGTTGATCTAGTTAAAAAGATCCTTTGATGGTCTAGTCAAGTCATTACATGTTTGTTCGATTTATTTTTTCCCTACGCATTATGAAATGAACCGTGCGGACTGTGCAAAGAATTACGTAACTATGGATGCATACATAATTATGGAATTCAGTGCACAGAAACCACAGCAAGTTTTGTCATGTGTTAAGACCTATAGTGATAAAAATAACGAAACGGGAACAATGTAAAAAGGTCATGGTGGATACGCCGCTGGTACTTCAGATATATAAGTGTTCCTTATTACATTACGAACGTAGCGTTATTTAAGTTACTAGAAGTCCTGGACCTTGACCAATGTTATATTATCTTACACTCTCCAACTCCGATTTCGAGCACACACAAGTTTCCTATAATAGTCTTCGTAGGAAACATACTTCTATCCGTTGTTCGAAACTCCATGTTTTGCTACTACAAGGACATTACTTGGACAAATAAAAAGTTCGCTAAAAATCCAAACGTGGCCCAGAGTTTTACTTAGGAAACGAAGGATTCATTAGAAAGCGAAACAATCACAGTTGTCTTCACAGGTTTCCTCTAAAATTTAAATTTCGAGACGAAATTTCCTAAAGTAGGGGAGACTGTGACACCTGTGTCTCTACGACCATCATACAAATACAAAACCAATGAAATATTGTGTTTCATACTTGGGATTTGTATAAATATGTGTATCATTTTCACATATCAATTCTTGTTCGATTTCAAGCTTTAAATCACTTTCTGGAAACTTATACGCGAACTAATGTGTAAACGTAATCGGTATAACGCAACAAACACTCCGGAATAGTGAAATAGGCTTAAAATACTTAAATAACCTTTACATAACTTAGAAATAAGTTTTGGAGGGTTTGGTGTGTCGAAAACAAGTTTATTCGATCGCAGGGACTATTTGCGTCAGCTGTGAAAGTATGTCGATTCTTATAGTAACGAATATTCTGGAACTTGATCATATGTTAAACATACCCTAAGTATTCTTTACATAGCTTATAAATATGCTTTGAGGGGTTCGGTATGCGGAAATAAACTTATTTGATCAACAGGGACTAAAAGCGTCAAAAAGTGCATTAGTTTGCATTTACGCGCATATCTTACGTTATGAACATATCCGGACATCCAAAAAATTTTGCAATCATTAAAATATTTTTTTTTAGTGATCGGAATGCAAAAATACCATTCGTCGTGTAATTTGGATCGTTTTCGCGTTCGTTCGAGTTTCCGTCGTAATTAACCGAATAACGCAACCGTACGACCAAACGAACCGACATCCGAGATGTTTTCAAGCATATTTTAAGTTCCATATACTTTAACTTCATTTTAGAGCCTTGAAATGGGGTTAACAGGGCTTAAACATGTCGAAAATCAAGTTTTAAGCATGCAGGGACCTGTTTTGCCAAAAACTGAAACTTGGAACTGACCTCCCCCGCACCACGCGCCAGAACCAGGACATCCTGGCGTGCCACGCGACAGAGACCATTTCCAGCAACTCAGTTTTCAGCAAACAGATTGATTTCCAGGGTCTTTTGTGCAATTTTCTCAATACCTTGAGTTGGTTTTAGGCCCCCATTGTATTCTAAACCATGTTCCACAAGTGTAGGGTCAAGATTGAACCTTCTAAACACTTGGAATGATCTCCTTGATCCTAACTTCCTACAAATAGAAGTGGGTTTTTCAATAATTCCTCACACTTGATCTCATTTCTGCTCTAAGTTGAAGCTCTCCCTTGTGAAGCTTCATACCTAAGTATTTTGAGATCAAATCTTCATTGCTTGGACCTTTTGTAAGTTTCTTTCATGCTTTTTTATGTTTTTCAAGCATGAAAGTCAAACAGTGTTTGACTTTCTGCTTTGGGCATGATTTGGTCAACACAAAGTTCGTTCGAACTTTGCAACGTGAGCGTAATCACGATGGTTATAGTCCCATGTGACTATACCTACTGATTACCACGTTGATTAGTCAAAGTGACGACTCAAAGTTTCGGTCAAAGTACGTGTTTATGCGTATTTTGCAACGAAACTACTTTTTGGGTATCAAAACACTTTGTTTTGATATCAAACTTGTTTTCTAACTTAGTTAAACATGTTTTAACATGTTTAACTCGTCACTTTTAGTCTAGTGCTTGTCTAGGGTCGTAAGATAAGCGGTCTTAACAACCGCTTAGACTTTCGAACCCGACCCGTTGGTTGATCATTAGGATCCGACCAAGCATATTTTGTGACCATAGTTGTATAGGGAATAACCTTCTGAGGTTATACCTTATGGTCACTTAGTTTAACTAGTTGTATGGTAGGTAGTTTATATGCCTTGGGTAAATGACCAAAATGTCCTTTTCATGCATAAATGGTATTTAAGCATATGTAACATAACTTTTGTCACTTAAACTAATTATGCAACATATTTAAACATGTTAGGGCATATAATACTTGTCATAGGACTAGTTAGGCATCTCGAACGCGCATTCGCGCGAACAATACGTTAAAATAGCGTAAGCTACCTTAATGGGTCGTAACGGGGTCGTAAGCACTTAGGATAGCTTCTGATTTAGAATGTAGGCTTTATTAAACCATATCACATGAGTTCCAATACTCATTTGGTTTATGAGTGATGTGTGCAAAATGCAACATATAAATTACATCAATTGTGGCATAAAACTAACCCTTTTTTAGTACTAATGTTGGAAAAAGTGTGTTTTTGTCTTCCTTTTGTATTCTCAGGATTAAATGAACTCAAATTAACAAAAGAAGCAAAAAGGCAGCTAAATCTAACATAAATACAAGAAAAGGAACAAACGTGGCATGCCCGACCTCCCCGAAAGCATCTTCCCAAGCAAAGCAAGAGAACAGAAGGCTGAACACGCCCAGTGCTCAATGAGCACGGGGGCGTGCTCAATGAGCACTTGGGCGTGCCCATGTGTCATCATAAAAGACAAAGTTGTAGAAGCTTCCATCGCCCACCACGGGGCCGTGCTCAGCGGACACGGTGCCGTGGTCAACTATAAGATTCGCAGAATCCAGGCAAATCTTGATAGTACAGATATGCTTCTGCACACGGGGTCGTGCCCAGCGGACACGGAGCCGTGGTCAACTAATGCAGACAAAAGCAATTAATGAAGACAGAGAAAAGGATGGACACGGGGCCGTGCCCACTGGACACGGGGCCGTGCCCACTGGACACGGGGCCGTGCCCGAGCTTCTGTTCAGCCTATAAATAGGAGTGCTTGGCTCAAGCTCAAACCATCCCTTGGCACACCACCTCTCTCACACTTCACCCACCACCCACCACCACCATAACACCATCATCCACCACCATCATCCATTGTCCATCATAGAGTGTGTGAGTCGTCTCGGGATCCAAGATTGATCGTAAGAGTTCTTGACAATCAAGGCCTTGTTTGCCTAAGTCTCTTACATCACTTGGTGAAGACAAAGTGTCTAGTGTAATACTTTTTATTTTTAATCTTTTTGCACTTTTTAATTGGTTATGTATTAATGACTTTGATAACTAGTTTCTTATGTTGAAGGTGATTCTTCCTTATCGTTTGTCCGTGGTGTCTTGGCATTATTTTACTGTCTATATAAAATAAAAGATTTTCACCATTCATATCTCCACGGTCTATATGGAGGTATGTTGGCTACCTGGTCGGGGGTTAAGGGAACAGTTTGGTAAGAGTCTTGCCATTGTTCAGTGTATAGATCCTGCAAAGGACCTGGGTCAAATTTACTAGGACCTCCTTCAATACTTAACGGTATTGGATGGCGGGGGTCCAAACTCTTTGATCCCCTCATAAGTTAAACTAATATTAATATTTTAACCCGGCTACTTAGGACTATATCCTTGCTGACTCAGACTACTTAGCCGAGGGTAACGTCGCCTTCAAAAGAGGGGCCTACCACATTATGCATTAATAACTTAATTAATTATCTTTCAATAATCCGACCCTTTAGGATTGTATCCTTGCTGACTCAAAGTACTGGGTTGAGGGTAACGTCACCTCCAAAAGAGGGGCCTACTACAATAACTAAGAAAATCTCTTAAATAGTGCAAAAGTGCGGAAATAATCAAAGGTTACACTAAACACGAGTCGGAGCCAAGTGATTCATCTTGTCTATCTGTTTTTTACTTTTATTTTTATTTTTATTTTTCAGCATTTTAGTTAGTTTTTATTTTCTTAGTTTAAAACATTTTTCTAAACTTTTGATTTGATTAGACGTTGAGGATAAACCGGTACTAAAAGCTCTTGTGTCCTTGGACGACCTCGGTATCTTACCAACACTATACTACGCTCACGATGGGTGCACTTGCCCATATGTGTGTTTAGTGTTAGTAAATATCGTGTGTTATAAATTTAAAACTTGGCTAAAAAGTGTTAAAAAGGGCTTAATATATACATTAAAAACTAATAACACTCACGCACATCAACGAGACCTCATTCTACGTTATCTCCCGATTTAGGTACCAATTGTTTAACTAGAGATCCGATTACTAGGTACCACTTGAATCCTTGATTTCCGAGCTTTGTTAGGACACTTAATCGAGGACACTAACAATCTCAAGTGAGTACATTGTCCCCTCTTTTACGTTTTCAAATGTTTGGGGTGATACATATGTGCCGATATGCTATTTTCATGATTTCGACTATAAAATATTCATGCATAGTACTATCTTTTGACGAATTGAACTATTATCCATGATTTAAACACTGATTTCCAAAGTTTGTTAGAACTATTTGTTCATTTATATTGTTATTTATACATTCATTAACAATGATCAAGCCGATTGGTAGTACGATATAGCGCTATAGGACTAGACACCCCATTCCTGTTGTATGGAATGTCAGAAACAAAATTTTAACCAAATAGAATTTGCCTTTGTGGTATTTCTATAGTCTCTAAAGTGTAGTTTGATGCACTAAGGTTTGAATGTATTGCTAAATCGCAATTTATGGTATATTTCGATATACTACCAACGTGATACTATTTGCTAAAGCATAATTTCATATGCCATTGTTTTCTAAAGTATAATTTGATAGACTACTAAACCACGATTTTAGGTATGTTCTGACATACTACCAACGTGATATTATTTACTAAAGTATAGTTGATACACTACCGACATTGTTATTTCATAAACCAAAGTATGTGTAAATATACTACCAAAGCATAGTTGATATGATATTTTCAAACCAAAACATAATTGATATGTTGTTTACAAGAACCGAAGTATGATTTGATATACTATCAATGCTGGCATTCTTAAACCAAAGTATACTTGTAATGTACTACCAAATCTATTATTTCTGAAACCAAAGTATATTCTAATATACTATCTATTTAACTAATTCAAAACTAAAGTATATTTAGATATACTACTCATCCGCTTATCTCAAAACCAAAGTATATTTTTGTATATGCTATAAACATTTTACCAAAACGACGCATTTTAGAAACAAAACTTTTAGAAGGATTCATGGCTATTTTTGAAAACATAAAACCTTTTCTTGTGATATCCAAAGCCATGAATCTAATACACAAATCCTATGTTACTCACAGGCATTTTTGTGCTGACGTACCTATTTTCACATATGTTTCAGGTACTGCTATGTGATGATTGTTGATGCATGCTACACATAGGTTGGACTCGTGCCTTAGCGACTTTAAAACTTGAGAGACAAATATTTGTATTTATCTGATTTGTAATAAAACAATGAGTTCAATGTCATCTTTATGCTTTGTTGATATTCCTTTCAGCAATGAATTCTATATGCTTTGTTGATATTCCTTTCAGCATTCAATTCTTACTATCCGATATCATCTCACTCGTTTCTTTTCATGTTTCTTTTCTCTTTTAGAATATGCCTCCTCGACGTGATGCACAACCTCAAAATAATGCCGAACTCGCAGCTATTATCACTCAACAAATTGTTGCTGTACTCCCAAACCTGATAACCCAAGTAAACCAAGCAAACAACAATATCAACAATGCTCCGTGCAACCATAAGACATTCAATTCAGCTAAACCGCTCACATTTACTAGGTCTGAAGGGGCCACTGGGCTCCTACAATGGTTTGAGAGTCTCGAAAGCATGTTTCGTCATGTGCAATGCCCAAACGAGTGAAAGGTTAAGTTTGCATCGAGCGTATTCCAGAAAAGAGCACTTACATGGTGGAACGGTGTAATGAGGGATAGGGGTGCCGATGTGGCATTGGCACAAACTTGGGAAGAGCTTCGAGCTCTAATGATGAAGGAGTTCTGTCCTCGCCATGAACTCAGGGCTTTGGAAAGGGAATTCGACGATCTAAAGCAAGATAGCGGTGAACATTGAGCCTACACTGACCGTTATGAGGAACTGAGCCTGTTATGTCCTACCATGGTTACGCCTTTGGATAAGGCAATCGAAAAGTACATTGATGGTCTCCCTGATCTAGTTCAGGACATTGTTACCGATAGCAACCCTACTACCGTCAGACAGGCCATTGAACTATCTGCTACCCTGACTGAATCCCAGATCAGGAAAGGTAAGCTTTACCGAAAGGGCGACCCGAAACCATCTGACGAGTCTACACCAGAAAAACCAAAGGAAAAACATATTGAGTCCTCCAAAAAGTCGAAGAAGCGTAAGGCTTCACAAAATTTCGTTGTAGTTGCTCAGAACAATCAGGTTGCACCAAACCAGCCAGCACAACCTCGTACAAGGAAAAACTATGTTGGTACCGCACCTTTGTGCAACAAATGCAACCGTCATCATCTAGAGCAAACACAGTGTCACAAATGTACCCACTGTGGGCGATTAGGACATTTGGTCAATACCTGCCGTTATGCAAACCAAAACCAAGCTGCTGCAAATCCTGCTGCTGCTCAAGCACAGTTTCCACCTGGATTGTGCTATAACTGTGGTGATCTTTGTCACACCCCCAAAATACCGCATGCGGAAACCCCCGCGAGGCGTGGGACGTACCAGGATCTAGCCACCAATCACAATGAACTCATAATAAGATTTCAAATAAAAACTTTCATTCATCAAGATAAAGTGTTACAAAACATTATTCATAACTCATTGTGTTCAGCGGAAGCATAAATCGTTAGTTAAGTATTTCATAATCCAAGTGTATGAAAGTCATTAGACTTGTCTCGTGATCCTATGTATTTCGACCCATGTGTCACAACCCAACGGATGGCGGAATCATCGGGGCGCGGCACTGAGCGAAACTGATTGTCCAGAAGTTTCCATAACAACTATAATTACCAATTATTTAAAGCAACACGTCCCATACCATGTCATAAAAGATAACATAATTATTACAGACAAAAATCTCGTCAAATTTTTCTGTTCTGACAACTCAGATTTCATAATACAGACAATTGTTTATTTGTTTCTAGACCTTTCCTAGCCTCGATTTCACAGCAAGCAAAGCATATAAGCATCCTAAGCACCTGTCACATACGTTAAAGTAAAAGTCAATACACATTGTGTAAAGGTGAGCATACAAGTTTAATAGATATAATAGAGTTCGGAATCGTTACGCATAACCAGCACGTACACAGTGTAAAATGAGGCATGTTAGTTATCGACATGAACCTATCGATACCAATGACTGCGGGTTGACTGCCCAAGGCCGTTCGTAATGCATGATCACCACTGTGACCCATGTATTTAATTGTCCTTAACAACCCTTGAGTGAACAGGTGCTGAGTCCAAACAAATAGTACTATCGTTGCTAAGGCAGGTAGACAACATTCCATGTATAGACATAACAAACAAGCATTCATTAAGTCACGTATAACATGCGATAACGGTTAGCGTTTTAAAGTATTGCATAGTGTGTTTGATGTGATTTAGAATAAGTAACGTATGTAACACCCAAAAGTGCGTAAAGCAAAAAGGGATCGAGTATACTCACAGCGATGATGGATTAAAGGGAGCGCTTAGAGTGAGATTAGCCTGATCAGAACGATAGCATAATGATAAGCGATACATAATTGGTGTGAAGTGTCAAGGATCAGACGGTACCCCGATCGGATGGCAATCCTATCGGGTGACCTTTTGAGTGGATTGTTTCTTTGTTTGGGAAGGATGTGTTTGTGTATGATGGCTTGACTTTTGAAGTTTTTGTTGTAGCATTTTGAAAACATAGAAGTATCTCTACCTTTCAGGTCGATCAATCGAACGACCGTTCGATTGGGCGATAATCCGGTAGGTTGGACACTTAGTGAGAACAAGTTCACAGCAGTCTGTCATTCGATCGGATTGTAGTCCAATCGGATGGCAGTCCGCTTGTATTGAACATGTTTGAAAATTGTTAAGTGTTGAAGTCAAAACATCACATGGTCGAGTGTCAATCCGATCGGGTGGTAGTCCGATCGGACAACATTTCGTTCGATGTTCAAAAGTTTGAAATAAAAGATAATTATGGGTCTAAGGTGTAAGCCGATCGGGTGGCGACCCGATCGGTAGACACTCCGTCTTAGTCGGCCTGATCGTCTTCTTCCTTGGTTACTTTGATAGTTTTATAGTTTTATCGACACGGTGTGACAACGTGCTAATCAAAAGAACCCCATCTTGACCCTAGTAGCCCGATCGAACAGGAATCACCCAAGTTCAAGCAATTAACCGGCTCAAGACGGTTGTTCTTGGTTAACCCGAAATCGGTGGTCTCGTTGGTAGAACTCAGATCTTGAACCAACACATCACCAAGAAGGAGTAGAAGGTTAGAACAAGGTCCAAATTTACGACAATGCTGAAAGGAATGATAAAACTTGAGTGTCCACTTTTAAGTAACGAACAAATGATCACAATCTTTATGCTTTGTTGATATTCCTTTCAGCATTCAATTCTTACTATCCAATATCATCTCACTCGTTTCTTTTCATGTTTCTTTGCTCTTTTAGAATATGCCTCCTCGACGTGATGCACAACCTCAAAATAATGCCGAACTCGCAGCTATTATCACTCAACAAATTGTTGCTGTACTCCCAAACCTGATAACCCAAGTAAACCAAGCAAACAACAATATCAACAATGCTCCGTGCAACTATAAGACATTCAATTCAGCTAAACTGCTCACATTTACTAGGTCTGAAGGGGCCACTAGGCTCCTACAATGGTTTGAGAGTCTCGAAAGCATGTTTCGTCATGTGCAATGCCCAAACGAGTGAAAGGTTAAGTTTGCATCGAGCGTATTCCAGAAAAGAGCACTTACATGGTGGAACGGTGTAATGAGGGATAGGGGTGCCGATGTGGCATTGGCACAAACTTGGGAAGAGCTTCGAGCTCTAATGATGAAGGAGTTCTGTCCTCGCCATGAACTCAGGGCTTTGGAAAGGGAATTCGACGATCTAAAGCAAGATAGCGGTGAACATTGAGCCTACACTGACCGTTATGAGGAACTGAGCCTGTTATGTCCTACCATGGTTACGCCTTTGGATAAGGCAATCGAAAAGTACATTGATGGTCTCCCTGATCTAGTTCAGGACATTGTTACCGATAGCAACCCTACTACCGTCAGACAGGCCATTGAACTATCTGCTACCCTGACTGAATCCCAGATCAGGAAAGGTAAGCTTTACTGAAAGGGCGACCCGAAACCATCTGACGAGTCTACACCAGAAAAACCAAAGGAAAAACATATTGAGTCCTCCAAAAAGTCGAAGAAGCGTAAGGCTTCACAAAATTTCGTTGTAGTTGCTCAGAACAATCAGGTTGCACCAAACCAGCCAGCACAACCTCGTACAAGGAAAAACTATGTTGGTACCGCACCTTTGTGCAACAAATGCAACCGTCATCATCTAGAGCAAACACAGTGTCACAAATGTACCCACTGTGGGCGATTAGGACATTTGGTCAATACCTGCCGTTATGCAAACCAAAACCAAGCTGCTGCAAATCCTGCTGCTGCTCAAGCACAGTTTCCACCTGGATTGTGCTATAACTGTGGTGATCTTTGTCACACCCCCAAAATACCGCATGCGGAAACCCCCGCGAGGCGTGGGACGTACCAGGATCTAGCCACCAATCACAATGAACTCATAATAAGATTTCAAATAAAAACTTTCATTCATCAAGATAAAGTGTTACAAAACATTATTCATAACTCATTGTGTTCAGCGGAAGCATAAATCGTTAGTTAAGTATTTCATAATCCAAGTGTATGAAAGTCATTAGACTTGTCTCGTGATCCCATGTATTTCGACCCATGTGTCACAACCCAACCGATGGCAGAATCTTCGGGGCGCGGCACTGAGCGAAACTGATTGTCCAGAAGTTTCCATAACAACTATAATTACCAATTATTTAAAGCAACACGTCCCATACCATGTCATAAAAGATAACATAATTATTACAGACAAAAATCTCGTCAAATTTTTCTGTTCTGACAACTCAGATTTCATAATACAGACAATTGTTTATTTGTTTCTAGACCTTTCCTAGCCTCGATTTCACAGCAAGCAAAGCATATAAGCATCCTAAGCACCTGTCACATACGTTAAAGTAAAAGTCAATACACATTGTGTAAAGGTGAGCATACAAGTTTAATAGATATAATAGAGTTCGGAATCGTTACGCATAACCAGCACGTACACAGTGTAAAATGAGGCATGTTAGTTATCGACATGAACCTATCGATACCAATGACTGCGGGTTGACTGCCCAAGGCCGTTCGTAATGCATGATCACCACTGTGACCCATGTATTTAATTGTCCTTAACAACCCTTGAGTGAACAGGTGCTGAGTCCAAACAAATAGTACTATCGTTGCTAAGGCAGGTAGACAACATTCCATGTATAGACATAACAAACAAGCATTCATTAAGTCACGTATAACATGCGATAACGGTTAGCGTTTTAAAGTATTGCATAGTGTGTTTGATGTGATTTAGAATAAGTAACGTATGTAACACCCAAAAGTGCGTAAAGCAAAAAGGGATCGAGTATACTCACAGCGATGATGGATTAAAGGGAGCGCTTAGAGTGAGATTAGCCTGATCAGAACGATAGCATAATGATAAGCGATACATAATTGGTGTGAAGTGTCAAGGATCAGACGGTACCCCGATCGGATGGCAATCCTATCGGGTGACCTTTCGAGTGGATTGTTTCTTTGTTTGGGAAGGATGTGTTTGTGTATGATGGCTTGACTTTTGAAGTTTTTGTTGTAGCATTTTGAAAACATAGAAGTATCTCTACCTTTCAGGTCGATCAATCGAACGACCGTTCGATTGGGCGATAATCCGGTAGGTTGGACACTTAGTGAGAACAAGTTCACAGCAGTCTGTCATTCGATCGGATTGTAGTCCAATCGGATGGCAGTCCGCTTGTATTGAACATGTTTGAAAATTGTTAAGTGTTGAAGTCAAAACGTCACATGGTCGAGTGTCAATCCGATCGGGTGGTAGTCCGATCGGACAACATTTCGTTCGATGTTCAAAAGCTTGAAATAAAAGATAATTATGGGTCTAAGGTGCAAGCCGATCGGGTGGCGACCCGATCGGTAGACACTCCGTCTTAGTCGGCCTGATCGTCTTCTTCCTTGGTTACTTTGATAGTTTTATAGTTTTATCGACACGGTGTGACAACGTGCTAATCAAAAGAACCCCATCTTGACCCTAGTAGCCCGATCGAACAGGAATCACCCAAGTTCAAGCAATTAACCGGCTCAAGACGGTTGTTCTTGGTTAACCCGAAATCGGTGGTCTCGTTGGTAGAACTCAGATCTTGAGCCAACACATCACCAAGAAGGAGTAGAAGGTTAGAACAAGGTCCGAATCTATCGGTTTTGAGTGCATTGAGTGTAAACGAGTTGAAAGAAAGTTAGAAAACCATCTTTTAATCCTTTTCACCTTGAATATGTTCAGATCTATAAGAGATCTTTGTTTATTTGTGTGGAAATCGTTAAGATCTAAGTTATTCTTGGTGGATTGAGGCCAAGACATGAAGTTCATAAGAACACCATGATGACATCATCCTAGAACACCCCGAATCTAGTGATTTCACGGTTAAAAGTTAAGATTCAAAAGATAGAAAGGTGTAGGAGTGCGTGTAGATTAAGAAAGTACAAGATTTAGGATGAGATCTTACTGGAATCGTGAGAAATCGAAGAAAAGGTGAGCAAAAGCGTTGGTCGGACGAGAGAGTGCAGGAAAGGTAAGTTTATGATTTTGACAGGGGTATTTATAGGGTTTCCATAAAAGGAAAGGGGGGAGAGGGCTGGTCGATCGAGTGGCAACCTTGGTCGGGTGGCAGCTCGATCGAGTTGCACCTCGATCGGGTGACAACCCGATCGGGTGGCAGTTCGGTCGGCTGGCCACTCGATTCAAGTGCACGGCGCGATGGATTTTGTAGTTTTGATTCGCGTATTAAGCATTGCGATGCGATAGAGTTTCTTATTCAAATTACTTTTAATCCTAACTACTATATCTAACATACAATCATCCTAAATAACTTGCGTTTAGCATTTGCGATTCGATTGCGATAGCGTTTTGATTGCATTTTGATTAATCACCGCAACATAAACATAAATAAACATGCACAAGTAACTCATAAGAGGCACACATATGTAAAAAAAATAATCAGAACACATAATTCGAGTTGCGAGCGCGATTGCGATAAGCGTTAAAGCGATAAAACATGCGATAAACATCGATATATAGCGAATAAACCTCGATTTTTAATAGATATTCCTCATAATACAACTAATGTAAACAATTAATTAGACTAACTACGAGTCAAAGAAGTCAAAACAGGAGTTGAGCAAGGAGTGACAAATCGCAATTAGCAATATTTTCTTCCTTTGACTTCAATCTTGACTTTGACTTTGACTTTTGAAACACGGGGTGTTACAGCCTCCCCCTGTTAAGGGAATTTCATCCCGAAATTAGGCTTCATCCATAACAAACAACTGTGGGTACTTCGCCTTCATGTCGCTTTCGAGTTCCCAAGTGAACTCTGCGCCTCGTTTGCCTTCCCATCGAAACTTCACAATGGGAATGCGTGAGCGTCTGAACTGCTTGGTTTGGCGATCCATGATTTCGACAGGCTTCTCCACGAAGTGTAGTGTTTCGTTTATTTGGAGATCCTCAAGAGGAACTTGGATATCATGCTCAGCAAGACACTTCCGAAGGTTAGACACATGGAAAGTCGGATGAACGTTGTTATGTTCCCTCGGTAGTTCGAGTCGGTAGGCCACTTTTCCGATCCTTTCCAGAATCTTAAAGGGTCCACCAAATCGAGGCGCGGACTTTCCTTTCTTGCCGATTCTGACCACACCCTTCCAAGGTGATACCTTTAGGAGTACATGGTCGCCCACGTCAAATTCAAGGGGCTTGCGTCGTCTATCGGCGTAACTTTTCTGACGACTCCGAGCTTTCAGCAATTTGTCTCTTATTTGGAGGATTTTGTCAGTTGTTTCTTGCAATCGCTCGGGACAGGTTAATTGCGAGTGACCAATCTCGTGCCACACAATAGGCGATCGATATCGTCTTCTGTATAAGGCCTCAAATGGTGCCATCTGAATGCTGGAATGATAGCTATTATTATACGAGAATTCGACTAGAGGCAAGTATGCGTCCCAATTACCACCGAAGTCTATGACACATGAGCGAAGCATGTCTTCCAAAGTACGGATCGTTCTCTCTGTCTGACCATCGGTTTGTGGATGGGATGCGGTACTCAGATTAAGCTCAGTACCGAGTGCAGCTTGAAACGTTTCCCACAGACGCGAGGTAAACTGACCATCGCGGTCAGAGATGATGTCGCGAGGCATACCGTGTCGACAGATAACTTCGTTTGTATAAATTCGGGCTAATCTTTCTACCTTGTAGTCTTCTCGTATTGGCAGGAAGTGAGCAGATTTGGTCAAACGGTCGACGATAACCCAGATACTATCGTGACCTACGGTTGTACGTGGGAGTTTGGTTATGAAGTCCATGGCTATGCTTTCCCATTTCCACATCGGGATCACGGGTTGCTCGAGCAAGCCAGAGGGTCTTTGATGCTCGGCCTTGACCTTTGAGCAAGTTAGGCACCTTCCAACGTAGAGAGCGATATCTCTCTTCATGCCCGGCCACCAGTACTTGTAGCGAAGGTCCTGGTGCATTTTATCGGCACCTGGATGAATAGAATATAGGGACTTATGGGCATCGTCCATCAAAATCTGTCACAATTCGTTTCGCTTAGGGATCCAAATTCGGTCCAGATAATGGAATATCCCATTCAATTTATTCACTAACTGGGCTCCATCGTGATGAATTCTTTCCTTCTTCAGAGTACGCTCGGTAAAGCATGCATGTTGGGCTTCGCGGATGAGAGACTCGAGATGATGCTACGCGGGGATATTATGAGCGCTATGCAAATAGCTTCGTCAGCTTAGAGCATCGGCAATGACATTTGCTTTGCCAGGATGATAACGAATCTCACAGTCGTAATCGTTAAGAAGTTCCACCCATCGGGGTTGACGCATATTAAGCTCTTTCTGGTTGAATATGTGTTGTAGGCTTCTGTGGTCGGTGAAGACCGTACACTTTGTACCATAGAGGTAGTGTCGCCAAATTTTCAACGCAAAAACAACTGCGCCTAGCTCGAGGTCATGGGTTGTATAGTTCTTCTCGTGGATCTTGAGCTGACGAGACACGTAAGCAATAACCTTGTCCCGTTGCATGAGAACACAAGCAAGACCAAGGTTCGAGGCATCGCAATAGACAATAAAGTCATCTTTTCCGTCGGGTAGAGCAAGAACGGGAGCATTGCAAAGCATGTGCTTGAGGGTTTGGAAGGCAGTCTCTTGTTCAGCTCCCCAAACAAAGGATCTGTCTTTATGCATGAGAGAGGTAAGCGGCACGGAGATCTTAGAGAATCCTTCGATAAATCGATGGTAATAGCCCGCTAGTCTAAGAAAAGAACGGACTTCAGACGGGTTCTTAGGCGTAACCTAACTCTTAACAGTTTCAATCTTCGCGGGATCGACATAAATACCTTGACTATTGACAATGTGACCGAGGAATTGAACCTCCTCCAGCCAGAATTCACACTTGGAGAACTTGGCGTAAAGTCGATTTCCTTGGAGTAGCTCGAGAACCAAACGTAGATGCTGCGCGTGTTCGGCTTTCGACTTGGAATAGATCAGGATATCGTCGATAAACACAATGACGAAGCGGTCGAGGAATGGTTTACACACGCAATTCATCAGATCCATGAAAACCGCGGGTGCGTTGGTTAAACCAAAAGGCATAACAACGAACTCATAGTGGCCGTAACGGGTGCAAAAAGCGGTTTTGGGTATATCCTCCTCTTGGATGCGAAGTTGGTGATAGCCTGAGCGTAGATCGATCTTCGAGAAACATGAGGCACCTTGCAGCTGATCAAATAAGTCATCGATTCGGGGCAGGGGATAGCGATTCTTGATGGTAAGCTTATTCAGCTCCCGATAGTCGATGCACATCCTGAACGACCCATCCTTATTTTTGACAAAAAGGACTGGCGCGCCCCATGGAAAGGTGCTTGGGCGAATGAAGCCTTTATCAAGTAATTCCTGGAGCTGACTCGAGAGTTCACGCATTTCAGACGGGGTGAGTCGATAAGGAGCTTTAGCTACAGGGTTTGCTCCAGGAATGAGGTCGATACGAAAGTCAATATCACGACTTGGAGGCAATCCTGGTAAATCCTCAGGGAAAACATTCGGAAATTCACACACAACAGGTATCTGGTTTACCGCCATTTCTTTCTTTTCCTTCTCAGCTACTATAATGTTAGCCAAGAAAGCTCTGTATTCCTTGCGGAGATATTTGCTAGCTTGGACACATGACATGAGTTTGAGACCTTTCGACGCAGTTTCACCATAAACACATAATAAATCACCATTTGCGAGCGAAAATCAGATCATCTTATCGAAGCACACAACTTCAGCATGGTTTTCGTGAAGAAAATCCATGCCTACTATGACGACAAAACTTCTGAGTTGCATCGGAATGGGATCAATCGGAAAGATGTGATTGTTGAGCTCAAGAGTACAATCACGAAGAACAGAATTAACAGCGATGGTTCTTCCGGTGGTGACTTCAACATCGAACGTCGAGGGGAGATGGGAGCGCTTACGATTAAGGAGCTTCTCGAACTCAAACGATACAAAACAGTTATCGGATCCAGTATCAAACAAACACGAAGCATAAGTACCATTCATGAGAAACGTACCTGTAGGATCGAGAAACGATCTAAATGAGTCTATCAGAAGAGTTCTCGGTCTAATCAGAGGCGGAATTCATTGAATAGACTTTGTAACAGCTTGATTCACTCTTAATTGTCTTGTTTTATTGATTTGACAAGAATACAGATCAGATGACACGTCGGTAGCAGTTCGGTACCGGAATCAGAATCGTCCCAAATGAGATGGCACATCAGGTATTTATAGGGGAAGGTATTTCGCACGAAATAGATAAGTGTCATTTCGTGCGAAATGAGCAACAGCTATTTCGTACGAAATAAACTTAATCATTTCGTGCGAAATCAACATTCATCACCCTTCTCCTATTTTCTCATACAACGTGTATAGCTCTAACATTTCTAAGTACAAGACTCGATACAAGACGAAGTCGACAGACATATGCACCAACAGACTCCCCCTTGGATGTTGACGAAGTCTTCGGTGTCGAGTCTTCACAGTCTTCAGTCTTTATCAGTCTTCGTGCTTTCTCCAAAGTATCTAACATTGTAAAGCATCCTCAATCTTCCCTCTTCTTCTCTTTATCAATTAACCTCCCCCTTGGATGTTGATCTATCTTTCAATCTCCTCTATCCCTATCACTCTCAAAATCATAATCCTGGCTCTATGCATCTACAGACTTCCTTTTATAACAGACTCCCCCTTAACATGTGCTGGGATTGTGGTCTGGCTTTCACAGGTTCTAGAATCACAACCTGGTTCAACCTCTGCTCTGGTATAGACACGGAAACCTTCACAAATCTCTACCTCACAATAAATTTCACAAAATTAACAATTTGAATATGACAAACAGATACTTAATCAAAATGATTTAGCATTTTAACATCTCTGATGACCACTTGTAGGCAAACTTTCAAATTTGAATTCAACTTAATGAACTATTTATCCATTACAAAATCAAATCTTATTTCCAACAAACTCTCCCAAACCTGTTCATCATGTTTAGCACTTTGAATTTTGAATATCAGCTTTTCATCATCAGTTATAGAAAATAGGATGAAATAAAATCTTTTTGAATTTTTCAAAATTTATGCTAAAACACACTTAAACTCTTTTTGATTTTTGTACATAATGAAATACAATAAAGAAATATTTACAGACAATATTTTTGTGAGTTTGTGTAAGAGGATTATATCAGTTTTTGAGACAAATCACCAACACCGTTAAGCTTTAAACATTTTGAGTTCTAAACAATTCACTTAGATTGTCAGTATACTGATCCACTAAAATTTTCACACAAAGTTCAACTGTTTCAAGATACTAGATTAATGTTTTATAGACTTAAACTTATTCGCGTGTACCACCTCAGAATATACTCCTGTGTCCAGATCCCAATATTCAGTCTTACAGGTGAGTATACCACAGATGATATCTGTAAAGGGTTAATTGCAAAACCTTGAGAGCTCATATTTTTGCTGAGTTGAAGGCTCGACTTTTGGTGTGTCCCCTTTAGAGGATCTTTTTTACAACAGCATATGATTTGCTTTTTTTTTAATGATTCATCATTTTTATGCTGAGGGCGGGCTTTTATTTCAAGCAGCAGTAAAGTATTATACGGGGACTAGGCCATTGTTTCCGCATTATCAGAAGTCCCGGAATAATACCCCAGATATCACTGAGCATAAAGACCTAGTATCTCAGAAAGAGGGGTCTTTCAAACAAGATTTTGGGGGTTACCCATATATCCGAGAGATGTTCCCCACGAGATAAGTAAGTTTGATATTTTAGGTTTATATCTCGACACAATCTACTAAATGTGTAAAAACCTACTGACACATCATCAGTGAGACCGTTTATCACTTTTTAACTTTCCAATTCTTTAGCATGCTGTGATCGTCTACTGATGTACTATCATTTCCTCTTTTTCACAAAAAACTCATTTTTGATTTTATCATGTTTTAGGATTTTTCAAATTTTCTAGTGTTTTTGGAGTTTCTGAAATTTCTTACTCCCCCTAAAATTCAAAATCATTTAAAAGAAAATTGAAAACAAACTGTACACATAAAATGACAACTGTTGTGAATTGCTTCAAATCGTCATCCACTTGGCATAAACAATCAGAACTCCCCCTGACAACAAACTATTTTCCCATTGTGATTTCAAAACACTTAAGTTTGTATTAATCAAAATGGTTTTTCCAAAAAATAAGTTTTGTTGATTTCATAAACCACTTGTAGGTTAGGAGATTCATTCATCACTTTGTTCCTCAACCATTTGAATGAGAGTTAAATCAAGTTCAACTTAATGACCTTGATTAACCACTTGTAGGTTCATCAACCATATCACTTGTAAAAATATAACAATTTTCAAGAATGAAAATACCACATGTAGATCGAAATATCACAATTGTGAATTTCTCAAGAAAGATGCCGATTCCTGCTCCTAGATTACCAACTTTGGAGCTCCGGCAAGTCAGGATTTTAAGTAGAAAATGCTGTCACCCAAGCCTGACCAGCCTTGGGTGATTGTGAGTCATCTTTATCCCACCACCTTTTTGACTTACAAAACTCTTTCACGCCCTTAACCTTCGCATCAACCATCTTTCCAAAAATATGTTTTACTTTTCCATTAAAAGCTTTTTCAGCATCAAATTCTTCCTTACCAGAGAAGAATTGATCTGAAATCTCAAACCTACCTTTTGATTTCAGATTTTCTTTTGACAACGGCGGAAAGTTTTCTTCGTTCAATTCTGGAACGGAAATCACATCACTTTTCACAACAAATGACTCCTCTGACTTTGACGAGTCAGATTCATTTTCAGAGCTACTCTCGGATTTAACAACCCATTCTGTTTATTCAAATCGACTTTTCTTTTATAAAAACGTTTCGAACTTTCACCTGTTTCTAAAGTCGAATCTTTGAACTTTGTAAAACTTTCAGTTGGTTGTTTTGTTTTATCAACACATTTCTCTTTCAAATCTGAGTTAGAAGTAACTCCCTGTTTTGTGTTGTTGAACATTGGGCAGTTCCAAGCAATGTGTCCAACTTCTTGACATTTGAAACAGGTTCTTCTTTCAACTCTTTGTGCAGAATTCTTTAACATATTCTTTTTCTTTTTAGCGAAAAACTCTTGATTTGACTGTTTTCTGAACAGTTTCTCCTTCTCTTCCTCTGAACTTGTACATGAAACAAATTTAGTTTTTGGTTTATAAATTTTCTAATTTTTATCATTTTCCGGAGAAATAAACCTAATCCCTGCTTTTTGAAATTACCGTTATGGTTTGGTTTCTTTCGATAACCTGAACCAGAACTGTAACCTTTTTTCTTATTCAATCTCTGTTGAACTCTTGAAGTGTATTTTTTAGGTTTTTCAGTAAGATTTAAATCTTTTATTTTAGAAAGATTAATTTCCGTTAATTTGAAAACCTTTTTGATCATTTCAGTTTTGACACTTCTTATTGGAAATTCTTCATCAGAAAATAATTTGTCTGAATCATTCAAAGTATATGCTACTTTAAACGTTTCATCATACAAATTATTTTTTGATAACAAGAATTCTTTATTGTAAACCCGTTTGACTGGTGAACTCGGACTCTTTTCTGATGAACTCGAACTTCCAGATTTAGACTCCGACTTTGACTCTTCATCCATATCCAACACCTGATCGACCACTTTCTTTAACAACTCAGACTCATGATCAGTGTCAGACGCTGTGAATGTGACATCAGTGTTGTCTGGTAACTCATCAATGTTTTCAGACTTTAACTTTATGTTAACTGCCTTTTTTAATCGCTCTTCATTTGGTTTTCTTGGAGCATAACTTTCATAGATTGGAGGCGGACACTTGTTATACTTGACACTTTGTTTCTTACCAGTATCCTCTTCCATCTTTTTATCTTGAAAAGCTTCAAGACTTGCAACAGTAGGATAAACTTGATCAATCAAATAATCACAAGTTGTATAACTCAACAGGAATCGTTTGATTCTTTCACTTTCTATCTTTTCAAGTTCCAAATCCTGCTTTAGCTCAGCACAATCTTCAATATACTCATTGATGACCTTCTGCTTTGTCATTAAAGTCGAACTCATCATTGTCTGAGCAGCTCCCATTTCTAGGTTTGTCTTGTTCAGACTATCAACTGTCTTGTTCAGCACATCATACGACTCTTTCACATACTTCACATCAAACAACAATTTTTCTTTCAACTCTTCAAGTTCACTAATCTTCTTGTCTTTCTCCTCACAATCTTTGCATGATTCCAGACATTTCAGACAAGGTTTTGTAACCTCAACTATCTTTTCTACTTCGATGATTTTTTCAACTTCGACGATCTTTTCAACTTCGACGATCTATTCAACTTCGACGATCTTTTCAACTATTTTCTCTGTTATCTTTTCAGACCTCAGTTCTTCATCAAATTCTGTTGTTTCTTCACACTCTGCATCTTTGATCTTTTCTGATGAATTTTCTTCAACATTTTCTTGTTCAGCTACTATTTGTGCATGTTCTTCAACAATTCTTCTTGCTTCTAACTCTCTCTTCAATCTGACAGCCTTCTTCTCATTCAGCATTTCAACCTTATCTGCAAAAAAACAAATTAAAACTGTAAGTATCTAGACCTTTTCTAGCTTTATTGATATACTCTTCTTCATCATCGGTGTCTGCGTCAATTCCTAGTTCACTAAAAATTTGTATTCTTTTCGGCTTGGATTTGACTGTTCCATCTTCCAAAATTTTAGCAACAAGACCTGAACCGGGTGGAATATATTTGTCCCAGCTAAAACCCTCTGCAACCTTTTCATCATCTTGATTAACAAGATAAGTTTTTTTCTTTTCAACATCAATGGCACGAGATGATGACGGTTGCTGATCAATTTGGTGAAAAATTGATTTTTGATAATAATCATTCTTTTCTTGTCTTCCAGTTGCTTCTTTATTTTTGCATTCTCGTTTAAAATGTCCCCTTTCTTTACAACGAAAATAGGTGACCTTAGATTTGTCAAACCCTATCGGAGATGCCCTCATTTCACGAAAATCATCTCTACCGGTGATTTGTTGGAATTTTTCTGCTCTTCTTACAGCACTAGCTAAACACCACTTGATATCCATCAACTCAAGTTCCTCAGAATCAATCTGATCATAATCCTCTTTTGTGAGCATCGGATTTCCTATTCTTCCAGCAACTAAGCTTTCATACGACTCTAACATAGCAACAAGTGATGCCATGTGTTGCTTAGCCATTTCTGGAGAAAGATTTTGACCATTTTGAAGGTTCAATGTAACATTACATTGCAGATTTGTTGAATTTGGTCGTTGAGGACTTGTTGTTGTGAAATTCGGATCGAAACTTGAATATGATGATGAAAATCCTCCACTCTGAGTTACTATGCTTCCATTTGTTCCGGAAGAACTATCAGCACTGAACGCAGTCTTAATCTTTGGACTCGGAGTAGTCTCAAATTTGCTTCCTTTGTAGTATATACTAACATCTTGTTGAGCATTTGGATTATTCATGATCGCAGTTTTCTGAACATCCAATTCATGTTCTTCAATCTTCTGAATGAATTTTGCCAAATTCATGTTTTCAGATTTTCTCATGTGTTTTAAGATCAACAAATATGTTCCCCACTTATTCTGAGGTAATGCATCAGCAAGCTTATCAACCCATTCATTATCCTCTTTCTTGATCTCCAATCTTCTCATTTCCTGAACAAGATGACAATATCTATCAATTGTTGTTTTTGTTGATTCACCCTCAAACGCTACAAACATATCAAATGATTTCTATAACAATGCACGTTTATTTTTTTATCATATCAGCACTTCCTTTAAACTTCTGAATCAACGCCAACCAGATTGATCTCGCCGTGTCCTCATGTTGAAGCAAAACGAAAATGTCTTCTTTTACTGCTTGTTGAAGAATGCTAATCATCATTTTCTCACTAGTGTATTTTAATTTTTCACCATCTGAATAGTCACTAAATGCTTTTTCATTCCCACGCTCATCTTTTGGTTTAACATAATCTACATCTAATGAACACCATGCATCAAACTTTTATGCTTGCACCCAGTTTTCGAAACGATTTTGCCATCCTTTAAAATCTTCAATGTACATAAGCTTTGGCAGTTTTTGGTAAGTTCCTGTTTCGTTTTCACTATAAACAGCTTCTGCAACGGTAGCTGGAGTAACAGGGGTAGCAAATGCGTTATAAACTCTTCTTCCATGTTTCGGTAATCAACTTTCACAAATTCTCAAAATCACAGTTTTCAAGCGAAATGCAGATCCACACGGAATCAAATCTCAAACGAAATGACTTCCCAAACCAAACAGACTCTTGGTGCGAAATGAATTGGGCACGAAATAACCACTTTCAAGCGAAATGATCCACTAACAATCTATTTCGTGCGAAATAGAGATATCTTTCAAGCGAAATGATGATTTTCAAACGAAATGATATGTTCAAGCGAAATAACTTTTGATTTCGTACGAAATGAGTTTCAAGCAGTTGATTTCGTGCGAAATGAGATTCAAGGAATTGATTTCGTGCGAAATGAAGAATCAAACGTGTATTCCGTGCGAAATGAAATACCAGATTCAAACGAAATAGACTATTTCGCATGAAATGCTGCTGACGTCACTCAAACGATCATGTTTTCAAGCGAAATAAACAAATCAACCAAGTTCTAGATCGATTTTAAGTCCAATTCTTTCAAGGATTCATTAAAGTGGTGTTTCGCTTATGATGTGTGAAATTCAAGTCATTTTGACCGTTAAATCTTGTTTAATTTTGAAAAGAAGGTGTAGAAGTCAGAAATTATGATGAAATCGAGCTGATTTGGCAAGAACTCTTCCTCCTGAGCTCTAATACCACTTGTAGGATCGAGAAACGATCTAAACGAGTCTATCAGAAGAGTTCCCGGTCTAATCAGAGGCAGAATTCATTGAATAGACTTTGTAACAGCTTGATTCACTCTTAATTGTCTTGTTTTATTGATTTGACAAGAATACAGATCAGATGACACGTCGGCAGCAATTCGGTACCGGAATCAGAATCATCCCAAATGAGATGGCACATCAGGTATTTATAGGGGAAGGTATTTCGCATGAAATAGATAAGTGTCATTTCATGCGAAATGAGCAACAACTATTTCATACGAAATTAACTTAATCATTTCGTGCGAAATCAACATTCATCACCCTTCTCCTATTTTTTCATACAACGTGTCTAGCTCTAACTTTTCTAAGTACAAGACTCGATACAAGATGAAGTCGACAGACATATGCACCAACAGTACCATTGACCACGTTGTTGTCAGCCTGGGCCTGGCGCACATTGATGTTGAAAGTTCTGGCATGGGCGGCTTGTTGCTGTTGCTGCTGTTGCTGCTGAGGCTGTTGCTGCTGTTGTTGCTGAGGCTGCTGTTGCTGGGGCTCTTGTTTCACAACCCTGTTCGGGCACATGTTCGCGAAATGGTTGGGATCACCACACACGAAGCAGACTCTGGCGTTGACCGCGGGATCCTGAGCCGCTTGTTAGCCTTGAGGAGCAGTGAGAAGAGCTTGTTGAGTAGGAACGGGAGCGGCGGTGTTGCGGGGGCCAGTCGATAATTGGCGGTGAAATGGCCATACATATTGCAATGCACGCAATATCTACAGGCAATACCCACCGGGTGATGATAAGTACATGTCGGGCAGGCAGGGTGGGGGCCGGTATACGCGCGCTTTGCAGGCGGCGCATAGGTGACTGGTGCTGGAGCTGATCGGTGTTGTTGTTGCTGAGCTGGTACCGCTTGAAGAGGAGCAGCGGTAGTGACAGCACAGTTCTTGTTGCTGGAGTTGCTGTTGTTGTTCTTCATCTTACGACGAGAGGACTTTGATGACTGTGATGCGGTGGCGGTGTCAGCGGTTGGTGCGGCGGTAGCTTGGTGCATGTTCTTCGAAGTTTTATCCCAAAAACCAGCTTTTACTCGCTTGTCGTTGATTTCAGCGGCAAGCAAGTAAGTTTCTTCGATCGTTGCTGGCTTTGAAGCATGCAGAAAATCGGCAACACAATCCGGCAGAGCGCGGATGTACTTCTTGATTGTCATGTCAGTAGTCTTGACTTAATCAGGACAGATAATACTGAGCTGCTTGAAGCGAGCGGTTAGAGCAGCGTTGTCACCATCTTTCTGCTTGATATGCCGGAATTCGTCCTCCAACTTTTGGCGCTCATGGGGAGGGCAGAACTCTTCGAGCATGACGTTCTTCAACTCATCCCACGACAAACCATAAGCTGCGTCGTTTCCGCGTTTGTTCCTCTCGGCCATCCACCAGTCTAAAGCGCGGGACTGGAAGACGCCGGTAGCATTCAGTGTGCGGAGATTGTCAGGACATCCACTCTGACACAGGGTGACCTCGATCGAATCAAACCATTGAAATAGAGCCGTAGGGCCTTCTTCGCCAGTGAATTCTTTCGGTCCGCATGCCTTAAACTGCTTGAAGCTAAACCCAGACTTTGGCGAGTCTGTCCTTGACTCTTCAGACGATTTTCTCATATTTTCATACAGCTCACTGACGACTTGAGGTACAACCTTCGCCATTTGCTTGGTGACCATAGCGGCGAGGCGTTTATCTGCTTGCTTTCGGCGAGCAGCTTGAGTAGCGCGAGATCCGGATGACGACATTGTCTGCAACAGACATCACCACAGGACTCAACACAATATAATCAAACCTCACCTCACACGCCTAATACTACTAAAGCTCAGGAACACGTATAATCACGTAAACACATAGGCGCATAACCACATAAGCACAGAAGCACATAAGCACATAACACTCATGCACATAGGGCACGTAGGGCACATATTATCACATAGAGGCAGTCAAAATACAGAAACCTATCATTCAAAGTCCACGAGCGTTCGAGAATAGCGATCGCGAGTAACATAGCGAGTAGTACAGCATAAGCGAGCAGCGATTCGAGATAGGCGTGTAGCGTGGTTCGTGTGTGTCGATCGAAGCGAGAGGCGAAAAGCGAATAATTCACCAAAATCGAAGCATATAAACAGTAAATCCACGTAAAACACATATAAAATCGACAAGTATCAGAGTCGGCAGTTGCGGGCTCAGAATCGAAACACATAAAAATTTACGAAAATGCGAGATCGAAATCGAGTATAGATTGTCTTAGGCTGATAGACATTGAATACCCAAAGTGATTCGACTATTCACAAGGACCTTCGGCACACACTTTGGCCTTCGGGACTGTGCTCTTGCCTCGAATTTGGGCGAATGGCACGCATCCTTCCGGTTACGGTGTGACTTCAAGTCGTTGGAGTCCGTCGAGACTTTGGTGAGAGTTTTGTAAAACAAAAGAGAACGGAATAAGTCGTCAAGGATCGGGTTTCACCCCTAACTTATCAACTTTGTTCCTGTCTTGATAAAAATAGAGACGAAAATTCACGTCAAAGTACGGATTTCACTCCTGATTCAACGCAAATTCTCGTGTTTTATAGATTAATACAGATCGAACAAGTGGTTCAATCGAGAGTTTGCGGTTTTCACACCTGGTCTCGATCCAATTACTTGTTAATTTTCGAATATTAGTGTACAGTGATAGTGTAGTGCAGGCGAGAATAGCGAGATATAGCAAGTAAACTCGTACCAAACCCCTAAGGATTTGTACAAGTCGGTCTGTTGGTTCCTAACTATAGACTAGGTCGTTTCTAAGACATCGACCCAGACTATGTCGAGTCTTGCCTAATTCCCTATAGTTATGGCTCTGATACCAATCTGTCACACCCCAACCGATGGCGGAATCATCGGGGCGTGGCACTGAGCGAAACAGATTATCCAGAAGTTTCCATAACAACTATAATTACCAATTATTTAAAGCAACACGTCCCATACCATGTCATAAAAGATAATATAATTATTACAGAAAAAAAATCTAGTCAAATTGTTCTGTTCCGAAAACTTAGATTTCGTAATACAGACAATTGTTTATTTGTTTCTAGACCTTTCCTAGCCTCGATTTCACAGCAAGCAAAGTATATAAGCATCCTAAGCACCTGTCACATACGTTAAAGTAAAAGTCAATACACATTGTGTAAAGGTGAGCATACACGTTTAATAGATATATTAGAGTTCAGAATCGTTACGCATAACCAGCACGTACACAGTGTAAAATCAGGCATGTTAGTTATTGATGTGCGTGTGGTGTTGTAGATATTTTTGTATATTTTAAGCCCTTTAACACTTTTTAGCCAAGTTTTAAATTTATAAAACACGATCTTTACTAACACTAAACACACATATGGGACAAGTGCATCCATCGTGAGCGTAGTATAGTGTTGGTAAGATACCGAGGTCGTCCAAGGACACAAGAGCTTTTAGTACCGGTTTATCCTCAACGTCTAATCAAATCAAAAGTTTAGAAAAAAGTTTTTAAACAAGAAAAATAAAACTAACTAAAATGCTGAAAAAATAAAATAAAATAAAAACAGATAGACAAGATGAATCACTTGGATCCGACTCGTATTTAGTGTAACCTTTGATTATTTCCGCACTTTTGCACTTTTTAAGAGATTATCTTAGTTATTGTAGTAGGCCCCTCTTCTGAAGGTGACGTTACCCTCAACCCAGTAGTTTGAGTCAGCAAGGATACAATCCTAAAGGGTTGGATTATTGAAAGATAATTAATTAAGTTATTAATGCATATTATGGTAGGCCCCTCTTCTGAAGGTGATGTTACCCTCGGCTAAGTAGTCTGAGTCAGCAAGGATACAGTCCTAAGTAGCCGGGTTAAAGTATTAATAGTAGTTTACATATGAGGTGTAAGGCCCGCGTTTGCGTCTAGTAGAAATGACATCCAAAAGACGCTAGAAACATAAACTTTTAAAAATGTCCAAACTTTTCGCAATTTAAAGGTAAAAATACTAATAACATTAATGCGCGATTTTAATGAAATTTGGGCATGACCCGTCCATAAGACGAGCATATCCCTGTTTTAACCATCATCAAAACAAATAAGTTTACAACCCGTTCGACTAGACACCACTAAAAACCATAACATCAAGTGTTAAAAAGTGCAATGACTAACAAGATTATATAAAACAAGCATTTTGACCCAAAACTTTAATACAAAACAACGGAAGCGCTTGATGGTCATAATGTGTGCATATGCTCGCTCCAAATTGCCAAGTCGCCTAAAGTGAGGATTTACCTACATTCAACATAAACAAATAATTTAGTATTTCGTCACTAACACATCTAAACGATAAATCGATTTGTCTCTTTCACGGTATTACATCATTCAAATACTTTACTAACCGTTAAACGGTTCATTACATGCTTGCCTCAAAGTAGAGACTAAGCATACTTTTCTTAACATACCCGCTATGAATGGATACTAGTAACATTACATAACTTCCATTCGATTCGTTCGTGACGAACAACATATTCTTTACATTCATACTTCATACTCCAATCCGAGATAAACGAATCGAGTAGACTTTCATACATTACATACTTAACTCCCCATACCCGGTTCAACTAAAAGAACCGGATATGATGCATTATCTTTCATAACTTATTCATTCCTCACAATCCGTTATGACGGATCTTACTTTTACTTTCGAAAAATCATAGATCTTGAATCTCACAATTTTAACATAACAACACAATTCGATTGAGATTGATATGCATAAAACAACATAATAGAAATAGGGTGTACACTAACGTACCTCGATCTTGTGAACCTTCCGATTTTCTAGTATTGGAACCTTCTTCCTTCACACCTATATTGACACATTCATTCATTTATTTAGTATCCCACTATTTCATTCCATTATCTCGCGAATTACACATATTTATTCTTTCAAGTATTTCGTCAAACACTTGGCGGGTTTCGTATTTGTGGGACACTAAGTACAAGCTTTTAAAGCATAATTCCTACTAGTTCATTTCAATATTCATCAGCAAACAATCAAATTCATAATATTCTCTTGTCTTATTCAAATGGTTTAAGATTCAAGTACTACAACACCATCTTATATCAAATTTACACATGATCACTACAAATTCTTCCACCACTCTACACCTCTAATAGTTCATATCAAATGGGTTATGCAATTATCTTTTCAAATGATCGAATTCACGCATAAATACACATGATTCCTGTTCTATAGAAAAACCCTAACTCCAATCTACACACTTTCTTGTATAAAATTCGAGATTGGGTTATAACCCACTTCCTACAAGTCATGATTTCAAGAAATTGAACTTACCTCCTTAAAATCGAGCTTAGATGGGTGTAGATTCGAGTTCATGCAGTTGATTATCTTCTAAATTTCTACCCAATTTGATTGAATTTGGTAAACAAGGGTTTCACCCTTGGTTCCCTGCTTTGATCGATCCCCAGAACGCATATATGTGTGTTTTTGGGGTTTTCCTCCCTCTAATACCCATACTTTACAATTACTCATGTTTAACCCCCATAGAATTTCATTTCTTTAATTAAACACTTTCCACCCCTTTAACTAGCTTTTGCAACATTTTTAATAACTAAGTTAATTCTTTTACTTATTTGAACTTAGTTTCATGTTACTCTATTTTGGGGTGTTACAAGTCTACCCCCCTTAAAAGAGGTTTCGTCCCCAAAACCTTTCTCATTCCAACTAGACCAATTCTACTCTTACTTTTTCATCTATTCATTCACGATGCTTACTACAACCTAGATGCATTCGGGATCTTGGCAAAAGTTTAATTTATGCACAAACATATTTGTACGCATTGTCCATCCGTTCTTAAATTAAGTGAATTACTTTCATAATCGCATATAAGTCAGAATCTGATCCAGAGCTCTTATTAGTGTCGTTTTCACCTTATAATGCTAGTTCCTAGCATACATCACCACTAGCGGTTCGTTCATTGAAATTTATTTCAAATGTATACTATTGGTCGTACAAGCCTATGTTTACGACTTGTTTCTATCTTTCTAACTTAGCATAACATATTCATACATTTGCTAACAAAAATAAATCGATTTATTTCATTCCACTCACGTATCATACACGATATAATTCATTATTGTACCATGAGAAAACCCTATCATCCCATTACTAACGTTCTTCTAATTACTTTCTTATTCATATGAGGGCTTAGCATATCATCATACGCATACTATAAACATTTAATGACTTAGTAGTATTAAAACAAAGCTACCCTCTTCCTAATTACTTTTTCATGCTTACTAGGAGCATAAAGCATCGTTCTACGGTTACTACTGTTACTTAAACTAATTACAACTTTGAGTTTAGCCTCAAAATGTAATCCTTCGCAACACTTTATTATTAGCTCTTTGCATGAACTACTTATTATACTAACCTTGACTTTATTGCATAAATCAGTTATCCGCGTGCCGGATCGATCCGCTTCCTTGTATGTACCTTCCGTACCGGAATTGGTCTCATTCGTTCATGAAATATGCTCCCACTCGTGAGCATCCTACCACTAGCTTTATTACTATCATCTCACTAAGAATTCCATCATATTTATCTATAAATAAATAGTTAGCACATAACCTTTCATAATTGCGTCCTACATGGTATTTGTTCGCCTATTGTCTCTTTCACAATTTTCTTACGTACATGCTAAAACATATCATACATTCCATTTCTTACATACTATCCCTTATTTATTGGTCATTTCGCCAACTTACGCAGTTTGACCTTTCAAGGTCAGACTAACACCCCTTACTTATTGTGGTCGTATCGAGGTACACGTTCGTACTTTATACTTGCATACTTGCAAGGACTTCATTCACTTCGTTTGACTTTTCGAAAGTCTAATTGTAAATACCTTCTTACTTATGTGAATTAGTTATCCTATTTTAACACGTCATTCTCTAGTTGAGCCCTAAGCTCCTATTAAAAATATAATCTTTTACACATACCTGGCGCAGGTCAAATCCCTTGACTAGTTATTCATACTTTGCGACGGTTAATACATTCCAAACTGCGACAATGCATGCCCATACATTATGCTCACCTACAAGTAACAAACTTGACAAATAGAACATTAAATACCGGATTCAAATGGCGATCGCCATTTGACCCGTATGACTCATTTGAGTTTCGTTTTTAGTTTTTATTCTTATTTTTTTAATCCGTCTTCACTTACGGATTCGAACTTTTAATTTATTACCTTTCATTCTTACTGGTTTGATCCGTGCTTGCTTACGGATCCAACCTTTCATTCCTTAGATGGTTGAATCCATTTCTCAGATTCGAACATTTTCATCCATACCTTTCGTTCTTATGTCGTATCATTTATCATGTCATTTCTTATGATATGTTTTCGTATTAATCTTCTACATTCAACATCAAGTGTTGGGTCCTAGCACTTAATTCCATGTCCTAATTCATGTAGCATGTCTCAATGCGATACTCTATGTCCTATTTCTAGTGGTGTTCCCACCCTTCTTTCTTCAGTTTGTTTTACAATCAATCGTAAGCTTAAACTTTTCATTCGTATCTTTCTTTCTTATGTTGATCCGATCCTTTAAGAATCGTTAGACCCCTTTTTACTAGCTTGACCGGACATAAGTGAGATGATTCTCGTGTTTTTCTCGAGCTTCGGTCAATACATGACCATCCCTTAATATACCATTTCCATTTGTTCATTCACCGTATTTGGTGTTAATTCACCTACGTTCTCTAACATGTCTCTTACTAATGAGTATCCTACATTACACGTTGCATTTCTTACGTAATGTTTCCAAAATTTGTAAATAATTATTATTTACTGACTTCTACGATTTGACCTTTTAAAGTTAATCACACTTAGTACTTATTGTATATAAGTATTGTTGTACGCGTTGTACTTACTTTCAATTCGAACATATTACAAAATGTCTTTAGCTAACATCTCAACTAATATTCTTTCCATACCTATCATCAACATTACCAAATTCTCATTTCCGCCTTAGAACTTCTCAACTAAAATTTATGACCGATTTACCCTTATAAAGAGGTCTTATCGGTTTAACATTATGCCAACAATTTCAACAAAACGTACCATAACATTTCTCATTTATTTATACATTTCACTATGATTTCGAATACTCAACACGTATACACCTTCATGTAGATAAATTCGAAGTGATTGCGAAATCACTTACCTTTAGTGTTCATGTTCATGCTTGCCTCATTGCTTCCTCTTACGCCGTTCGCCATCTATACTTGAATCAACCGACAAGATTTCCATCCTTACATATTATTACATTCGTAACATTGTTAGCTTATGTGAGCATACATACTACTATTCATTTTCTTTTTATTCATATGTTAATTGACTTTATAAACAAGACATTTATTATTAATTATCTCATTTCCAATCCATACAACTAAACTATCGTCAAGCATAACACGTAAATCACTTAATACATAACACATTAACTCTTTACTTTAACATTTGTGTCTAAGGGCCATTCCATGATATCCCTATACTGTTGACTTTTAGATAGTCAAGTGTCTTGCTTACACACTTCAAACTTTTGAACATGTAATCATCTAAATATGATAGACCGTAATATTAATACTCTACGTATTTCATACATACAATTTACGTAATCCTCCAAACAATACACATATATACATTCACCTTCACGTACTTTCACATGCTAATGCTTCATGATTCTACAAATAGTAAATATCATTCAAGTTAACTATATAACATAATTCTAACATATCCTTTACTAATAAGCTCGTATGATTCGCATTTAGCACATATTCGCCTCTTAATCATAACAAGGCAAATCATTAAATACACGTAAGCATCACACCATTCAAGTACAAGGTACAAACCACTAATGCATAATTCTAATCAAAGCATACATTCATCCGAATTTTCATACGAATTCCATCTAACTCACATTCTTCAAATTATTTTCACCACTAATCTCATCATTTTTATATTCATTTATTAACAATTTCAGTTCCTTCACATATCCAAGTACTTTAGTCTATATTTACTTCCTTCATTATTCATTATCATACGTTTCTAACTCCACTTTATACGTTCGTCATTCATTTCATGCCATTCCATATGTTACATTCGACTTTTAGAAATTTTATCCCGATACTATCATATATTTTATCCTTACATAGCTTAATTTGCCTCATAAAGACTCAACGGGACCGTGAATGAGGCTTTCGAGAAGTGTATATAACTAATTTTTGAAAAAATATGGAAGTTTTGGCGGAGTGCCTTTACACAACATCATGTTTTGCGTTAAATACGAATCATAAACTTTTCAATATATCATAGTTCATTAGTCCGTGTTACTTCGTTCGTATTCTTACATTTTATATTTTACTCCCTTTTTAAACCTTCATCATTCACTTAGTGTCATTCGACACCACTTTCGACTTTTACAATTTCATTCCTTCGTAACCACTATTGGTGATTACATATAGCTTATTAGGCCTTATGTGGACCCTACATAATCATTAGATAGGCTTTCGTATAACTCGGGAACTCGAAACGCGAAAATAATGCAAAAAATAAAATTTTAAGCGGATTGAAATTCCGCTAGTCGTTGGCGACGGCCTTACACCCGTCGGCGACGGGTTCTAAAACGTGGCGTCGGCCCAAGGGGGGCGTCGGCGACGGCCATAGGCCCGTCTGCGACGGCCTCCCAATTGTTAAAACGCTGCTGAACTTAATTTTTGCTGATTCGACCGTTTCCCGAGTCCGTTTTCAGCCATACGGTTCCTGGGACTCCCCGTATGGCCCCCATATTTACTCCTTTACGTACTTAAATTAAATATTATATCCCAAGCACATTACACATGCTAGCGTTTACCAAAAACTTAAATTGTTACCTCATTGGCGATCTTGGAGCGAGCACACTTTTGAACGAGTCGTCGGTTTGAGTTCAAGCATCACATCATATGCTCGGATCCCTCAAACCTTGGCTCTGATACCAACTTGTAAGGCCCGCATTTGCGTCTAGTAGAAATGACATCCAAAAGACGCTAGAAACATAAACTTTTAAAAATGTCCAAACTTTTCGTAATATAAAGGTAAAAATACTAATAACATTAATGCATGATTTTAACGAAATTTGGGCATGACCCGTCCATAAGACGAGCATATCCCTGTTTTAACCATCATCAAAACAAATAAGTTTACAACCCGTTCGACTAGACACCACTAAAAACCATAACATCAAGTGTTAAAAAGTGCAACGACTAACAAGATTATACAAAACAAGCATTTTGACCCAAAACATTAATACAAAACAACGGAAGCGCTTGATGGTCATAATGTATGCATATGCTCGCTCCAAATTGCCAAGTCGCCTAAAGTGAGGATTTACCTACATTCAACATAAACAAATAATTTAGTATTTCGTCACTAACACATCTAAACGATAAATCGATTCGTCTCTTTCACGGTATTACATCATTCAAATACTTTACTAACCGTTAAACGGTTCATTACATGCTTGCCTCAAAGTAGAGACTAAGCATACTTTTCTTAACATACCCGCTATGAACGGATACTAGTAACATTACATAACTTCCATTCGATTCGTTCGTGACGAACAACATATTCTTTACATTCATACTTCATACTCCAATCCGAGATAAACGAATCGAGTAGACTTTCATACATTACATACTTAACTCCCCATACCCGGTTCAACTAAAAGAACCGGATATGATGCATTATCTTTCATAACTTATTCATTCCTCACAATCCGTTATGACGGATCTTACTTTTACTTTCGAAAAATCATAGATCTTGAATCTCACAATTTTAACATAACAACACAATTCGATTGAGATTGATATGCATAAAACAACATAATAGAAATAGGGTGTACACTAACGTACCTCGATCTTGTGAACCTTCCGATTTTCTAGTATTGGAACCTTCTTCCTTCACACCTATATTGACACATTCATTCATTTATTTAGTATCCCACTATTTCATTCCATTATCTCGCGAATTACACATATTTATTCTTTCAAGTATTTCGTCAAACACTTGGCGGGTTTCGTATTTGTGGGACACTAAGTACAAGCTTTTAAAGCATAATTCCTACTAGTTCATTTCAATATTCATCAGCAAACAATCAAATTCATAATATTCTCTTGTCTTATTCAAATGGTTTAAGATTCAAGTACTACAACACCATCTTATATCAAATTTACACATGATCACTACAAATTCTTCCACCACTCTACACCTCTAATAGTTCATATCAAATGGGTTATGTAAAATAATGCCAAGACACCACGGACAAACGATAAGGAAGACTCACCTTCAACATAAGAAACTATTTATTAAAGTCATTAATACCGAACCAAATAAAAAGTGCGAAAAGATTAAAAATAAAAAGTATTACACTAAACACTTGTCTTCGCCAAGTGATGTAAGAGACTTAGGCAAACATGGCCTTTGATTGTCAAGACCTCTTACGATCAATCTTGGATCCCGAGACTACTCACACACTCTACGATGGATGATGGATGATGGTGGTGGATGTGGATTGTGATGGTGGTGGTGGGTGGGTGAAGTGTGAGAAAGGTGGTTTGCCAAGGGATGGTTTGCAAATGAGCCAAGCACCCCTATTTATAGCCTGCACAGAAGCCCGGACACGGCCCCGTGTCCATTGGGCATGACCCCGTGTCCATCCGTCTTCCCTTCCTTCATTAAATGCAGTTTGTCTGCATTAGTTGACCACGCCCTCGTGTCCGCTGGGCATGACCCCGTGTGCAGAAGCGTATCTGTACTATCAAGATTTCCTCATATTCTGCGAATCTTAGAGTTGACCACGGCCCCGTGTCCGCTGGGCACGCACCCGTGGTGGGTGATAGAAGCTTCTATAGCTTTGTCTTTTCTGCAGACACTTGGGCACGCCCCCATGCTCATTGAGCATGGGGCGTGTTCAGCCTTCTGATCTCTTGTTTTGCTTGGGAAGATGCTGTCGAGGGGTCGGGCATGCCACATTTATCCATTTTCTTGTATTTATGTTAGATTTAGCTGCCTTTTTGCTTCTTTTGTTCATTTGAGCTCATTTAATCCTGAAAATACAAAAGGAAGACAAAAACACACTTTTTCCAACATTAGTACTAAAAAAGGGTTAGTTTAATGCCACATTTGATATAATTTATATGTTGCATTTTGCGCACATCAGTTATCGACATGAACCTTTCGATACCAATTACTGCGGGTTGACTGCCCAAGGCAGTTCGCAATGCATGATCACCACTGTGACCCATGTATTTAATTATCCTTAACAATGAGTGAACAAGTGCTGAGTCCAAACAAATAGTACTATCGTTGCTAAGTCACGTATAACATGCGGTAACGGTTAGCATTTTAAAGTATTGCGTAGTGTGTTTGATGTGATTTAGAATAAGTAACGTATGTAACACCCAAAAGTGCGTAAAGCAAAAAGGGATCGAGTATACTCACAGCGATGATGGATTGAAGGGAGCGCTTAGAGTAAGATTAGCCTGATCAGAACGATAGCATAATGATATGTAACACCCCAACCCGGAAGGGCTGACGTGTCACAATAACAGTGATATCATAAACAAAAGTCATAATTCCATTTATTTATTCGACAAGGATACAATTACATAACAACTGAACTTAAGGTTAATATACAAGCGGACATATTTGACTTGATTAACTAATATCTTCAGATTTATTCCTAGACTTTATTCTTCTCTCTTTTCCCCGCCCAAAGTAACATGCTGACCTGTATATACAAAAATTTACGGAATGAGCCGAATGCTCAGTACGGAATATTAGGCTCAAATAACAATTAACGCTGAAAATGATACGATGCAAGAACATAATTTCATAATCATATCTTACGGATGTACCCATGAGCAAACTTAAAACGTGACAATACACAGGTAGCTACTCCTGCATAATTATCACATGAGATGGCGAATTGGCATACCCGTTATCCACCTCCTTATACTTAAATCCTAGGATCGATCCATACGCCTCCTAATAGCCTTATGTACCACACTTGTACTTAAGAGACACCGTGAACTAATCTCTCCGTCACGGTTGGAGCACATGATGTCGATGCCGCAACAACATGCTCGTGGGACACTCCACGAGAAGCGATACTCAGGGTATCAGAGTACAAATGGTCTTATTCACATAACTTATAAAACTTATTTTCATAACAAAACGGAACATATATTGGAACATGCGATAATGAGTACAACTTAACATAATACTATCGCATGACATGAAAGCTTAATTCAAATGATTAGAAAAGAATTTCGAACGGACTGTCAAATGAATCGATAATCAAAGACGTGAGGAGTTTTTAAAAGATATAGTAATTTAGTGGTTTATAACAATTTGACTATGAAGCAATAAAGAGTGGGGTAAGGATCCGTACCTTAATAATTCCAAAGTGAAGCTACCTTGTGCTAATATTTTTAGATTTATACGGGCAGAGTTTAGACTACTGATTAATCTTTTAACCTAATTTAAATAACATGCACACAAACTAGGTTAGTAACTTAATACAGCATTTACGATAACTCACGAGATCAAAATCCTCACAACGAATGACAAAGTGCGATACTTAAACATCCATCGGATTCACAATTAATGACAAAGTGAAATCACTTAAACATCCATCGGATTCACAACGAATGACAAAGTGTAAACACTTAAACATTCATCGGAATCACAACTAATGACAAAGTGAAATTACTTAAACATCTATCGGAATCACGACTAATGACAAAGCATAACCCAAATTTGAGCAGCACTTAAACATCCATTGGATTGATTTCAATCAATCGGACATTGAATCGTATCAGCGATCGAGTTAATACCCTGTTCTGCAGCACCCTGCTATACTTAATTTGTGTTTCGTGTGTGTTTTGAGAGTAATTTGACGATATTTCAGCGAGTATTCTGAGTTTCTTCGTCGTTTTTGTGCCCAGATTCAAGTCCCAACATCCTCTATTTATACTGAAATTTTGACCTTGACGCGGCCCGCGTGACATTTAACCTATTCTTACGCGGGCCGCGTGGCAACTTATTTTATTCATAGGGTTGCCACGTGTGGGACTAGCCTAGCTGAGTCGACGAAATCATTAAATTCAACTTCGTCCGCAAGTTATGAAGATAATTATCAAGTAGGGAATACCCCCCCTGAGTTTTAGGGGCCCTAATCCTGATTCTGAAAATTCTGAAAATTCTAGGGTTTGTACAGAATTACTTGGGTGTCTTAATTAGGGTTTTCTAGTGGGTAATTTATAAATTATTATTATTCTTTTTATTTCTAGAATAATGATTTTAATTTTATGGGCATTACATGATAAGCGATACATAATTGGTGTGAAGTGTCAAGGATCGGACGGTACTCCGATCGGATGGCAATCCGATCGGGTAGCCGGTCGATCGGGTGACAACCCACACGGATGGTCATCCGATCGGGTGACCTTTTGAGTAGATTGTTTCTTTGTTTGGGAAGGATGTGTTTGTGTATGATGGCTTGGCTTTTGAAGTTTTTGTTGTAGCATTTTGAAAACATAGAAGTATCTCTACCTTTCAGGTCGATCGATCGAATGACCGTTCGATCGGGCGACAATCCGGTAGGTTGGACACTTAGTGAGAACAAGTTCATAGCAGTCTGTCATTCGATCGGATTGTAATCTAATCGGATGGCAGTCCGCTTGTATTGAACATGTTTGAAAATTGTTAAGTGTTGAAGTCAAAACATCACATGGTCGAGTGTCAATCCGATCGGGTGGTAGTCCGATCGGACAGCATTTCAATCGATGTTCAAAAGTTTGAAATAAAAGATAATTATGGGTCCAAGGTGCAAGCCGATCTGGTGGCCACCCGATCGGGTGACAATCTGATCGGACAGCAGTCTGATCGGTCGACACTCCGTCTTGGTCGGCCTGATCATCTTCTTCCGTGGTTACTTTGATAGTTTTGTAGTTTTATCGAGACGGTGTGACAACGTGCTAATCAACAGAACCCCATCTGGACCCTAGTAGCCCGATCGAACAGGAATCACCCAAGTTCAACCAGTTAACCGGCTCAAGACGGTTGTTCTTGGTTAACCCGAAATCGGTGGTCTCGTTGGTAGAACTCAGATCTTGAGCCAACACATCACCAAGAAGGAGTAGAAGGTTAGAACAAGGTCCGATTCTATCGGTTTTGAGTGCATTGAGTGTAAAAGAGTTGAAAGAAAGTTAGAAAACCATCTTTCAATCCTTTTCACCTTGAATATGTTCAGATGTATGAGAGATCTTTGTTTATTTGTGTTGAAATCGTTCAGATCTAAGTTATTCTTGGTGGATTGAGGCCAAGACATGAAGTTCATAAGAACACCATGATGACATCATCCTAGAACACCCCGAATCTAGTGATTTCACGGTTAAAAGTTAAGATTCAAAAGATAGAAAGGTGTAGGAGTGCGTGTAGATTAAGAAAGTACAAGATTTAGGATGAGATCTTACCGGAATCGCGAGAAATCGAAGAAAAGGTGAGCAAAAGCGCTGGTCAGACGAGAGAGTGCAGGAAAGGTAAGTTTGTGATGTTGACAGAGGTATTTATAGGGTTTCCATAAAAGGAAAGGGGGGAGAGGGCTGGTCAATCGAGTAGCAACCCTGGTCTGGTGGCAGATCGAGTTGCACCTCGATCCGGTGACAGCCCGATCGGGTGGCAGTTCGGTCGGCTGGCCACTCGATTCGAGTGCACAGCGCGATGGATTTTGCAGTTTTGATTCGCGTATTGAGCATTGCGATGCGATAGAGTTTCTTATTCAAATTACTTTTAATCCCAAATACTATATCTAACATACAATCATCCTAAATAACTTGCGTTTACCGTTTGTGATTCGATTGCGATAGCGTTTCGATTGCGTTTCGATTAATCACCACAACATAAACATAAATAAACATGCACAAGTAACACATAAGAGGCACACACACGTAAAAACAATAATCAGAACACGTAATTCGAGTTGCGAGCGCGATTGCGATAAGCGATAAAGCGATAAAACGTGCGATAAACATCGATAAATAGCGAATAAACATCAATTATTAATAGATACTCCACATAACACAACTAACGTAAACAATTAATTAGACTAACTACGAGTCAAAGAAGTCAAAACAGGAATTGAGCAAGGAGTGACAGATCGCAATTAGCAATCTTTTCTTCCTTTGACTTCAATCTTGACTTTGACTTTAACTTTCGAAATACGGGGTGTTACACCATGACCACTCCAGCATCCCAGACAGCAAGTTCCAAACAAATGTACCTATAGACCTGCAAGCATGCAGAAAAGTGTATCAGCATAACGCTCGCGAGTTCACAGTTTTGTTTAGTAAAAATCATGTTACGTGTTTAGTTGACAAATGTTTAGTTCAGTTCAAAGCAATTCAAAAACAATGTTGATAATAACTCGATACCGCAAGATAGCGTCAGTTTTTTTGCCCTTCCCCAATGCTCTATCAAACATTGGTCGAGTGGTTAAGGTAATTAGTTCACGCCCATCCTCCCCGGTATGGTGTGAGGGTGCTAAACCTAATAGCGTTATCAACTAATAACCCCGTTGCCTCCCCGACAACTAATTCGGTAGAAGATGGGACTTAAGTGATAGAAAGTGAGTGTATTATCCAACATCCCAGTTTAACATTCCAGTTAAACCCAATAACCTAATATTCCTCCCCATAATATTTACCAGATGTCCCTCCCCGAGACGCATGCTTGAAAAAGAGAAGTGAATTCACCTTAGATTTGCTCGATAAGAAATAAAGTGCAATTAGTAGCAAAGACGATCAACCGCATCCTAAGATGGTTATCATGTAATTCATTAGAGTAGGTTCTTGCAATACGTATATTCCTACACGTAATCTAACATTTTGCACGTAACACGTTTATATATGAACAATTTAGCCAAATGTATACATACATAACACCAAAGCATATCACATACCACGTATCAATCATGTAGTCATCAAACTCATTAGAACATTATATGATATCACAAGCAAGAAACAAGCATGCTAAATTAACTTATCAAAATTCAGCGTTGACACTTAATTCTGTGGAGTTTTCGGGAATTTTTCTAATATAGTTTCACAACTGCAAAATTCCCAGATAATTATAGAACGTGCCAAACAGTCCATTTTATTTTATGTAAAATTTTCAGAACCTAATTCTATAAAGATTTTCCGTGAAAAATCAAACACTGAACAGTGGTCAGATTCATCGCAATCTGACCCCTACCCACTAAATATTTCCTTAAAAATTCCTTGTTTATCTGATTGACTTGAAACTAGTGGCAAAATTCTTAAAACATTAAAGGCTATCTACTGTAAGGATTTCATATCAAAACTCTAAATATGCAGCAAGTTATGTCCCAAAACATATCGCGTAAAATCTGTAGAAAACGCAGCTTTAATTACTGAAACGAGAATAATTATTTAAACTAGTAAACGACGTCCAAAAATCATGATTCCGGCTCCATTTGAATCGTATTTCGAAATAACACATTATAGACTCAAGAAAACCCAGATTTCGTTAAGTTATGACTCGGTTACGGCCGATTAAAGTCGGTTGTAACTGTTTGACAGCTTACCGTTTTCATTACCCGGTCCCGCAAAACGATTGGCTAGCGAACCCGTAACCCTTAAATATTAATCCCAGCAGATCATAAGTCATTAGTATCAAGTTTATCATACCCAGGTATCAAGGATATAATCCCTACCCCAAATTACATATGCCTATGCAACCGTATTCAACACTCTTACGCATCGTTACTTGATTCTTATAAACACCGTAACGCCTCAAAACCATAAGTTGCACATAATCACAGCTGATAAGACTCACAATAAGACGTACATGATCAGTATACACTATCCCAAAACAATAAGTTTCAATCTGCAATAACCCTTGTTCATCACCGAACACTAATACGATCAAGCTACCAACACGGTTTCTAGCAAAATCTTAACTTACTTGCATTCTCTTTAACATCAAGGATCATAATCAGGATAAAACACAGCTATGAAATCAACAAAACTAACAGCCAAGACACACAAAATACTAACTGTAAGAAGCGAGCGATGCGAGAGAGAGCTAGCACGAGGGAGAGAGTCGCGAGATAGGGGATTGCGACCGGTGGGGGGGTTTCTCCTTGCTGCTGTCGACCTTCAAGTGAGGGATAGGGTTTGCTGTTGTTTTTTTTACATACGCACATATACATGCACATAAACAAGGGCAGGTTTGGGCTTTGTGTGAGTGGACCGAAAGCATACAGGTTTAGAGATAAAAAGGGGGTGGCGGTTGGGCTGATGCAAGGGAGGGTGGTGTTGGGTTTTGTTGGACCGATTGGAATTAGTTAAGGGATAGCAGATGTTTTATTTTAAAGCCAACATGAGTTTTTATTATTAAAGCAAAGCATGACTTGTTTACTTATGTAAGTCCTACTAAAACAATCAGATCATAACATAAGCTCACTCATGTAAGCCCAAATTAATTAAGTGGCCCAAAACCAATTTGTAAGGCGAGCCATTGGACGAGGGGCGCGGGTCGCAATTTAAAGTGAGTAACGGGTTGGGCCACACTGGCAGCGAGGTTGGCTTTAGTTAAAACGGTCCGGGTCGGTTCAACACAAAAGGGTTTGGTTTCGAATTACTCGTTTGTATAAAATACATTATAATTTAGAAAAATATAAAACCGAGTTGTAGAAGTAAAACAAATGGTTTATACCTCGAAGTTACGGGTTGTCACAATCTTACTCACTACCGGAACAATTGCCCGAAACTTGTTAATGCAAATCCAGCGCGTGGACGAGTGTTTAACATAAATGAGGCAAACGCAAACGACAATGCAGCAGTGAACAATTAGACTTTTGTATTCTCCTTGTTGTTACTTTTGACGCTTGAAACAATTCAGTTGTTATATAAATAAATTTGTAGTTTCACTTTTATTTACAAAACTGAGGCGATTGTGTGTATGTGTGTTATACCCCTACGATACCGACACCAAGGAACCATGTTCCTTACAAAACAAACTACACGTGTGATTCTTTCATTTCATGATCACTCGTGATCTCCCCGAAAATCCTAAGTACTCGTTTCTTTTAAAAAGCAAAGTACAAGGTACAAGTTACAAAAAATTTATAAACAGATACTTGAAATACCATTTCAAATCCCTGATTTGATATCTAAAGGTACTTTCATGAATCCTTAATTGGATTCCTTGTGTGCTCTAATACGAATTATACGATACGACAAAGACGAAACCAAATCCTTATAAGATCTTCCTATCTTCATAGTTAGACTCTTTGGGATATTTAAAAGTATCAATTGAAGTCCTTGATTGGATTTGTGGTGTACTTTAAATGCATTGATTCAAACTAATGAACGAGCTAATAATTAAATTAACAAATACACGATTATGTATTTATGTCTAATTCTAAAGCTCGCTATCTAAGTTCTAGTAGAATCTTCTGTATTTTCATATGTTAGATTCTCAAAATGATACTCAAAGTGCTATCTTAAATTCCTTAAGGGGCCTTTCTATGCAAATAGTAAGAACCTTGGATTCCAAAGTGCTATTTTAAAATGATTAATTGGTTCAAAGTTAAAAAGATCCTTTAGTGGTCTATTTAAAGAGATCATACGACGGTCTAGTTAAGGAGATCATGTGTTGATCTAGTTAAAAAGATCGTTCGTTGTTCTAGTTAAAAAAAAATCCTTTGATGGTCTAGTCAAGTCATTACATGTTTGTTCGATTGATTTTTCCCCTACGCATTATGAAATGAACCGTGAGGACTGTGCAAGGATTACGTACCTATGGATGCATACATAATTATGGAATTTAGTGCACAGAAACCACAACATGTTTTGTCATGTGTTAAGACCTATAGTGATAAGAATAACGAAACGGGAACAATGTAAAAAGGGCATGATGGATACGCCGCTGGTACTTCCTATATATAAGTGTTCCTTGTTACATTGCGAACGTAGCGTTATTTAAGTTACTAGAAGTCCTGGACCTTGACCAATATTATATTATCTTACACTCTCCAACTCCGATTTTGAGCACACACAAGTTTCCTATAATAGTCTTCGTAGGAAACATACTTCTATCCGTTGTTCGAAACTCCATGTTTTGCTACTACAAGGACATCACTTGGACAAATAACAAATTTGCTAAAAATCCAAACGTGGCCCAGAGTTTTACTTAGGAAACGAAGGATTGTTATTAACTACAAAATAGCCTGGTCTTCAATTAGAAACACGGCTTTATAACACTCCAGAAATCACAATCTTGCTCTAATAATTTGAATTTAATTTAATTAATTTTTTTTATTATGTGAAAAAAAGGAATTACCTTTCGTCTTCAATTCATGTCTAGTTAACACACTGGTCAACACCAGTTTTCAAAACAGGAAGGACCTGCAGAGTATAACTCAGTTATAAAATAAAACAAAAAAAAACTGAGTTAAAAACAGGAAGGGTCATAAGATACTTTTTCATAATGGTTATAATGGTTAAAACATGCAGTTTAAGTAGCATGATACACTGTATTTACCTTTTTTAAAGTAAAAATTATAGAATGATGCAAATTTACAAAACATGAATTATGAAACATTAGTTGAATAAAAACTTAGTTGGTGCTCTGATGGAGAGTCAATCTCTTGGCAACATGCTTTGCCACTTAGGCTATAGCCAAGTGGTCAAGAGAAATAATCTCTTGTGGGGAGACCAAGGTCCAATCCTTGGGAGGTGTAAGTATTTAAGGGGAAAAATTATCTATTAAAAAAATGAAACATTAGTTGAAATGAAATGATTTAACTATTTTCGTAAATAAGTAGTTCAAATAAAAGATGACTTATTCTGAGCTTATAACCTGTAAAACATTAATATTAACATGACTGTATTATTTTCTTCTTTACTCAGTAGAAAACTACAAAATAAAAAGTTAAATTACTACACTAACAAAGCTAACCATTGTCCTTAAAATGTGTCTCACCTTCATAAATCCTTCATAATTGGACAAAACTGCTTAAATTGGCTCCAATCCCTTAAGAGTTTCCTCTGTAAGTTTCTCTGTAAGTGTTCCTTTCTAAAACAAATAAGAACATTAAGCATAGGTTAATGGGTATGAAATCAGCTTCAGATCATCCAAAACTCTATGTGGAATATCAAATGTGCTTAGACGGTCTCTTATGGCTTCATTATAGATTTTCATACCCGAAAATTTAAAAAAAACGCCCTTTCTTCTTGGATTCGGGTCATTACAGGTTTGTGTCATAACACATCAACCCAAAAATGTGTTATTTTGGTTTGGGTCAACATGAGTTTCAGGTTGGTATAGGTTTGGGTGTCGATGCATGTATGAGTATGCTTTTTTAGTTAGCACGAACCCATAATGATCCAGATTGCCAAATTTGCCATTCAAATTTAAAGTATGAAAACTAATAAATGTTGAAACCAAAGAAAATGAGCAGTTCATGCGAATTCATGTATATTTTTGTTGATAAAATAACTTGAATCTAGATTTTTAAATAACCGAAAACCATTTGATTTCTAATGTTAAATAAAGCTAATTTATATGTCACTACTAAGGCCATTTGCAACCAATCAAATAATCTTACAATATTAAAATACAAATGCAAATTACCAAAGAATTTTGGCAAGATACATTGCCACTACCATATGATCAAAGGATCCGCTGAGAAGCACTTCATGCTCGTTACCATTCCATGCATGCGCTTGAGCTTAAAAGTTGAACACAGGGAACGTATGAAAAATTCATGTTGATGTAGAGCATGTAGTGCTTATGCTAGAGTAATTACTCAAAATTGGTCATTGCCATGGGCAATAAAACTTCCAACCAAACAAATCCAACTTTTCCTTAACCTTGGTTGACTCTTGGTCACCATTGACCAAAAAGTCAACATGTCTTTTTTTTATTCTTAAAAAATAGCCCATTCCCATCGAAAATAAAACATTGCTTGTACCTGGTGCCTAACCACTTGTACTACCAACAAATCCAGATTTCACAATAGCGACTTCCCATCAAAAAACTTGTTGAGGCTCACATCCTCAATCATTCCCTATCATATAAACAACAAAATACAATGTGGTAAACTAATCCCAAACATTTTTTCAAACTATAACATTCACAATGCAAATGGTTGTTGAGGCTCACATTCCTACTCGTTCCTCACAGGTCTTTGGTCAACTAACACGACCCGTTTAAATAAACGAATTCGGTTTGAGTTAACCCATATTAGAAACAGGCTGGTTCGGTTGACCCATCAACCCGTTTAAGTATTTATAATAATAGTTATAGTCTTATTTTCCATTTTTCACTTTATAGGAGATACACTTTGTTGGTGCATGTTATGTGACAACAGTTTTGGCTTGGTCTTTGGATATTAAACAGAAGATTGGACTATGAAGACTTTAAGGATTTCGAGTTTATGAAGCCCAATCAAGTCTAAGTTTGTGTTAGTCTATTAGGCCCGAATTTATATGTAATTGTACACGGGCCAGAGCCCAATTCGTGTAGCTTGGTTGTAACTATATGGCTTGCATATCTCACTGATAAATGCACTGGGTTTGCCTCGGCTAACCCATTTCGAGTTTACTTGCCGGGCTAATCGCGTTGAGCCGACGTTTGAGAAATTCAACACCTTTTACTTTGTGACTTACATTGGTGGTTTTTACTCTTTCAACTCTCGTACAGGTAGGGTCAAACCCTATAGCCGAGATCATCCTAAAAGCCTGCATGATTGGAAGCAGAAGTTCTTCTATATCCGTCGTGGCGTTATTCCTCTTGACATACATTACCGACCTGAGAGTAAGGGTATTCCTCGGGTGAATGTGTCAACATATTTCACTGAACAGGAGTGGTATACTATTTTGACCCGGAAGGCTACTTCGATTATTAAGTTGGAAGAAAGAGCTCTGGTGGCGGCTGGGATGAGCATGTTGTGGGCCCCTCAAAATCCTAGGGGTTTTCCTGTCTATGGGTATAAAGGAAAAGATATGACTATCTGTGTGACACTTCGGGTTTTCCCGAACCAACTGTCGTCCTTAAATGAATGTATGTGTGTATATATATATATTATTAAATGAAAGTTTGTGAATTATTTTGGCGTGCTATGTGATCCTTGTATTAAATTATGTGTACGTATTATATAAATGTGTATATGTGTGAACCGAACCCGACTCGAGACCACTCGGTCTCGAGTAAACAAGAAACGATATGGGCCGGTTGGGCCGTAACCTTAGCCCACCCGGAAACCCCCCTTACCCACTCGAGCTATATATATGGCCAACCCTCACAACTTACACCATTTTGCAACATCACTCTCACACTCCCTCATCTCTCACACTCTCCCTCTCTCTCTCTCTAAAAACCACTAAAACCCTAAAGTTCTAACATCAAACTCACCTCCTCTCCTCTCCCTCTCACGGATCAAACCGGCAACAACAAGAGGAGCTCTCGGATCATCTCGGTTCAAGCTTGTGGTCATCACTCGGAACTTGGTTCATCGATCTTTTGTACCCCTTCATCCAACCGGTTAGTGTATTATGGTTGTTTGACTTAAAATGATGGTTCTTGATGCACAAACTATTTGATTAGTTGGATGTTTGAATGAAATATGTGAACATAAGACATTTGAATGATAAATAATGGTTAGTATAGCATGATATGCATTACCATTAAACCGATGATTGTATGTTATGAATATGTTCAAGTGAATGAATATTAGTTATGTTGATGATGATTATGTGCTAGAACTAGGGCCGATGATGACGACTAAATTAGGATTCGACTTAGGGTTGTGCTATGCTACAAAGGATGAATATATTTGGGTTGTTTTGAATGAATGTGCATAATAGATAACTTGAATATATGAAGAACAGTTTGAAGATCATGAAAATATTTGAAATATGCCTTGTTTGATCTGATTTAGTGGGAAATTAGACAATAAAACATGTTAGTGGAGATAGTACACAATTTACATGAAATTGCAATCTCATTGGCTAGTACATCAGAGGTTCTAGAAGGATTCTTGTGCACGTATCCAAGGTTGCGACTCGCAACCCCCGGTTGCGACTCGCAACCAAAACATGACAACTCGAAACTACGGCGGTTGCGACTCGTAACCTGATCACGACAACTCGAAACCCCTGTTGCGACTCACAACCAAGACATAACAGGTCGAAACCCCTGTTGCGACTCGCAACCAAGACATAACAGGTCGAAACACCGGTTGCGACTCGCAACCAAGACATGACAAGCCGCAACCCCCGGTTGCGACTCGCAACTGTGTGTTCTCGATTGGGCTGTTAGTTATTGGGCCCAAGTATATTAGCTGTGCATGCTTGTTACTGTTTAAGTGGACTACGTGTTAACTGTTAACTGTTGCTGTTAAAGAACTTAGACGGGCCCAATGACTTATTGGATAATTATATGCTGTGCATGCTATGTGTTAGTTATGTGTAGATTATACGTGTTTACTTGCACCCCAACTTGACCCATATTCGGTAACCATGCTAGGACGTGGTGACCAACGTGATAGACCGGGTAATTAATCTACCGAGCAACCCAAGGTGAGTTCACAACCTAAAGCATGTATTCCCGGTGGTTTGGGAAACGAAACTAAAAACAACACTATCCCCTTATGAGGGATACAACTTACTTTTCTTCCCTTGTTATTGGGAACCTTTTAGTTAATTACTGTTTATACGGATTGCAACAAACGGCACTAAACGAAACTCTATCACTTAAAGTCCCTACTACTTAATACCGATTAGTCGCCGGGGCCAGGCGAACGGGTTATTAGTTGATAGCGCTATTTAGGTCTTACCAACCTCACACCGTGCCAAGGTATGGGATCGGTCGTGAACTAATGTACTCAGGCATCCGTCAATGATGATAGAACATTGACATCGGGGCACTCTTGCGGATACGCAACGGTCACCTAGTGTTCGGTATTGGAAAAACAGTTTAGTTGCTAACTTTTGGGGTAGCTCCCCATGGCATGTATAAACGGATAAATTAACTGGTGAAACAAGTTTTTGGTAATTAAAACTGGACAACTAGTGAACTCACTCAGCATTATTGTTGACCCCTTACTGCATGCTTTGCAGGTAACCAGTGACTCAGGAGCTTGCAGCTTGGGAAGTGTAGTGGTCGCCTAAACCCGCATGTTGGGTTCTAAATAATTTGAACTATGAACTTTGTTTAAACTATTTTATCTATGCTTCCGCTACTTACTTAACTGTTATTTGAACCTAAACATTTGAACTTTAAACTATGGTGTTTACTAACCATTATGGTTGGTAAACATCCCTACTATTATCCAATGCTCAGTATAATTGGTGGCTGGATCCTGGTCGGTCACGCCCTCAAGCGGACGGTACTCCGCAGGTGGAATTTGGGGGTGTGACAGATTGGTATCAGAGCCATTGGTTATAGTGAACTTGGTTTTAAAAAGAAGAGTCTTTTTGAGAAAAACCAGACTATAACCCGTGGCTCGTAACGACACTACACTCCAAGGGCAAGACTCGACATACTAGACCTCGTAGCTCGGACTTGTGTTTACTTGCTTGTTTATCTTATATTGACTGCTCTACTATACATACTAGTGTGCCTGATTAGATAGATACGCATTTCTCTTCTACCTCATTCTCGCTACGTTACGACATTACACTCATACTATGTTTTCTGGTTATGAAGACAATGAGTGGACGCGGAAGAGGAAGCGTTAACATGACTCAGGCTCAATTCGCCAACTTGCTCAACACGGTGGCTGCAGCTTTCGCAGCTCACCCTGGAGGTCAGCCTGCGCCTGCGCAACCACGTGTTTGTACTTTCAAAACCTTCATGGATGGCAAACCTCTCCCTTTCAACGGCACTGAGGGTGCCATAGGCCTTCTCCACTGGATTGAAAAGGCCGAAGCTGTCTTTGCTGTCTGCGAGTGTCCCCCTGCTAACTGGGTTAAGTACGCAACTGGTACGCTTGAAGGAAACGCGCTTTCATGGTGGAAAGCACAGATTCAGATGCTTGGTCTGGAAACTGCTAATGCTACGGCATGGGAAGATTTCAAGGACATGATCAAAGAGGAGTACTGTCACAGGGATGACATCCACAAACTCGAGAACGAGTACTATGCGCTCAAGATGGTCGGATCAGAGATCGAGACCTACACTAAGCAGTCCAACGACTATGCTGCACTTTGCCCAAACATGTCCCAACCTATGTATCGAAGGGTCGAATTGTACATCAAAGGCTTGGTCCCAGAAATCCGGAGCCATGTGACCTCGGCCAACCTCAACACCATACAGCCCGTGGTTCGTCTTGCTCACAAACTCACCAATCAGGCTGTGGAAGAGGGCAAGCTGCCCCAGAGGATCGGTGCTACTGCTGGAACTTCTGGCGATAACAAGAGAAAGTGGGATGGAAGTCAGGGAAAGGATGCTAACCCCACTCAGGCCCCAGTTCAACAAAGGAAGACTGAAAGTAACAAGGGCCCTCAGCAACAGGGTGGTTATCGAGGAAACCACCCTAAGTGTAACAAATGTAACCGACATCACAGTGGGCCATGTGGAAAAGGTCAATGTCAGCGATGCAACAAGATGGGGCATGAAGCCAAAGACTGCCGAAGCCAGTTCCCCGCTAGGCAGAATCAGCAACAACCACAGCAACAGCAGCAACAAGGAAACAACCGTGGATGCTTCAAGTGTGGAGCAGTGGGGCACATGCGAAAGGATTGCCCTGAACTGAATCAAAACAACAACAATCAGGGTGCTGGGAACAATAACAACAATGCTGGGAATGGTGCTAGAGGAAAAGCTTTTGTGATTGGAGCTGGGGAAGCAAGGAATGACCCCAACGTTGTAGCGGGTAAGTTCCTACTTAATGATCGTTATGTTTCCATGCTATTTGATTCCGGAGTAGATGCTAGTTATGTATCCCTACGTATTAGTAAGAAACTTAAGCTCACTCTTACGCCGCTGAGCTCTAAGCACACCGTCGAAATAGCTAATGGTAGAAACCTCGAGGCCTCACACATAATTCGTAACTGCAAATTAGAGTTGTCTGGTCAGACCTTCTGTATCGATCTTTTCCCCATCGTTCTTGGAAGCTTCGACGTCATTATTGGTATGGATTGGTTATCCAAACATCGAGCTGAAATCCTCTGCCAGGAGAAAGCTATTCGTATTCCCCGTCCCCCTGGCAAACCCCTTATAGTTCAAGGCGACAAGAGCGGAGAAGTCACAGGCATCATCTCATTCTTAAAAGCCCAGAAGTATCTACGAAAAGGGCACACCGCTATCTTAGCACTCATTACCGACACACAGAAAAGGGAAAACAGGATTGAAGATTTTCCAGTGGTACGCGACTATCCCGAGGTATTCCCGGAGGAACTACCTGGACTCCCTCCTCACCGTCAGGTCGAATTTCAAATCGAGCTAGCTCCCGGAGCAGCGCCTATAGCTCGTGCACCTTATCGATTAGCCCCCGCGGAGCTCAAGGAGCTTTCTACTCAACTACAAGAACTTTTGGACAAAGGTTTTATCCGTCCTAGTTCATCACCCTGGGGAGCCCCAGTGCTCTTCGTCAAAAAGAAAGATGGCTCCTTCCGAATGTGCATTGACTACCGCGAACTTAACAAGGTTACCATCAAGAATCGTTATCCACTTCCCCGTATCGACGACCTGTTCGACCAGCTGCAAGGGTCGAGCTATTATTCCAAGATCGATCTGAGATCGGGCTATCACCAGCTGAGAGTCCGCGATGAGGACATCTCTAAGACTGCTTTCAGAACCCGCTATGGTCACTACGAATTCCTTGTTATGCCTTTCGGTATGACCAACGCCCCTGCAATCTTCATGGATCTCATGAACCGAGTATGCAAACCCTACCTCGATAAGTTCGTAATCGTGTTCATCGACGACATTCTAATTTACTCGAAGAGCCAAGAGGAGCATGAACAACACCTACGTCTTATTCTCGAACTTCTTCGCAACGAGCAACTGTACGCCAAATTCTCGAAGTGTGATTTCTGGCTTAGAGAAGTCCATTTCCTTGGACACATCGTCAATCAGGAAGGGATTCATGTTGACCCTGCTAAGATTGAGTCCATTAAGAATTGGCCTGTGCCCAAGACTCCGACCGAAGTTCGCCAATTCTTGGGATTGGCGGGATACTATCGAAGATTTATCAAGGGATTCTCTAAGATCGCTCAACCACTTACGACACTCACTCAGAAGGGTGTTGCTTACAAATGGAGTAATGCTCAGGAATCTGCCTTCCAGGAACTGAAGAAAAATCTTTGTAGTGCTCCTATCCTCTCCTTGCCCGAAGGTACCGACGACTTCGTCGTTTACTGCGACGCTTCTATTCAAGGGCTTGGCTGCGTATTGATGCAACGCGAGAAAGTTATCGCTTACGCCTCGCGACAACTCAAGGTCCACGAACGGAACTACACGACGCACGACTTAGAATTTGGAGCTGTGGTCTTCGCGCTCAAGCTTTGGAGACACTACTTGTACGGAACTAAGTGCACGATTTACACTGATCACAAGAGTCTCCAGCACATAATGGGACAAAAGGAGTTGAATATGCGGCAACGCCGATGGGTCGAACTCCTAAATGACTACGAGTGTGCAATTAAATACCATCCAGGCAAGGCTAATGTGGTAGCCGATGCCCTCAGCAGAAAGGAGACCAAACCCAAGCGTGTTCGTGCCTTACAGCTCACTATCCACTCGAACCTCCCTAATCAAATTCGGGATGCTCAGGTTGAAGCATTGAAAGCCGAGAACATCAGGGCTGAGTCCCTGCGAGGATCGAAACAACGATTGGAACAAAAAGAAGACGGTGCTTACTACGTAGCCGGACGCATATGGGTTCCGCTTTATGGAAATTTACGTGACCTGGTGATGGATGAAGCCCACAAGTCCCGTTACTCAGTACATCCGGGTTCGGATAAGATGTACCACGACTTGAGGGCTACCTATTGGTGGCCTGGCATGAAAGCCCACATAGCAACCTATGTCAGGAAATGTTTGACTTGTGCAAGGGTCAAGGCTGAGTATCAGAAACCATCAGGTCTACTCCAACAGCCAGAAATCCCGCAATGGAAATGGGAGCAGATTTCCATGGATTTTGTTACTAGCCTGCCTAGGTCTCAGCGCGGAAATGACACCATTTGGGTAATAGTGGATCGCTTAACTAAGTCTGCACACTTCTTGGCCATTAAAGAAACAGACAAGTTCTCTACCTTAGCAGAGGTATACTTGAAAGAAGTAGTTTCGAAGCACGGAGTGCCTACCTCTATTATTTCTGATCGAGACGCGCGTTTTACTTCTGAGTTGTGGCAAGCCATGCACAAATCTTTTGGCTCACGTTTAGACATGAGCACCGCTTATCACCCGCAAACGGATGGGCAGTCTGAACGCACCATCCAAACCCTCGAAGACATGCTTAGGGCATGTGTGATCGATTTTGGCAAGAATTGGGAGAAGCACCTACCGTTGGTGGAATTCTCCTACAACAACAGCTATCACACCAGCATTCAGGCAGCACCCTTTGAGGCATTGTACGGCCGTAAATGTCGATCGCCTCTCTGCTGGGCTGAGGTTGGTGACAGCCAGATCACAGGCCCGGAACATGTAGTCGACACCACAGAAAAGATTGCCCAGATTAGGCAACGCATGGCGGCAGCTCGTGACCGTCAAAAGTACTACGCTGACAAAGATAGAAAACCACAAGAGTTCCAGGTTGGTGAACGGGCTCTACTTAAGGTCTCACCCTGGAAGGGTGTGGTCCGTTTTGGAAAACGGGGCAAGCTTAATCCAAGATACGTCGGACCCTTTGAGGTTACCGAAAAGATCGGTACGGCCGCTTACAGATTGAATCTGCCTGAAGAACTGAGCGCTGTGCACAACGTCTTCCACGTGTCTAATCTGAAGAAGTGCCTGTCAGATGAAACACTCGTCATTCCTTACAAGGAACTTACTATTGACGAATAGCTACACTTTACTGAGGAACCGGTTGAGATAACGGATCGGGAGATCAAAACCCTCAAACGTAGCCAGATACCCCTCGTGCGAGTTCGTTGGAACTCACGCCGTGGCCCAGAGTTTACCTGGGAGTGGGAAGACCAGATGAAGCGCAAGTATCCCCAACTGTTCCCAAATGAAACCCCCAGCACTGAAGCTACAACTGAATTTCGGGACGAAATTCCAAACTAACGGGGGGATGATGTGACACCCTGTTGAAACGCTCTCACTTTTACTAGCTTGTCAGTGGCTGCTTTAACTTTCGGGACGAAAGTTCTTAAAACTTGGGGATAATGTGACACTTCGGGTTTTCCCGAACCAACTGTCGTCCTTAAATGAATGTATGTGTGTATATATATATATTATTAAATGAAAGTTTGTGAATTATTTTGGCGTGCTATGTGATCCTTGTATTAAATTATGTGTACGTATTATATAAATGTGTATATGTGTGAACCGAACCCGACTCGAGACCACTCGGTCTCGAGTAAACAAGAAACGATATGGGCCGGTTGGGCCGTAACCTTAGCCCACCCGGAAACCCCCCTTACCCACTCGAGCTATATATATGGCCAACCCTCACAACTTACACCATTTTGCAACATCACTCTCACACTCCCTCATCTCTCACACTCTCCCTCTCTCTCTCTCTAAAAACCACTAAAACCCTAAAGTTCTAACATCAAACTCACCTCCTCTCCTCTCCCTCTCACGGATCAAACCGGCAACAACAAGAGGAGCTCTCGGATCATCTCGGTTCAAGCTTGTGGTCATCACTCGGAACTTGGTTCATCGATCTTTTGTACCCCTTCATCCAACCGGTTAGTGTATTATGGTTGTTTGACTTAAAATGATGGTTCTTGATGCACAAACTATTTGATTAGTTGGATGTTTGAATGAAATATGTGAACATAAGACATTTGAATGATAAATAATGGTTAGTATAGCATGATATGCATTACCATTAAACCGATGATTGTATGTTATGAATATGTTCAAGTGAATGAATATTAGTTATGTTGATGATGATTATGTGCTAGAACTAGGGCCGATGATGACGACTAAATTAGGATTCGACTTAGGGTTGTGCTATGCTACAAAGGATGAATATATTTGGGTTGTTTTGAATGAATGTGCATAATAGATAACTTGAATATATGAAGAACAGTTTGAAGATCATGAAAATATTTGAAATATGCCTTGTTTGATCTGATTTAGTGGGAAATTAGACAATAAAACATGTTAGTGGAGATAGTACACAATTTACATGAAATTGCAATCTCATTGGCTAGTACATCAGAGGTTCTAGAAGGATTCTTGTGCACGTATCCAAGGTTGCGACTCGCAACCCCCGGTTGCGACTCGCAACCAAAACATGACAACTCGAAACTACGGCGGTTGCGACTCGTAACCTGATCACGACAACTCGAAACCCCTATTGCGACTCGCAACCAAGACATAACAGGTCGAAACCCCTGTTGCGACTCGCAACCAATACATAACAGGTCGAAACACCGGTTGCGACTCGCAACCAAGACATGACAAGCCGCAACCCCCGGTTGCGACTCGCAACTGTGTGTTCTCGACTGGGCTGTTAGTTATTGGGCCCAAGTATATTAGCTGTGCATGCTTGTTACTGTTTAAGTGGACTACGTGTTAACTGTTAACTGTTGCTGTTAAAGAACTTAGACGGGCCCAATGACTTATTGGATAATTATATGTTGTGCATGCTATGTGTTAGTTATGTGTAGATTATACGTGTTTACTTGCACCCCAACTTGACCCATATTCGGTAACCATGCTAGGACGTGGTGACCAACGTGATAGACCGGGTAATTAATCTACCGAGCAACCCAAGGTGAGTTCACAACCTAAAGCATGTATTCCCGGTGGTTTGGGAAACGAAACTAAAAACAACACTATCCCCTTATGAGGGATACAACTTACTTTTCTTCCCTTGTTATTGGGAACCTTTTAGTTAATTACTGTTTATACGGATTGCAACAAACGGCACTAAACGAAACTCTATCACTTAAAGTCCCTACTACTTAATACCGATTAGTCGCCGGGGCCAGGCGAACGGGTTATTAGTTGATAGCGCTATTTAGGTCTTACCAACCTCACACCGTGCCAAGGTATGGGATCGGTCGTGAACTAATGTACTCAGGCATCCGTCAATGATGATAGAACATTGACATCGGGGCACTCTTGCGGATACGCAACGGTCACCTAGTGTTCGGTATTGGAAAAACAGTTTAGTTGCTAACTTTTGGGGTAGCTCCCCATGGCATGTATAAACGGATAAATTAACTGGTGAAACAAGTTTTTGGTAATTAAAACTGGACAACTAGTGAACTCACTCAGCATTATTGTTGACCCCTTACTGCATGCTTTGCAGGTAACCAGTGACTCAGGAGCTTGCAGCTTGGGAAGTGTAGTGGTCGCCTAAACCCGCATGTTGGGTTCTAAATAATTTGAACTATGAACTTTGTTTAAACTATTTTATCTATGCTTCCGCTACTTACTTAACTGTTATTTGAACCTAAACATTTGAACTTTAAACTATGGTGTTTACTAACCATTATGGTTGGTAAACATCCCTACTATTATCCAATGCTCAGTATAATTGGTGGCTGGATCCTGGTCGGTCACGCCCTCAAGCGGACGGTACTCCGCAGGTGGAATTTGGGGGTGTGACAATCTGGTTACTGCTTTGTTACATGCCTTTCCTTGTTTGACTTCTCACATTCCTTTGTATCTTACAGCAGGGTACAGCTTAATGAATGTCTTTGATTCCAAAGCTGGTGGTGCCATGGTTGTAGCTGCCTTGCCTGAGGGCAGACCTTTGTGGCTTGATCAGATAAGGGATAATTTTTTGCACCCTTCTAATGAGAGTTTGGCAGCTTATGCTAACACTATTCTAGGTGATGATGGTGGGGATGACATTGATATTGATGTTAATCCTACTCGAGAGGAGCCTATTCTCCTGTCGAGTGAGGGGTCTGATGATGATGCATCATACCATTTAATACGCCGTTCATCCCGTGCAGGTCCACAACGGGGACCCTCTGAAGAGCCTGCTGTTGAGGTTGTGTCTACTCCTGTTGTGGATCCCCATGTTGGTGTTGCTGAGCAATCAGAGATGAGGAAGGAGAAGAGAGGGGATAAGACTGAGGAGAAGAAGGCTGAGGAACCGGTTGCTGAGACACCTTATAAGCGTCCTTCTAACTCCTCTTTCTTGGACTATGTTGTCGTGTCTGACACACTATCTGGTTTAGACGCAGGAGTTAAACGACAATCTCATGATCCTGGCGATGATGCTATGTTGACTGAGTTGGTGAAGAAAAGAAAAATGCTTGAGGACAAAAAAAGCGAGAGCTTGATGCGCAAGCTGCTGCTGCATTGGCTGAGAAAAAATCAAAACTCCAGAAGGAACTACTGCTGCACCTTCGGAGTTAGAAATTGACTTAGGTGTGTTCAGCGAGAAGACGGGTAATCGCTTGAAAAAATATTCAAGTCTGCTTCTGCCCCCCGAGGTATGATTTCTTGAGTTGTATTCGTTTTGTGTATTGCTCTACCTCCTTTGACTGATTATGCTTTATTGCAACAGCTTCCAAATCTGGCCGTTCTCGGTCTAAAATTGATATTTCCAAGATTACTCCCCCCGCTTCTCCTCCGTTTAAACCTCTTGATTTATCTCCTCCTCGCCCGGACCCGAGGGGAAGGGGAAGGAGGATGATGTTGAGGTTGAGTAGACGGAAAGAGTAGTTGAAAATGTTGTTGCTGGTGTTGGAAGGGATGAAATCCATGCTGAGGGTGTGGAACCGAATGTGAATCAAGTGAGGCTACTCCTCAGGGCAACGTTTATACCAAGCGCGTGCGGGGTTCGGGAGGAGGTGGTGCATCTGGCACTCATCAAAGTCCCGAATTTCATCGTGTTAAGGGTGGGTCGTGGACTACCCATAACCCTGCATGTGATGATCTTCCCCATGCTCCTTATTGGACTCTGACTCAGGGCTCCAGGATGAACGACCTCTCTAACTGCCGTGAGTTTTATTCTTTGTCCCCCCCCCCCCCCCCCCGCTGAGAGACTTTTTTAGAAAAACTGCCACCGCATGGATCTTTTGGATGATCATATCCATGCCGGTGTGAACTTCTATGCCACGACCCAAGAAATTGTGAGGGAGTGGCAGGCGATGGGGGAGGACACACTGGAATTTGAAGCTGCCAAGAGAGAATTTGCTGAGGAGAGGGATGCATTCAATACCGAAAAGATGGGTTTGTTATGGAGGGTTGCTGATGGTGAAGAAAAACTTGCTAAAGAAAAACAGTTTAGTGCTGATCGGCAAAAGGAGTGGGAAATTGCTTGTGAACGGACTCACCAGGAAATGAAATCTGCTCATGGTGAGATTGTTAGGTTGAAAGGTGAGAAAACCAAACAAAGTGATGAGCATGAACAGGCCGTTGCTATGTATCATAAAAGAGAAAATGAATATACCCATCATATTGCAAACTTAGAAAAAATTGTTGCTGAGAAAACAGCCGAGAGCAAAGCTTTAGAGATTTTGGCTGAAGAGGTTAGCGCTGATTGCAAGTGGTTACTTGCGCGCGGCGTTCCCTTGGTATGTTCTCTTGTTGCTTTGCTTTTTCTTTACGTTTTTTCTTATGTCATGCATCCTTTCTTCCTGCCTTCGCAGATTGCTGATCGAATAGTCAAATACGATGAATTGGCGAACTACATGTTTGAGCTAGGTGGTGTTGCTTACAATAGTGGACGCAAGGATGGGTATGGTGAAGGTAGGGCGGCTGCTGCAACTAACGAGAAGGATTATCATTTCGATCTGTACAAGGAGGATTGCACCGTGGCTTACGCCGCCAAGCGTCGAGAATATAAGTTTCTTGAGTTTGCTATTGTTAAAGCTGTTGGGAAATTATCCAGAAAAAAATGATGCCATGGTAACTCTTAAAAAAGCACTCGGTGAACAAGATGTGGAGACTAGGGATGCTGGTCCCAGCCACCAAATTTGATTGCTGAATTCCAGCTTGTATGCCGCGTATGGGCCTGTCGGCCTTGTAATCCTTAAACAATTTCCTGCTCGTTATGTTGTGAACAATCTACTCTTCTAGTTCTTGTGGTTGTTGGTACATTATCACAATTTTTGATGCGTAATGCTAACTTTAGGTTGCTAGTTAGTTTATGTGAATTTTGTTTTAGTTACAATATGTGTGTATGTGCAATTGCTTTGATTAGGTATCGCGAATGAATGATGGCTATGACAGGTTATTGTGTGTCGGTCTCTTTGGCTTTACACTTTGTTATGTTGAGCTCAAGTGGCCTTACAATGTTTATGTTGTCGTTATGCTTATTGTTTGTGTCACACCCTGATATTTCCACATATTACCGGTGGGCCCGGCGGGAAATATCGTGACGTAGTTGATATCATCATAGTCAAATATATATACAGTTTAATGCACAACGGAAGTCTTGGAGGAAAATACTAATACAAACCGAAATATAAAATATGAAACAAATATTATACAGACGGTTGTACGTGGATCCACAGGCGGATCTAAAATAAAATATAAAAACTTGTCCAACAGATTTAAGGCATATGAACTTGCAAGATTCACTATCTATGCCCGAAGCTTCCAGCCAAATATGGAAAGTACCTGTCACTTAACCTTTTTGAAAAATACGTCAGTTTAAACTGGTAAATACAATTAACCGACTCTTTTGAAAGCATTTATGAAAACTGATTTAGATGCACAAGGCACAAATGTTTTTATAACTTGGGACAATTATTTTAATAACAATCTTGTATCAGATTTACATGTTTGTCCAACATTTAGGGCCGGTATAAATAAACTGAACAAGATTAAACAACACACCACTAATATAAACTCACGGCGGGTCACCCCAGCAAATGAGTATATCTTTTACATACGCAACTGACAGGTGTACGCCTACACCCCGTGCTTAAGTCGTGGCCATTTACGATTTTTAAATGAGCCAAGGATATCCAGGACACGGTCGTTAACCCCCAATGTTATTTGTTATCAAGCAATACTGATTAAAACGGGATTATGCAATTTAACCATATTCGATTAAAAGGTTTCTACACCCAACCAAGCGGTAATATTTTACCGTATCCCAAGCCCGTATAAGGGTAAATAAGTTAAAAGTATTTACCTGAGCTTAAAATGTAAATTTTGTATTCTCAGCCGAATATCCTACTCAAACAAGTGTAGGTAGATTTTACTAGGCTCCTAATCTGGAACGAAGGTTTTAATAACCTATTAGATTATTAACGGGTCTTATTTAAGTTCTAAACTTAGACCGGTTAGTTTAAAGAAAGGTTTTACGGTACAAAACGCAAGATTAAGCGGTGACCGGAATGGAATGTAGTTTAGACCCGAAAAGTATGGTGACTTGTATAAAATGGGTATACTAAATACATCCTGGATTTTGAAGTAAAAATGATAAGGTTTGACCCGTTTCGGTTAATTCATGCAAACTAGTTACATAAACTGTACCGAACGCGTATAAGCATATTGGGTAACCGGATGAGTCATGTACATGTCCCATAAGTTATTATGCTTAAAATATGTTGTGATATCAGTAGCATATCAACAATTATGCCCCAAAAGATTTTTAAACCAATTTAAGTCCCGTAAGGGTATTTTGGTCATTTTAAAGCTTATAAAAAGAGGTTTAATAGTAAACCGAGGTTCTGGTCTAAAACATTCAGTAAAAACATTTATTTTATCATGTTACATCAGTAAGATATCATAGATATGTGAGGTTTACCATTTATGGCCAAACTATGCGCCGTAGGGGCATTTTGGTCATTTCACATATGCTTTTAAGGTCAAATTTGGAAGTCTGAGTTCATAACTTATACCTACTGTAAAAATATTAAAATTTATTTATAAAATCAGTAGGTAACAAGTCTTAGGTGTTAATTATGGTTTTAAACCATACTATGCACCTAATTATCGTAAAAGTCGGTAATTGACGATATTTGAGATGTTTATGAAATCTTGAGATTTTGATCAGCCTTTAATGTTTAAAATATTTTATTTAACATATAATATCAGTAGGAAAAGGTTTGGCATGATAACTATATGTTAATCTCATTTTATTAACAAAAAGGGTATTATCGTCATTTATCGAATTATACAAGAACTCAATGATATGGTCAGTTTATAATCGGATCAAAAATTCCAAAAATCCCTAAAAATAATTTCAAAACAGTAGGTAATGAGTTTGGTGCAAAAATTTAGGTTTAAACATGATTTATGCTAAAAAGCGTAATTTAATTAATAAAAGGTTTCATTTTACGATATCTTGCATAACTTTAGTTTGAGATCAGAAACTGATGTCAAATTTATTTGACATGCTTATATATCAGTAATAAAGCTATTGGTATTCTCATATATCCAAAAATCTCGTTTTTACAACATAAGGGCATGATAGTCAATTCTAAGCAAATAACGGGAACATGCAAAAGAACTCAGATTACTAAGGGACCATAAAGTATAACCACATAGGGTTATATGAACGTATAATATGGTCACAAAGGAACCTTAATGCATAACTAAACTAAGCTAATTCGGGTCAGAACTGAAAGTCAAAGCAAAAATCAACTTTTGCGACTTTCTGTTGCGAACCGAGCCTAAACTCAGAATTATCGGGTTGAACATGTCTAAACATGTTCGTATAATATTTACCAAGTTATTAAAGTGATAAAACGTATTTTATAGCTTCTACATTATCAGTTATGAATTCTTTTATAAAAACTGACTCGTTTGACTTTTCTTTTCATTACTTTGACCCGACAATTGACTAAGTAAACATGATAATTAGGAGGTGCCCTTTTGAGGGATTATCACCTACTTAATTACCAACTCATAGCCACTTTCAATTCGAATAATGGTTGGGCCGTTAGTGATTAATCACAAAGTCAAAGTATAATTACAATATCTTTGACTTTCGGTCATTAAACTAATAAAAACTAAATTACAGAACCTGCACCTGTGCATGAAGTCTGACGAAACCATGTCGTCGCGTCGCGTGACGGCTCACCATGATTGAGGTCGTGCAGCGCGAGCCCATAGGGAACCAGCTTTTCAAGTTTTGAACTGGGCAGAAATTGCCCCTACATCTTTTTAAGCATTAAATCTTTTATTTTAAGCACAAATAACCCCTCTAGTTAGTATATGAATGATCTTTAGGATATAATCAAACATCGTTAGGTCCGGTTTCGTTAAACGATATCCGAAAACACTAGTTTCATCATGATGATGCTTTTAACCCTTTGTTTACGAAAGTTAACGTATTTAATACCAAACGATATCGAAACCTCGTGAATTTATCGTCACATATTCTTGAGATTATAATCCATCGTTACAAAGCCCCGGGTTCGTTAAAAGGTCACTCAGAGGTAGTAATTTAACATGTTGACACGTTTAACCCCCGTGTCTTGTAAACTTTCACTTTCTTTCACAAACGGCTTCATACGTTCCATAATTTATTCGTTTAAGAGTACAAACATCGTGTAAGGTTATTGAAAAGCATAGTTTTCATGCTTTGACACTTTTGGCCCTTCGACATACATCTTTTCCTTGTTTGCCAACTTTAGTCCCTCGAAATCAATTCATTACACGTTTAGGGTTTATGACACGTGTCTTTATTATATTGGACATGATTTTGCGAGGTGTTACATCCTCACCCCCTTAAAAGAAATCTCGACCTTGAGATTTACTGAAATAAATGAGGGTATTTCTGTCGCATCGTGGATTCAACTTCCCACGTATATTCTGGGCCTCTACGGGCATCCCATTTCACTTTTACAATTGACACACTCTTTCTTCAAAGCTTTTTAACCTGTCAATCCTCTATTGACAAAGGTTTTTCAACAAACTTTAAGCTCTTGTCAATCTGCACGTCCTTATGAGACATTGCTAGCGACTCATCGGCTGGACATTTCTTTAAATTGCAGATGTGGAACACATTGTGAATTCCACTAAGCTCTTCAGGTAGATTCAGCTTGTAGCCACACTTCTGACACATTCGATAATCTCGAATGGTCCGATATATCTCGGGCTCAGCTTTCCCTTTTTTCCAAATCGCATCACTCCTTTCCAGGGTGACACCTTAAGTAAAACTTTATCACCTACCTCGAATTTCAGATGTTTACGCCTCTTATCTGCGTAGCTTTTCTGCCTATCTGTGGCAGCTTTCAGACGGTCACGGATTTGAACAATCTTGTCCGTCGTCTCCAGGACTATCTCAGGTCCTGATAGTTGGGTTTCTCCAACTTCCGCCCAACAAACTGGCGTTCTACACTTTCTTCCATACAAGGCCTCAAAAGGCGCGGCTTGGATTCTCGAATGATAACTGTTATTGTATGAAAATTCAATCAAAGGAAGATGGTCATCCCAACTTCCACCCAAGTTAATAACACAAGCCCGAAGCATGTCTTCTAATGTTTGAATCGTACGCTCACTTTGTCCATCCGTCTGAGGATGATAAGCAGTACTGAAATTCAAACGAGTGCCTAGAGATTGCTTAAAGCTTTTCCAAAAATGAGATGTGTATCTAGTATCCCTATCAGAGATAATAGATACCGGCACTCCGTGGAGAGACACAATCTCATCCACATATAGTTAGGCTAGTTTATCGGAGCTATGCGTCTCCTTGATGGGTATGAAATGAGCTGACTTTGTCAATCTGTCAACTATAACCCATATCGTATCATTCCCATGTTTCATCCTTGGTAACTTGGTAATGAAATCCATAGTTACCATTTCCCACTTCCAAGTGGGTAGTTCATGTTGTTGCAGTAAACCTGACGGCTTTTGATGCTCGGCTTTAACCTATGCGCACGTCAGACATTTAGCCACATAAGTGGCTATGGATTTCTTCAAACCCATCCACCAGTAATTTGCCTTTAGATCTTGGTACATTTTATCACTGCCCGGATGAACTGAATATTTAGAACTATAAGCTTCTTGGACGATTATATCTCTAAGTCCTCCATGAATTGGAACCCAGATTCAACCATTTAATCTAAGGATTCCATCCTTGCCATAAGACAATTGATCAGCAGTTACGCCTAACTTCTCATTCGGAAAGTTAGTTTCCAATATAGCTTCCTTCTGAGCAGCTAACAGCCTTTCATTCAAGTTGTTCTTTAATTTGATGCTTTTAGCGTTGATCCTTATTGGTTTAATCCTTTCCTTTCTGCTCAAGGCATCAGCGACCACATTTGCCTTGCCAGGATGGTAGCGTATTTCACAGTCATAATCGTTTAATGTTTCCATCCAGCATCGCTGCCTCATATTGAGATCTTTTTGGTTAAACAAATGTTGAAGGCTTTTATGATCTGAATAAATCACACACTTGGTTCCATATAGGTAATGCCTCCAAAGTTTTAGTGCGAATACAACGGCACCCAATTCCAAATCATGTGTGGTGTAATTTTTCTCTTGCACCATCAGTTGACGTGATGCATAATCAATGACCTTACCTTTCTGCATGAGCACACATCCCATACATGTGTGTGATGCATCACAATACACAACAAACTCTTCTATCCCTTCTAGCAATGTCAACACCGGAGCATTGCTTAATTTCTGCTTTAGAATCTCAAAAGATTCTTGTTGTTTGGGTCCCCAATCAAACTTTATATTCTTGCGATTTAACGAAGTCAAAGGTGCAGCAATCCTTGAAAAGTTTTCGATGAAACGCCTGTACTATCCTGCCAAACCTAAGAAGCTGCGAATTTCAATGGGTATCTTAGGTGCTTGCCAATTCATAATTGCCTCTATCATAGCGGGATCCACCTGGATACCACGCTCGCTCACTACATGCCCAAGGAATTGAACCTCTCGAAGCCAAAACTCACATTTGGAAAACTTTGCATAAAGCTTTTCCTGCTGTAAAAGTTTAAGAATGCATCAGAGGTGTTCCTCATGATCAGCTTGGCTCTTGGAGTAAATGAGTATGTCATCAATGAAAACTATGACAAACTTGTCCAAATATGGCTTGCAGACTCGATTCATGAGATCCATGAATGCTGCAGGTGCATTAGTGAGCCCGAAAGGCATCACTAAAAACTCGTAGTGGCCATATCGTGTTCTGAATGCGGTCTTGTGTACATCTTCCATTCTGACCTTCAACTGATGATACCCCGACCTCAGATCGATCTTTGAGACGTAACTTGCCCCTTGAAGCTGATCGAACAGATCGTCAATCCTGGGCAATGGATATCGATTCTTGATTGTAACTTTGTTCAGCTCGCGATAATCAATGCATAGACGCATTGAACCATCTTTCTTCACAAATAGAATAGGTGCTCCCCAAAGAGATGAGCTAGGTTGAATAAAACCTTTCTCCAATAGATCATCCAACTGCATTCTTAATTCCGTCATTTCTGTCGGTGCCAGACGATAAGGAGCTCGTGCGACTGGTGCTGCTCCTGGAATGATATCAATTCTGAATTCCACTTGTCTGTCGGGAGTATTCAGAAATAACGGGAATATCTTCAATCTTGGGCTTTGGCTCATCCATTGTTACTTGTGCCATGTAAATGACACAACCTTTCTTCAAACATTTTGATGCCTTAAGCATAGATACTTGATCAGGCAATCCATACTGCGTATCTCCTTGAATAGTAAGTGATTCACCATAAGGAGTCTTGATAACAACTTGCTTTTTATCACAGGCAATTTGAGCTTGGTTATGAGATAACCAATCCATGCCTACGACTATATCGAATCCTGCCAATTTCATTGGCAACAAAGACAACGGAAAAAAGTGATTCCTAATGGATATGAAACATCCATCTAAAATTGTTGAAGCAGTCTCTAAAGTACCATCGGCCAATTCTACATCGTATTTTATGTCTAGAGTTTTAACAGGCAGATTTAACAGTTTACAAAATTTATTGTCTACAAAGGACTTATATGCGCCAGAATCAAATAAAACTCTAGCATAAACATCATTTATGAGGAAAGTACCTGTTATAACATTATCGTTCTGCACTGCCTCCTGGGCATTCATCTGGAAAACTCTAGTGTTTGTTTTCTTGGCCTCTTCAGGCTTCTTTGTAAATTTTGGGCAGTTGGTCTTGATATGCCCTTTCTCGTTACAATTGTAACAAGTTGCATTCTTCAATTCCTTGCACTCTAAAGTCTTATGACCCTTTATCTTGCAAGTTCCAGAAAGTTTAGCATGCGGGTCAATCGTGCACTTTCCTGAATGGCGCTTTCTGATTTGAGTTTTTCTTAAACTCAGAACCCTTCTTTTGCTCGGAGTTTCCTTTCCTTTTCTTGTCGGAGCAATGTGAACTATCATCCTCCCTTTTCCTCTTTCCCTCTTCAGAAGTCTTAACAGACTTATTCCTTATTGCATCAAGAGTGAGGGATAAGGACAAATCCACCACGGACCTATAAGTGGTAGGCCTGGAAGCTTTAACATTTCCTTTTATTTCCAGGGCCAGGCCTCCAATGAAGCGCGCTATGCGCTTAGGTTCAGGGGTAACTAAATAGGGAACCAGTCGGGACATAGTGTTGAAATTCGTGACATAAGCTTGGCAATCCAAATTCTTCATAACCAGAGTCAAGAAGTCTGTTTCAATTTTCTCTACCTCATGCTGAGGACAAAATTTTTCTTTGATCAGTGCCACAAATTGTTCCTAAGACAAGTTATAGAGTGGGATTTTCCCCGTGGCTTGAATTAACGATCTCCACCAAGCCAATGCTTCCCCTTTAAACGACTGTGAAACAAACTTCACAATATCCTGCTCCGCACAACCACTGATATCCACAACAGTATCCATCTCATCAAGCCATGTCATACAGTCTATGGCACCTTTTTCACCTATAAAATCTCTTGGTTTACAAGAGACAAAGTATTTATAAGAGCAGGTCTTTGAGCACGGTTCTTGATTTAACACAATTTGCTTAGATGGCAGACTTTTCTGATTTGACGAATGCCGAGAATCGTCCCTATGAGATGTATGTGTTTTGGAAGGAGGTTTTGTATGAGGTACAGATTGGGTCTTAGCGCGAGTACCACTTGGTTCTTTGAACATTTTGTCAACGGCTCTAGTGACAGCATTGTCTATCATTGCTTGTAGATCTGCACCCGTTACATTCATTCTGGTGTTGTCATTCCGCACATTGGGGTGACTATTAACCTCATCTGATTCGGCCATTTTGGAGCTTGATTGCTATAAAACAATTGACAATAGTTTGTTTAGAAGTCTATTATGGAATTATCATTTTCGATGATACATTAACCATGGTAAATATAAACCATATTGGTTAATTTATTAATCAGGTTTATTTTAAACATTTCATTATAATTAATCCCAGTTATAAATCATTAAGGATATTAAGGTGGACAAAAGGCCTAGTCTCAAGGACAGTTTTAATTTATAAGCCATGATCTTATAGGATCGAGGCATTAAGGTTTGAACACAGTTCATTACCTTTCTTGACAAGGAGTCATAGACTATAACTGTCGTTTGTCTTATTGGACAATACGAATAGCCCGTAGGCACTTCATCACTAATGGATGTTTATAGAGTGATCATAGCATTGATGATATAAGCCATGATTTCTAGATCATTAGGCTAGATAAGGAATTGGAAGAATCCAATATTAAGATGACTAGTGTGACTTTATCGAATCACATTTGCCAAGAGTGCTAACACGTTCTTAGGTGTTAACAAGGATTTATTATCTTAAAAATGTTTTACCATCATAGCCATGTCTAAAATAACATATAGGCTAGGTTACACCCTTAAGATTTTTTTCTTTTTGAGATTTAATGGCAGATCATTTATAAAATTGATATGATATTTTGATTTGTGATATAATGTATATGTATATGTTTTATGCCAAATGTAAATGTAAATGTAAAAGGAAATTTCTCATAAATAAATCCTACGAATTACAATAATGCCCTAAACGGGTCTTTAACAAATAACTTGTCCTCATAGGGACAAAAATAAGAAAGACAAGTCCACGCAGGGACTAAATATATAAATAAAATGTCCACGCAGGGACTTAATTGAAATTTGAAATTACAAAACAATAAATAAGGGTTTCTAATAAGGTTTGCCGATCCCTTTAGAAGACCGCGGCGACTTCTTTGCTCTTGTTCTACCCTTTGTTCCACCTCATGCAACCTTTGGAGAATTTCTTGTTGTCGCGGCGGCTGAATTTGAGTTTGAGGTGGCTGCTGCTAGGGGTGTTCAAAAAACTCGTGGCTCGCAGCTCGCTCGAAACTCGCTCGAAAAAAGCTCGAAGAAAGCTCGGCTCGAAATTGGCTCGGTTGTTAACGAGCCAGCTAGGCTCGGCTCGGCTCGGTTTGTAAACGAGCCGAGCTCAAGCTTGGTCTGGCTCGGCTCATGAGCTCGTGAGCTGGCTCGATAAGGTTTACATCCTTCATTTTTTTTGTCCCACATCGATTTGAAAACCAAAACTAAGGGAGTATTTCCCCTATAAAAGAAAGTAAAAACAATCTACAAAGTGAATTAACTATTTATACTTGCATATTTAGCATTATGGTTAAACTAAATGGCAATTATGGCCCTTAGTCTATGAAGAAATTCATTTTTAAGGGCTTTTTAAGTAGTAAATTTTGCGGTTTTTTGTTAGTTCGAGCTAGATCGAGCCGAGCCGAGCTAGCTCGAGTTCTAATCGAGTCGAGCTCGAGCCTCAAATCTCAGCTCGATTTGAAATTCAAGCTCGAGCCGAGCTCGAGCTGGGTCTAGCTCGGCTCGACTCGACTCGTTTACTGCCCTAGTTGCTGCTGCTGTGGTTAAGGAGGTGGTGGGTATTGATTCCCATATGAAGGGTACCCAGTTGGGTACGCGGGTGGAAAGGGAGAGGGGTAGAAAGCATTGAAGTTTGCTGCCTCAATGTAAGAATCGACAGCAGATGCATTGTTGTAGTTATAACCCGAGTAAGCTTGCTGCTCAAACGGGTTGTACCCAGCTGCATCTGGGTACGCAGGGATTGGGTTTTCATAACCCATGGGTGGTGCAGGTGCGACTGGTGCGGAGTCGACTTCAGAAACGGCGTTTGAAGGCCCACCCATTTGCGGGTCTTCATAGCGGAGGGTAGTTGCTGGAATGTTGGGGGTGCTGAAATGAAAACCCCCACGCACGGACAAACGTGCACTTCTTCTTTGCCTCGATGGTTCTGGAGGCGGTGGCTGCTCTGGTGTTGGTGGTGGCGGTGGTGTGACCGCCTGAAAGTGTGGGTCCTCTGATGGAACCTGTTGGTGGGGAGGTGAGTTGCGGTGAGGGGGAGTAAACTCCCACTTATATGTACTCCACCTTTCGGCCCAGATATCAAGACCTCTATATGGCGAACCATGAAAAGATGATCCGCTAGAAATCTCGATGGGAAGCGTCGGCGTCCCTGATAGTGGCATTTCAGGATCTGGATCATCATCCATCTTCATGTCTTGGTATTCGGGAAAGTGGTCAGCTGGTCCCAAAGGGGTTTGACCCTCTGGTTCTTCAACTTGGTTCATTGGGTTGAACCTGCTTTGTAAGTAGGGTGTGGGGTTCCGAAATGAATGATGTGAACCCGAACGCTGCAAAGGAATGTATGAGTGGTGTGAGTCATTGGGCTCGTCTTCCTGCTGCGGCCCGAAGGAGTTATGGTATGACGACGAGGAGCTAAGCGAGACAGAGCGTCTCGCGGGTTCGAGATAGGTCCTCCAGTCCTCATGTAGGCTGGAGCTGAGGGATGCTGAGGGTGTGCGCTGGTGTGACGGTCCTGCTTCATGATCATTCCTTGTTCCCATCGGTGCCTTGCCTCGTCCTCCACGTCCTTGTACTCTTGGCGGCATGATTTAAGTAATCCTGTCAAAAAAAGAAAACAAACAAAAGATATAAACCGAATAAGATTAGGATTAATCCTAGGTCGTTCGCCTAGACTCGAAAGTCAACGAATGTGCTACTGTGTCATTGAGATTAAAAACAAAAGGCTAGTGTTTAATTCACTCAATGTTGGCTCTGATACCAACCTGTCACACCCCGATATTTCCACATATTACCGGTGGGCCCGGCGGGGAGTATCGTGACGTAGTTCATATCATCATAGTCAAATATATATATATATATATATATAGTTTAACGCACAGCGGAAGTCTTGGAGGAAAATACTAATACAAACCAAAATATAAAATATGAAACAAATACTATACAGACGGTTGTACGTGGATCCACAGGCGGATCTAAAATAAAATATAAAAACTTGTCCAACAGATTTAAGGCATATGAACTTGCAAGATTCACTATCTATGCCCAAAGCTTCCAGCCAAATATGGAAAGTACCTGTCACTTAACCTTTTTGAAAAATACGTCAGTTTACACTGGTAAATACAATTAACCGACTCTTTTGAAAGCATTTATGAAAAGTGATTTAGATGCACAAGGCCCAAATGTTTTTATAACTTGGGACAATTATATTAATAACAATCTTGTATCAGATTTACATGTTTGTCCAACATTTAGGGCCGGTATAAATAAACCGAACAAGATTAAACAACACACCACTAATATAAACTCACAGCGGGTCACCACAGCAAATGAGTATATCTTTTACATACGTAACTGACAGGTGTATGCCTACACCCCGTGCTTAAGTCGTGGCCATTTACGATTTTAAATGAGCCAAGGATATCCAGGACACGGTCGTTAACCCCCAATGTTATTTGTTATCAAGCAATACTGATTAAAACGGGATTATGCAATTTAACCATATTCGATTAAAAGGTTTCTACACCCGACCAAGCGGTAATAATTTACCGTATCCCAAGCCCGTATAAGGGAAAATAAGTTAAAAGTATTTACCTGAGCTTTAAATGTAAATTTTGTATTCTCAGCCGTATATCCTAATCTGGAACGAAGGTTTTAATAACCTATTAGATTACTAACGGGTCTTATTTAAGTTCTAAACTTAGACCGGTTAGTTTAAAGAAAGGTTTTATAATACAAAATGCAAGATTAAGCGGTGACCGGAATGGAATGTAATTTAGACCCAACAAGTATGGTGACTTGTATAAAATGGGTATACTAAATACATTCTGGATTTTGAAGTAAAAATGATAAGGTTTGACCCGTTTCGTTTAATTCATGCAAACTAGTTACATAAACCGTACCAAACGCGTATATGCATAACGGGTAACCGGATGAGTCATGTACAAGTCCCATGAGTTATTATGCTTAAAATATGTTGTGATTTCAATAGGATATCAACAATTATGCCCCAAAAGATTTTTAAACCAATTTAAGTCCCAAAAGGGTATTTTGGTCATTTTAAAGCTTATAAAAGAGGTTTAATAGTAAACTGAGGTTCTGGTCTAAAACATTCAGTAAAAACATTTATTTTATCATGTTACATCAGTAAGATATCATACATATGTGAGGTTTACCATTTATGGCCAAACTATGCATCGTAGGGGCATTTTAGTCATTTCACATATGCTTTTAAGGTCAAATTTGGAAGTCTGAGTTCATGAATTATACCTACTGTAAAAATATTAAAATTTATTTATAAAATCAGTAGGTAACAAGTCTTAGGTGTTAATTATGGTTTTAAACCATACTACGCACCTAATTATCGTAAAAGTCGGTAATTGGCGATATTTGAGATGTTTATGAAATCTTGAGATTTTGAGCGGCCATTAATGTTTAAAATATTTTATTTAACATATAATATCAGTAGGAAAAGGTTTGGCATGATAACTATATATTAATCTCATTTTATTAACAAAAAGGGTATTATCGTCATTTATCGAATTATACAAGAACTCAATGATATGGTCAGTTTATAATCTGACCAAAAATTCCAAAAATCTCTTAAAATAATATCAAAACAGTAGGTAATGAGTTTGGTGCCAAAATTTGGGTTTAAACATGATTTATGCTAAAAAGCGTAATTTAATTAATAAAAAGTTTCATTTTACGATATCTTGCATAACTTTAGTTTGAGAACAGAAACTGATGTCAAATTTATTTGACATGCTTATATATCAGGAATAAAGCAATTAGTATTCTCATATATCCAAAAATCTTGTTTTTACAACATAAGGGCATGATAGTCAATTCTAAGCAAATAACGGGAACATACAAAAGAACTCAGATTACTAACGGACCATAAAGTATAACCACAGAGGGTTATACGAACATATAATATGGTCACAAAGGAACCTTAATGCATAACTAAACTAAGCTAATTCGGGTCAGAACTGAAAGTCAAAGCAAAAGTCAACTTTTATGACTTTCGGTTGCGAACCGAGCCTAAACTCAGAATTGTCGGGTTGAACATGTCTAAACATGTTCTTATAATATTTACCAAGTTATTAAAGTGATAAAACGTATTTTATAGCTTCTACATTATCAGTTATGAATTCTTTTATAAAAACTGACTTGTTTGCCTTTTATGTTCATTACTTTGACCCGACAATTGACTAAGTAAACTTGATAATTAGGAGGTGCGCTTTTGAGGGATTATCACCTACTTAATTACCAACACAAAGCCACTTTCAATTCGAATAATGGCTGGACCGTTAGTGATTATTCACAAAGTCAAAGTATAATTACGATATCTTTGACTTTCGGTCATTAAACTAATAAAAACTTAACTAAAGAAGCTAAGAACACTTATATTATCATGTTATGATTTCAGTAGGATATCAACAATTATGCCCCAAAAGATTTTTAAACCAATTTAAGTCCCGTAAGGGTATTTTGGTCATTTTAAAGCTTATAAAAGAGGTTTAATAGTAAACTGAGGTTCTGGTCTAAAACATTCAGTAAAAACATTTATTTTATCATGTTACATCAGTAAGATATCATACATATGTGAGGTTTACCATTTATGGCCAAACTATGCATCATAGGGGCATTTTAGTCATTTCACATATGCTTTTAAGGTCAAATTTGGAAGTCTGAGTTCATGACTTATACCTACTGTAAAAATATTAAAATTTATTTATAAAATCAGTAGGTAACAAGTCTTAGGTGTTAATTATGGTTTTAAACCATACTACGCACCTAATTATCGTAAAAGTCGGTAATTGACGATATTTGAGATGTTTATGAAATCTTGAGATTTTGAGCAGCCTTTAATGTTTAAAATATTTTATTTAACATATAATATCAGTAGAAAAAGGTTTGGCATGATAACCATATATTAATCTCATTTTATTAACAAAAAGGGTATTATCGTCATTTATCGAATTATACAAGAACTCAATGATATGGTCAGTTTATAATCTGACCAAAAATTCCCAAAATCTCTTAAAATAATATCAAAACAGTAGGTAATGAGGTTGGTGCCAAAATTTGGGTTTAAACATGATTTATGCTAAAATGCGTAATTTAATTAATAAAAAGTTTCATTTTACGATATCTTGCATAACTTTAGTTTGAGAACAGAAACTGATGTCAAATTTATTTGACATGCTTATATATCAGTAATAAAGCTATTAGTATTCTCATATATCCAAAAATCTCGTTTTTACAACATAAGGGCATGATAGTCAATTCTAAGCAAATAACGGGAACATACAAAAGAACTCAGATTACTAAGGGACCATAAAGTATAACCACAGAGGGTTATACGAACATATAATATGGTCACAAAGGAACCTTAATGCATAACTAAACTAAGCTAATTCGGGTCAGAACTGAAAGTCAAAGCAAAAGTCAACTTTTTTGACTTTCGGTTGCGAACCGAGCCTAAACTCAGAATTGTCGGGTTGAACATGTCTAAACATGTTCTTATAATATTTACCAAGTTATTAAAGTTATAAAACGTATTTTATAGCTTCTACATTATCAGTTATGAATTCTTTTATAAAAACTGACTTGTTTGCCTTTTATGTTCATTACTTTGACCCGACAATTGACTAAGTAAACTTGATAATTAGGAGGTGCCCTTTTGAGGGATTATCACCTACTTAATTACCAACACAAGGCCACTTTCAATTCGAATAATGGCTGGACCGTTAGTGATTATTCACAAAGTCAAAGTATAATTACGATATCTTTGACTTTCGGTCATTAAACTAATAAAAACTTAACTAAAGAAGCTAAGAACACTTACAAAGGTCCTTAGCACGAAAATTAAACTTGAGAGAGCTTCCTTAATGATCAGGATGCTCCCAAGAATGCACCAAAGCTTGAGCAAGATGTTGAGAGTGAAAAACTTGAAGTGAGCAAGTATGATGGCTGCCCAAATGCTCTATTTACAGTGAATGTGAGCATCTCCAGATCATCCCATGTGTTATTTGATGTTTCCAGATGAATACAAGTGTCCCTTGTGGTTTTAGAAACCATTAAAGAGTCCCTTGTTTCGAGTTATGAGAGTATAGAGCTGGATTGGGGAAGAAAGGTGCAGAACCTACACCTGTGCACGAAGTCTGACGAAACCAGGCCGTCGCGTCGCGCGACGGCACACCATGATTGAGGTTGCGCAGCGCGAGCCCATAGCGAACCAGCTTTTCAAGTTTCGAACTTGGCAGAAATGGCCCCTGCATCTTTTTAAAGCATTAAATCTTTTATTTTAAGCATAAATAACCCCTCTAGTTAGTATATGAATGATCTTTAGGATATAATCAAACATCGTTAGGTCTGGTTTCGTTAAACGATATCCGAAAACACTAGTTTCATCATGATGACGCTTTTAACCCTTTGTTTACGAAAGTTAACGTATCTAATACCAAACGATATCGAAACCTCGTGAATTTAGCGTCACATATTCTTGAGAGTATAATCAATCGTTACAAAGCCCCGGGTTCGTTAAAATTTCACTCAGAGGTAGTAATTTAACATGTTGACACGTTTAACCCCCGTGTCTTGTAAACTTTCACTTTCTCTCACAAACGGCTTCATACGTTCCATAATTTATTCGTTTAAGAGTACAAACATCGTGTAAGGTTATTGAAAAGCATAGTTTTCACGTTTTGACACTTTTGGCCCTTCCACGTACATCTTTTCCTTGTTTGCCAACTTTAGTCCCTCGAAATCAATTCATTACACGTTTAGGGTTTATGACACGTGTCTTTATTATATTGTACATGATTTTGCGAGGTGTTACATCCTCACCCCCTTAAAAGAAATCTCGACCTCGAGATTTACTGAAATAAATGAGGGTATTTCTGTCGTATTGTGGATTCAACTTCCCACGTATATTCTGGACCTCTGCGGGCATCCCATTTCACTTTTACAATTGGCACACTCTTTCTTCGAAGCTTTTTAACCTGTCGATCCTAGATCGACAAAGGTTTTTCAACAAACTTTAAGCTCTTATCAATCTGCACGTCCTTATGAGACATTGCTAGCGACTCATCGGCTAGACATTTCTTTAAATTGCAGATGTGGAACACATTGTGAATTCCACTAAGCTCTTCAGGTAGATTCAGCTTGTAGCCACACTTCTGACACATTCGATAATCTCGAATGGTCCGATATATCTCGGGCTCAGCTTTCCCTTTTTTCCAAATCGCATCACTCCTTTCCAGGGTGACACCTTAAGTAAAACTTTATCACCTACCTCGAATTTCAGATGTTTACGCCTCTTATCTGCGTAGCTTTTCTGCCTATCTGTGGCAGCTTTCAGACGGTCACGGATTTGAACAATCTTGTCCGTCGTCTCCAGGACTATCTCAGGTCCTGATAGTTGGGTTTCTCCAACTTCCGCCCAACAAACTGGCGTTCTACACTTTCTTCCATACAAGGCCTCAAAAGGCGCGGCTTGGATTCTCGAATGATAACTGTTATTGTATGAAAATTCAATCAAAGGAAGATGGTCATCCCAACTTCCACCCAAGTTAATAACACAAGCCCGAAGCATGTCTTCTAATGTTTGAATCGTACGCTCAGTTTTGGCCCTTCCACATACATCTTTTCCTTGTTTGCCAACTTTAGTCCCTCAAAATCAATTCATTACATGTTTAGGGTTTATGACACGTGTCTTTATTATATTAGACATGATTTTGCGAGGTGTTACAGTTTGTTCACATGTACGAAGTGATCGTGTAACAGGTTATTGTGTTTTGATGACCCGACTGTGCACTTGGTGCCTCCTAGCCTTGGGGGTCTATAATGTTTATTTTACCTTGTCTAAGATGTTTTCGTGTATCGGTTGGTATGAAGTAATAGTCGGCTGACAGGTTTTAATTGCGTATATTTGACCCGACTGTGCACTTGGTACGAGCCTTGGAGGTCTACAATGTTTTCTAGTCGTTAAGCCATTGATGTTTTTGTGTGTGTCCAAAGTAATATATACAGTTGTAAGAAAAATTCACAGAAGATAGGATAACCAACACTTCTTGTATTAAAGATGACTGTGTTGGGCGCATGGCCATACATTAAAGAGAAACATCATCGACCGGTTACATATAACATTTTCTTAGCTGTTGAGCGTTCCAAGTCATGGGTACTTCTTTGTTTTCGAGCGTGCGCAGCTTGTATGCTCCTTTCCCAAGGACCTTGTCCACAACGTAAGGCCCTTCCCAATTTTGTAGCCAGTTTGCCCGGTCTTTCAGCATTAGATGTCTCGTTGTATCTCAAGACGTAGTCCCCAAGGTTGAAAGTGCAGACTCTCACCTTGCTGTTGTAGTATTTCTCCAGCTTGGTTTTGTATTTTGCTTCATTTATTGCTGCCATTTCTCTTCTTTCCTCTAGAAGGTCCAGATCCAACCTTTTTTGCTCTTCATTGTTGATGGCGTTCATTGATAGCATCCTTGGGGATGGCAAGCCTATTTCTGCAGGTATCACTGCTTCGGACCCATATACTAGACTGAACGGTGTCTCACCGTTACTCGTCTTTGGCATTGTTCTGTGGGCCCATAGGATGCTGGGTAGTTCATCAACCCAACCCCTTCGCTGCGTACCAAGCCTTGCTTTTATGGCATCAACAATGCTTTTGTTCACTGCCTCTACTTGACCATTTCCTTGTGGGTGTGCCACCGAGGAAAAGGTATGTTCAATGTTCAGCTCTTTGAACCAATTCGCAGAGGCAAGCCGAAACGATAGATTATCTGCTCCTAAATGAACCTTCGAACCACTGTAGATGTGGTTGATGCTAATGCTTTCGCTTCCACCCATTTGGTAAAATAGTCCACAGCGACTATGATAAACTTTACTGCTCCTGGGCTTACAGGAAATGACCAACCATATCTATTCTCCACTGTTGAAACGGTCATGTTGTTGTGACGGGAACCAGTTCGTTCTTCAGGAACATGGTTTTTGGAGCATGCCTCTGACATCCACTACACTTTCTCAAAACTTTGACTGCATCTAAGTGCATTCCCGACCAATAATAGCTTGCGTTCATTACTTTTGCCACTACCATTCTTGGACCTGCATGAATGCCACAGATTCATTCGTGCACCTCGTGAATTAAGTAATTGGCATTTTTTGGATCTACACAACGTAGCAATGGTCCAAGGTATGACCTCCTGTATAGGATGCCATCATATATTTGGTAGTGCTCTGACTTGTACTGTATTTTCCTTGCTTCCGCCTTGTTCTCGGGCAGGATTCCAGATTGGAGGTACATGATGATTGGAGTAATCCAGGATGTTGCCCCCAGTTGGATTACGTTGACCTGCCTTAATGGGACTGATGGGTTGCTTAGGACCTCAATGCGCACGTCTTTAGCCACATGTTGAAAATTGGTCGATGCAACTTTACTTAATGCGTCTGCGGGTTTGTTCTCGCTTCTGCTGATGTGATGTACCTTGAAAGAAACGAAACTCTGAAGCAGGGTTTTTGATTGCTCTAAGTACAATGCCATGATATCTCCCTTCGCGTCATACTGCCCGTTGATCTGACCAGCTACGAGCATTGAATCAACGTGTGCTTCTATGTGTTTGACCCCCATTTTGATGGCCAACCGTAATCCGGCAAGGAAAGCTTCATGTTCCGCCTCATTTTTGTGCTTTTAAAATCCAGTCAGATGGCGTTGGTGAATTCATGCTTCTCTGGGCTTACCAACCTTAAGCATGCCCCTGCTCCATCCTCATTGGATGCGCCATCTGTATACAATAGCCATGGCTCTTCAGAATGTTGTTTTTCTGCGTTTTGCGTTGCTTTGCATTCTCTATCTTTGTCATCAGGTACTTCTGTGAGGAAATCAGCTAGCACCTGACCTTTGATTGCTGGCCTTGGTCTAAAAACCACGTTATGGCCTCCCAATTCGATGGCCCACTTTGCTAACCTTTCCGATATCTCCGGTCTTGCAAGAATGTTGCCAATGTTGTAATTTGTCAGAACGTGGATAACATGATTGGCGAAATACCCGCGCAACCGCCTTGATGCATGACTCAAGTGCTATGACCAACTTTTCCATGATAGCATACCTTGTTTCTGGGTCGTTCAAAGTTCGACTTACGTTATTACTGGTGTCTGTACGCCATGTCGATCGACCAAAAGAACTGCCCCCACTGCTTTTTCTGATGCTGATAGGTACATGACTAATGGTTCATCTTTCATTGGGGCTGTTAGCGTTGTTAGGCGTATCAAACAGTCTTTCATTTCTCGGAATGTATGTTCTGCTTCTGGAGTCCACAAGAACTGGTTTTTCTTTACACAGTTGCGGAGGGTTTTGATAATTGGGAACGATTTTGCTGCATGATTGGCAAGGAAACGGTTTAACGCTGCTAAACGTCCGACCAATTTCTGCATTTCTTTTATCGTTGATGGGGAAGGCATCCGTTCTATTGCCAGCACTTTCTCGGGATTAACCTTGAACCTATCTTTGGTAACAATGAAACCCAGGAATTTCCCTTCCTACATTCCGAAGGAGCACTTCGCTGGATTCAACTTGATATTTACCCCTCGCAGTGTGTCGAATGTTTTCTGAATGTTTACCAGCATTAGATCTTCCTCCTTACTCATGATGACTAAATCATCCATGTAAACTTCAATGCACTTTCTGATGGCATCACTGAATGTTCGTTCATTAACCTCTAATATGTTGCCCCTGCATTCTTTAATCCAAAGGGCATTTTTGTGTAACAATACAGCCCTGTTGGCGTGCGGAATGCAGTCTTGTCTTCGTCCTGGATTGCCATCTGCACTTGATGGTATCCTTTGTAACAATCGAGAAAGCATTTCCATCAGAAAGACGCCAGAGAATTGATATTTTCGTCGATTTCGGGTAAAGCATAACAATCGCGCGGGCAAGCTTTGTTCAAATCTTTGTAATCCACACACATTCTCCAGCTACCATTTCCTTTTGGAACCATTACTGGGCTGGCTACCCAGGTTTGGTATCGTACTTCTCTAATGATGCCAGCATTTAGCAGTTCTGTGATTTGTTCTTGCATGGCTTCGTGTTTTATTTCTCCAAGGTGGCGTTTGGTGTGTACCACTGATTTGGCATTTTCAGTGACACTCAATCTGTGCTCTTCTATATGCCGTGGAACGCCAACCATATCGGACGATGTCCAGGCGAACACGTCCATATTCTTGAACAACAACTTCTTGAGCGATGCGCGCGTGAGTTATGACATTGCCGGACCCAAAGTAATTGTTTGCTCCGGATATTTTATGTTTAGGACCCATTTTTCTGGTTCTGGGCGCATGGTATGTTTGCTTGACTTTGCAGGTCTGACCTCGTCGGTTACGAGAACCTCTTTGCTTGCATAGATTATGGCTATCCCTGTTTCTGTTGGAAAACCAACTGCTGAGTGTGGCCCTGAACAAATCATGCTGAAATCTCCTTGAGACTCTCTTCCCAAAAGGATATCGTGCCTCGAATTTGCTGGTAAAACCATGAACATGACTTCTTCCGTCCTTGAATTCTTCCTTTCCGAAAGTAGCATCGGGAAAGATATTTGGCCAAGAGGAAACACGGCTTCGTTGCAGAAACCAGTGAGTGGATAATCCACTGGCTCTAAGCGCGCCTTATCTTCTTGGTCTAATTGATTAAAATATAATCATGAGTTCTAGGAAATTTGGATAAACATATTAATAAAACATATATCATTATTTTGTCGAAATTACCACGGGTTTTGATATTTTAAAACTATCTATATTAAATTATTAATTTACTTTATGATAACATAAAAGGAAAAAGTATTTAATAAATTAAAAATATCACCTATCTTTGATCGAACATTTTGATTATAATCGTCTTAATGCAATTATGTATTAAGACAATAATACACTAACTCTATTTTCTTTTCATGTATCCTTGCAATTCACTCATCTCAGCACATTGATTTTCTCATATCATAATTCAATATTTGACAAATCATTTGTCACACCCTGGCTTTGCGGAAGCGTGGTTAATTTGGTGTGACTTCTTAATACCATAGCTTAATCATAACAAAGCTATATGATAATAAAACTGTGCAAGATCATCCATAGATTTAAGTTTTAAAAACCGAAGTAACATAACATTGTCTTAGAGACTACAACACCAAAACATAAAACATTGTTTTGAAAGACATAAACATCAACATAAATAAAACGCAGTTTAAGATTTGTGACTCGTCCAGGAAAAAGTCACATTTCCTAAACCGGGATGACCTCGGAACCCATATGCAGCGGGAAAACATAACATACCGCGCCAGATCTTTAATTCCCTGAAATACATGTAAGTTGAAAAATCAACAATAATGTTGAGCGAGTTCATGTGTAAGTGAGTAAACAAACCTTTGTATGTATAAAAACCCTGGTATGTAGCAAATAAGGAAAAAGAGATCGATTAATGTGTAGCTAATACATTAATAAGTGAAATGGCCTAGGAAGCACTCAAACCTGTAACGCGTATTTCATACCGGTCCTTCCGGCGGAACGACATAGTCACCACATGCAGCCACACGCTGGCTCATGTGTGGGGCTCGTAACACCCGATAGATCTATCACTCATGCCTCTAGGTCCTTATACAAGGATTAATGGTCTTACGATAATAGCCTATCCATTCACGTGATCTAGTAGTAGGTTCCTTAGCTAATCATACCGTGTATAAAACGTTTGTAATCAGTATGTAACATGTATTTCACCCCCGAAGTTGTAAAACTGAAAACAGTTAAGAGAAAAGGGGGACATGAACTCACAGTGGTGCGTCTCTACCAAGTATATCTCCTGATCAAGCAGCTGTGCGACGACCTACACGTACTAAGTCTATTAGACGGACGGCCGTGCCTTAGCTTAAGGTTTAAGTTTTTGGGAAATAGTTAGACAACTATTTCGTGTTTATATTTTTGTATATACTTGGTAATTATTCTCCTTCCCAAGGATGGGGGATTTGATACATGTGCGTTCGTATTATTCTGGGATCGTTATCATTTGGTAATATTATTTTTACCCTAAAAATAATATTTGTATAGTTCACAAAATAATCATAAAAATTCACAAGTGTTGTTACTAAATATATACTAAATATATATCTCAGCAAGTTTTTATTTTTTGAAAATCCCACCTCCGATAATTTGAAATCTTGTAATAAAGTCATGGCGAAATCTATAATTCGAAAACACGTTAAAATGTATTTCTAACACTTGTAGTGAAAATATTTCTAAGTGTTAGGTTTTTGTAAAAATTTCGCCAGAGTTTCCTCTGTAACTGGAGGTGGCCACGCTTTCAAGCGTATCATTTTCTTTTACAAATCAAACCAACAATTTTCTCATTCAATCAATAAACATTATTCAAACCATCAAACTAGTCAAAATAGATGTAAATCGCAAAAAAAAATACATGAACTTGTAGTTTTTCCAAAAATATGTAGTAAAGCTCCTTACTTTTAGTGTATCTTTATATAAATCCATCCGGTTTCATAAAAGCCTCGCTTTTAAAGAAATTCCATCTTTACAGCTTCTTGTAAAATTTGACAAAACTAGTTCTTTGTCGAAACTTAGTGTTACACAAGTGTTTACACACTTGTGTGTTTAAAAATCATTCTTGTTCATGTAAGATCCGGTTTTAGAAAATAAGATTTCCTTGACACTTGGTCCCTTGAAAATACCGCTTGTAGATTCGTAGATCTACTAGTTTTAAACACTATTTCGTAAGTAAAGTTGATTTTACACAAGTTCATGTTTAGTGTGTGGTAGAGTTTCATCATTTAACCCTTTGTACACTTAAACAAACTCTATGTCATGATCCATGATCATGACCAATCCGGATTAGACAATGATCTGAGCTACCACAACATAGATCGGCACTAAATAATTACACAAAACAAATCCTACATGATTTACACAACCCTTGTGCTATTAACCAACATTTTTAACATTTTAGTAAACTTTTAGTGTGTCATTTAGTATGTTCATGATTTTAACCGTTACATTTCATTTTAACCACTTTAAAATAGATCGAGAGAGCGTTTAAAGCAACTTACTACTAGCTCGAGGCTAGGGAAGGAACTAGTCGAAGATTGGGTGGATAAAAGAAATGAGAAGAGGTCCTTCGCGTTCCGAATGCACCAAGCTCCTTTGTATGAGATCCTTAACCCTTGTATGCTCTTGGAATGAGAAAATCAAAATCGAAAAGTGGTGGTGGTGGTGCTATGGTTCTCGGCCGAAATGGGCAAGGAAGGGAGAGAAAAGTGGATTTTTGATGTGTGGGTTATGAATTGATTATTGGACATATGCTTGTTCTTATAGGCAATTCTTTCCAAATTAACCAATGGTTAATGTGTCATCTAGATATTAAGCATGCAAGATTTAAATATTCAAAATTAGTGAGGGTGTCCCCACATGGGACGATTTCGTTGGAGGGGGGGAGGGTCTATGGTTCCATTTCAACTAGATAGTTAGACATTAGTTAGATAATTAGGAGGTTAACTTAGTTACTATCATGTAGTAAGTTGTAACGGGTGTTAGGGTACTCGGGGACCCTAACTGGCTCAGAAAAAGAAAAACTATGTCAATGGCAATATTTTTATGTTTCGGGTAAAGTCCGGTTGTTCGGTTGGATAGTGATCCGTTAAAGTGCTTAACAAAGCTTTAAAGTGTCGTTATTATTATTTTTAGTGACACAACTTATTCCCGACACTTTGGAAAGTGTCTAGTAATATTTTTCTCATGTTTTGGCACTTTATTAGTTAGCTAGATGCTAAATTTTGTACTTAAAGTACGTTTTAGGCACATCCGGTCACTGTAATCTCATTCCTAGTGACGCAGTTCTACAACCCTTATATCCCTACACTCACCACTAGTGTAGCAAACTATCTCAGGCTCTTACAGGCCTTAGAGGCAGTATCTGCCTGGTGCTAGCTATGACAACACGTTTAATAGGTTATCCGTTCATTGTGCTACTGTGTTTTTGGTGCATCAAGGTTGTCACAAAGGTGCTGTAAGCAAAACATGGAGTGACAGCAAGTAAAGTATGATGCAAGTAAGTACATGTATCAGTATTCAAGTAGCAGTTTATCCACAAGTTCAAGTAAGCACAGTAATTAAGCAGTAAGTAATTATTAATTAAGTCGTACGGATACCTGGTTTAGTGAGGGTTGTCACATTCTCCCCCCGTTAGAAAAATTTCGTCCCGAAATTTTAAGTTCCCCGAAATTTTAAGTTCTGCTTCTAGAAACAGGGTTCTTGGGAAATAAGTGGGGGTATTTCTCTTTCATCCGGTCCTCACGCTCCCAGGTGTATTCAGGACCATGTCTGGCATTCCAACGAACCTTGACGAGCTTGACACTGCTCCGGCGGGTCTTGTTTACTTTCCAATCCGTAACCTCAACAGGTTCTTCAACGAAATGGAGCGTGTCGTCAACATGAATCTCGTCGGTGGGGATGGCAACGGTTAATTTGGTGTGACTTCTTAATACCAAAAAAAAAAATACATGAACTTGTAGTTTTTCCAAAAATATGTAGTAAAGCTCCTTACTTTTAGTGTATCTTTATATAAATCCATCCGGTTTCGTAAAAGCCTCGCTTTTAAAGAAATTCCATCTTTACAACTTCTTGTAAAATTTGACAAAACTAGTTCTTTGTCGAAACTTAGTGTTACACAAGTGTTTACACACTTGTGTGTTTAAAAATCATTCTTGTTCATGTAAGATCCGGTTTTAGAAAATAAGATTTCCTTGACACTTGGTCCCTTGAGAATACCGCTTGTAGATCCGTAGATCTACTAGTTTTAAACACTATTTCGTAAGTAAAGTTGATTTTACACAAGTTCATGTTTAGTGTGTGGTAGAGTTTCATCATTTAACCCTTTGTACACTTAAACAAACTCTATGTCATGATCCATGATCATGACCAATCCGGGTTAGGCGATGATCTGAGCTACCACAACATAGATCGGCACTAAATAATTACACAAAACAAATCCTACATGATTTACACAACCCTTGTGCTATTAACCAACATTTTTAACATTTTAGTAAACTTTTAGTGTGTCATTTAGTATGTTCATGATTTTAACCGTTACATTTCATTTTAACCGCTTTAAAATAGATCGAGAGAGCGTTTAAAGCAACTTACTACTAGCTCGAGGCTAGGGAAGGAACTAGTCGAAGATTGGGTGGATAAAAGAAATGAGAAAAGGTCGTTCGCGTTCCGAATGCACCAAGCTCCTTTGTATGAGATCCTTAACCCTTGTATGCTCTTGGAATGAGAAAATCAAAATCGAAAAGTGGTGGTGGTGGTGCTATGGTTCTCGGCCGAAATGGGCAAGGAAGGGAGAGAAAAGTGGATTTTTGATGTGTGGGTTATGAATTGATTATTGGACATATGCTTGTTCTTATAGGCAATTCTTTCCAAATTAACCAATGGTTAATGTGTCATCTAGATATTAAGCATGCAAGATTTAAATATTCAAAATTAGTGAGGGTGTCCCCACATGGGACGATTTCGTTGGAGGGGGGGTCTATGGTTCCATTTCAACTAGATAGTTAGACATTAGTTAGATAATTAGGAGGTTAACTTAGTTACTATCATGTAGTAAGTTGTAACGGGTGTTAGGGTACTCGGGGACCCTAACTGGCTCAGAAAAAGAAAAACTATGTCAATGGCAATATTTTTATGTTCCGGGTAAAGTCCGGTTGTTCGGTTGGATAGTGATCCGTTAAAGTGCTTAACAAAGCTTTAAAGTGTCGTTATTATTATTTTTAGTGACACAACTTATTCCCGACACTTTGGAAAGTGTCTAGTAATATTTTTCTCATGTTTTGGCACTTTATTAGTTAGCTAGATGCTGAATTTTGTACTTAAAGTACGTTTTAGGCACATCCGGTCACTGTAATCTCATTCCTAGTGACGCAGTTCTACAACCCTTATATCCCTACACTCACCACTAGTGTAGCAAACTATCTCAGGCTCTTACAAGCCTTAGAGGCAGTATCTGCCTGGTGCTAGCTATGACAGCACGTTTAATAGGTTATCCGTTCATTGTGCTACTGTGCTTTTGGTGCATCAAGGTTGTCACAAAGGTGCTGTAAGCAAAACATGGAGTGACAGCAAGTAAAGTATGATGCAAGTAAGTACATGTATCAATATTCAAGTAGCAGTTTATCCACAAGTTCAAGTATGCACAGTAATTAAGCAGTAAGTAATTATTAATTAAGTCGTACGGATACCTGGTTTAGTGAGGGTTGTCACATCATTTTCATGCTTTTAATTGAACTTGTTGATTCTAAATCTTCCTCACTTGCCAATCAAAGTAAGCTTTATTTTGACAAAGAATTTTATTGATTCTAAAAAGTCCTTCACATTCATTTTAAATATCTATTGATCATATATATATTTTGGCTTGAACCTAGTCACTTTGAAAATTATATAATTTCATCTCATTCGTTTGTCATCAATTTCTTGAATTAATTCAGTTGAACCATTGAATCCTACTTATTATACAACTCATATTCACAAAATTAGATATTTTTGATTCTGTATATTGTTTTTATTAATTAAAATATGACATAAGTCTAAAAGAAATATCGTAACCCAAATCTCGAGGACGAGATTTAAAACAAGGTGGGGAGAATGTAACATTCCTATTTTTATATAAGAATTATAGGTTTGGTTAAATTTATTAACCACTAGTAACTAGTAACTAGTTTATTTTTAATATAAATATTCAACCCAAATAGTTTTAAACACTATTTTATATATAGTTGGTTGAAATATTATTCTAATTAATTGACCTGTATATGGGTGACATTTCTAATAAAATAAAAGTATATAAAAACTTATATTATTAGACAGATATATTACGGGTAAGTCGACTGTTAGAAATATGAAGTACCTACACGGGCCTAGGAACCGTATAATAATTAAAATATAGAAATATATTGTATTTTGAACCTACTCTATTTTTAATGAAACTTGGTTCAAAATGTAGACAAAAATATTCTCGTTCCAATGACGTAATTATTATTTTACAAAACGTTATATTTTAGAAGTTATAAGCGCCAAATAAGTGAAGCAGTTAAATTAATTAAATATAATATATATAAAATAATAATTAGAAAAATCAAAACTAGTGAACATATAGTGAAACGTGTGTGTGTGTGGTAGAATACGGATAAGAATAAATTTACTACGTGTCCTTTTGTGCAACTCCAAACTTCTGAAGTTTGTTGTATAAATTGAAGTTCAACTTCTTTCCTTTTTGTTGATATATGTCGCCAACTTACTCTCAAAACTTCAAAAGAATTCTATGTAGATTATTTATTTTATTTATAATAATAATAAGGCTCTGCCCCGTTTTAAGTATTTTAACTCCCGATCACCGCTACCCTTTCCGATTGATCTGAGCCTCATAACGCATGTCAGGGCTCTGCCCGACTAAGTTATTGGGATTCTGTCTCGTGACATAGGAAAAAGGTTGAATTAGGGGTACTATACTTAACACGAGTACATTATATATATATTTTTTTTTATAGTCCAGGAGTTATACCCAAAATTTATACCAGAAGGCTTTCTAGTTGAACACTAAAGTTACAAAGTGGGTCCATTCTCTTTTCTCACTATTTTATTCCCTTTTTCTTTATAATATAATTATATTCAAAAATGTCCCAAATTGATCCATAAGTAAAAACCCGGACCCCTGAAACCCCAATCTATATCCAAAAACAAGAAATCAAGATTTATGGTCTTCTCGCGGGCCGCGTAAAGAATGGGCAGAAGGTTACGCGGGCCGCGACAGCAAGGCAAATCTCCGGATAAGCTTAAGGGACACGTGGCATCCACCTGGCAGACCTACTGGTGACTCAGCAACCCTACGCGTAGACTAGGCGGCTACGCGGGCCGCGTAAGAGTCGAGCCAAGGCTCACGCGGGCCGCGTGAGACCCAAATTCCAGCTATAAATAGAACAGGCTACGAGCAGTCCTTTGGTGTCGAAAGTTTCTTTCAGAAACGAAGTTATACTATCCAAATTCGAATATTACTTTCAAATTAGCGAGGCACTGCTATGATATAGGGTATTAACTCGATCGCTGCTACGATTCAATGTCCGATCGATGGAAACTATCCGACCGGATGTTTAAGTGCTATCCTTTGTCATTAGTTATGATTCCGACAGGATGTTTGAGTACCACCCGAACTCGGGGAATACTCTGTCATTCGTTGTGAATCCGATGGATGTTTAAGTGATTGCACTTTGTCATTTTTCGGAGGGTTTTAATCTCGTGAGTTATCGTAAATACTGTATTAGTTACTTACCTAGTTCGTGTACACTAGGTTACAAGACTAATTAATAGGCTAAGCTCTGCCCGTATAAATTTGCATGCTTATAATGTGAGTCATTCTCTTTTTATCAAAAGCATATTTATTTTCAAAGTTATAATTACCGTGATTAAGTTTATGTAATCGCCAAGTTACAGCCGGTATGTGGGGTTTTGTATACATTACTTGATAATCTTCACCATTGGACAACGAGTTAGCCAAGGGGTGATATGACCATAGTCACAGACACCATTGGACAACGGGAGGGCTAATGGGTCGAGTGACAAATACTGTGGGTAGTTGGTTGATATCTGGAAACATTGTAATCTCTCTTAATACTGTAAATTGTAACAAACGTGTCGTTTTAGCAAAATGAATGATTCACCAGTATTTCCTGCTGACAAAACCTTTTTAAAACGCGTTTCAGGTAATTACAGTAGATCGGAATAAAAGTTGGATACGGCACTGAAAGGCTTCAAGAAGTGGCTTATTTTATTTAAATCAAATTAAGAAATATTGTTTTATGTAATTGGGTTTATCCCTTATTAAAGCTACCTTTGTAAAACATGGGTTTATCCCATCTATTTAATAAAATCCGGTGTTTTCTAAACTCTGATATTTTTCCTAACTCACAGTCCTGATGAAATTTCCGCTGCAATATTTTTCAAATTAAATCACTGGTACCACTGGGCTGTTCGCGGCTCCCGATTCCGTCCAGGGTGGGTCGGGGGTCGTGACAGAAGGTGGTATCAGAGCCACTGATTTAAGCCTATAGGTGTTGTGATAATAATACCTAAGTTTATATAAAATAGTTAGGAGATTGCTATTAACTGGTAGCACATATGATAGCATTTAGACTTGAACTTAAGAAAAGATGCCTTAGTATCAGCTTCAAGATAAGCTAAGTACTTATGTAAATAAAGTATGATGGGTTTTGGTATGCCATAAGAATGGTAATTAGAATATTGCAAGATATGATAAATAAGCAATAACACTTAATTACTATTAATTCTTGCTTATTGATATTACTTGGTCTAGAATAAAGATATGTTATGGAAATACAAATTTCCTTGATTCTGGATAAAAGCCCTAATAAAAGAGGCACTTTGAAAAATCTTGAAAAGATACTATTTATGGGAAATAGAAAATTTTCTCCGGCAAGACTGGGTATGGTGTAGCAGACTCTCCAGCTTGTCCGGATATAATGGGGTTACCTCTCCGGCGAGAACCGGATAAGACGGGGTATATAATATGTCAAACAAGTGACAAGATTTCCCTAAATAGTATCATGATCTGATATCTGACTTATTTTTGGAAATATGAATCTGTTAAATACATTGACCTTATGAAGGGTATGTATATTACAGCATGTGAAATATGTGATTATATAGATATGTATATCTATAAGAAATTCCAAAAAGTCAATTAGGAATAAAGCACAAGCATATGTGTCTAGATTTCTTTATTAGGAATCTCTTTTCCGATATCAAACATTATTTCGTTTGATCATCTGTCTCGTAAATCATGCAACCAAATAAACAACAAGAACCCTTTAAATTGGGACACCATTAAAAGTATAAGAATTTCTAAATGCATTATCATAGACTATTAACGCAAATAAGAAGCATGTAAAGTTGTGCTAGTGCACAAGCAAACACATGAAACTTAAATTATACGTCCACAGACGTCGAAGTATATCACGCACGACTTCCAAGGCAAGACCTTTTGAAAATATAAATTGGGCATGATGACACCAATGCTAATTCCGTCAGTAGAAGAACTACTAATAAAAAAAAGCACTTTGCCACATGATCCTATAAACGACATGAATCTCCCTGAGGTACGTTGGAACAAGATTTCACAACCATCGATGCACAGTCTAATCAGAGTCATAATTATTATCACTGAAAAAGGAGTCACATACCTTTGCAAATTCCCTATTTCATTTTATTCACACTCACTGGTAATGTCACTTAACAACGATTATCACACGAAATTCCAGATAAAATTCTTATATTTCTTTCGTTGAAATTCTGATTTCTGCATATAAAAAGTTGACTTTCGCGTTTCTATTTCCCCTAATGGTCATCATATCATGAAGATTTCTTTCATAGTGGTGAATATTGATCTTTTTCATTTCTTGGTAAATCCACACGTTACACATGCACTGTTTGTTGCGCATGTGGTTCATTTGATTTATAAAGACCACTGGAGGGCTTCATTCCAATTTGTTGTTTTATCAAAACTCAAATATCATTCCGCTTTTTGCACTATAAACCGCATTATTGCAAAACGATGATTCTTTGATATCGAGTCAATAAATTTTGTTAAAACATTGAGGTGAAGAATTTATATTTTATATATATGTATAAAAATTTTGTTGAGGTATACTCTCATTTAAGTTTATGTTTAGTTATTTATTATTGGTAATTAATATTAATTTTATTTTAATAATAGTAGTGTTAGTATTATTTTTAGAAACTAGGGTTATTGTCAAGGGCAGGTATTGAGTAGCCTAGCCTTAGTTAGGCATGGACTGATCACCTATGCTTAAACAAGGCAGCACTAACCAATATTCAACCATGATAATGACTAGTTAATGTATATAAATTAAAAGTCATCATACTTATTTAGTAAATTTTAATTATATGTAAAAATATTTATATATATATATATATATATATATATATATATACTTTATACTGTAAGGAAAAGACATATTTTCATAAAACAATACAAGAATTAGAGGGACGAATAAAATTATCTAAATAACTGTATAAGTATTCATGGACAAGACATTTTATAAGTAATTGTTCATCTTATTTAATATTCCACAACTATTAAATACTTATATAAATATTATTTTATAATATATGTATTATAATATATCAAAATATCAAATGTTATTTACTCAAGCCAATATTTAAGTATGTCTGATATTAAAAATAAACATTTATTATGATTTAAAATATCTTCTAGTTAAACATACTTGATTTAAAAAAAATGATAATCGTGAGTTCTAGGATATTTGGATAAACATATTAATAAAACATATATCATTATTTTGTCGAAATTACCACGGGTTTTGATATTTTAAAACTATCTATATTAAATTATTAATTTACTTTATGATAACATAAAAGGAAAAAGTATTTAATAAATTAAAAATATCACCTATCTTTGATCGAACATTTTGATTAAAATCGTCTTAATGCAATTATGTATTAAGACAATAATACACTAACTCTATTGTCTTTTCATGTATCCTTGCAATTCACTCATCTCAGCACATTGATTTTCTCATATCATAATTCAATATTTGACAAATCATTTTTATGCTTTTAATTGAACTTGTTGATTCTAAATCTTCCTCACTTGCCAATCAAAGTAAGCTTTCTTTTGACAAAGAATTTTATTGATTCTAAAAAGTCCTTCACATTCATTTTAAATATCTATTGATCATATATATCTTTTGGCTTGAACCTAGTCACTTTGAAAATTATATCATTTCATCTCATTCGTTTGTCATCAATTTCTTGAATTAATTCAGTTGAACCGTTGAATCCTACTTATTATACAACTCATATTCACAAAATTAGATATTTTTGATTCTGTATATTGTTTTTATTAACTAAAATATGACATAAGTCTAAAAGAAATATCGTAACCCAAATCTCGATGACGAGATTTAAAACAAGGTGGGGAGAATGTAACATTCCTATTTTTATATAAGAATTATAGGTTTGGTTAAATTTATTAACCACTAGTAACTAGTAACTTGTTTATTTTTAATATAAATATTCAACCCAAATAGTTTTAAACACTATTTTATATATAGTTGGTTAAAATATTATTCTAATTAATTGACCTGTATATGGGTGACTTTTCTAATAAAATAAAAGTATATAAAAACTTATATTATTAGACAGATATATTATGGGTAAGTCGACTGTTAGAAATATGAAGTACCTACACGGGCCTAGGAACCGTATAATAATTAAATATAAAAATATATTGTATTTCGAACCTACTCTGTTTTTAATGAAACTTGGTTCAAAATGTAGACAAAAATATTCTTGTTCCAATGACATAATTATTATTTTACAAAACGTTATATTTTAGAAGTTATAAGCGCCAAATAAGTGAAGCAGTTAAATTAATTAAATATAATATATATAAAATAATAATTAGAAAAATCAAAACTAGTGAACATATAGTGAAACGTGTGTGTGTGTGGTAGAATACGGATAAGAATAAATTTACTACGTGTCCTTTTGTGCAACTCCAAACTTCTGAAGTTTGTTGTATAAATTGAAGTTCAACTTCTTTCCTTTTTGTTGATATATGTCGCCAACTTACTCTCAAAACTTCAAAAGAATTCTATGTTGATTATTTATTTTATTTATAATAATAATAAGGCTCTGCCCCGTTTTAAGTATTTTAACTCCCGATCACCGCTACCCTTTCCGATTGATCTGAGCCTCATAACGCATGTCAGGGCTCGGCCCGACTAAGTTGTTGGGATTCTGTCTCGTGACATAGGAAAAAGGTTGAATTAGGGGTACTATACTTAACACGAGTACATTATATATATATATATTTTTATAGTCCAGGAGTTATACCCAAAATTTATACCAGGAGGCTTTCTAGTTGAACACTAAAGTTACAAAGTGGGTCCATTCTCTTTTCTCACTATTTTATTCACTTTTTCTTTATAATATAATTATATTCAAAAATGTCCCAAATTGATCCATAAGTAAAAACCCGGACCCCTGAAACCCCAATCTATATCCAAAAACAAGAAATCAAGATTTATGGTCTTCTCGCGGGCCGCGTAAAGAATGGGCAGAAGGTTACGCGGGCCGCGACAGCAAGGCAAATCTCCGGATAAGCTTAAGGGACACGTGGCATCCACCTGGCAGACCTACTGGTGACTCAGCAACCCTACGCGTAGACTAGGCGGCTACGCGGGCCGCGTAAGAGTCGAGCCAAGGCTCACGCGGGCCGCGTGAGACCCAAATTCCAGCTATAAATAGAACAGGCTACGAGCAGTCCTCTGGTGTCGAAAGTTTCTTTCAGAAACGAAGTTATACTATCCAAATTCGAATATTACTTTCAAATTAGCGAGGCACTGCTATGATATAGGGTATTAACTCGATCGCTGCTACGATTCAATGTCCGATCGATGGAAACTATCCGACCGGATGTTTAAGTGCTATCCTTTGTCATTAGTTGTGATTCCGACAGGATGTTTGAGTACCACCCGAACTCGGGGAATACTCTGTCATTCGTTGTGAATCCGATGGATGTTTAAGTGATTGCACTTTGTCATTTGTCGGAGGGTTTTAATCTCGTGAGTTATCGTAAATACTGTATTAGTTACTTACCTAGTTCGTGTACACTAGGTTACAAGACTAATTAATAGGCTAAGCTCTGCCCGTATAAATCTGCATGCTTATAATGTGAGTCATTCTCTTTTTATCAAAAGCATATTTATTTTCAAAGTTATAATTACCGTGATTAAGTTTATGTAATCACCAAGTTACAGCCGGTATGTGGGGTTTTGTATACATTACTTGATAATCTTCACCATTGGACAACGAGTTAGCCAAGGGGTGATATGACCATAGTCACAGACACCATTGGACAACGGGAGGGCTAATGGGTCGAGTGACAAATACTGTGGGTAGTTGGTTGATATCTGGAAACATTGTAATCTCTCTTAATACTGTAAATTATAACAAACGTGTCGTTTTAGCAAAATGAATGATTCACCAGTATTTCCTGCTGACAAAACCTTTTTAAAACGCGTTTCAGGTAATTACAGTAGATCGGAATAAAAGTTGGATACGGCACTGAAAGGCTTCAAGAAGTGGCTTATTTTATTTAAATCAAATTAAGAAATATTGTTTTATGTAATTGGGTTTATCCCTTATTAAAGCTACCTTTGTAAAACATGGGTTTATCCCATCTATTTAATAAAATCCGGTGTTTTCTAAACTCTGATATTTTTCCTAACTCACGGTCCTGATGAAATTTCCGCTGCAATATTTTTCAAATTAAATCACTGGTACCACTGGGCTGTTCGCGGCTCCCGATTCCGTCCAGGGTGGGTCGGGGGTCGTGACAGAAGGTGGTATCAGAGCCACTGATTTAAGCCTATAGGTGTTGTGATAATAATACCTAAGTTTATATAAAAGAGTTAGGAGATTGCTATTAACTGGTAGCACATATGATAGCATTTAGACTTGAACTTAAGAAAAGATGCCTTAGTATCAGCTTCAAGATAAGCTAAGTACTTATGTAAATAAAGTATGATGGGTTTTGGTATGCCATAAGAATGGTAATTAGAATATTGCAAGATATGATAAATAAGCAATAACACTTAATTACTATTAATTCTTGCTTATTGATATTACTTGGTCTAGAATAAAGATATGTTATGGAAATACAAATTTCCTTGATTCTGGATAAAAGCCCTAATAAAAGAGGCACTTTGAAAAATCTTGAAAAGATACTATTTATGGGAAATAGAAAATTTTCTCCGGCAAGACTGGGTATGGTGTAGCAGACTCTCCAGCTTGTCCGGATATAATGGGGTTACCTCTCCGGCGAGAACCGGATAAGACGGGGTATATAATATGTCAAACAAGTGACAAGATTTCCCTAAATAGTATCATGATCTGATATCTGACTTATTTTTGGAAATATGAATCTGTTAAATACATTGACCTTATGAAGGGTATGTATATTACAGCATGTGAAATATGTGATTATATAGATATGTATATCTATAAGAAATTCCAAAAAGTCAATTAGGAATAAAGCACAAGCATATGTGTCTAGATTTCTTTATTAGGAATATCTTTTCCGATATCAAACATTATTTCGTTTGATCATCTGTCTCGTAAATCATGCAACCAAATAAACAACAAGAACCCTTTAAATTGGGACACCATTAAAAGTATAAGAATTTCTAAATGCATTATCATAGACTATTAACGCAAATAAGAAGCATGTAAAGTTGTGCTAGTGCACAAGCAAACACATGAAACTTAAATTATACGTCCACAGACGTCGAAGTATATCACGCACGACTTCCAAGGCAAGACCTTTTGAAAATATAAATTGGGCATGATGACACCAATGCTAATTCCGTCAGTAGAAGAACTACTAATAAAAAAAAGCACTTTGCCACATGATCCTATAAACGACATGAATCTCCCTGAGGTACGTTGGAACAAGATTTCACAACCATCGATGCACAGTCTAATCAGAGTCATAATTATTATCACTGAAAAAGGAGTCACATACCTTTGCAAATTCCCTATTTCATTTTATTCACACTCACTGGTAATGTCACTTAACAACGATTATCACACGAAATTCCAGATAAAATTCTTATATTTCTTTCGTTGAAATTCTGATTTCTGCATATAAAAAGTTGACTTTCGCGTTTCTATTTCCCCTAATGGTCATCATATCATGAAGATTTCTTTCATAGTGGTGAATATTGATCTTTTTCATTTCTTGGTAAATCCACACGTTACACATGCACTGTTTGTTGCGCATGTGGTTCATTTGATTTATAAAGACCACTGGAGGGCTTCATTCCAATTTGTTGTTTTATCAAAACTCAAATATCATTCCGCTTTTTGCACTATAAACCGCATTATTGCAAAACGATGATTCTTTGATATCGAGTCAATAAATTTTGTTAAAACATTGAGGTGAAGAATTTATATTTTATATATATGTATAAAAATTTTGTTGAGGTATACTCTCATTTAAGTTTATGTTTAGTTATTTATTATTGGTAATTAATATTAATTTTATTTTAATAATAGTAGTGTTAGTATTATTTTTAGAAACTAGGGTTATTGTCAAGGGCAGGTATTGAGTAGCCTAGCCTTAGTTAGGCATGGACTGATCACCTATGCTTAAACAAGGCAGCACTAACCAATATTCAACCATGATAATGACTAGTTAATGTATATAAATTAAAAGTCATCATACTTATTTAGTAAATTTTAATTATATGTAAATATATTTATATATATATATATATATATACTTTATACTTTAAGGAAAAGACATATTTTCATAAAACAATACAAGAATTAGAGGGACGAATAAAATTATCTAAATAACTGTATAAGTATTCATGGACAAGACATTTTATAAGTAATTGTTCATCTTATTTAATATTCCACAACTATTAAATACTTATATAAATATTATTTTATAATATATGTATTATAATATATCAAAATATCAAATGTTATTTACTCAAGCCAATATTTAAGTATGTCTGATATTAAAAATAAACATTTATTATGATTTAAAATATCTTCTAGTTAAACATACTTGATTTAAAAAAAATGATAATCGTGAGTTCTAGGATATTTGGATAAACATATTAATAAAACATATATCATTATTTTGTCGAAATTACCACGGGTTTTGATATTTTAAAACTATCTATATTAAATTATTAATTTACTTTATGATAACATAAAAGGAAAAAGTATTTAATAAATTAAAAATATCACCTATCTTTGATCGAACATTTTGATTAAAATCGTCTTAATGCAATTATGTATTAAGACAATAATACACTAACTCTATTGTCTTTTCATGTATCCTTGCAATTCACTCATCTCAGCACATTGATTTTCTCATATCATAATTCAATATTTGACAAATCATTTTTATGCTTTTAATTGAACTTGTTGATTCTAAATCTTCCTCACTTGCCAATCAAAGTAAGCTTTCTTTTGACAAAGAATTTTATTGATTCTAAAAAGTCCTTCACATTCATTTTAAATATCTATTGATCATATATATCTTTTGGCTTGAACCTAGTCACTTTGAAAATTATATCATTTCATCTCATTCGTTTGTCATCAATTTCTTGAATTAATTCAGTTGAACCGTTGAATCCTACTTATTATACAACTCATATTCACAAAATTAGATATTTTTGATTCTGTATATTGTTTTTATTAACTAAAATATGACATAAGTCTAAAAGAAATATCGTAACCCAAATCTCGATGACGAGATTTAAAACAAGGTGGGGAGAATGTAACATTCCTATTTTTATATAAGAATTATAGGTTTGGTTAAATTTATTAACCACTAGTAACTAGTAACTTGTTTATTTTTAATATAAATATTCAACCCAAATAGTTTTAAACACTATTTTATATATAGTTGGTTGAAATATTATTCTAATTAATTGACCTGTATATGGGTGACTTTTCTAATAAAATAAAAGTATATAAAAACTTATATTATTAGACAGATATATTATGGGTAAGTCGACTGTTAGAAATATGAAGTACCTACACGGGCCTAGGAACCGTATAATAATTAAATATAAAAATATATTGTATTTCGAACCTACTCTGTTTTTAATGAAACTTGGTTCAAAATGTAGACAAAAATATTCTTGTTCCAATGACATAATTATTATTTTACAAAACGTTATATTTTAGAAGTTATAAGCGCCAAATAAGTGAAGCAGTTAAATTAATTAAATATAATATATATAAAATAATAATTAGAAAAATCAAAACTAGTGAACATATAGTGAAACGTGTGTGTGTGGTAGAATACGGATAAGAATAAATTTACTACGTGTCCTTTTGTGCAACTCCAAACTTCTGAAGTTTGTTGTATAAATTGAAGTTCAACTTCTTTCCTTTTTGTTGATATATGTCGCCAACTTACTCTCAAAACTTCAAAAGAATTCTATGTTGATTATTTATTTTATTTATAATAATAATAAGGCTCTGCCCCGTTTTAAGTATTTTAACTCCCGATCACCGCTACCCTTTCCGATTGATCTGAGCCTCATAACGCATGTCAGGGCTCGGCCCGACTAAGTTGTTGGGATTCTGTCTCGTGACATAGGAAAAAGGTTGAATTAGGGGTACTATACTTAACACGAGTACATTATATATATATATATATTTTTATAGTCCAGGAGTTATACCCAAAATTTATACCAGGAGGCTTTCTAGTTGAACACTAAAGTTACAAAGTGGGTCCATTCTCTTTTCTCACTATTTTATTCCCTTTTTCTTTATAATATAATTATATTCAAAAATGTCCCAAATTGATCCATAAGTAAAAACCCGGACCCCTGAAACCCCAATCTATATCCAAAAACAAGAAATCAAGATTTATGGTCTTCTCGCGGGCCGCGTAAAGAATGGGCAGAAGGTTACGCGGGCCGCGACAGCAAGGCAAATCTCCGGATAAGCTTAAGGGACACGTGGCATCCACCTGGCAGACCTACTGGTGACTCAGCAACCCTACGCGTAGACTAGGCGGCTACGCGGGCCGCGTAAGAGTCGAGCCAAGGCTCACGCGGGCCGCGTGAGACCCAAATTCCAGCTATAAATAGAACAGGCTACGAGCAGTCCTCTGGTGTCGAAAGTTTCTTTCAGAAACGAAGTTATACTATCCAAATTCGAATATTACTTTCAAATTAGCGAGGCACTGCTGTGATATAGGGTATTAACTCGATCGCTGCTACGATTCAATGTCCGATCGATGGAAACTATCCGACCGGATGTTTAAGTGCTATCCTTTGTCATTAGTTGTGATTCCGACAGGATGTTTGAGTACCACCCGAACTCGGGGAATACTCTGTCATTCGTTGTGAATCCGATGGATGTTTAAGTGATTGCACTTTGTCATTTTTCGGAGGGTTTTAATCTCGTGAGTTATCGTAAATACTGTATTAGTTACTTACCTAGTTCGTGTACACTAGGTTACAAGACTAATTAATAGGCTAAGCTCTGCCCGTATAAATCTGCATGCTTATAATGTGAGTCATTCTCTTTTTATCAAAAGCATATTTATTTTCAAAGTTATAATTACAGTGATTAAGTTTATGTAATCACCAAGTTACAGCCGGTATGTGGGGTTTTGTATACATTACTTGATAATCTTCACCATTGGACAACGAGTTAGCCAAGGGGTGATATGACCATAGTCACAGACACCATTGGACAACGGGAGGGCTAATGGGTCGAGTGCCAAATACTGTGGGTAGTTGGTTGATATCTGGAAACATTGTAATCTCTCTTAATACTGTAAATTATAACAAACGTGTCGTTTTAGCAAAATGAATGATTCACCAGTATTTCATGCTGACAAAACCTTTTTAAAACGCGTTTCAGGTAATTACAGTAGATCGGAATAAAAGTTGGATACGGCACTGAAAGGCTTCAAGAAGTGGCTTATTTTATTTAAATCAAATTAAGAAATATTGTTTTATGTAATTGGGTTTATCCCTTATTAAAGCTACCTTTGTAAAACATGGGTTTATCCCATCTATTTAATAAAATCCGGTGTTTTCTAAACTCTGATATTTTTCCTAACTCACGGTCCTGATGAAATTTCCGCTGCAATATTTTTCAAATTAAATCACTGGTACCACTGGGCTGTTCGCGGCTCCCGATTCCGTCCAGGGTGGGTCGGGGGTCGTGACAGAATGTGGTATCAGAGCCACTGATTTAAGCCTATAGGTGTTGTGATAATAATACCTAAGTTTATATATAAGAGTTAGGAGATTGCTATTAACTGGTAGCACATATGATAGCATTTAGACTTGAACTTAAGAAAAGATGCCTTAGTATCAGCTTCAAGATAAGCTAAGTACTTATGTAAATAAAGTATGATGGGTTTTGGTATGCCATAAGAATGGTAATTAGAATATTGCAAGATATGATAAATAAGCAATAACACTTAATTACTATTAATTCTTGCTTATTGATATTACTTGGTCTAGAATAAAGATATGTTATGGAAATACAAATTTCCTTGATTCTGGATAAAAGCCCTAATAAAAGAGGCACTTTGAAAAATCTTGAAAAGATACTATTTATGGGAAATAGAAAATTTTCTCCGGCAAGACTGGGTATGGTGTAGCAGACTCTCCAGCTTGTCCGGATATAATGGGGTTACCTCTCCGGCGAGAACCGGATAAGACGGGGTATATAATATGTCAAACAAGTGACAAGATTTCCCTAAATAGTATCATGATCTGATATCTGACTTATTTTTGGAAATATGAATCTGTTAAATACATTGACCTTATGAAGGGTATGTATATTACAGCATGTGAAATATGTGATTATATAGATATGTATATCTATAAGAAATTCCAAAAAGTCAATTAGGAATAAAGCACAAGCATATGTGTCTAGATTTCTTTATTAGGAATATCTTTTCCGATATCAAACATTATTTCGTTTGATCATCTGTCTCGTAAATCATGCAACCAAATAAACAACAAGAACCCTTTAAATTGGGACACCATTAAAAGTATAAGAATTTCTAAATGCATTATCATAGACTATTAACGCAAATAAGAAGCATGTAAAGTTGTGCTAGTGCACAAGCAAACACATGAAACTTAAATTATACGTCCACAGACGTCGAAGTATATCACGCACGACTTCCAAGGCAAGACCTTTTGAAAATATAAATTGGGCATGATGACACCAATGCTAATTCCGTCAGTAGAAGAACTACTAATAAAAAAAAGCACTTTGCCACATGATCCTATAAACGACATGAATCTCCCTGAGGTACGTTGGAACAAGATTTCACAACCATCGATGCACAGTCTAATCAGAGTCATAATTATTATCACTGAAAAAGGAGTCACATACCTTTGCAAATTCCCTATTTCATTTTATTCACACTCACTGGTAATGTCACTTAACAACGATTATCACACGAAATTCCAGATAAAATTCTTATATTTCTTTCGTTGAAATTCTGATTTCTGCATATAAAAAGTTGACTTTCGCGTTTCTATTTCCCCTAATGGTCATCATATCATGAAGATTTCTTTCATAGTGGTGAATATTGATCTTTTTCATTTCTTGGTAAATCCACACGTTACACATGCACTGTTTGTTGCGCATGTGGTTCATTTGATTTATAAAGACCACTGGAGGGCTTCATTCCAATTTGTTGTTTTATCAAAACTCAAATATCATTCCGCTTTTTGCACTATAAACCGCATTATTGCAAAACGATGATTCTTTGATATCGAGTCAATAAATTTTGTTAAAACATTGAGGTGAAGAATTTATATTTTATATATATGTATAAAAATTTTGTTGAGGTATACTCTCATTTAAGTTTATGTTTAGTTATTTATTATTGGTAATTAATATTAATTTTATTTTAATAATAGTAGTGTTAGTATTATTTTTAGAAACTAGGGTTATTGTCAAGGGCAGGTATTGAGTAGCCTAGCCTTAGTTAGGCATGGACTGATCACCTATGCTTAAACAAGGCAGCACTAACCAATATCCAACCATGATAATGACTAGTTAATGTATATAAATTAAAAGTCATCATACTTATTTAGTAAATTTTAATTATATGTAAATATATTTATATATATATATATATATATATATATATATACTTTATACTTTAAGGAAAAGACATATTTTCATAAAACAATACAAGAATTAGAGGGACGAATAAAATTATCTAAATAACTGTATAAGTATTCATGGACAAGACATTTTATAAGTAATTGTTCATCTTATTTAATATTCCACAACTATTAAATACTTATATAAATATTATTTTATAATATATGTATTATAATATATCAAAATATCAAATGTTATTTACTCAAGCCAATATTTAAGTATGTCTGATATTAAAAATAAACATTTATTATGATTTAAAATATCTTCTAGTTAAACATACTTGATTTAAAAAAAATGATAATCGTGAGTTCTAGGATATTTGGATAAACATATTAATAAAACATATATCATTATTTTGTCGAAATTACCACGGGTTTTGATATTTTAAAACTATCTATATTAAATTATTAATTTACTTTATGATAACATAAAAGGAAAAAGTATTTAATAAATTAAAAATATCACCTATCTTTGATCGAACATTTTGATTAAAATCGTCTTAATGCAATTATGTATTAAGACAATAATACACTAACTCTATTGTCTTTTCATGTATCCTTGCAATTCACTCATCTCAGCACATTGATTTTCTCATATCATAATTCAATATTTGACAAATCATTTTCATGCTTTTAATTGAACTTGTTGATTCTAAATCTTCCTCACTTGCCAATCAAAGTAAGCTTTCTTTTGACAAAGAATTTTATTGATTCTAAAAAGTCCTTCACATTCATTTTAAATATCTATTGATCATATATATCTTTTGGCTTGAACCTAGTCACTTTGAAAATTATATCATTTCATCTCATTCGTTTGTCATCAATTTCTTGAATTAATTCAGTTGAACCGTTGAATCCTACTTATTATACAACTCATATTCACAAAATTAGATATTTTTGATTCTGTATATTGTTTTTATTAACTAAAATATGACATAAGTCTAAAAGAAATATCGTAACCCAAATCTCGAGGACGAGATTTAAAACAAGGTGGGGAGAATGTAACATTCCTATTTTTATATAAGAATTATAGGTTTGGTTAAATTTATTAACCACTAGTAACTAGTAACTTGTTTATTTTTAATATAAATATTCAACCCAAATAGTTTTAAACACTATTTTATATATAGTTGGTTGAAATATTATTCTAATTAATTGACCTGTATATGGGTGACTTTTCTAATAAAATAAAAGTATATAAAAACTTATATTATTAGACAGATATATTATGGGTAAGTCGACTGTTAGAAATATGAAGTACCTACACGGGCCTAGGAACCGTATAATAATTAAAATATAAAAATATATTGTATTTCGAACCTACTCTGTTTTTAATGAAACTTGGTTCAAAATGTAGACAAAAATATTCTTGTTCCAATGGCATAATTATTATTTTACAAAACGTTATATTTTAGAAGTTATAAGCGCCAAATAAGTGAAGCAGTTAAATTAATTAAATATAATATATATAAAATAATAATTAGAAAAATCAAAACTAGTGAACATATAGTGAAACGTGTGTGTGTGTGGTAGAATACGGATAAGAATAAATTTACTACGTGTCCTTTTGTGCAACTCCAAACTTCTGAAGTTTGTTGTATAAATTGAAGTTCAACTTCTTTCCTTTTTGTTGATATATGTCGCCAACTTACTCTCAAAACTTCAAAAGAATTCTATGTTGATTATTTATTTTATTTATAATAATAATAAGGCTCTGCCCCGTTTTAAGTATTTTAACTCCCGATCACCGCTACCCTTTCCGATTGATCTGAGCCTCATAACGCATGTCAGGGCTCTGCCCGACTAAGTTGTTGGGATTCTGTCTCGTGACATAGGAAAAAGGTTGAATTAGGGGTACTATACTTAACACGAGTACATTATATATATATATATATATTTTTATAGTCCAGGAGTTATACCCAAAATTTATACCAGGAGGCTTTCTAGTTGAACACTAAAGTTACAAAGTGGGTCCATTCTCTTTTCTCACTATTTTATTCCCTTTTTCTTTATAATATAATTATATTAAAAAATGTCCCAAATTGATCCATAAGTAAAAACCCGGACCCCTGAAACCCCAATCTATATCCAAAAACAAGAAATCAAGATTTATGGTCTTCTCGCGGGCCGCGTAAAGAATGGACAGAAGGTTACGCGGGCCGCGACAGCAAGGCAAATCTCCGGATAAGCTTAAGGGACACGTGGCATCCACCTGGCAGACCTACTGGTGACTCGGCAGACCTACTGGTGCTACGCGGGCCGCGTAAGAGTCGAGCCAAGGCTCACGCGGGCCGCGTGAGACCCAAATTCCAGCTATAAATAGAACAGGCTACGAGCAGTCCTCTGGTGTCGAAAGTTTCTTTCAGAAACGAAGTTATACTATCCAAATTCGAATATTGCTTTCAAATTAGCGAGGCACTGCTACGATATAGGGTATTAACTCGATCGCTGCTACGATTCAATGTCCGATCGATGGAAACTATCCGACTGGATGTTTAAGTGCTATCCTTTGTCATTAGTCGTGATTCCGACAGGATGTTTGAGTACCACCCGAACTCGGGGAATACTCTGTCATTCGTTGTGAATCCGATGGATGTTTAAGTGATTGCACTTTGTCATTTGTCGTGAGGGTTTTAATCTCGTGAGTTATCGTAAATACTATATTAGTTACTTACCTAGTTCGTGTACACTAGGTTACAAGACTAATCAATAGGCTAAGCTCTGCCCGTATAAATCTGCATGCTTATAATGTGAGTCATTCTCTTTTTATCAAATTTGTTTACAAAAGCATATTTATTTTCAAAGTTATAATTACAGTGATTAAGTTTATGTAATCACCAAGTTACAGCCGGTATGTGGGGCTTTGTATACATTACTTGATAATCTTCACCATTAGACAACGAGTTAGCCAAGGGGTGATATGACCATAGTCACAGACACCATTGGACAACGGGTGGGCTAATGGGTCGAGTGAAAAATACTGTGGGTAGTTAGTTGATATCTGGAAACATTGTAATCTCTCTTAATACTGTAAATTATAACAAACGTGTTGTTTTAGCAAAATGAATGATTAACCAGTATTTCCTGTTGACAAAACCTTTTTAAAACGCGTTTCAGGTAATTACAGTAGATCGGAATAAAAGTTGGATACGGCACTGAAAGGCTTCAAGAAGTGGCTTATTTTATTTAAATCAAATTAAGAAATATTGTTTTATGTAATTGGGTTTATCCCTTATTAAAGCTACCTTTGTAAAACATGAGTTTATCCCATCTATTTAATAAAATCCGGTGTTTTCTAAACTCTGATATTTTTCCTAACTCACGGTCCTGATGAAATTTCCGCTGCAAATTTTCAAATTAAATCACCGGTACCACTGGGCTGTTCGCGGCTCCCAATTCCGTCCAGGGTGGGTCGGGGGTCGTGACAATGTGTGTTTCCAGTTTTCGAAGTTTCTTGTCATCTGGACCCTCTTCCCTTCTCTGGATTTGACGGTTGTCTCCTTTTCCTCCTTTGACCAGATGGGTGAGCTTGCCACCTTTCAAAGCTCGTTCTATCTATTGCCTCAAACTAATACAGTCATCAATCAAGTGACCTGTATCTTTGTGGAATTCACAAAAGAGATTTGGGTCTTGCCCCCTTTTGTTTCGCATCTGCAAAGGAGGTTTAAATTGGTGATTTTCAGTTGACAGGACTTCGGAAGGGGTTTTTGTCAGAGGTGTCCATTGTTTCTCTTTGTTTTCTTTTTTAACTTCTTTGCGGTGACTGATTTGATTGATTGTCATGCATGCGTCCTTAGCTGGTGGACTTCTTTCTCTGTAGCCAGATGCCTTCCAAGGTTGACCCTTGCCCTTCTTGTTGCGTCTATCATTGGTATATTGGCTATAGTTATACTGACAGCTATCGTCGCTAGTCGGCTACTTGTCAGTTCTTGCAATAGTCTTTGTTGTTTCGATGAAAGTATCCCAATCTTTGGGACCTCCATCCCTTCCTTTAACTCTTTTGATCAGACGGTCACATTTGATAGCTCTCATGAAGTGCGCGCGCATCATCTTTTCCCCCACATCTCCGATTTCTAGGCACTCTTTGTTGTAACTGGTGATAAAGTCTTCAATGCTTTCATGATCTTTCCTCCAGATGTTTAAGCAATCTGTTGGGTCTCTGGTGTGCTTGCGCTGCTGGGAAAAGTGTACTAGAAACTTGTGTTGAAAATCCATCCAGGATTTGATCTTTCCTTCTAGTAAACTGCCAAACCACGCGCGAGCCGCGCCCACGAAGGTTTGCACAAACAGATGGCACCAAGTGGGTAATGACCAACCACCAACCACCCCTACGCCGGTGAAAACTTGAAGGTGGTCATCAGGATCTGTTAGGCCATTGTATTTACCCACATTGTGTGGCAATTTCGTCTTGTCGATATCAGCCGTTGCAATTTCTCTGATAAACTTTGACTTCTCAGGATCTGTTAGGCCATTGTATTTACCCACTTCTCAGCTATTAGGGTTTCCTCTAACTTAGGATGGGCTCCGATAAGTTAGGGATTTGCATGATCTTCCCAAAAGATTGGGGATACGGTTACGTGGTTTATCCATGCAGAATAAAAGATTCTAGAATAAACAAGTGTAATTATATATTTATAATAAAATAATAGGTAATGACCGGGTCGGGTTAGCCGTTCCGAGTCATACCTCGTCATGTTGTATGACCATGAAATAGAAGTTGTATCATGCCAATATTGTATCTCACAATGATCACATACAATATTTTATCTCACAATGACAATAATAATACCAATATAAACTACAGATGCATGTTTATTAAATCATGCAACACAAAGAGGCTTTTATCTGCAAACTGAAACTCTGACATGCTACTTCTACATAGAAAAGTTAACAAGGAAGTAAGACGAAAGATGTACTGATAGTTATGGATTTAGATGAATCGGATCGAAGGAGTTACTCACATGGCTTATTTTTTCTAAACACCGAAAGTGATGGCATGTAGCTTGAGTCACAAAGCTGTCTTACAGAAGCAATCTATCTCCTGGAAACCGTCCACAAATCCTTATCCGCATAATCAACTAGCTGCGACTTCCTCTTCTGGTCCGCACACTTTGGATACATTTCAGCTTCTTGATTTCTGTAACATTGCACATGTAAGAGCCTGTTTGATCAAAAGGGGCCGGCAACTAGTACTGAATGAACAAAAGGCCTAAAACTTAGAGCCTCTGTTTCGAAGTCTGGTTAACGAAAGATGACATATTAGTAAGTGTTCAAACAAATAATTTATATGACAAAAAAACCATTTCAACTATGTGAACCATTTTAAACAACAAGACAGTTGGATAATAAAAAAATCATGGATAAATAATCAATGATCTTATCACAGCATCGTTCAATAATAGCTTGAAACACATTATTTGTCCCATACCTAGAACACAGACTATGTAAATAAATAAACTGATACAAATGAATATTACTACACTTAAAATAGCAAAGCATAATGACAATTCAGGAAAACTTTAAACTCAAAGTTACATGCAGATTTTTCACCCGGTTGGCCAAGCTTAGAAGTAACATATTGATGTCAGTCGATGGGACTCCTTTTAGTAATAAACTGGCTGGGGATTTTATTCAAATTCACATCGCAAAGAATGAGTATCAGACAGTTTAATCTGACAGACAGGTTAAGTTGATATTGTTGTTAGTGCCTGTAGTAGCCAATGCATACATCAAATCTACATCAGAAGCAATGAGTATCAAATCGTTGTCTTCGTCCATATACTTTAGACGAAGCTTTTTACCTTTTAAATCGAAGCTTCGCAAGACTTGGTGTTGGTGCATGCGTCTGTCGACTTCGTCTTGTATCGAGTCTTACATTAGAAGTATTAGATCAGGGCGCGTTATACGAGATTATAGGAGGTTTTGTGTGTTAAAGAGGTAATTTCGTTTGAAAATGACATTGCCACTTTCAAACGAAATTAGAATGTTTAATTTCGTTTGAAATGGGCAATGCCACTTTCAAACGAAATAGCAACACCTATAAATACTCCTCATGCTGAATCATTTGTAACCTTCTTGATTCCGACGCCGAGGTGCTGTCGAAGTGTCAACGTGCTGTAAATCGTTTCAAGATCAATAAACAAGACAATTAATAGTGAATCCAAGCTAAACAAAGACAGAATCAATGAATTCCGCCTCTGATTCTGTCTGAGACCTCTTCTGATCGACTCGTTTGGTCGTTTCACGATCCTACATGTGGTATCAGAGCTCAGGAGGAAGAGTTCTTACCGTTTAGCTCGTTTTCGCTGGAAAATTCTGACTTCTACACCTTCTTTTCGAAATTAATCAAGTTTTCACGGTTAAAAACAGCTGATTTTCAAATATAACGTGCGAAACATAGTTTTAACAAACCCTTGAAAGTTTCAGAACTAAATTCGACCGTTTGCTTAATCAATTGAACAAAAATCAGACCGAAATGATGATGTCATAATGATTTCGTTTGAACAAACTTGATAAATTCGTTTGAGATTGGACAATCTGACTGATTACGTTTGAAAATCATGGGTAATCCCGTTTGAATTCGGAATTCCGTTTGAAAAAACTAGGTGATCTCGTTTGAAACAGTTATCTCGTTTGAGGATTTCGTTTGATGCTAGTTATCTCGTTTGAAGATCGTATACCGTTTGAACATTCCGCGTGAAATTATTATTTCGTTTGAAACATCGTCATTTTGTTTGAAAAGTCTGTCAACATGTTACAGTAATTCACGTGAACAACAGAGATTGTCTGCCACATCATGTGAACTCATAAATCCATTTGATGCATTATAGAATCGGTCCAATCATTTGTTGAGTGTATCATGTCTTTAAAACTGTTTGTCGGTCATTAAAAGCCCATGAGAATTTGTCTGTTCTATAATTGTTTGGCATTTGTGATAATTGTCGTCAGATACATGTGATTAAAGATAGCAGCCCAATCAGTTTTGAACAATTAAAGATGTCGGCCTAGTGTAAATGTTGGTCCAATGAGAATTGAGTAATATCAAATTGACAGCCCACTACATGTCATCGGCCCAATCATATGTTTTTTATATTTGAAATTGTCAGACACTTTTTAGGGTTGCATGTGATTCTTTAATCGATAAAAGGGAGGTCCAATGAGAATTTAGAAGGTAAAAGGGTTTTCTGCTCATTAAAAAGTGTATGTGAAGCAATTGATTAAAGTTTGTTACGTGAACATCCTTTGTATCGGTCCAATCAAGTGAAACTTGAAATCTAGAATTGTGTGATTGCATGTGTTTATAGGCCCAAGGTTGTCATGTGATAAGATTCATTAATTCAAGTTGTCGGGTTTAGTGGGTTTGTTGATCCAATTAAATCAAGTGTTAGGATTGTTGGCTCAATCAGTCGTTAAACATATTCATTAAAACAATCGGCCCAATCAGCGAAGTTTGTAAGATTGTTTGAAATCTGATCAGTACGTTTGAAGGTCTGAACACTCTGTTCGCACGGGTTGTGTAAACATCACATTAGGTTGTTTTAGAGTGTGGTTAAAATGTTTGATGAAACAGAAAATTATTATTTTGAAAGATTTAACGATTGGCATCGAGGGTTTTTAGATGATAGTTATAGAAATGTGAAGAAGGTTGGTTGGGAGAAAAGGTTTAAATACTTTGTGTGTTTGAAAAATGAAAATTTGGATGATCTAGCAAACTTATATACAGTCTTAATTTAATATTTGAAAGAACACGAGATAAGACTGTCAGATACTGAAAAAGTATCAAAGTTTGCTGATGCATTACCAGTAGAGTGGGATGAATTTTTGGAAAATCTAAAAAAGAATTCTAGTTTTTCGAAGATATATCTAAGAGAGTTTATCAACAAACTTAAAAATTATGAGCATGAAAGTGAAAAGAAAAAGGAAGAGTTGATAAATGAAATGAAAAAGAATTTGATGAAAGTGGATTTAAATGTGATTCTTGAAATGAAAAGAAGAATTAGTGTATGTCTTGCTGCAAAAAGCAATCTGATATATGATAACAAGAGGGGTTGTTACATTGATGACAATGCGAATCCTCTTGATTTCGTTAAAATTTTTTGTGCAGGAACATACAAGATAGAGGAAGAGGAAATCTTAAAGAATGAAGAATCAGAAAAACTTGGATCTTCAAATTTTGAATCTATATGCTCTAAATGTGTTCAATTTGAAGCTGACAATGACAAACTTTTGAAGGATGTGGAAAGTTTGACATTGGAAATCAAAGAGTTGAAGGAACAGATTAAAGAAATTTCAGCTTTCAAGGATGAGAAGAAAGCTGATAATAAACAGATTCTTGAATTGCAGGAAAATTTTGAGAAATTGAAATCTGAAAATGTCAAACTGTTGTGTGGTTTGGACAGTTTGACATTAGAAAACAACAATTTGAAAGAAAATAAAATTTTGAAAAGAAAATAAAATTTTTTGAAAATGAAAATGAAAAAGTAAAAACTGAAAAAGAATTTCAAAGTCAAATAAAGATTCTTGAAGATCAGAGATCTGTTTTTAGCAAAAATAACATTGAAAAACAAAGTGCTATAAACTCTCATCTTCAGAAAATTATTCGACTTGAAAAGGAAGCTGAAAATGCTCGAAATTAAATCAAAGAGCTTGAAAAGAAATTGAAAGGTTTTGAGACTTCGTCATCAACACCAGATTATTCATGTCCAAAACCGATCAATTCTGTTCCAATAAGTGACAATGTCACAAATTTTGACAAAGTCAAAATTGAAGATTGTGATGAGAAAACTGATGATGAAGTTGAAAAAAGAAAAATATTTTTGAAATTAAATGAAATGTTTCAAGAAACTGTTTTACATTCTACTGAAAAAGGTGAATGCTCAACGCAAAAACCTGTAAAGAAGAATGTGGAACAAAAACAAAAAGATAAAAAGCAGAAAAATCTTCAAAAAGAAAATAAAAGGTCATCAGTTCAATCATCCAATCGTGATAAAAAAATCACAAAAATTGGAAAATCAAAACTCAAAAACTGTTGGTAATAAGTGGTGCAGGTTTGACCACAGTGCTTTAAAGCCAAATCCAGCTTTCAGGAGGAGTGATGATTACCACAAAGCCAAACAATGCTATGATCTTAACGTTTAGTGTGAAAGTGGTGATTGGTATGATAACAGAGTGTGTTATACTTGTGGTGTTCGAGGACACATTGCTGTTAACTGCCAGAATCGAAATTTTGAGACGAGAAGATGCTTTGAATGCAATATCAAAGGTCACATTGCCAGAGATTGCCCAATGAGATCAAAGGGAAGATCGAGGGCTGAATCTCAGAAAATGGCAAAGAAACCAGTCAATGTCAAAGCAAAGCCCAAAGAACAGAAAGTTCAAGAACCTAAAGTTCAAGAACAAAAAGTTCAAGAAAAGAAAGTAAAGTTTTCTCAAGGGCAAAAAGACAGACTGAGGAAAAAGAGGAAGAAAGCGAGAGAATATCTCGAAAGGATTTTGTCCTCGGATACAACTGGTAAAACAGATAAAAGTTCTGATAAATCGTCTTGCTCGCCAAAGAATGACAAATCAAGCAAAACGAATTCATCAGATACAAATCTGAGGAGAGAGGAGAGAGTAAAGAAAGAGAAAGTTGATGGTGATGAATTTGTTTCTTTGGAAACAAAGGAGCCACGTGTTGGCAATGAATCTGACTCATTAAAGTCAGACAAGCCAAGTTCAGGCAATGAATCTGGTATGGTAAAGCTAGAAGAGCCTTGTGTTGAGGTAAAAATTGAGAATTCTGGTCTAACAATGGATGATGCAAATTTTTCACCATTGTTGAACAAGAATTCAAAATCACCCAAGGACAGTCAGGCTTGGGTGAATCTGTTTAAATGAAAAATCTGACTTGCCGGAGCTTCCAGGTTGGTAAGTGTGGAGCAGGTATCGGCACATTTCTTGAGAAATTCACGAAAGTGATTTCGATTTAAAAGTGGTAAATCAGGGACATTAAATTGTACTTGATTTTCTACAAGTGATGTTTGTGGATTGATCTTAAAAATGTTAGTTTTTACAAGTGGTTAAGAGAACAAGGTGATGAAAGATCCCTATGTTTGAGAAATGACTCACAAAACTAATTTTCCGGAAAAACCATTTTGATTAAAACAAACTTAAGTGTTTTGAAATCACCATGGGAAAATGTTTTGTTGTCAGGGGGAGTTCTGATTGTTTAAGCCAAGTGAATGGAGAATTAAAGTAATTCTCATCATGTTGTCATTTTACCTTGTACAGCTTGTTTTCAAATTTTCCCAGAAAATCAAAATTGAGACATATTTTGATTTTAGGGGGAGTAAAAATTTAAAAAAAAAAAATTAGAAAATTTGAAAATTCCAAAAACATTGAAAAATGGAAAAATGAGTTTTGTTGTAAAAAGAGGAAATGATAGTAGATCAGTGAGACTGCCACAGCATGCTAAAGAAATGGAGAGATAAAATGTGATAAACGATCTTACTAAGGATGTGACGGTAGGCTCAGCTAGACTAGTAGATTTGCGATAACGATACAAACCTAAATGAAAAAGCCTAGTTCTAGTGGGAAACATGGTCAAAAGCATAGTACTTAGTTTTGTCCTTCTTGATTGTGTGCCTACTCAGTAATCGCTGATTGTCGAAAGACATAAAACTGGTTAAGTTTGTGAACTTTCACAACTTTGCTGAAAAGTCGCTGTGATTGTGCATTTTATTTTGCAAAGATTTAAACTTGTCTTATTTCTTTATTTTGTTTAAGCATTGGACATCCTCTGCGTATACGTGAGTATCGACCTGGATGTTATTGCCTAAACGTTTTGCTTTATTTTCTTTGGTGTTTCGTTTAAGCTTTGGATCACCTCTGCGTATACGGAAGTATCGACCTGGTGTTAAAGCCTAAACAACTTCAACTTATTTTTAATTTCTTATTTTGTTTAAACATTGGACTTTCTCTGTGTATACGGAAGTATCGACCTGATTGTTAATGTTTAAACATTCTGCTTTGTTTTCGCCCAAATCACAGTTGATAAAAGTTTAAAGGCATTACTTGAGTCGGTGTATTGCATGATGAGGGGATATGCTGAGATCGTGGGGTCCATAAGAACTTAGTGCAAAATTAATATACCTTAACGTATCGGTAAGCATTTCGAAAGTTTTTAGATTGAGTTTAAGTGGACAACAATATCGTCAATCTATGTGAATCGTTTAGAACTGAAAATGTTTAAAGCTTAACGGTGCTTGTGGTTGGTCACATAAACTGATATGATCCTCTTACACAAACTTACAAAAATATTGTTTGTAAATATTTCTTTATTACATTCCTTTATTTCAAAAATCCAAAAAGATTTTCGGAGTGTTTTAGCATAAACTTTTGAAAAATACAAAAAGATTTTCGACAACTGATGTTGATGAGCTGATTTTCGAAATTCCAAGTGCTAAATAAGATGAACTAGTTTGGGAGTGTGTGTGCTGAATTGGAAAATTTTGATTTAAGAAAGAAGTTGAGATTAGTTAATCAGGGTCATTAATTTGAACTGGATGTAACTATTACTAGTAAGTTTTTCTTATTGATTTAAGTGAAAACTTATGTTTTGGTGAGAAAAATTGTATAGGTGTTGTGCTGATCAGATCTAAAGCCAGTGTTTGATCTCAAGGTGATAGCTAATTCCAGACAGCGATCCCATCATGATGAAAGGGGGAGTCTGACGAGGTTAGAGCCAAAGAGAAGATCCTGGTACATGCTAAGAAAGAAAGGAGACCAATCAAGATTGAAGAGTCGTTATGATGAAGACTCTCACTGAAGATTCCGTCAACATTCAAGGGGGAGTCTGTTGGTGCAGTTGTCTGTCGACTTCATCTTCGTTCAAGTCTCAGTTTGTGAAAGAGCCCGAAGACCGGTAAAGACTGAAGATGCGAAGACTCGATACTTCAGACTCGTCAACATTCGAGGGGGAGTCTGTTGGTGCATGCGTCTGTCGACTTCGTCTTGTATCGAGTCTTACATTAGAAGTATTAGATCAGGGCGCGTTATACGAGATTATAGGAGGTTTTGTGTGTTAAAGAGGTAATTTCGTTTGAAAATGACATTGCCACTTTCAAACGAAATTAGAATGTTTAATTTCGTTTGAAATGGGCAATGCCACTTTCAAACGAAATAGCAACACCTATAAATACTCCTCATGCTGAATCATTTGTAACCTTCTTGATTCCGACGCCGAGGTGCTGTCGAAGTGTCTACGTGCTGTAAATCGTTTCAAGATCAATAAACAAGACAATTAATAGTGAATCCAAGCTAAACAAAGACAGAATCAATGAATTCCGCCTCTGATTCTGTCTGAGACCTCTTCTGATCGACTCGTTAGGTCGTTTCACGATCCTACACTTGGTTTTCCAGATATGCAAGTCCCATTGAAACAGAAAAGTGATTTTTTTTCTTATTGCTATTATGACTTATCTCTGCTGTCGCCATCTCGGTAAGCGATTCTATTTTACGTTTTTTGCTTGTTATCTCTATGCTCAAGTTGGTGGGATTCGCCATCGATAACTCTGAATCCGATGACATGAAATTGTCGGCCACAGAGTCCGAGGATGTTTGTATAACATCAGGTACCATGTTTACAGACAGAACCGTACATGACTTGTCACCCAGTTCAAATCCTGAACTCATCGGGATGTTCTGCTTCAATGTTTGGACCAAGTTCGAGACCTGTCCGCTGTCCCTAATATCTGGCGGTAGATAAAACTCTAGCACATAGTCATCATCGGCTTCAACACTACACAAGTATATTGCAAAGCTGCTGGTCAACCGGTTCATGCGTGCATTGTGGACCAAAGGATACTCTGCTTCACTGAGTTTGGTTACGTCTCCACAAAAACATGAACCGTGGGATAACAACGCCTTGCCAACAAGGCCACAGGACCTGTCCAGATGTCGTTCTCTGCAAGCTTTAAGGAACGGCCACAAGCTCATGTCTTGAACATAAAATGGTAGATCGGTTGTCGACATGCAGACTTTCCCGACACATCTAGTGTCGAAACTACTACAGCTCTTTACTATAGCGTTTTCATGGGAAACGAAACTAGTGTGTTGGGACACAGCCCATGTCTGAGCCAGAGGTAAACTGTGGATTTCAGACACCTTTTTTAGAATGCCGTGGATTTTATCTAAATTATTCTGCCTGCTTTCGTTAGGAACCTGTATATAAAAACGATCTCTCACGTAAAGATTCCAAAGCAAAGAAGAAGATTAGATTATAAATTAGCAGGACCCAACTCACATCAAAAGAAGGAAAATCAAATCCTTGTGGACTTATCAGATTCTGTGTCTGCAAGATGACAACAATTTGAAAATGAGTTGTTAGAAACACAATTGAGTTAAAAACTTTGGGAGGAAAGATGGAAACCTCAAGTGCGTTGTGGAGCTGTTGAACCTCATAAGCATAACTCGTATCTCACAATGATCACATACAATATTTTATCTCATAATGACAATAATAATACCAATATAAACTACCGATGCATGTTTTATTAAATCATGCAACACAAAGAGGCTTTTATCTGCAAACTGAAACTCTGACAAGCTACTTCTACAGATAGAAAAGTTAACAAGGAAGTAAGACGAAAGATGTACTGATAGTTATGGATTTAGATGAATCGGATCGAAGGAGTTACTCACATTGCTTATTTTTTCTAAACACCGAAAGTGATGGCATGTAGCTTGAGTCACAAAGCTGTCTTACAGAAGTAATCTCTCTCCTGGAAACCGTCCACAAATCCTTATCCGCATAATCAACTGGCTGCGACTTCCTCTTCTGGTCCGCACACTTTGGATACATTTCAGCTTCTTGATTTCTATAACATTGCACATGTTAGCCTGTTTGATCAAAAGGGGCCGGCAACTATTACGGAATGAACAAAAGGCCTAAAACTTAGAGGCTCTGTTTCGAAGTCTGGTTAACGAAAGATGACATATTAGTAAGTGTTCAAACAGATAATTTACATGACAAAAAAAAACCATTTCAACTATGTGAACCATTTTAAACAACAAGACAGTTAGATAATAAAAAAATCAAGGATAAAATAATCAATGATCTTATCACAGCATCGTTCAATAATAGCTTGAAACACATTATTTGTCCCATACCTAGAACACAGACTATGTAAATAAATAAACTGATACAAATGAATATTACTACACTTAAAATAGCGAAGCATACAATTCAGGAAAACTTTAAACTCAAAGTTACATGCAGATTTGTCAACAACGCCACTTTTAACTATTTCATTAACCAGTACTTTGCGAAAAAAGTTCATACATCTGATAAATCCAAATGCAAACACAGTCAAATAGGCTTCTCTTATCTTTTATCCTTGTTTATCTTCCTTACCCGATACTATTTCATTAACCAATACTTTGGGAAAAAAAATTTGACATGCCGGTTCTACTATTTTTTTTAAACATTGGGGTCGGGGGACCCTACTTACATGTACTTTTGCTGATATCTTCATTTGGTGTATAACTTTCTTTCTAATTCTATCCGTTCTGGACTTATATAAGTTGGTAAATCGATGTGGAATTTCACATTTGTATGATTACAATTCAGATTTGTATTTATTAATCACATGGTAAATCAGTAACAGAGTAATCCAACAGACAAAAAACTAATTTCGGTTCTGATGCAAGAACATGTGAGACTGATATATCCAGATGACCTACCAAAACCACATTTTGGTTCAATTAACAGTAAGTACCCCAAAATGATCAGATGACATCTGTATCATCTAAATCTAGAGAAATAAATATTACAAATACACTATAATAAGAAATTTCACAAAAATACACACGACGAATTATCTATAAGAGGGGAACATACAAGTAAGAATTCCACATCATTCATAAGTCCCTCCGTACTCGCAGGTTATATAACGCCAACACCATCCATCACGACCTATGGCGCCGGCGACACCACCCCGGCCGGCGCCATGCAACGGGTATGGAGAGGCTACGCGAAAATTATAATGGGACTTTGGTGTTGGTGTTTGTGTCGGTCTCTCACACACATATATTTACATATGTATGTATGTATGTATGTATGTATGTATGTATGTATGTATGTATGTATGTATGTATAATTGAACGGGTTATATAACCCCTTCCCACTACACACTCAAGTTATATAACCCCCTCTCTTACACATTTTGCTACTTGTCACACAACCCCTCTTATGGGGCCTTATGAGGGCTTGACCACTACACATGGTCTAAAGGGGAAGAGGTGGAACCCGATAACTTAAGCAAAAACTCATGCCACATCACCTACCCGATTAACCCAAGCATAAACCAGGGGTGCAACCCGATTCAAAACCCCAAAGAGACAACCCAGATCGGTAACCATCTTCCGTTTTCGTAACCCAGCTTCACCACCCGAATCAGTCAGCAGCGGCGGTCGACCCAATTGGGTACCCCTACCCGATTGCCACACCCAAGAATGCTCCGACCCCCCAAATGTCAAAAAAAACCGCCGTTTAATTTCACTTAACGGGTCGGAGCACCATCTCCTACCCGATCGGCCGCCAGTGTATCGGGTGAGGTGATTAGGGGTACCACTACCCGATTGGTAACACAGTTGCCGGTGTATCAGGTAGGGCTATTCGGGTGGTAATTACCGAATCAGAGAGAGAGAGAGAGAGAGTTGTCAGTGGTGTGTGAGTGGTACCCGAACGGGTTCCACTTCTGGTTCCGGCGGGGCGTTTCCGGGTAGTTGACGTGGTGGTGGGCACCCTTAGTGGCCTAAGAGAATTGAGAAACACACAGATAGCGAAATACAAAACATATAAACGTAAAACGAAGCAATCCGTGTGTGTCATGAAGAAAGAATCGAAAACAAAATCATATTATAAAAAGAGACAATACCGGTCTGTGTTGAAGGAGGCGGTGCTGAAGACTGAGTGAAGTACCAAATGCGGGTGTCTTCGACAGTTGTTTGGAACTAATCATGGGCGAAGGTTATTAGTTGGTTTTTTGCAGTTAATCAAGTTGATGAGTATATGTATATATAACTATAAGGAATCATGTTGGTTTATGTGAGTGTAGTCTGAAAGGTCGGAAAGAAACAACACCGCGTGAGTGGCTTATTTTAATCCATTTAGATGGGTGCGTTCATAATGCCAAACAACCCCCTATGTAATGGGGGGTGGGGCGTTTTTTTTGAAAATAATGCCCCACTACGGGTGGTCTTATAATGAGTTAGGATATAATATGAAGTTTATTTGGGTAGGAAGCCTAGCAAGTAATTTTGACTATCCATTTATTTAATCAAGTGATAAGATTAAATGAGTGAAATTGAAGGAAAAAAAAAAGGAGGCGCGTGGGTTTGTGTAGGGGCATTCTAGTCAATCTAAGGCAATAGTCTCTCTCTCTTCCAATTCCCCCCCCCCCCCCATTTTTTAAACGTTAATAACTCTTTCATAAGATATTATTTTTTTTTATAAAAATTGCACCAAAAAAACGAACGTTTTTTTATCTTTAAAACGAGTATACTATTGCTATATTTTCGAAAACCCAGTTGCATAAAACGCAATGGAAAAAACCGAATTGCGTAAAACGCAATGGACTGAAAACACATAAAATGTGTTTTACCTAAAACGCAATGCAACAAAAACACAAACAAATTTCTTATTCTAAAACGACATGGCCAGAAAACACTTAAAATGTCTGTTTTCTAAAACGAAATGGACTGAAAATACATAAAAAAGTGTTTTACCTAAAACGCAATGCACCAAAAACACTAAGAAATGTCTTATTTATAAAACGCAATGACCAGAAAACACTTAAAAATGTCTCATTTCTAAAACGCAATGGCCTAAAAAAACAAAAGAAAGTGTTCTCTCTAAAACGCAATGGACTGAAAACACATAAAAATGTCTTAATTCTAAAACGCAATGACATAAAAACACAAAAGAAAGTGTTTTCTATAAAACGTATTGAACCAGGACAATAGTTTTGTCTGTGAATTGTCTGAACCAGGAAATTAAATTGTCAAAAACTGTCTACGAATTCAGTTTTCCAGAGGCAAATTTACAGAAAATTAAAATTTCTCATGCATTTTTATTAAAGCAATTTAATCGAAAAAAAAATTTAATCGACCCTAGCCAGGGGCTCTGCCCCTTGGACCCTGCTACCAGGGGCGCTGCCCTCGAACCTCCGCACTCTAAACCCTAAACACTAAACCCAGAGGCAGATTTACAGAAAATTAAATTTTCTCATGCATTTTTTTAAAGCAATTTAATCGACCCCAGCCAGGGGCTCTGCCCCTTGGACCCCGCCAGGGGCTGCCGCCTCTTAGACCCTGCTACCAGGGGCGTTGCCCCCGGACCCCCGTCAAGATCGTAAAACGCAATGACTAAATCAAAAACCCAAATCGTACAAATGAAATTAAAGAATTTCTTACATGGATCGAAGCCGATTTCTTCAACAATTGACGAAATTTGAATGATAGAAAGACTTATCAGCGATCGAATCGAATGGATCGAGTTATTATCTTCAAAATCACGGGAAAAAATGAGATTTTAAATGAAATTAAACTGGGTTTTCTTCAAAAAAAAAAGCTGAAGAACACGTTGATCGGGTGTTTGAATTATTGATTGATAACGAAAATCGCACTATAATGTAGTGATTATTGAGATAGTAAGTGAAGAAAAGGTTGAAGATGGTGGGTTTTGAAAATGGTGGGTTTTGAAGTTAGTGGGGAGAAGAAGGAAGAAGAAAGGATACGATTGACTAAAATACCCTTTCTCTTTATTTTAAATTTTGGCACATGTCATAATTCTATTGCTTCCTATCCTTCCTAGCAAAAATAAACTTTCTATTTGATCCTCACCCCAAGTTAGTTTTTGTATTGTTACGAGTTAACGTTACCCGCGCGTTGCTGCGGGATGTTGATTATGAAAATCTTTGAGATCAATATGTCTTCGACACCCATTTGTTCTTAACTAATGATATTAGAATTTGAAAATTGTTTTTTTGACGAAATAATTTCTTTGATTTGGAATACAATAATCGAACTTGATATAATTTTATCCCAACCCCAACACCACAACCACAAAACGTAAAAGTTTTATATTGTTAATGAATAAAAACAGAATTTTGATAAATGTGATCTTGGGCAAATTAGTGACAAAACTTATATGCAATCATAAATTTTGATTGCAAAAGTTATGACGCACAATGAATAGAAACTGAATTTTGGTTCTATAACAAACATAAAAGTTTTATTAGGGGTGTGCACGGACCGGTTCGGTTCGGTTTTGAGCCGAAACCGAAACCGTAACCGCTATAATCGGTTTTTACATTTCTATAACCGATCGGTTTCGGTTATTACGGTTCGGTTTTTTTTCGGTTATTTTTTGGTTTCGGTTCGGTTTCTGTTAAATAACCGTTTTTTTTTTCCTCTTGTTGAGCTTCAATGTGTTGTTTCTGGGAAACTGTGATATGCAATATTACTAGAAAATAAGAAACATGCAAGTAACAGTTGCTGCTAAGAAATTGTGAACTATGCAATATTACTAAAAACTAACATGTAAGTAACAAGGATTTCCATTAATGATTACACCATAAACAAAATACAAATGAAACCATTAGCGAAATAGCAACTGGTTGGCCAAGCAAATATTAATACTTAATACAGCCCAAACCTGTTCCAGCTTAATTTAGGATTAATGAGTTTTTTATTAATGTTATGTATTGGGCAGGGCTACTAGTATTGATTAAAGGCTAGCATATTAACAACTAGTATGGGTTAAAGGCTTAAGGCTAACAGATCCAACTTAAACATAAAACATATGGATTGGGCCTTGTAACCTATCGGTTTGGTTCGGTTTTTATCGGTTATTGGAAATGGATATCCAAAAACCGAACCGAAATTTTCGGTTATTAAAAATCCGAAAACCGAACCATCGGTTTTTGTTTCGGTTCGGTTTCTTCGGTTATTCGGTTACGGTTCGGTTATTTCGGTTTTCTTGCTCACCCCTAAGTTTTATATTGCTAATGAATAAAAAGAAAATTTTGATAAGTGTGATCTTGAGCATATTAGGAACAAAACTTATATGCAATCATAAATTTTAGATTGCAAAAATTATGCCGCACAATGAATAGAAACTGAATTTTGAGTAATGTTAAAAAATTTTGTTTGAGTTGTGGTTTTGTGAAGTTCGAGAATCTAATGCATATATACAAATAGTCAAATACTAAAAAGGAAATTGAAAACACAACAAATCAAAAAACGTAATATGTTAGAATTATGTCAATCTTCTAAAGTTGGAAACACAACATATCAAAAAAAAAAATGTAATATGTTAGAATTATGTCAATTTCCTATACTCCAATATATCCACACAACATTACTAAAAATTAATATTTCTAAATTGACATTACCATATAAAAATATATAAAATTCTCCATCTCCTACTCGCGCTCACCGTACAAAGAACCCACCGCCATCGAAGACAAAAAAAAAACTCCGTCGAAGAACCGTCTTTGCCACCACCGTCGCAGATCTGTAAGTTGTCATCCGCCCTCCCAACTCGTCTCAGCAAAATCCAAATCATTAATCGGTGATGACGAATCCTCCTACTCTCGCTCCCATGTCAGACGCAACCAACTTCTTCGTCTCTACCGTGAGTGAAAGATAGGGGCCGGTTGGGGTTTCTCTGGCGAGGCCCTTGCGCCGATCCTCGGTGGTCAAAAATGTGTCGTTCATGGCGTTGAGATATCCATCAAACCCATCGCCGTTGGTTTCCTTCGTACACAAAAACCCATTAGATCTGATTATGGCCGATTCTTGGATGACCGAGTGAACCCGTATACGCGTTGATGATGTTTGCAACTTTGGATTATATTTTTCAGATGCAAATGATGGCTGTTATATAGGGTGTTGGTACCCTCAGCCGAAGCATTATGTCATTTCCCGAATCGTTGTGAACTTGTTATAATGAAGCACATGAAACATTGTGTTATTTACCGAATCGGTGAATGTATTTATTTAAAACATATGTTCGTTTAAAAAAGATTCGATGGTTTTAATACCGTTTCACAAACACATTTACGGTTAAAGAAAGCACTCGCTCCTTTTTGGATTGCATATACAATTTGTATGTTTTAGAAAATAAATGCATATAATTGATCATCATGACAATTCCCTAAAATCATACACGTGTGTGCATGAAAATAAAGCTTATGATCATTAATTTGGTATTTGTATATCTTATTATAGTTTGACGTTCGAGAAAAAAATTGAATGAATGTGTAATTATGTGAAAGGGTGAAACTGAAAGGGTGCGTGAAATGGTGTGTCTTAATGCATGAAAGGGTGCGCAAAAAGGTGTGTCTTAATACATTAGTTTGAAGGGTTGTGACTTTTTGAAGAGTTGTGATCTAAATCATGATGCCCCAAGTTACTTTTTGTAGGGTTATATAATATAATATAACTAGTTTAAGACCCCGTATGTGACACGGTGGCCTCAAAAAAATATATTATTTAACGGTGTTTTTATAAATCTTTTAATGAAAGATTTGTTTCAGTATTAGTACTAAAGTAAATATAAAATCACACCTAATTAAAATAAATGAATATGAAATGTGACTTGGACGTAATAGAACTGGCTTGATTTTTGGTGATTAATGCACTTTGGTCGTTTTTTTCACGTGATACTCAATGTGACTTGGACTTTATGGCTTCGGCTCATCGGGTTTGTTTCTTTTTTTGACCCATTACATGACCAAGCCCATTTGCCACAGATCGGTGTCTATAGACCACAACCACCGTGGCGCGGAACCCATAACCCCACTATACGTGTGTTATATACAATATGTGTACAAAGTAGACCAAACATGTACACACGGTTTGATCTCGACCCGAATTACAACACAACGTTCATAGACTGCCGCAACAAAAGAAAAAAAGTTGACATTTAAATGATTCAAAACGATAACTCATCAAAAGTAATTATAAATAGGTGTGATGAAAAAGAATAATAATAAATATAAATTTTAAAATGAAAAAAATGTCTCGCTATTTATGTAAATATTAAATTATAATGAACTGATAGATATGTAAATTGAATATTGACTTTGTTTATCAATAATTAATGCATAAAGGGGGTTGCCCAACTAACTTATCAAGTAATTCATGCAAAGAAATATTTATAAATTCACATGAACTTTAGGGTCTTCAGAATCATTAGCCATTTAAACCAACAGAGAGGTTGCCCATCTATTTGTCTTCCAAAAAAAATGTCTCAATGTTCTCCTAAGCACCCCTGAATCGTGTTAGTTTTTCAAGGCTTCGGTTCTAAATCTACTAAACATTAGGACCTAAAACCATTGACAGTTACATGTTATGAAAACCAAGAATTATGAAGGATATCCTCAATTACATGTTAGCATTCTCACCTAACCATTGAAGAGTGAAGAAGTAACAAATGCGGGTGTCTTCCACAGACAGTTGTTTGGAACTAATAATGGGGGGGGGGGGGGGGGGGGGGGCAGGTTATTACTGCAGTCAAATATGTGGTGCCTATTGGCAACTTGGGGCTACGTGTCACGTTTGTGATATGCCTAACTTTTTGATAAATTCAACTGAAAAGGACCATGACCCATCCAAGTGGAAATTAATAAAAAGATATATTTGATTCGGATATAAACCAGATGGAAAAGAAATTGTCCGTAATTTTAATATTTGGAAAATTAATCTAGTAGCTTGGAATGCAAGGCAATCTAATTAATTCAGTAGATAGATATATTCTAGTTATTTTTTTGTATTAGAGGAGTCGTATTATGTCACGACCCCCGACCCAGTTTCCTGGTTCGAATGCCGCGGGACAGAAAAACCCATGGTATTAGTATTTAATTTGGCAGCGGAAATTTTAACAGGATCTTTTAAAATTGAAAATACCCAATTATTTTATTTCAAATTTCGGGACAACCCCGTAATTTACAATAAAGGAATTTCACAGGGAAATCCCCTGTTTACAAGGATTGGACATGGGTGTTATACCCATGTCGCCATTTTCACTAGCCCAGGTGGGTTTCACCTTCAAACATCAAATTACTTGATATCATACATAAAACAAGTTCTATTTGGTCATTCTAACACATATCCATGCTCAATTTCAACAAATTTCAGGATTGATCACAAACCCACTTCATACAAGATCACCAAATCACAAATTACAACTTACCACATGCTTATCTTGTCTAGATGATTCAGAATCTAAGCTCATGCATCTAATTTAGCTCCAATCTCCATCCTAATTTGATCAACTGGGCCATTCTTGAGTTGAAGAGGGGTTTTTCCTCCTCTCCCTCTCTCTCTGATCGAACACACATACACACACTACACACACTTAGGTGTTTTATAGAACTATCATTCTTTTTTTCCAAGTTAGCCCTCATGTTTGCCATTCTTTCTTTTTGTCACAAAACGTTATTCATTACTACTTAACCTACATATCCTAACTAAGTTAAAAGATTTAGTTATTTTATTTCTTTCCATTACCCAAGGAACATACTGACGAAATAAAACTTCTGGTTTTTGGGGTGTTACATTTATGGACTAAATTTAAAGCAGTAAAACATAGAGGGGTTAAATGTTAAAAGTTTCTAAACTTATTTAACCAAAAGCTGAAACGCGGCAGCCACTATTCTCCTTCTTCATCGTTTCCGACAAATATTGCAGCACCGGTTGAAGCTCTGAAACACGAATTGGAACGACGAATCAAACCCTAAATTCGCGAATTGATAACTAACTGGGTCGTATACGAATTCCGTATGGTACGAACCGTACCAATTCAAAATTCGTGCTATTTTAGGCGAATTCTGTGACTATGGGCCGTACCCAACATGCCGGGGACGTTTCCCGGCCGTCCCCGTGCCGTTTCCGTCCCCTAGCAGTCCCCGGGATGGGAGACGGCTTTCAAAAAAAGTCACCACATATATAATATGATCCCATAAACATAGCAAAGTTAATAACCACTTGTCTATTATTTCAAAATCAAATTATTTTGACTACCTATCAGTTGACTTTCAAATTGGCAAGCCTTGACCAAGTTCATGAATGTAATACAGCTTCAAAAGAAAAATATATGTGGTGTTTTATGCAGCATATATAGTACCTTGTTTTGTCTATTAAATGCCTATGCGCAAGTGTGAGTACATGTATAAATATGTAAAAATTTAGTTGTGTTCAAACTCAACCCCACACCCCACTGTCACCGTCAACGCCACCTACGACTCCACCATCATTGCTGCCTCCACCAGCCACAGCCACCCTCGACACCATCGTTTCTGTTGTCGTAACCTCTACATGTCACCACTAGCCACCATAAATAGGACCCATCTCAACCCAAGTTAAGTTTGGTCTACAGAACCCGTTTTAACCCGGCAAAATTGTTACTTTTTTTTAAAAACGCCTCGTTTTAACCCAAATCTATATTGATCCAAACCCATTTTGACTAGTCTCCCAACGCACCCGGTTGGCCAAGCTTAGAAGTAACATATTGATGTCAGTCGATGGGACTCCTTTTAATAATAAACTGGTTGGGGATTTGATGTAGGCTAGAAAACGGGATACGAAATCGGACCTGTTGATTCACACAGAATACCGGGAACGATTCTTGCAAAATTCGTTGATTCTCGTAGAATACCGAAAATTGGGGTTTCACACTCAAAACACTCACAAGTGAATTGGGAGAGAAAAATGACTTTTCATATAACTCAAAACCGATTATCCTCCTCCCATTACATCCATATAAATAATAACGTAAATTGAAAACGGGCCTCAAAACACACTTGGGCCAAAAGCTAGAACGAAATAAAAGTCCACGAAAAGCACTAAAAAACATAAAAATATAAATAACTCATAGAAATAAGCGCTTTTGGGCCCAAACGATGACCCAAACCACCTACGGTTGTTTGTAGAAAGATGGGCTTTGTTCTCACGATCGATTCGCCTGGTCACACGCCCAAAACGGACACCTGTAGCCCAAGTTAGAGCCATTTTAGTAAAGCCCCTTTTGTCATGCGATAGCCCGCTCCTCCACACTTGGGCCCGCATCAGGATTTTATTCAAATTCACATCGCAAAGAATGAGTATCAGACAGTTTAATTTGACTGACAGGTTAAGTTGATATTGTTGTTGGTGCCTGTAGTAGCCAATGCATACATCAAATCTACATCACAAGCAATGAGTATCAAATCGTTGTCATCGTCCATATACTTTAGACGAGGCTTTTTACCTTTTAACTCGAAGCTTCGTAAGACTTCGTTTTCCAGATATGCAAGTCCCATTGAAACAGAAAAGTGAATTTTTTTCTTATTGCTATTATGACTTATCTCTGCTGTCGCCATCTCGGTAAGCGATTCTATTTTACGTTTTTTGCTTGTTATCTCTATGCTCAAGTTGGTGGGATTCGCCATCGATAACTCTGAATCCGATGACATGAAATTGTCGGCCACAGAGTCCGAGGATGTTTGTATAACATCAGGTACCATGTTTACAGACAGAACCGTACATGACTTGTCACCCAGTTCAAATCCTGAACTCATCGGAATGTTCTGCTTCAATGTTTGGACCAAGTTCGAGACCTGTCCGCTGTCCCTAATATCTGGCGGTAGATAAAACTCTAGCACATAGTCATCATCGGCTTCAACACTACACAAGTATATTGCAAAGCTGCTGGTCAACCGGTTCATGCGTGCATTGTGGACCAAAGGGTACTCTGCTTCACTGAGTTTGGTTACGTCTCCACAAAAACATGAACCGCGGGATAACAACGCCTTGCCAACAAGGCCACAGGACCTGTCCAGATGTCGTTCTCTGCAAGCTTTAAGGAACGGCCACAAGCTCATGTCTTGAACAAAAAATGGTAGATCGGTTGTCGACATGCAGACTTTCCCGACACATCTAGTGTCGAAACTACTACAGCTCTTTACTATAGCGTTTTCATGGGAAACGAAACTAGTGTGTTGGGACACAGCCCATGTCTGAGCCAGAGGTAAACTGTGGATTTCAGACACCTTTTTCAGAATGCCGTGGATTTTATCTAAATTATTCTGCCTGCTTTCTTTAGGAACCTGTATATAAAAACGATCTCTCACGTTAAGATTCCAAAGCAAAGAAGAAGATTAATTTAGCAGGACCCAACTCACATCAAAAGAAGGAAAATCAAATCCTTGTGGACTTATCAGATTCTGTGTCTGCAAGATGACAACAATTTGAAAATGAGTTGTTAGAAACACAATTGAGTTAAAAACTTTGGGAGGAAAGATGGAAACCTCAAGTGCGTTGTGGAGCTGTTGAACCTCATAAGCATAACTCGTATACTTTGAAGACATCAAGAGCTCAAGCACACCAACACATAACTGTATATTCGAATCAAAAACCGGTAAAGCCAAATAACCATGGAGATTGCAACGAATCGCACACTCTTGTTGCGGAAAATGTTTTGGCATGTAATTAGTTACATCAAGTGTCCACTCTGGCAACCCTCGTTTGTATACTCGAGCTGCAGGACTACGGTCCCCTTCTTCATAATCCTTATCCACAACAAAAGATCTCCCCTCAGAATCTTGCCGATACGAACTAAGCTCTGCATCAAGTACACCAACACCAAACGGCTGATCTATAGTTGTAAGTGATTGGTGCTTCCCAACATCATGAGGAAACCAAAACTGAACCAAAACACGTTGCTCACGGAAAGTTAAGAGTTTTAATGCAGCCACTATCTTGTCCTGTATTTTCTGATGATACGGGTCAATATTGGCAGCTCTTGGTTCCAAACCTATAGTTTAGACAATCCATGAAAGAAGCACACCAGTATTATTAACTTGAAATCTTTTAAAGAACAAAGTGTCACAACTATGATTAGACGCTTTGAAAATGAAGTTGCAAGTTTAATGGATTGTAGTGCGCCGGCTTAGACTTCTCACACTTTCAGAAGTTTTTGACTTTCTAGCCAACTCCTAACCTCTATATATATATAACACTGACAAACACAGAATGTATATATGTGTATGTACACGAGTCCAAATCTACTCCAACAAAGGAAACAATCCATACTTCAATATGTAAGACAAATGCATACTAAAACCTAAATATTAAAACATTTTTCTCCTTCGTAATTACACCATTAAGTTTTTACCAACTCCAGGTTGTTTTGTAAACTGTAGACTTTCAGCACTTTGCTGGTTTGAAAACACCAAGAAAAGAACTTACCATTCACATGGTTTTAGTAGGGCTTAAATCATTTTCGGGTCATTCACCTCTAGTTGTATTCTCCCAACTAGGGGTCCAAACGAGCCACGCTACTCAAGCCCGGCTCGAAACGAGCCAAGCTTAAATGAGCTCGAGATCGAGCCCAAGCCTAAAAACAAGCTCGTTTAGTAAATGAGCCCGAGCATTTCTTATCGAGTAGGCTCGCGAGCCAAAACGAGCCCACTATTATTGTACTTTTTAAATAATATATCACATATTTATTTAAATAATAGTAATCACTATTTATAAAACAATGCAAAAATAACAAAATAATAATTAATTAATTAATAAATATAAAATGAGCCGAGCTCGAAAAAATACCTACGAGCCGAGCTCAAGCTTTAGAAACAAAGCACGAATCGAGCTGAGCTCGAGCTTTCATACATTAAACGAGCTCGAGCTAGGACTCAGTTGGGCTCGTTTGCAACCCTACTTCCAACCCATATTTTGACTTGATTCACGCTCTCACATTCAAACCAAGCCAATTAAATTCCACTCATATTGACCACATAAAGGTCGTTACCACTAACAAAGCATATCATTTCCCAGCAATATCCAACACAACTATGATTGTAAAGCATATCATTTCCCAGCTGAAACAGCTAATCCCGACACAACTATGATGTTGTATGACCATGAAATAGAAGTTGTATCATGCCAATATTGTATCTCACAATGATCACATACAATATTTTATCTCACAATGACTATAATAATACCAATATAAACTACCGATGCATGTTTTATTAAATCATGCAACACAAAGAGGCTTTTATCTGCAAACTGAAACTCTGACAAGCTACTTCTACAGATAGAAAAGTTAACAAGGAAGTAAGACGAAAGATGTACTGATAGTTATGGATTTAGATGAATCGGATCGAAGGAGTTACTCACATGGCTTATTTTTTCTAAACACCGAAAGTGATGGCATGTAGCTTGAGTCACAAAGCTGTCTTACAGAAGTAATCTCTCTCCTGGAATAAATAAACTGATACAAATGAATATTACTACACTTAAAATAGCGAAGCATAATGACAATTCAGGAAAACTTTAAACTCAAAGTTACATGCAGATTTGTCAACAACGCCACTTTTAACTTTTTCATTAACCAGTACTTTGCGGAAAAAAGTTCATACATCTGATAAATCCAAATGCAAACACAGTCAAATAGGCTTCTCTTATCTTTTATCCTTGTTTATCTTCCTTAACCGATACTATTTCATTAACCAATACTTTGGGAAAAAAAAATTGACATGCCGGTTCTACTATTTTTTTTAAACATTGGGGTCGGGGGACCCTACTTACATGTACTTTTGCTGATATCTTCATTTGGTGTATAACTTTCTTTCTAATTCTATCCGTTCTGGACTTACATAAATTGGTAAATCGATGTGGAATTTCACATTTGTATGATTACAATTCAGATTTGTATTTATTAATCACATGGTAAATCAGTAACAGAGTAATCCAACAGACAAAAAACTAATTTCGGTTCTGATGCAAGAACATGTGAGACTGATATATCCAGATGACCTACCAAAACCACATTTTGGTTCAATTAACAGTAAGTACCCCAAAATGATCAGATGACATCTGTATCATCTAAATCTAGAGAAATAAATATTACAAATACACTATAATAAGAAATTTCACAAAAATACACACGACGAATTATCTATAAGAGGGGAACATACCAGTAAGAATTCCACATCATTCATAAGTCCCTCCGTACTCGCAGGTTATATAACGCCAACACCATCCATCACGACCTATGGCGCCGGCGACACCACCCCGGCCGGCGCCATGCAACGGGTATGGAGAGGCTACGCGAAAATTATAATGGGACTTTGGTGTTGGTGTTTGTGTCGGTCTCTCACACACATATATTTACATATGTATGTATGTATGTATGTATGTATGTATGTATGTATGTATAATTGAACGGGTTATATAACCCCTTCCCACTACACACTCAAGTTATATAACCCCCTCTCTTACACATTTTGCTACTTGTCACACAACCCCTCTTATGGGGCCTTATGAGGGCTTGACCACTACACATGGTCTAAAGGGGAAGGGGTGGAACCCGATAACTTAAGCAAAAACTCATGCCACATCACCTACCCGATTAACCCAAGCATAAACCAGGGGTGCAACCCGATTCAAAACCCCAAAGAGACAACCCAGATTGGTAACCATCTTCCGTTTTCGTAACCCAGTTTCACCACCCGAATCACCAGCAGCGGCGGTCGACCCAATTGGGTACCCCTACCCGATTGCCACACCCAAGAACGCTCCGACCCCCCAAATGTCAAAAAAACCGCCGTTTAATTTCACATAACGGGTCGGAGCACCATCTCCTACCCGATCGGCCGCCAGTGTATCGGGTGAGGTGATTAGGGGTACCACTACCCGATTGGTAACACAGTTGCCGGTGTATCAGGTAGGGCTATTCGGGTGGTAATTACCGAATCAGAGAGAGAGAGAGTTGTCAGTGGTGTGTGAGTGGTACCCGAACGGGTTCCACTTCTGGTTCCGGCGGGGCGTTTCCGGGTAGTTGACGTGGTGGTGGGCACCCTTAGTGGCCTAAGAGAATTGAGAAACACACAGAGAGCGAAATACAAAACATATAAACGTAAAACGAAGCAATCCGTGTGTGTCATGAAGAAAGAATCGAAAACAAAATCATATTATAATAAGAGACAATACCGGTCTGTGTTGAAGGAGGCGGTGCTGAAGACTGAGTGAAGTACCAAATGCGGGTGTCTTCGACAGTTGTTTGGAACTAATCATGGGCGCAGGTTATTAGTTGGTTTTTTGCAGTTAAACAAGTTGATGAGTATATGTGTGTATATATAACTAAGGAATCATGTTGGTTTATGTGAGTGTAGTGTGAAAGGTGGGAAAGAAACAACACCGCGTGAGTGGCTTATTTTAATCCATGGTGCGTTCGTAATGAGCTGTCACCGGTTTGTTTTGTGTACCGTGTTATTATTATTATTTTTTTTATAAAGGGTGCTTTTGTATGGACACCTCGGTTAAATAAGCAGGTGGTACCCAATTTAGTTTTTGTATTGTTAGACCATGTGTAGTGGGTTAGCCAAATAATGCCTCCACCATAGGGCGTTTTGAGACATGTGGCAGTCTAGTCAGCATGGGGCATTATTGGGCGTTATTGTAAAAGTGGCGTAGTGGGAATAATGCCCAATAACGCCCCTTCCAATTATTAAAGAATTATTTTTTATTAAGAGGAGGTTAAAAAAAAAAAAGGAAACTACAAGTGCACCCCTCCCATTGGCTAGTCAACATGGTTGCATGCATGTTGAGCGTTGTTTTAAAAACGCTGAAGTAAATTTTTTTCAAAAATAATGCCAAACAACCCCCTATGTAATGGGGGGTGGGGAGTTTTTTTTTGAAAATAATGCCCCACTACGGGTGGTCTTATAATGAGTTAGGATATAATATGAAGTTTATTTGGGTAGGAAGCCTAGCAAGTAATTTTGACTATCCATTTATTTAATCAAGGGATAAGATTAAATGAGTGAAATTGAAGGAAAAAAAAAGGAGGCGCGTGGGTTTGTGTAGGGGCATTCTAGTCAATCTAAGGCAATAGTTTCTCTCTCTTCCAATTCCCCCCCCCCCCCCCTCCCCCATTTTTTAAACGTTAATAACTCTTTCATAAGATATTATTTTTTTTATAAAAATTGCACCAAAAAAACGAATGTTTTTTTATCTTTAAAACGAGTATACTATTGCTATATTTTCGAAAACCCAGTTGCATAAAACGCAATGGAAAAAACCGAATTGCATAAAACGCAATGGACTGAAAACACATAAAAATGCGTTTTACCTAAAACGCAATGCAACAAAAACACAAACAAATTTCTTATTCTAAAACGACATGGCCAGAAAACACTTAAAATATCTGTTTTCTAAAACGAAATGGACTGAAAATACATAAAAATGTGTTTTACCTAAAACGCAATGCACCAAAAACACTAAGAAATGTCTTATTTATAAAACGCAATGGCCAGAAAACACTTAAAAATGTCTCATTTCTAAAACGCAATGACCTAAAAAAACAAAAGAAAGTGTTCTCTCTAAAACGCAATGGACTGAAAACACATAAAAATGTCTTAATTCTAAAACGCAATGGCATAAAAACACAAAAGAAAGTGTTTTCTATAAAACGTATTGAACCAGGACAATAGTTTTGTCTGTGAATTGTCTGAACCAGGAAATTAAATTGTCAAAATCTGTCTACGAATTCAGTTTTCCAGAGACAAATTTACAGAAAATTAAATTTTCTCATGCATTTTTATTAAAGCAATTTAATCAAAAAAAAATTTAATCGACCCCAGCCAGGGGCTCTGCCCCTTGGACCCTGCTACCAGGGGCGCTGCCCCCAAACCTCCGCACTCTAAACCCTAAACCCAGAGGCAGATTTACAGAAAATTAAATTTTCTCATGCATTTTTATTAAAACAATTTAATCTACCCCAGCCAGGGGCTCTGCCCCTTGGACCCCGCCAGGGGCTGCCGCCTCTTAGACCCTGCTACCAGGGGCGTTGCCCCCGGACCCCCGTCAAGATCGTAAAACGCAATGACTAAATCAAAAACCCAAATCGTACAAATGAAATTAAAGAATTTCTTACATGGATCGTAGCCGATTTCTTCAACAATTGACGAAATTTGAATGATAGAAAGACTTATCAGCGATCGAATCGAACGGATCGAGTTATTATCTTCAAAATCACGGGAAAAAATGAGATTTTAAATGAAATTAAACTGGGTTTTCTTCAAAAAAAAAAAAAAAGCTGAAGAACACGTTGATCGGGTGTTTGAATTATTGATTGATGACGAAAATCGCACTATAATGTAGTGATTATTGAGATAGTAAGTGAAGAAAAGGTTGAAGATGGTGGGTTTTGAAAATGGTGGGTTTTGAAGTTAGTGGGGAGAAGAAGGAAGAAGAAAGGATACGATTGACTAAAATACCCTTTCTCTTTATTTTAAATTTTGGCACATGTCATAATTCTATTGCTTCCTATCCTTCCTAGCAAAAATAAACTTCCTATTTGATTCTCACCCCAAGTTAGTTTTTGTATTGTTACGAGTTAACGTTACCCGCGCGTTGCTGCGGGATGTTGATTATGAAAATCTTTGAGATCAATATGTCTTCGACACCCATTTGTTCTTAACTAATGATATTAGAATTTGAAAATTGTTTTTTTGACGAAATAATTTCTATGATTTGGAATACAATAATCCAACTTGATATAATTTTATCCCAACCCCAACACCACAACCACAAAACGTAAAAGTTTTATATTGTTAATGAATAAAAACAGAATTTTGATAAATGTGATCTTGGGCAAATTAGTGACAAAACTTATATGCAATCATAAATTTTGATTGCAAAAGTTATGACGCACAATGAATAGAAACTGAATTTTGGTTCTATAACAAACATAAAAGTTTTATTAGGGGTGTGCACGGACCGGTTCGGTTCGGTTTTGAGCCGAAACCGAAACCGTAACCGCTATAATCGGTTTTTACATTTCTATAACCGATCGGTTTCGGTTATTACGGTTCGGTTTTTTTCGGTTATTTTTCGGTTTCGGTTAAATAACCATTTTTTTTTTCTCTTGTTGAGCTTCAATGTGTTGTTTCTGGGAAACTGTGATATGCAATATTACTAGAAAATAAGAAACATGCAAGTAACAGTTGCTGCTAAGAAATTGTGAACTATGCAATATTACTAAAAACTAACATGTAAGTAACAAGGATTTCCATTAATGATTACACCATAAACAAAATACAAATGAAACCATTAGCGAAATAGCAACTGGTTGGCCAAGCAAATATTAATACTTAATACAGCCCAAACCTGTTCCAGCTTAATTTAGGATTAATGAGTTTTTTATTAATGTTATGTATTGGGCTGGGCTACTAGTATTGATTAAAGGCTAGCATATTAACAACTAGTATGGGTTAAAGGCTTAAGGCTAACAGATCCAACTTAAACATAAAACATATGGATTGGGCCTTGTAACCTATCGGTTTGGTTCGGTTTTTATCGGTTATTGGAAATGGATATCCAAAAACCGAACCGAAATTTTCGGTTATTAAAAATCCGAAAACCGAACCATCGGTTTTTGTTTCGGTTCGGTTTTTTCGGTTAATCGGTTACGGTTCGGTTATTTCGGTTTTCTTGCTCACCCCTAAGTTTTATATTGCTAATGAATAAAAAGAAAATTTTGATAAGTGTGATCTTGAGCATATTAGGAACAAAACTTATATGCAATCATAAATTTTAGATTGCAAAAATTATGCCGCACAATGAATAGAAACTGAATTTTGAGTAATGTTAAAAAATTTTGTTTGAGTTGTGGTTTTGTGAAGTTCGAGAATCTAATGCATATATACAAATAGTCAAATACTAAAAAGGAAATTGAAAACACAACAAATCAAAAAACGTAATATGTTAGAATTATGTCAATCTTCTAAAGTTGGAAACACAACATATCAAAAAAAAATGTAATATGTTAGAATTATGTCAATTTCCTATACTCCAATATATCCACACAACATTACTAAAAATTTATATTTCTAAATTGACATTACCATATAAAAATATATAAAACTCTCCATCTCCTACTCGCGCTCACCGTACAAAGAACCCACCGCCATTGAAGACAAAAAAAAAAAACTCCGTCGAAGAACCGTCTTTGCCACCACCGTCGCAGATCTGTAAGCTGTCATCCGCCCCTCCCAACTCGTCTCAGCAAAATCCAAATCATTAATCGGTGATGACGAATCCTCCTACTCTCGCTCCCATATCAGACGCAACCAACTTCTTCGTCTCTACCGTGAGTGAAAGATAGGGGCCGGTTGGGGTTTCTCTGGCGAGGCCCTTGCGCCGATCCTCGGTGGTCAAAAATGTGTCGTTCATGGCGTTGAGATATCCATCAAACCCATCGCCGTTGGTTTCCTTCGTACACAAAAACCCATTAGATCTGATTATGGCCGATTCTTGGATGACCGAGTGAACCCGTATACGCGTTGATGATGTTTGCAACTTTGGATTATATTTTTCAGATGCAAATGATGGCTGTTATATAGGGTGTTGGTACCCTCAGCCGAAGCATTATGTCATTTCCCGAATCGTTGTGAACTTGTTATAATGAAGCACATGAAACATTGTGTTATTTACCGAATCGGTGAATGTATTTATTTAAAACACATGTTCATTTAAAAAAGATTCGATGGTTTTAATACCGTTTCACAAACACATTTACGGTTAAAGAAAGCACTCGCTCCTTTTTGGATTGCATATACAATTTGTATGTTTTAGAAAATAAATGCATATAATTGATCATCATGACAATTCCCTAAAATCATACACGTGTGTGCATGAAAATAAAGCTTATGATCATTAATTTGGTATTTGTATATCTTATTATAGTTTGATGTTCGAGAAAAAAATTGAATGAATGTGTAATTATGTGAAAGGGTGAAATTGAAAGGGTGCGTGAAATAGTGTGTCTTAATGCATGAAAGGGTGCGTAAAAAGGTGTGTCTTAATACATTAGTTTGAAGGGTTGTGACTTTTTGAAGAGTTGTGATCTAAATCATGATGCCCCAAGTTACTTTTTGTAGGGTTATATAATATAATATAACTAGTTTAAGACCCCGTATGTGACACGGTGGCGTCAAAAAAAATATATTATTTAACGGTGTTTTTATAAATCTTTTAATGAAAGATTTGTTTCAGTATTAGTACTAAAGTAAATATAAAATCACACTTAATTAAAATAAATGAATATGAAATGTGACTTGTACGTAATAGAACTGGCTTGATTTTTGGTGATTAATGCACTTTGGTCGTTTTTTTTCACGTGATACTCAATGTGACTTGGACTTTATGGCTTCGGCTCATCGGGTTTGTTTCTTTTTTTGACCCATTACATGACCAAGCCCATTTGCCACAGATCGGTGTCTATAAACCACAACCACCGTGGCGCGGAACCCATAACCCCACTGTGCGTGTGTTATATACAATATGTGTACAAAGTAGACCAAACATGTACACACGGTTTGATCTCGACCCGAATTACAACACAACGTTCATAGACTGCCGCAACAAAAGAAAAAAAGTTGACATTTAAATGATTCAAAACGATAACTCATCAAAAGTAATTATAAATAGGTGTGATGAAAAAGAATAATAATAAATATAAATTTTAAAATGAAAAAAATGTTTCGCTATTTGTGTAAATAATAAATTATAATGAACTGATAGTTATGTAAATTGAATCTTGCTTTTGTTTATCAATAATTAATGCATAAAGGGGGTTGCCCAACTAACTTATCAAGTAAATCATGCAAAGAAATATTTATAAATTCACATGAACTTTAGGGTCTTCAGAATTATTAGCCATTTAAACCAACAGAGAGGTTGCCCATCTATTTGTCTTCAAAAAAAAAATGTCTCAATGTTCTCCTAAGCACCCCTGAATCGTGTTAGTTTTTCAAGGCTTCGGTTCTAAATCTACTAAACATTGGGACCTGAAACCATTAACAGTTACATGTTATGAAAACCAAGAATTATGAAGGATATCCTCAATTACATGTTAGCATTCTCACCTAACCATTGAAGAGTGAAAAAGTAACAAATGCGGGTGTCTTCCACAGACAGTTGTTTGGAACTAATAATGGGGGGGGGGGGGGGGGGGGGGGCGCAGGTTATTACTGCAGTCAAATATGTGGTGCCTATTGGCAACTTGGGGCTACGTGTCACGTTTGTGATATGCCTATCTTTTTGATAAATTCAACTGAAAAGGACCATGACCCATCCAAGTGGAAATTAATAAAAAGCTATATTTGACTCGGATATAAACCAGATGGAAAAGAAATTGTCCGTAATTTTAATGTTTGGAAAATTAATCTAGTAGCTTGGAATGCAAGGCAATCTAATTAATTCAGTAGATAGATATATTCTAGTTATTTTTTGTATTAGAGGAGTCGTATTATGTCACGACCCCCGACCCAGTTTCCTGGTTCGAATGCCGCAGGACAGAAAAACCCATGGTATTAGTATTTAATTTGGCAGCGGAAATTTTAACAGAATCTTTTAAAATTGAAAATACCCAATTATTCTATTTCAAATTTCGGGACAACCCCGTAATTTACAATAAAGGAATTTCACAGGGAAATCCCCTGTTTACAAGGATTGGACATGGGTGTTATACCCATGTCACCATTTTCACTAACCCAAGTGGGTTTCACCTTCAAACATCAAATTACTTTATATCATACATAAAACAAGTTCTATTTGGTCATTCTAACACATATCCATGCTCAATTTCAACAAATTTCAGGATTGATCACAAACCCACTTCATACAAGATCACCAAATCACAAATTACAACTTACCACATGTTTATCATGTCTAGATGATTCAGAATCTAAGCTCATTCATCTGATTTAGCTCCAATCTCCATCCTAATTTGATCAATTGGGCCATTCTTGAGTTGAAGAGGGGTTTTTCCTCCTCTCCCTCTCTCTCTCTGATCGAACACACATACACACACTAAGGTGTTTTATAGAACTTTCATTCTTTTTTTCCAAGTTTAGCCCCCATGTTTGCCATTCTTTCTTTTTGTCACAAAACTTTATTCATTACTACTTAACCTACATATCCTAACTAAGTTAAAAGACTTAGTTATTTTATTTCTTTCCATTACCCAAGGAACATACTGACGAAATAAAACTTCTGGTTTTTGGGGTGTTACATTTATGGACTAAATTTAAAGCAGTAAAACACAGAGGGGTTAAATGTTAAAAGTTTCTAAACTTATTTAACCTAAAGCTGAAACGCGGCAGCCACTATTCTCATTCTTCATCGTTTCCGACAAATATTGCAGCACCGGTTGAAGCTCTGAAACACGAATTGGAACGACGAATCAAACCCTAAATTCGCGAATTGATAACGAACTGGGTCGTATACGAATTTTGTATGGTACGAACCGTACCAATTCAAAATTCGTGCTATTTTAGGCGAATTCTGTGACTATGGGCCGTACCCAACATGCCAGGGACGTTTCCCGGCCGTCCCCGTGCCGTTTCCGTCCCTTAGCAGTCCCCGGGACGGGAGACGGCACCTCAATGGCGTTTCAAAAAAAGTCACCACATATATAATATGATCCCATAAACATAGCAAAGTTAATAACCACTTGTCTATTATTTCAAAATCAAATTATTTTGACTACCTATCAGTTGACTTTCAAATTGGCAAGCCTTGACCAAGTTCATGAATGTAATACAGCTTCAAAAGAAAAATATATGTGGTGTTTTATGCAGCATGCATAGTACCTTGTTTTGTCTATTAAATGCCTATGCGCAAGTGTGAGTACATGTATAAATATGTAAAAATTTAGTTGTGTTCAAACTCAACCCCACACCCCACTGTCACCGTCAACGCCACCTACGACTCCACCATCATTGCTGCCTCCACCAGCCACAGCCACCCTCGACACCATCGTTTCTGTTGTCGTAACCTCTACATGTCACCACTAGCCACCATAAATAGGACCCATCTCAACCCAAGTTAAGTTTGGTCTACAGAACCTGTTTTGACCCGGCAAAATTGTTACTTTTTTTAAAAACGCCTCGTTTTAACCCAAATCTATATTGATCCAAACCCATTTTGACTAGTCTCCCAACGCACCCGGTTGGCCAAGCTTAGAAGTAACATTTTGATGTCAGTCGATGGGACTCCTTTTAATAATAAACTGGTTGGGGATTTGATGTAGGCTAGAAAACGGGATACGAAATCGGACCTGTTGATTCACACAGAATACCAGGAACGATTCTTGCAAAATTCGTTGATTCTCGTAGAATACCGAAAATTGGGGTTTCACACTCAAAACACTCACAAGTGAATTGGGAGAGAAAAATGACTTTTCATATATCTCAAAACTGATTATCCTCCTCCCATTACATCCATATAAATAATAACGTAAATTGAAAACGGGCCTCAAAACACACTTGGGCCAAAAGCTAGAACTAAATAAAAGTCCAAAAAAAATGTCTCAATGTTCTCCTAAGCACCCCTGAATCGTGTTAGTTTTTCAAGGCTTCGGTTCTAAATCTACTAAACATTGGGACCTGAAACCATTGACAGTTACATGTTATGAAAACCAAGAATTATGAAGGATATCCTCAATTACATGTTAGCATTCTCACCGAACCATTGAAGAGTGAAGAAGTAACAAATGCGGGTGTCTTCCACAGACAGTTGTTTGGAACTAATAATGGGGGGGGGGGGGGGGGCGCAGGTTATTACTGCAGTCAAATATGTGGTGCCTATTGGCAACTTGGGGCTACGTGTCACGTTTGTGATATGCCTAACTTTTTGATAAATTCAACTGAAAAGGACCATGACCCATTCAAGTGGAAATTAATAAAAAAGATATATTTGATTCGGATATAAACCAGATGGAAAAGAAATTGTCCGTAATTTTAATGTTTGGAAAATTAATCTAGTAGCTTGGAATGTAAGGCAATCTAATTAATTCAGTAGATAGATATATTCTAGTTATTTTTTTGTATTAGAGGAGTCGTATTATGTCACGACCCTCGACCCAGTTTCCTGGTTCGAATGCCGCGGAACAGAAAAACCCATGGTATTAGTATTTAATTTGGCAGCGGAAATTTTAACAGGATCTTTTAAAATTGAAAATACCCAATTATTTTATTTCAAATTTCGGGACAACCCTGTAATTTACAATAAAGGAATTTCACAGGGAAATCCCCTGTTTACAAAAACATGTTTATTTATTTACTGAGCCACTTTATCCAAGCTGGTAGTGCTACAAGGCACTTTTCCTTGTTCACAGTAAATCACCTGAAACATGTTTAAAAAGATTTTATCAGCGGGGAAATACTGGCGAGTCATTCAATTTGCACAAAATGAAACATTGTTACAATTTACAGCATTAAGAGTTTTCACATTTGCCCCTATCTAATAATTAGCTGGTTTAGTTGTCACTCGATCGGATCTATGACTGTGGACATATCACTAATTAGGCTCGCCCACCTAAAGTGATAAATCATTAGTAGTAATGTGCACAAAACCCCCACTTACTGCCAGTAATTAAAGATTAGCAAAAACTTAATCACTGCAAAGTATAACTGGAAAACATTTAGGGTTTTGTAAAACAATTTGATAAAAACAGAATGACTCACATTGCAAGTTTAACTGGACAGATTCCGCCTACTGATTAAGCCTGGTAACCTAGTTAAAATAACAATGCACACGAAACTAGGTCAGTAAGTTAATACAACATTTACGACAATTTCACGAAATCAAAACCCTCACGACGAATGACAAAGTATAGCCCGAATTCATGCAGCACTTAAGCATCCATCGGATTGGTTTCAATCGATCGGACATTGTATCGTAGCAGTGATCGAGTTATTACCCTGTGATCGTAGCAGCGTCTCGACACTTAAACACTAATTTGAGCAGTATTTCACGTTTTTGAAGAAGTTTTACGAGCACAGGAGAACTGCCCATGCACGCACTATTTATAGCTGAAACCAATGTTTTAAAAACCGGTAAATACAGGCCGGTTATACCGGTATTACCGTTTCCAGATATAATGTAACACCTCGAAAATTTACGTCCAATAATGTATTGACACGTGTCATAAGCCTTGAATATGTGGAAGAGTACTTTAGAGGGACTAAAGTTGACAAACAGTGAAACTATGTGAATATAAGGGTTCAAAGTGTCAACGATTGATAAATAGGCTCTACAATAACCCTACATGGTGTTTATAACCTTAAACGGATGAGTCATGGATCATACGAAGCGAGAAATGAAAGAAAATAAGGAATTACAAACTACAGGGACTAAAAGTGTCAACATGTTGAAATTATACCTCTGAGTGATCTTTTGGCAAACCCGAAGCTTTGTAATGATAAAATATACTCACTAGAATATGTGGTAAAAATTTCATGAAGTTTCGTTATCGTATGAGAAAGTTATGGCCAAAACCGTACAAGAAAGGTTAATTGCGTTATCGCGAATTTCGTGACTTTTCGGGTAAGCGCAAAGTTAACCGAGGACATACCCAAGTTTATAAAAGTCCCAAGGTTTATAAAAGTCAGATATAAGGGCCAAGAGTGCTAAATAAATAGCTTAAACACGCTGCAAAAGATCAGGGACTGAAATGCAACATTTGAAAAACTTGGAAAGCTGGTCACGCACACCCTCGCGCCACGCGAGCACCTACCAGCGACAGTTTACGCACAGGTGTCAGTTTGCTGTTCTGTTCGAGTTGTTTACAGCTGGTATCGACTCAAGAGCCTGACCAATCAACTTACATGCAGTTGGGGACCCTTGGACACTTCTTATAACTTCTGTAAACACCTTAGGAAGCACCAAATCAGATCAAAACCATCATAAAAAGCTCTTGTTGTTACAAACACATGAACACTTGAACTTCAAAACTTCACAAGAACTTTTCTGGGGCATTCTGGTCGACAAGGCAGGCTCATAGTGATCTCTAAGCTTGTTTAGGACCATTGTAAGTGTTTATATCATCATCTAATTTGTTCTAGCTTAGTATATTAACCGAAAGTCAAACTATCGTAAATAAAAATTGACTTTATGATTAAACAAAATATGCTCAGTGTTTTCTCAAATTGAAAGCACCCACATGATGGTAATTATGAGCATAACAAACCCCTAAAAGGGTATTTTCTGATTCACCCTCTAAACATGTTAATTGACGAGTCAAAGCTTTTCTTAAAAAGTCAACAGAATGCGTTTTGTAAGATTAAGCATGATCAGCAAATGTAGGTTACATGCAACCTGTGTGATCATCAAAATAACTTTATAACTAATGTAAAAATGTGTTTCAACATGATCAACTCGACAATCTTCAGTTTAAACCCGAATCGGAACCGAAAGTCACATAAATTGACTCTTTCATTGACTTTCAGTTCTGATCCGTGCATGCATGTTAAGATCTGCATTAGAGCATATTTTGGACCAAGTTTCATGTATAAACAACCCTCTGGAATATTACATCTTGATTCCATACTTAACCGATTCATATGCATGTTTCCGATTTATGCTTAAATATGACTATTTTGCCCTTTTTGATATAAAACGCGATTTTTGAAAAAGTGAAAGAGTAGAATCATTTGTTAGTAATTTATAAACATGCACCGAAAATTTGATATCAGTTTGAGGTCTAGATTAACGGTTATGCTTATTATCGTAATTTGCAAGCATTATGTTACATAAATAGCGTAATTAGCGCATAGCCTATTTTAACCCACTTTTTGGTATCAAACTTTTTATACACTGATGTTATATAATATTTTGTGATTTTTAAAGATTTTTATTAAATTTTTGGCTGAGCATAACATAGGTCTTTAAGCTAAAATCGGTTAATACCGATTTTGCCCTTTTCGGTCATAAAACGAGTTTTACAAATCCTTTTGACCCCAAACCTTTTTCTACTGATTTTATTTGTTAAATAAAGTATGTTGAGCCTCCTGGAATTATGAAAATCCCAGCTTTCTTTTACAAACCCGGAAACGGTTCTAAATCGCCTTTTTAAGCGTTTTCATCGCATGGTATGTACCATAACCATATTAAACATGTAAGGTTGGTACCTACCGATGTTCTTAACATATTTTTATAAAATAACAGTGAGTACAAGTTTATAAACCAGGGTTCTAATTTTGACATTTTTAGCCCTTGAGAAATTACCAAAAATGCCCCTAAGGTGCATAGTTTGGTTTTAAATGATAAATTTTACGTATAGGTCATACCCTACTGTTATGACTTATTAAATTAAGTGTAATTACTGATTTAATCAGACCTGTAATTCAGAATGATATTTAAACTCTTTTATAATCGTTAAAATGACCAAAATGCCCCTACGGGGCTTATTTTGAGATGTAACTCGTTTTGGGCATAATAGAAGATATCTTATTGATATCACAACATATTAAAGGCATATTAACTTAGGAAACCTGTATATGACTCTTTTGGTTACTCGTTACGCACTTGTCGCGTTCGGATCGGCTTAGGTGACTAGTTCATTTATATTAGCCGAAGCGAGTCAAACCTTATCATTTTTGCCTCCAAATCCAGAATGTGTTTAGTATACCCATATTATACAAGTCTTCAAACTTGTCGGGTCTAAATCACATTCTATCCGGTCTTCGCTTAATCGTGAGTTGAACCGTATATTTCCTTAAGACTAACCGGTCTAAGCTTTGGCTTAATTAAAGACCCGTTAGCATTCTAATTGATTATTTATGTCATCATTCCAGACTAGAGCCTTCCGGTAAATGGTACCTACGCTTACTTAAGCGAACACGGCTGAGTTATTAAATTCTTATTAATTAAGACAGGAGCTAGCTCAGGTAAATACTTTTAACTTATTTTCCCTTATACGGGCTTGGGGTACGGTATTATAAAAATACCGCTTGGTCGGGTGTAGAAACCTTTTGATCGGAGATGATTGAATTGCATAATCCCGTTTTAATTCGTATTGCTTGATAACAAATAACATTGGGGGTTAATGACCGTGTCCTGGATATCCTTGGCTCATTTTAAAAAGTGAATGGCCACGACGTAAGCACAAGGTGTAGACAAAACACCTCCTGTTGCATATGTAAAACGTATACTCACTCGTGAGGATAACTTCTTGTGAGATTATATTTGTGGTGTGTCGATTAATCTTGTCCGGCTTGTATTGTATTGTATTGTATAATCACCGGCCCTAAATGTTGGACAAACATGTAAATCGGATACAAGATTTTTATTAATAAAATTGTCTCAAGTTATAAAAGATTAATTTTGCCTCTGTGCATTTTAATCACTGTGTCAAGATATTTTGTGCCGTTTGCACTCAAATAAATTTCCAAACTCTTTTCAAAATGAGTCAGTTAAATTGTATTTACCAGTGAAAACTGACGTATTTTTCCAAAAAGGTTAAGTGACAGGTACTGAACGTAATTGGCTGGAAGCTCAGGGCGATTATAAGGAATCTTACAAGTCCTAGGCGTCTAAAGTCTGCTGAACAATGATTATGATTATTCGATCCGCCTGTGGATCTTTTACTTTCCGTTGTAATACTCTGATATTACTTTATATTCGGATTGTAATATATTTATCTTTTGCTTCCGCTGTGCATATATATATTGTGTTGTTTGACTATGATGATATCAATTACGTCACGATACTCCCCCACCGGGCCCACCGGTGACACGTGGAATTCGGGGTGTGACAGGTTGGTATCAGAGCCAACATTGAGTGAATTAAACACTAATCTTTTGTGTTTAATCTCAATGACACAGTAGCACATTCTTTGACCTTCTGAGTCTAGACTTAACATAGGAATAATCTCAATCCTAATCTGGAAACTTTGCTTCTAATTCTAATTGAATACGTCGCCAAGCGAAGAAGCTGTAATAGGAATTCTCCACACTCGGAGCCTTGAAATGCTGAACTTCGTACCGCGGCCAGGATGAAACGAGCCTACAAGGAGAGAGCATTCAGAAATAAGAATGAAGAAGAAACTCCTCTTACTGAAGATCGTTTCCTTAGTAGTCCTCATAAGGACATATTTATCTTTCGGTCCCTTCGAGGACACATTATCCCTTCAAAGACCCGCTTAGGGCAACTCTGTACTTTTATCTCCATATAATGGATTGATTAAACTAAGTTTTCATTCTAAACATGAAACATGAAATAAATGGAAGATAACATCCCTTAGAAGGGAAGTGCCTACGGGCTATAATTAACGTCTTCTGAGACTAAAGACAGTAGTAGCCTACAACTCCCTGTCAAGAAAAGGTAATGAACGTTGATTCACACCTAATTGCCTCGATCCCAAACGATCGTGGCTTATAAATTAAACTTGTCGACGTGACTAGGCCATTTGTGCCATTATTAAAACTTTGATGCCTCGATTCTCTGAAATCATGGCTTATAAACTTGTCTACGCGACTAGGCCATTGGTGCTATTAATAACTTGTAAATTAGGATTTATGAGAAAAATCCTGAATGAAATAAATATCCCTCCTTCCCTGTCAGTATATCTAAAAAGAGAAACCTAGCCTACGCGGCCAAGATGGTGAAACCTACTCAAGGGATTCAGATCCTTGTTAACACCTAAGAACGTGTTAGCACTCCTGACAAATGTGATTCGATAAAATCACGACAGTCATCCCTATATTAAATTTTTTTTTTAAAACTTCTAATTTACCTTATGATTCTAGAAATCATGGCTTATATCATCTTATAAGATGATCATATTATAAACATCCGTAAGTGATGAAGTGCCTACGGGCTAAATTGGTGGTCGATAAGACAACGACAGTGGTGGTCTTTGACCTCCTGTCTAAAAATGTTGGACCATGTCCAAGCATAATGGTCGGTATGATCCAAATGATCTTGACTAATAGCATCTGAAAGATGATCATATCATAAACATCCCTCAGAAGGGAATGCCCACGGGCTATATCTATTGTCCTAAAGGACAAAAGGCAGTTGTAGTCTTCGACTCCCTGTTAAGAAAAGTAACCGACTATGCTCAACCCTTAAATGCCTCGATCCCAAACGATCATGGCTTATAAATTTAAAACTGTACTTGTGACTAGGCCTTCTGCGCCACTTTAATATCCTTAATGTTTTATAACTAGGATAAATTATAATGGAAGATACTAATTTAAAATAACTAACAAATTAACCGATATGGTTTATATTACCATGGTTGATGAATCGTCAAAAATGGGGATATCATAATAACCTCTGAATAAATCATTACCATTGTTTATGTAGCAATCAAGCTACATGGCTGGATCAGAGGAGGCCAACAGCCACCCGAAGAAGAACAATGATATTACCAGAATTAGCATGACTGAAGCGGAACTGCAGGCACTAATAAATAGTGCTATTACTCAAGCTCTTGACAGTCAGTATAATGAATCAAATGATACCCACTCTACGACTCTATCTGTGGCTAGTATTAAGCCCCCTCCTAAATCAAATAAGTTAGAGGAAGACGATGTTCATAACTCATCACATCAAAGGAGTGTTCCGCCTATTCAGGTCATGTTTCACCAAGAGGCACCAGTTAAGACCTGCACTTATAAATATTTTGTCTCCTGCAAGCCCAGAGACTTTACAGGAGAAGAAGGGGCCATCGATTGCATGACATGGCTCGATGAGATGGACGCGGTTGTGGATATCAGCGGTTGTGCAAAGCAGAATGTTGTGAAATTTGTTTCACAGTCATTCAAAGGAGAAGCGTTAGCATGGTGGAGATCATTGCTCCAAGCCACGGGAAAGGTTCTACTCTACAACTTATCTTGGGATCAATTTGTTGCATTAGTCAAGGAAAATTTTTGCCCTCAGCATGAGGTAGAAGAGATAGAATCAAACTTCTTGACTCTAGTCATGAAGGATTTAGATTGCCAGACATACGTGACAAGTTTTAACACTATGTCCCGCCTAGTTCCTTATTTAGTCACCCCTGAACCTAAACGCATAGCGCGTTTCATTGGAGGCCTAGCACCAGAGATAAAAGGAAATGTTAAAGCATCTAGGCCAACCACATATATGTCCGCAGTGGACTTATCCTTATCTCTCACCTTAGATGCAATCAGAAATAAGTCTGTTAAGGCTTCTGGTGAAGGAAAGAGAGAAAGAGAGGAAGAGAACTCTCATCGATCTGATAAGAAGAAAAAGGGAAGCTTAAGGAACAAAAAGGATTCCGAGTTTAGGAAAAACTCGAGTCAGCCTAATAACAGACCCAAGTGCAGTAACTGCAAAAAGCAACATACTGGGAAGTGTACAATTGACCCAGGTGCCAAACTGTGTGGAATTTGCAAAACCAAGGGTCACAAAACCTTAGATTGCAAGGGGTTAAAGAACGCCACATGTTACAATTGTAACGAGGAAGGGCACATCAAAACCAACTGCCCAAAGCTTATAAAGAAGCCGGGAAAGGCCCGGGAAATAAACGCATGAGTCTTCCGGGTGAACGCCAGGAGATGGTGCAGAAGGATAACTATATAGCAGGTACTTTTCCTTATCAAGCAGTTTATGCAGAAATTCATTTGATGCTGACACATGTGATTCAATAATGAACGATCACTGTTGAGAACCGTTGTCTCCGTCTTAGTAGGACTTCGGTCATTTAATACGAGATATAAATTGACCGATGATACTTTAGAAAAATGCTCCAACAAACCTTAGATGGATATTTTATATCTAATAGGAATCACTCTTTTCTGATATTCCTATGGTAAGCTTTCAAGCTACCTAAATTCTTTAATGTAATAAAGACAGATGTGACGTTTTAATCCTCTGTCAGAAAAGTGATGGACTAGGTCCAAAATCTTTAATGCCATTAATGGTCTTTTGCGACCTAGGCTAAGTAATATTAAAATATTTTAAATAATGTTCATTAAGAATGTTAGTGCTTTAATAGCCTGTATAGGTTATTGACACCATGGCTAGTATATATTAAGGCCACCAGAATAAAAACATAGTAGTTGTCGGATTTCAACTAAGAAATTGTTTTTATTGGTGTTAGGAACCAATAGAAAGTAATGGCAAACTCGGATAAGACAACAGTCGATCGCGCCATTGATGGCACGACGCATGCTAATGATGCTGAAATTGTGAACCTTAGAATTTCCAAAGATATTCTTCAAACTATGATAGACGCAGCTGTTGGAAAAGCTGTGAAGAAGGTTGTGAAAAAGTTCAAGGAGCCCCATGCTGCTCGGCCCAAATTTTATCTAGGACCACACTTCCTTACTCTTAAGGAGGATCCTGTTCATGCCTCTGATGCAAAGGATGAACTAAAAAGGAAAAGGGAGGTAGATAACTCCCAGAGTTCTAAGAAAAAGAACAAACAAAAGTCCGACCAGAAACCAGTATGTGAGACCTGCAAGAAGCGCCATTATGGGAAATGCAGGTTCGAACCAAAATCCAAATCGCAGCCCAGAGCTTGCGGAATTTGCAAATCTAGGGAACATAAAACCATGGATTGCAAGAAGTTGAAAGATGCAACCTGTTATGGTTGCAACGAGAAGGGGCATATCAAGACCAACTGCCCTAGGAAACAGAAGAAGCCCGAGTAGGCCAAGATAACAAACGCACGAGTTGTCAGGATGAACACCCAAGAGATGGGGCAGAATAATAATAGTATAATATGTACCTTTCGTTATCAAGCAGTTTATGTAGAAACTTATTTAATACTGGCACGTATAAATATATTATGAATGATAAAGGTTGAGAACTGTTGTCTCCACCTGATTAAGACTCCGGTCATTTAATGCCCGGTAGAAAGTGACGATGTTACGTCGAAAATGCTCCAACAAATCCTATATTGATATTAATATCTATTAGAAATCATTTTTCTAATATCCTTATAGCAAACTTTAGGTTGCATACTTAAGGACTCAATATAGTGATAAAAATTGATTGGTTGCATTAAAAAAATCAAGTCCATATTGTGAGTGATAAGAAGCAATTAATTATCAAGACTCCTTATGAGACAACCCTCGTAATTACACGTGTCCGTACGATTAATTAATATTAAACATAAAAAAATGGTGGAACTGACCGTCCCCGGAATCGAACCCGGGTCTAGGCCGGCCGCACCCTTTCGCGCGCCTAGCCAACTGAGCTAGGTGCCTAGTTTGTGAAAATCTCCATTCTAATTTAATATAAGCACTTGTACAATAAACTTCCTTATCATTTATCAATGATAATTTCTGCTAAGTGACCTGTTTTTAATACAGGCAATAATAAATCTTCATGAACCATAAACTTAGCAGAATTTTTATCATCCACAAGGTATAACTACCAAGGAAACCATAGTAACCGATTCTTATAGATCGGCAAGAGATCCTTCCGAAAATCTAAGAGCACTCTATCTTTGCATAGAGTACGACAACATATGTTATTTTAATTATTTTTCTCATTATTTTTTTTCTATCGCCTGCGAATGCCAAACTATGTTGATAAAAGTGTCATATGAGGATTGGCGTATCCTAGTGTGTCCCATAGATTATTTCCATGTTTGATCAGCATGGAGGTTTAATACATGGAACCCCTGAGATATCCCGATGGTCATATTGTACTAAAGTCGACTAGTAGTATTCAAGGAAGATATCCAATATAAAAGTGTCCTATAAGTATCTCTACTTAGGACATCCTTGCAATATAAAGAGAATGTGTCATTTATCTGACACCGACATCGATAGATAAACTCAAGCTTGAAAATACAGACACCTCTGACATCTCTATGTGTCATAATTATCTTCTTCTAAGACTAACCTGTTTACCTTCTGAGAAGCAAGTAGAGTTAAGATTAACATCCCGCTTAAGGTTAGAGTGTGATAGGAACTCCGTGTTGATCATGGAATAATCGAAACCATGATTAAGTAAATTTTAAGATATAGATCCATATAGCCTGACTCAATATCCGGAGAAATTCGGTATAGTTAAGTGTGAAAGACGATTCATTGTGCTTATGCATTTGATTACCACAACCCTAATTGGACAACAATTAAGAATTTTCATTAGCTGCCCAGGATCGTCGATTTGATCGACTAACGCAAGGATTAACTATTCCTTGGGGTTAGTTCTAAGCAATGGTTGGAATAACCATTTCACCTTAAGATAAGCTTTCTATAATAATTGATATGTAAGTATTAAGGCTGCTCCTTCGGAGACCTTGTATAGGTGAAATATCAGAACATCCGCTTGATGGACGAGACTTTGGGAAGTCCACTTATCAGGATCTGGAAGTTATATTGGAAACAATGAATAAGATCATACAAATCCATAATTAGTTGTAAGTTGCCAGTATACGGCAGGAAATCAAGGATTTATGATAGTAGCAACCCTCCTAAGTTCTTGTTAAGGAATAGGGTTCAACAAAAGATATCACCCCGGAAGGGTGAGCCAATTTATTAATTATCGGAATAGTTAAGCTCCAAATATGTAGAATCATTCGAGGGAAAATCGAATGTATCGAGATCAAATAGTTTATAAGCTAAAACCTGTTTAAGGAGCTTGGCGGAGCTCGCAACACAATAACACACTAATGATTTAAGGATGTGTTTCACCAATAAGTTGAGAAGCATTATCACATAATGATATGCGTATTTATTATATGTTGAGCAAACCATATCGATTTAGGATCGGCAGGTTAAGAAACTCCAAAAGGATACATGACCTATTATAGAGGTCAGCTGGAGTGCCATAAAGGCCCAAATGTACTGAGGAAGGTTAAGTTCAGTATAGGACAGAAAGTACTCTCTTTACTTTAAGCAAATATCGAGGTCGAGATTTCTTTTAAGGGGGTGAGGATGTAACACCTCGAAAATTTACGTCCAATAATGTATTGACACGTGTCATAAGCCTTGAATATGTGGAAGAGTACTTTAGAGGGACTAAAGTTGACAAACAGTGAAACTATGTGAATATAAGGGTTCAAAGTGTCAACGATTGATAAATAGGCTCTACAATAACCCTACATGGTGTTTATAACCTTAAACGGATGAGTCATGGATCATACGAAGCGAGAAATGAAAGAAAATAAGGAATTACAAACTACAGGGACTAAAAGTGTCAACATGTTGAAATTATACCTCTGAGTGATCTTTTGGCAAACCCGAAGCTTTGTAATGATAAAATATACTCACTAGAATATGTGGTAAAAATTTCATGAAGTTTCGTTATCGTATGAGAAAGTTATGGCCAAAACCGTACAAGAAAGGTTAATTGCGTTATCGCGAATTTCGTGACTTTTCGGGTAAGCGCAAAGTTAACCGAGGACATACCCAAGTTTATAAAAGTCCCAAGGTTTATAAAAGTCAGATATAAGGGCCAAGAGTGCTAAATAAATAGCTTAAACACGCTGCAAAAGATCAGGGACTGAAATGCAACATTTGAAAAACTTGGAAAGCTGGTCACGCACACCCTCGCGCCACGCGAGGGGTTCCTCGCGCCACGCGAGCACCTACCAGCGACAGTTTACGCACAGGTGTCAATTTTCTGTTCTGTTCGAGTTGTTTACAGCTGGTATCGACTCAAGAGCCTGACCAATCAACTTACATGCAGTTGGGGACCCTTGGACACTTCTTATAACTTCTGTAAACACCTTAGGAAGCACCACACCAAATCAGATCAAAACCATCATAAAAAGCTCTTGTTGTTACAAACACATGAACACTTGAACTTCAAAACTTCACAAGAACTTTTCTGGGGCATTCTGGTCGACAAGGCAGGCTCATAGTGATCTCTAAGCTTGTTTAGGACCATTGTAAGTGTTTATATCATCATCTAATTTGTTCTAGCTTAGTATATTAACCGAAAGTCAAACTATCGTAAATAAAACTTGACTTTATGATTAAACAAAATATGCTCAGTGTTTTCTCAAATTGAAAGCACCCACATGATGGTAATTATGAGCATAACAAACCCCTAAAAGGGTATTTTCTGATTCACCCTCTAAACATGTTAATTGACGAGTCAAAGCTTTTCTTAAAAAGTCAACAGAATGCGTTTTGTAAGATTAAGCATGATCAGCAAATGTAGGTTACATGCAACCTGTTTGATCATCAAAATAACTTTATAACTAATGTAAAAATGTGTTTCAACATGATCAACTCGACAATCTTCAGTTTAAACCCGAATCGGAACCGAAAGTCACATAAATTGACTCTTTCATTGACTTTCAGTTCTGATCCGTGCATGCATGTTAAGATCTGCATTAGAGCATATTTTGGACCAAGTTTCATGTATAAACAACCCTCTGGAATATTACATCTTGATTCCATACTTAACCGATTCATATGCATGTTTCCGATTTATGCTTAAATATGACTATTTTGCCCTTTTTGATATAAAACGCGATTTTTGAAAAAGTGAAAGAGTAGAATCATTTGTTAGTAATTTATAAACATGCACCGAAAATTTGATATCAGTTTGAGGTCTAGATTAACGGTTATGCTTATTATCGTAATTTGCAAGCATTATGTTACATAAATAGCGTAATTAGCGCATAGCCTATTTTAACCCACTTTTTGGTATCAAAGTTTTTATACACTGATGTTATATAATATTTTGGGATTTTTAAAGATTTTTATTAAATTTTTGGCTGAGCATAACATAGGTCTTTAAGCTAAAATCGGTTAATACCGATTTTGCCCTTTTCGGTCATAAAACGAGTTTTACAAATCCTTTTGACCCCAAACCTTTTTCTACTGATTTTATTTGTTAAATAAAGTATGTTGAGCCTCCTGGAATTATGAAAATCCCAGCTTTCTTTTACAAACCCGGAAACGGCTCTAAATCGCATTTTTAAGCGTTTTCATCGCATGGTATGTACCATAACCATATTAAACATGTATGGTTGGTACCTACCGATGTTCTTAACATATTTTTATAAAATAACAGTGAGTACAAGTTTATAAACTAGGGTTCTAATTTTGACATTTTTAGCCCTTGAGAAATTACCAAAAATGCCCCTAAGGTGCATAGTTTGGTTTTAAATGATAAATTTTATGTATAGGTCATACCCTACTGTTATGACTTATTAAATTAAGTGTAATTACTGATTTAATCAGACCTGTAATTCAGAATGATATTTAAACTCTTTTATAATCGTTAAAATGACCAAAATGCCCCTACGGGGCTTATTTTGAGATGTAACTCGTTTTGGGCATAATAGAAGATATCTTATTGATATCACAACATATTAAAGGCATATTAACTTAGGAAACCTGTATATGACTCTTTTGGTTACTCGTTACGCACTTGTCGCGTTCGGATCGGCTTAGGTGACTAGTTCATTTATATTAGCCGAAGCGAGTCAAACCTTATCATTTTTGCCTCCAAATCCAGAATGTGTTTAGTATACCCATATTATACAAGTCTTCAAACTTGTCGGGTCTAAATCACATTCTATCCGGTCTTCGCTTAATCGTGAGTTGAACCGTATATTTCCTTAAGACTAACCGGTCTAAGCTTTGGCTTAATTAAAGACCCGTTAGCATTCTAATTGATTATTTATGTCATCATTCCAGACTAGAGCCTTCCGGTAAATGGTACCTACGCTTACTTAAGCGAACACGGCTGAGTTATTAAATTCTTATTAATTAAGACAGGAGCTAGCTCAGGTAAATACTTTTAACTTATTTTCCCTTATACGGGCTTGGGGTACGGTATTATAAAAATACCGCTTGGTCGGGTGTAGAAACCTTTTGATCGGAGATGATTGAATTGCATAATCCTGTTTTAATTCGTATTGCTTGATAACAAATAACATTGGGGGTTAATGACCGTGTCCTGGATATCCTTGGCTCATTTTAAAAAGTGAATGGCCACGACGTAAGCACAAGGTGTAGACAAAACACCTCCTGTTGCATATGTAAAACGTATACTCACTCGTGAGGATAACTTCTTGTGAGATTATATTTGTGGTGTGTCGATTAATCTTGTCCGGCTTGTATTGTATTGTATTGTATTGTATAATCACCGGCCCTAAATGTTGGACAAACATGTAAAACGGATACAAGATTTTTATTAATAAAATTGTCCCAAGTTATAAAAGATTAATTTTGCCTCTGTGCATTTTAATCACTGTGTCAAGATATTTTGTGCCGTTTGCACTCAAATAAATTTTCAAACTCTTTTCAAAATGAGTCAGTTAAATTGTATTTACCAGTGAAAACTGATGTATTTTTCCAAAAAGGTTAAGTGACAGGTACTGAACGTAATTGGCTGGAAGCTCAGGGCGATTATAAGGAATCTTACAAGTCCTAGGCGTCTAAAGTCTGCTGAACAATGATTATGATTATTCGATCCGCCTGTGGATCTTTTACTTTCCGTTGTAATACTCTGATATTACTTTATATTCGGATTGTAATATATTTATCTTTTGCTTCCGCTGTGCATATATATATTGTGTTGTTTGACTATGATGATATCAATTACGTCACGATACTCCCCCACCGGGCCCACCGGTGACACGTGGAATTCGGGGTGTGACATATAAATCCGGTACGAAACACCCCGGTAAATAAGTGAAACGGCATAAGGTTTGTACCGGCGGTAAAATCCGGAATACCGGTACCGGCCCAAGGTTATTTTAGCCTTGGGTTGTTACTTATTTTTATTATATATGTTACTTATCTTACGTAATTTTTATATATATGATTATTCGTAACTAAAAGTTCTTATTTAATATTGTATGAAACGAAAATAGTTATCCTCTAGTTGATGAGGATGGCGATAACAGTGAATTTCATCTTTTATGCAATCGTAAACTTGATGTATTCAACACTCAAATGGCTTAAACATATCGTACATTTTCATTTAAAAGAGCTTGTTGGAAAATTAAATGATTTTTTATTATCTTTTAGATAATTTTTTTATTATGGATTTACTTTTGGATCATCTAATCATGCATTTTTGGATTAACTTTTGAGTTGATGTTGTAATTTATGAAATTATAGAGTTAGGTAGTCAACCCGGTTGAACCGCTCAATATAACCTGGTTCAACCGGTTGAACCATTTTTTAGCCTAATCCGGTTTGATTTAAAAACTGGTTTTTAAAACATTGGCTGAAACTTAGGTTCTTCGCGGCCCACGTAAACTCGAAGGGAAAACTTCGCGGCCCGCGAGGGCCACCCTAGCTACGGCTAGGGCTCCCGTGTCATGGCCTAGGTCTGCCACGTGGCCTTGATCGTTATCCGGAGTTTTGACAAGTTGTCGCGCCCCTGCGAAGACTCTCATTAAGTCTTACGCGGCCCGCGACAGATTAATAAATTTGGATTTTCTTGATTTTTCATAGGAATTAGGGTTTTAGAGGTCCGGGTTTTCACTTAAGGGGTGTTTTAGGACATTTTCGTGCAGGTCCTTACATCCTCCCCACCTTATTTAAAATCTCGTCCTCGAGATTTATTGGAACAAGTAAGGATATTTTCGCTTCATTTCCGATTCCAGCTCTATACTCAGGTCCTCTTTTCGAATCCCATTTTACCTTGACCAGCACCAATCTCTTGTGTTTAAGGTGTTTGACCTTTCTGTCTTCTATTTGGAGAGGTTTCTCAACAAATTTTAACTTTTCATTTACTTATATATCTTGAAGACGTACTACCAGTGATTCGTCAGATAAACATTTCTTAAGGTTAGATACAAGAAACACATCATGTACCCCGGCTAGCTCTTCTGGTAGTTGTAATTTATAAGCAACTGGTCCTATTCGTTGGGTAATTGTGAATGGTCCTATGTACCTTGGACTTAACTTTCCTTTCTTACCGAACCGAACTACCCCTTTCCAAGGAGAAACTTTCAAGAGTACCTTGTCTCCAACTTGAAATTCTAACGGCTTACGTCGATTGTCTGCATAACTCTTCTGGCGATCTCGAGCCGTTTTCAATATTTCCTTGATTTGAGTTATCTTGTCGGTGGTTTCCTGTACAATCTCGGGACCTGATAATTGACTTTCTCCTATTTCTGCCCAGCAAACAGGGGTTCAGCATTTTCCTCCATACAGTGCTTCGAACGAGGCAGCATTGGTGCTTGTGTGATAACTATTGTTACAGGAGAATTCTATTAGTGGTAAATGGTCATCCCAGTTTCCACCAAAATCGATTACACATGCTCTGAGCATGTCTTCAAGGGTTTGAATCGACCTTTCACTTTGTCCATCTGTTTGGGGATGGTATGCAGTACTTAAATTTAGTCGGGTCCCCATTGCTCCTTGGAAACTTGTCCAGAAATGCGAGTTAAAATGGCTATCCCTATCTGACACAATGGAGAGTGGAACTCCATGTAAGGATACTACCTCGTCTACGTACAACTTCGCTAATCTTTCCATGCTAAAGGTTTCCTTCATTGGCAGGAAATGAACTGATTTGGTTAATCGATCCACAATCACCCAGATTGCATCGTTACCCTTCCTGTTTTTGGGCAATTTAGTAACAAAATCCATTGTTATGAGTTCCCATTTCCATACAGGCATTTCTAATTGTTGAAGTAAACCTGAAGGTTTCTGGTGTTTTGCCTTAACTTGTGAACAAGTTAGGCACTTTGAAACGTATCTGGCTATGTCCTTTTTCATTCCTATCCACCAGAAGTTATTTCTTAAATCTTGGTACATCTTGTTATTACCAGGGTGCATTGTATACCTAGATTTATGGGCTTAATCTAAAATTTTATCTTTTAAATTTCCTTGCCAAGGTACCCAAATCCTTTTCTTATGGAATCTCCAAATTCCATCAGTCCCTTGTTCAAATTCCTTTATCAGTCATTTTATTCCTTCAGCATCATCCTTGATTGCTGCTTCCTTTCCTGAACGTTCTTCAGTTGTTCCATTAAATCTAATTAGAGATTTAATCTAAGAGCACGAACTTGTCTTTGCTTTTCATGGTACTTACGACTTAGGGCATCTGCTACTACATTTGTCTTTCCTTCGTGATATTGAATATCACAGTCGTAGTCACTTAAAATTTCCATCCATTTTCTTTGCCTCATGTTTAATTTTTTTTGCCCAAATATGTACTTTAAACTCTTATGATCTGTATAGACTGTAAACTTACTTCCGTACAGATAATGTCTCCAAACTTTTTGTTTTTTTGTTTTTTTTTCTAAATAGAAGACGTCTTAACAAATTTTAAAAATAATTATTTTAAACCAAAAATTTTAACCCTCCTTCCTAAAATATAACATTTTCCCTCGTATTATTTGGGTTTCTCTCCCTGTTAAGTTTAAAGCATTCGAGATTATTAAAAAAAAAATCAGAATTGTACATTTCTACAAACACATGTAGGGGTTGGTTATTAACCTAAAAAATGTTGGAAACAATAAAAAAGAAAGCGACACGAGTTTTGTGGGCAAAGATGCTTGAATCAATTTACTATTTCCTTATATATATATTTATATTTTAAGTAAAATTTTTAAATGTTATATTTTACTAAAATTAGCATTTCAAAAGTTATTTAGTTAAATAATAACAGAAAAAAATTCATTATTTAAAAACTTATGTAGTTAAATAATAAACAAAAACCTTCAATTTTTTTAAAAAAAAACCTAATTTACACGATTAAAAAGGAAACTTTAATAAATAGAACGAGTTAGTAACTCCTGGCGATGGCGACTATTGCGATGTCTAAGCATCCACTAACCCAACAAATAAGGAATAAGAATTGTATAAATACAATCAGAAAAACGTGTGAAAGAGGAGAAAAAGGAAGATGACGTGAAGTTATGTAAGTGGAGTTTTCATACAACAGAGCCGTTGGTAGCAAGCGAGTTATTAACTCCTGGCGATGGAGACTATTGCGATGTCTAAGCATCCACTAACCCAACAAATAAGGAATAAGAATTGTATAAATACAATCAGAAAAACGTGTGAAAGAGGAGAAAAAGGAAGATGACGTGAAGTTATGTAAGCATAAAATGGAAAAATAAAAGACCCCATGATTTGAACTTGAGTCTCTTTAAAACACATACAACCACAAAACCACTCCACCATGATGAATAATCTACATAACTTTGAAGAAAATGGATATATATACACACTTGAAAAGGGTATAGGGGAAAAAAGTCAACAAAAGATGACTTAAAGTTATGTATATTTACTATTCATGATAACCAATAAGGAAAGTTTAATATTTATTATGATGTGACAACTACTATTCATTAGCTTTGTTTTTTAATATATAGGATAATATAGGATTACTCGATTTTAAATTACGACATAACTTTTTCATGATTTCCGAATACTCTTATGTCATGTTTTTTTATCTACGTTTCAATATAAAAAGTTGAATCCCTTGCCGCAAAAACTTACTAGCGCAATGCATGGGGTTTCTACTAGTTTTTTTAAAGGTGTGAATTATTCGCGAATGTCGGGAGGTCTAGCATACGTTGTCTTAACCGGCCCCGCGCTAGAGAGCCCCCTCACATAATAGATTCTCAATTTAAACCCCTCAATGAGAAATTCATATCATCCAGACTCGACTTGAGACCTGTAGGAGAAAACTCACCCGGACCCACCATAGGTGGAACTTAAATAGACGTGGTCACCACTAGAGCACTAGTGATGGTTAATTATGGGGTTTCTACTAGTTAATTATTCTTTATGTATCATAATTTGACCTTTTGATAATAACCATTTGGTTTTAATAATTGTAATTATAATCCTAATAATTAAATAATCTGTCTGATAATGAGCTTCCAATACGAGAAAACTTAGATAGATAAGTACTTCCAAGATCAATGGATCTTTGTTATAGTGTGACAAAAATTAAATGGTTAAAAAAAGATAATACTTCCAAGAAAGGGTTTGGATGACCTTTTTTAATAAACACAAAAGTTTAAAATGTTTTAATCTATCTATCTTTTTTTTTTGAACGGCCAACAGAAAACGATTTATTATATATCTAGCCAGCGACTAGCACCACATTTTACATCCACCAATATTACATACAACTAGAAAAGAAAGATGCAGACCTGCACCACAGCCATAGACACAAGAAACTCAAAACACATCAAACCCACACCATTGTTCCCATGTCATCTCCGTCTCCTTAGAGCGGTGCTTGACCCACAAGAAACTCTTAGCCTTAATTTCTTCCACAGTGGCCGTAACCGACGTCCTTTTCCCCGAAAACATTAGCTCGTTACGCGCACTCCAAATGCTCCAAAGGGAAACCAAACAAATCGCATGAAAAGCTTTCTTTTTCTTTGCTGATCCATCAACCTGCATATGAGCATCCAGGATGTCCATGAGGCTGAAGGCGATAACCGGTTGCGTTTTGCACCACTGGAATACAATCTGCCAAATGATTTGTGCAAAGCCACACGAAACAAGTAGGTGATCACTTGTTTCATTGTACTCTCCACACAAAACACACTCCAACGAATTAACTGATATACCTCGCCCGGACAGTGCGACACGGGTCGGGAGACGCTCCTTATGGGCACGCCAAGCTACGATCCCAACTTTCTTTGGGACCCATGCGTTCCATTTGACCACATAATCCGGTTTGACTCGATTACGCTCATTTATAGACCTTTTAATGCTGCCCACTTTGAACTCACCCGATGGATCCAAACACCACACCCATCTGTCAGATCTTGAGGACAACCTTACAGCTTGAAGAAGGTTGTTTAACTGCTGAAATTCCAGTAGTTCCTCTGCACTTGTTGGCAGCCGCCTCCAATCCCAAGCCCATCCAACTCCATTCGCCACCATCCGAGCTCTATCCCCCACCTTGCAGCCCTTATGTATTTCCAGCTGGAAGAGCAACGGAAATAGGTTTTGCAAAGGCTCAGACGCAGCCCAAACGTCGACCCAAAAGGCTATTTCGTTGCCATTACCTACTATCCCTTTGATGGCTTTATTAATATCGATCCTTAACGGAGATAAAGCTGAACTAATACCAAAAATATGTTTCCACGGACCCGCAATTGTGACCTTTGCTGGGATCGGATTCCATGATCTAGAATTGTAGTGAATGGACCATACCACTTTCCTCCACAAAGCGTCTTTTTCCGTCTTGAATCTCCACCACCATTTCGCAAGCATTGCAAGATTTGCGTCCCGAAGTGTACCGAAACCCACACCTCCATACTATTATCTTCAAATCTAAATTGTTAATTTAATATATTTTTAAAACAAATATATAAATTGTTTAATCTATCTATCTACTATAATAAAAGAAACCAACTTTTGTACACGTGTTATTCATTGAAGGTATACTCAAATATATATTTATCTTATATTATCTAAATAAGTAATAAATTAATACTAAATCTTAATATCTTATCATACTTTACTAACATATTATCTTCAAATCTAAATTGTTAATTTAATATATTTTTAAAACAAATACCTCTCTATATAAATAACTTACACTAATAAGAGTAATTTACCTTCATTAAGAACTCTTGAAAAGATAAGAATCTTAAAACATAGAGAGTAAGAATTTCCTTTGCGATTATTAATACATTAGAAAGCATGTAACTAAAAGTTGTGCTAAGACACAAAACATCTAAAAAAAAAACAACTTACACTAATAAGAGTAATTTACCTTCATTAAGAACTCTTGAAAAGATAAGAATCTTAAAACATAGAGAATAGTTCTGGTCAAAGTAAAGTGGAGTTCAAAGCAAAGACCAGAATAAACTAGGAACCTGACAAACTAAAAGTATTCATCTATATTTCAGCAAATCTCGAGGACGAGATTTAAAACAAGGTGGGGAGAATGTAACATTTCTAATATTTATAAAAATAAACTATATAGAAACTCATATTATTAAACGAATAGATTACGGGTAAGTTGACTATTAGAAATTTGAAGTACCTAGACGGGCCCTGGAACCGTTTAATAATTTAATTATAAAAAAATACATCATATTTAAACTTACTCCGCTTTTAATGAAATTTGGTTCAAAATGTAGATACAAATATTCCCGTTCTAAGTACATATTCATTGTTTTATAAAAAGTCATATTTTAGAAGTTATAAACGGCAAATGAATGAAGCAGTTGAATTAATTACAAAATATAAAATAATAAACTAAACTAACATATGAAAATTTAAAATACGTTTGCATGAAAACAATTGCAATTTGAAATTCATGTAGGGATAGGTGGAAGCTAATAATGAATCTAAAACATTGAATGAAAATTTATGTGTACGTGGCCAACAAAACCTAATCACTAAGTTAAGGATGTAAGTATAAATAGAAGGTAGAGGTTTACTTTTTCCTCTGCTCATATTCAATCTCTCTCGCATTTCTTTATTTTCTATTCTAAAAGTCTATTTTTTTGTTAAGTATTATATCTATAATACTTCAAAACCCTGTCCCGTTTTAAGTGTTTTAACCCCTGATCACTGATACCCTGTCCAATTGATATAGGGTCCCGTAAATTGGGTTACTATACTTAATACAAATGCATTACATATTTTATTAAATAGTATACCAAACCTCCTAAAACACCCCTGACACCCCTACACTTCCTAAAATATACTCCGTATGCGATAAACGAGCCCGTATACCTTTTATATTAATAAAAATCAAATAAAACAAAATCTGCAAGGTTGTCGCGGGGCGCGAAGCCCTAGGCTACCCTCTACGCGGGCCGCGATAGCTCCAATCTCAGGCGAGCCCCCAGGCCGCCACGTGTCGGACTCGTGTTGAGGCTACGTGTCAACGCAGCAAGGCTACGGCCTAGTCTACAAACCCTCGTGGGCCGCGTAGACCCAAGCCAAAGCTTACGCGGGCCGCGTAAAACTCGAAATCAGGCCCTATATAAGGAGGGCATCGGTAGTTCAGTCAATTCGTTCATTTTCTTTCTCTCTCAATGAATTTCTGATAGATAGGCATAATACTCGGGTATTATATCCCCCTAATTAACGAAGTTCTGCTCCGTTGTAAGTATCATAACCCCCGGTTACGTATTAGATACGCTCCCCGATTGATCCAGGGTTCCGTAACGGCTGTCGTGGTTTTGCCCGACGTAGTCGTTGGAATGCCGTCTCGGGGAGGGTATTACTAATGTAAATATAAAGTGTTATTATACTAACATATGTACATTTGTGTAAATTATAGATTAATCCCTGGAAATCCTTTGAAGAAGTCTAAGACAACAATGTGAGTTTATCCGCTTTTTGTAAACCTTTTTGTAATCTGTTTTACAAAACTTTAATGTTTTACAATATGATTAAGCAGTGATTGAGTCTTTGTAGTTCTTCAATTACTGCCGGTATGTTGGGGTTTTGTATACAAAATGTGGAACACGTTACAATTGGACAACGAGTTAGCCAATTTGTAATATGACCCACCAGTCAGGATTGACAGTACTGAATGAGTAATTGTGTAGAAATAAACATTGTGATCGCTCTCAATACTGTGTTAATTGATAAAACTCTTCTTCATTAAACTGGGATTCACTCACCAGTATTTCCCACTGACAAATGTTTTTAAAACACGATTCAGGCAACACAATATGAAAGCCAATTAGGAAAAAAGCTACCTGGAGAGCACTGATGGCTTGGAAAAAATGTGGCTATAAAAGTTACCTAAAAGACGATGTTTTAAATTTAATAAAATAGGGTTTATCCCTATAAACATGTTGTAATAAGAAACTTGGGTTTTACCCATGTGATTATTAATTTAAAAATATGGTGGTTTTACTCTAATAAAATATTTCCTAACTACGGTCCTGATGTAATTTCTGCTGCCAAATTAATAAACACCGATACCACCGAAACTGCCTCGCGGCAGCCCGTTCCCGGGACAGATAAGGGGCGGGGGCTGTGATAGAAGGTGGTATCAGAGCCTTGCCACTAGTCTAAGCCAAAGAAATGTTCTGCTGACACTTAAATTTTAAATTCTGTGTTAGGAAATAATTTATGTAATTATGTGTTTTATGTTATTTGACTATTTTTTAGTCTACAGTATGGGTAAGCAAAGAATTTCGGACATCTATTGTCAATTAGATAGTTCACCAAAATATAAGGGAACCTTATTTCAACCAAATCCCTCAGGATACTCGGCAGATACTGAGGAAGGAATATTATTCGTAAGGCACAGTCTGAGAAACCATTTACCACTAAGAAGAGCAGTTGGATTATTAGAAAAAGTCGAGAGAAAATAAAGAAATCGCAACCAAAGAGAGTGATAATCAATGAGGAAATAAAAGCACAAATTCAGGAAACAGGCAATAACCAAGATGAACTAGATAAACAATGGGTAAATCTCAATATGTTAGCCACTACAACAGTAAATGGTAGCTTATATTAAATAATTGAACCGACAAACCGGGACCAACCAATAGAATTATATCTCAACCAGGAAAACCTCTAACCTTATAAACAACTTATCTCTCAACACCCTGACCCAGTACCAACACCCATGCCACCAATGAGCCAGAAACTTTAAAGGAACTTCGCCCATTAGATAACAACTTAGTAGAGACAGGAGATAGAATAAACCTTACATAAAAGCATGTTGAGCATAATACTCCTATAACCTAGATAGACTAAAATAAGTTACGGATGCATAATCACTAGTATATTTTGAATTCCAGTTGTAGTTTGTAATAAATACATACATACATACATATATATATATATATATATAAGTCGCAATGTTCGCCGTTTTTAATCAATCTATTTTTATGATTGTACCCAAATGTTTGTATTAGAAATTTGTCTGTGATAATTAATACCACCCACTCAAATAATATCATAATATGTATACGTTAAAAAATCATGATATATTTTATTTGGAAATGGGAGTTGATCAGTTAGAATAGTTACACGATTTATTATTAATACATGTTTTAATATTGTCATATATGTCATTAAATGTGACATATAAAATATACAAATGTAATCATTTGTATACCTATGAAAATAAATGTATTTAAATACATTCAATTGTTAATATACATTTAATTTAGATATTATAAACTTATATGTATACTAATAATGCACTTTAAGTAGTTATTATACAACAGTGGGTTTATGTATATATACGTATACAAATATTTAGTCTATATAAATTTAAATATTATGAATTTTAAAGGTATCTAAATGTAATATATTTTAACTGCATCAATTTTGAACATTTCTATACATTTAGTGTTATAAGTAATGTAATTTTTTTATAATATTTAATCTTGCCGCATGAATTAAATAATTTAAATATAATGTTCAAAGATACTATTAAAAACTATATAAAAGAATATAGTTAATAACATTTTGTATTCACCGGCTTTCATTATTTAATATAAGATAATATATAATACAATTCTATTATATTTGAAATGTATATACACTATAATACATTTAAATAATATATACGTGTATATAATGTAAAAATATATATATATTCATATATATATATATTAGGATACATGTAAAATTTATACATTTAAAACTATAAAGAGAGGGTATGATCAAAAGGGTCATTATATATATCATGATAATCATATATAAATAATCAGGTTCTCATTCTCTATCATTTAGAATCTTATATTTAAAAAGAAGTAATAAAATTTTTATGATGTATAATAAAAGGAGAGAAAAGATGGGTTTGATGGTTTGAACAATCGATACATATAAAAGAGATTAGATAATTAATTTTTTAGAAGTAAAGATATTGCAACAGTGAAAACATATTTTCTTATCCTACTTAAATCAATAATTTAGTATCTATTTATTTATTTTACCTGGCACGTTAAAATGTTCCTAAACATTCATTTTTCAAACTAGAATTAAAATGGATGCCCCATATAAAAATAGTTGACTCAAATGCGTGTTTATACGTTTGTCCTTTATATAACTTTATTTAAAAATCAAATTACAATTTTAATATTGTAAAATCTTTAAACAAATTACTATTGTTTGAAATACACGTACATATTCTAATATATGTATATTATTTAATTATCTAATATATTTAGAATCAATTTTAGAAACGTCAAACTTTGTATTACCTACTATAATACTTCTTTGAGTAAATAATATAATATATTATAAATTAAGAGTTAAGTTTTAAACCAATATGATTCAACCCACTAGTTAAAAATGAATTTATTCCCATGAGTCCAGAAAGTTTATATTTTGATAAATTTATTTCTTTAAACTTTTATTTATCCATCCTTAAATTCCAAAATATTATGTTCAATAAATTTAACAGAAGTTTATTTCAATATACTACTTTTATAAAAAGATAAAATAAAGTCATGGAAATAAGCTTGATGATTGGTACCATCGGATGTATAGTTATTAGTTTTTTTATTACAAAATAATTTAGTATTATATATATGTGTGTATATATTACGTAAGTTTAATATTAACTAGAGATTTGAAATTTTATACACATCTATGCATATACCCAATAAAATTTCTTGATGGTATACCCAATATAATATCTTCTGTAAGATAAACATAAGAGAAAATATCATTTGGTGATTCATATGAAAACATGAAGTCATTATAAGAATAAACCATGAAACCTACTATGTTTTAAAATGCCATCTGTCTCAATAAAATATTCCTTGTGATGGAATCTAATAAAGTTAGCTGTAAGCATACTCTTCACATTGAACCGAGCCATAATGTCAATGGAGACAACGATATTTTGTCAAAACTCCATTTTCCAAGCAAAAGAAAAACCACAACCATAATAATATCTATGCTTAACCAAAAGAATGAGGATATTGATAATTACTAGTAACACCTAGGATAGTATTTAGACTTGAACTTAAGAAAAATGACTTAGTATAAAGCTTCGAGATAAGCCAATTACTTGCGTAGATAAAATGTGAGGGTTATTGGTATGCCGTGAAGATGATGACTAGAACAGTGCAAGTATGATAAATAAGCGATAACACCTGGCCACTGTTATTTCTTGTTTATTAGTACTACTCGGTTCTAGAATATCATCCATCTTGAGAATACTAATTCCCTTGTTTCTTGATATAAGCCATAATAAATGATGCACTTTTAAAATCATGATTTCAGAGAAATTCTATTTAAAGGAAATACAATGATAATTACCTCTCTGGCAAGACTGGGCATGGTGTAGTAGACTCTCCAGCTTGTCCGGGTAAGATGGGGGTACCTCTCCGGCGAGACCGGTTGAGATGGGGTATATGTTATGTTAATAGAATTCCCTAAATAGTACCATGACCTGATGTCTAACCTGTTTTTGGAGATATAAATCTGTTAAATACATTAACCTTATGAAGGGTGTGTATATTATCGTATGTGAAATATATGATTATATAGATATGTATATCTATAAGAAAATCCAAAAGCTATAATGATTGACAATTAGGGATAAATCACGAACCGGTGTGTCAATGATAATTTTAAATTTAATTATCAGGAATCTCTCGTATAACATCTATAATTCTGATATCAAACATTATTTCGTTTCATCATTCGTCTCGTAATTCGTACGACAAGATAAACCGAAAGAACCCTATAAGTTGGAACGCCATCGAAAGTATAAGAATTTCCTTTGCGATTATTAATACATTAGGAAGCCTGTAACTAAAAGTTGTGCTAAGACACAAAACATCTAAAAAAAAACAACTTACAGTAATAAGAGTAATTTACCTTCATTAAGAACTCTTGAAAAGATAAGAATCTTAAAACATAGAGAATAGTTCTAGTCAAAGTAAAGTGGAGTTCAAAGCAAAGACCAGAATAAACTAGGAACCTGACAAACTAAAAGTATTCATCTATATTTCAGCAAATCTCGAGGACGAGATTTAAAACAAGGTGGGGAGGATGTAACATTTATAAAATTTATAAAAATAAACTATATAGAACTCATATTATTAAACGAATAGATTACGGGTAAGTTGACTATTAGAAATACGAAGTACCTAGACGGGCCTAGGAACCGTTTAATAATTTCATTATAAAAAATACATCATATTTAAACTTACTTCGTTTTTAATGAAAGTTGGTTCAAAATATAGATACAAATATTCCCGTTCTAAGGACATATTCATTGTTTTATAAAACGTCATATTTTAGAAGTTATAAACGCCAAATAAGTGAAGCAGTTGAATTAATTATAAAATATAAAATAATAAAATAAATAATAAACTAAACTAACATATGAAAATTTAAAATACGTTTGCATGAAAACAATTGCAATTTGAAATTCATGTAGGGATAGGTGGAAGCTAATAATGAATCTAAAACATTGAATGAAAATTTATGTGTACGTGGCCAACAAAACCTAATCACTAAGTTAAGGATGTAAGTATAAATAGAAGGTAGTGGTTTACTTTTTCCTCTGCTCATATTCAATCTCTCTCGCATTCCTTTATGTTCTTTTCTAAAAGTCTATTTTTTTGTTAAGTATTATACCTATAATACTTCAAAACCCTGTCCCGTTTTAAGTGTTTTAACCCCTGATCACTGATACCCTGTCCGATTGATCTAGGGCCCCGTAACGCATGTCAAGGCTCTGCCTGACTAAATTCGTTGGGGTTCTGTCTCGTGACGTAGGGATAAAGTTAAATTGGGTTACTATACTTAATACAAATGCATTACATATTTTATTAAATAGTATACCAAACCTCCTAAAACACCCCTGACACCCCTACACTTCCTAAAATATACCCCGTTTGCGATAAATGAGCCCGTATACCTTTTATATTAATAAAAATCAAATAAAACAAAATCTGCATGGTTGTCGCGGGGCGCGAAGCCCTAGGCTACCCTCTACGCAGGCCGCGACAGCTCCAATCTCAAGCGAGCCCCCAGGCCGCCACGTGTCGGACTCGTGTTGAGGCTACGTGTCAACGCAGCAAGGCTACGGCCTAGTCTACAAACCCTCGCGGGCCGCGTAGACCCAAGCCGAAGCTTACGCGGGCCGCGTAAAACTCGAAATCAGGCCCTATATAAGGAGGGCATCGGCAGTTCAGTCAATTCGTTCATTTTCTTTCTCTCTCAACGAATTTCTGATAGATAGGCATAATACTCGGGTATTATATCCCCCTAATTAACGAAGTTCTGCTCCGTTGTAAGTATCATAACCCCCGGTTACGTATTAGATACGCTGCCCGATTGATCCAGGGTTCCGTAACGGCTGTCGTGGTTCTGCCCGACGTAGTCGTTGGAATGCCATCTCGGGGAGGGTATTACTAATGTAAATATAAAAGGGTTATTATACTAACATATGTACATTTGTGTAAATTATAGATTAATCCCAGGAAATCCTTAGAAGAAGTCTAAGACAGCAATGTGAGTTTATTTCCTTTTTGTAAACCTTTTTGTAATCTGTTTTACAAAACCTTAAGTGTTTTACAATATGATTTAGTAGTGATTGAGTCTTTGTAGTTTTTCAATTACTGCCAGTATGTTGGAGTTTTGTATACAAAATGTGGAACACGTTACATTTGGACAACGAGTTAGCCAATGTGTAATATGACCCACCAATCAGGATTGACAGTCTTGAATGAGTAATTGTGTAGAAATAAACATTGCGATCGCTCTCTATACTGTGTTAATTGATAAAACTCTTCTTGATTAAACTGGGATTCACTCACCAGTATTTTCCACTGACAAATGTTTTTAAAACACGTTTCAGGTAACACAATGTGAAAGCTAATTAGGAAAAAGCCATCTGGAGAGCACTGATGGCATGGAAAAAAATGTGGCTATAAAAGTTACCTAAAAGACGATGTTTTAAATTTAATAAAATAGGGTTTATCCCTATAAACATGTTGTAATAAGAAACTTGGGTTTTAACCATGTGATTATTAATTTAAAAATATGGTGGTTTTACTCTGATAAAATATTTCCTAACTACGGTCCTGATGTAATTTCCGCTGCCAAATTAATAAACACCGATACCACCGAAACTGCCTCGCGGCAGCCCGTTCCCGGGACAGATAAGGGGGCAGGGGCTGTGACATTTAGGGTACGAAGTCGTCAAGTTAGGGGTGAATCCCGCACCTCATCGACCAGTCCCACTCCTTGATTTTTATAAATCACGCCAAGTCTCGAGTTTTCGATTGGATTGAAACATGTAGTAACCGGAAGGGTAAATACCGTTAACCGACATGTCGACGAGAGTGTTTCACCTATTAGGCTAAAGCATGCTTCTCAAATTCAAAAGACTTTTCGATCAGTTTGGTTAGTCAAAGTTCCGTTTTGGAACCATCCAAGTTTTTAACCAAACTCATGCTTTAGTATTTTCGATCTTTTATGGTGAAATTTTCTCTCGTCAATTTTGAACCATTTTTGAGATTTCACATTTGCGCATACATCATACTATTACTTTTCATACGATCATACATTATTAGCATACATAATTTCACGTAATTTTATTTACATTTCTTGTAACAACAAGTGGGGACATGTCATCAAGATATGAGTGATTTCCTTACCTCGACGATTAACTCCGCTTCTTTTTCTCATCTTAAAACTACATCACCAACGTGTTAGGGGTGATTCCCTTACCTAGGTGATCGTTACCAAGACTTTCTCTTCATAGATTCTATTACGTAAACACGATCATGTTTATATCCACATCGTTTATCATTAGTCCAATTCCTATTTATTTCAAAATGCATTGTTTAATTAAACGTATTTCCTATCCTACGATCTATTTCCACTTAACTTGCATACATGAAATTTGTAATCATGCCCTAAACATTTGTTCCTCGATTTTCAAAATGTTACGAAATGCTACTCATCAACTTAGTCGGTCTAATACATCCGTTGCCCACGAAAATTTCGTACTCAATATAATTATTAAAACACACCCATCTCATTATACCAAAGATTTTTATTTTCAATTGAGAACCAAACCAACTTTTCGTACACACCTATAAAATATTACAAATATTATTCAACATTTACTAAAACTTCTTTCAAAATCAATACAACATTTTATTTAAAGACGCTTTTCAACAATCACTAAGTTCATATACCAAATCCTCGTTTTAAGAATCAACGTTTTCACAAGAACCCCTAAACTTCGAAACATGTCGTTAATACAAAGTTATCTAAGATAAAGCAATCTTATAAACTTATAGGACCTTTTCAAACATTACTTAATATGCAAATTAAATTCAAAACATGTGGACAAGGAAACTTCATAGGAACCAATGATTTTCAACTATATCAATTCTTCTAAAACCATAGTAGCATTTCCATTCTTTCACAAAGTACCATTTCACATAATCGAAAAAATGTTTTATACTCTCTTTACATTCACAAACTAGATTCTACATACCATGTCAACTCAATCTATTTTTATTCGATAAACTCAACGTTTTGCTCAAACAACTATACGTGCATATCATCGTACATGTTTTAGTCAATATCTCACGACAATTTCACTTAAATAGTTCGTTTTTACATACTCAACCTTTTGAGCATTTTTATATGCTTAAATTCGTTATGTTGCAAAAAATACTATATACATAATCATTATTATTCGTACTTGCACTCATACTAATACTCATAACAATACGTTTTATGCTCATATTTGTACTCATATTCATATTCATAACCAAACGTTTTATGTTTATACTTCTACTCACATGCGTATTCATACTTAAACTTATACTTATGCTGACACTTTTATTCATTGTAAGGACCTTCAAAAACGTCCCAAAACGACCCGTAAGTGAAAACCCGGACCCTTGAAACCCTAATCCATAAAAAAAAATCAAGAAAAACAAATTTTATGGTTTCACGCGGGCCGCGTAAACCTTAAGGTAAGGTTACGCGGGCTGCGACAACTCATCAAGTCTCCGGATCAGCTAACAGGCCACGTGTTACACACGTGGCAGCCCTAGGTATGACACCGTAGCCCTAGTCTACGAATAGATGGCCCTCGCGGGCCACGTAAGTGTTAAGTATGGGTTTACGCGGGCCGCGTAAAACCCATATTTCAGCAATAAATTGCTTGGATCATGGCCTGTTCATCTGTGTCGAAAATATTAAGCAAAAACGAAGTTCTACTGCTCGAAATCATAATTTCCGTTAGTGAGACGCTGCTACGATACAGGGTATTAACTCGATCGCTGCTACGATTCAATGTCCGATCGATTGAAACTATCCGATGGATGTTTAAGTGCTGCCCACATTAGGGCTATACCTTGTCATTCATCGTGAATTCGATGAATGTTTAGGTGTTGCACTTTGTCATTCATTGTGAGGGTTTTAATCTCGTGAGTTATCGTAAATGTTGTATTAGTTACTGACCTAGTTCGTGTGCATTGTTATTTAAATTAGGTTACAAGGCTAATCAGTAGGCTAAACTCTGCCCGTTAAATCTGCAATGTGAGTTATTCTCTTTTTATCAATAATGTTTTACAATACTCCAATCATTTTCAAAGGCTATAATTACAGGGATTAAGTCATGGTTATCTTGAATCACTGGCTAGTGGGGTATTGTGCACATTACTAATTTCTCACAGTTAGGCTAATAAATCCTAACAGTGATAATCATCACTACTTGGGTGAAAGGACCCAATAGTGGTATGACCATCGTCACCAGGAGGTGACACGGCGCCAGATAAAAATAAGATAGAAGCCATTGTAATCGCTCTTATGCTGTAATTTATAACTATGTGTCATTTTATGTAAACTGAATAACTCGCCAGTATTTCCCCGCTGATAAAATATTTTTAAAACATGTTTCAGGCGACCTGCTGTGATTCAAGGAAAACGTGCTACGGAGCACTAACAAGCTTGAAGTGGTGGCTCAGTTAAAATAAATAAACATGTTTTGTAAACCAGGGAATTTCCTCGTGAAATTCCTCTATTGTAAATTACGGGGTTGATCCCGAATTATGAAATAAAATAATCAGACATTTTCAAGTTGTAAAAGATCCTGTTAAATCTTCCGCTGTCAACTCAATTAATAAATACCACGGGTTTCTGTCCCACGGCTCCTGAACCGGGTAAAACCGGGACGGGGGCCATGACAGAAAAAGGTGGTATCAGAGCCACTGATTTAAGCCAATTAAGTATTTAGAAATACTTAATTTTCCTGATTACCATCCTGTGATTATGTGTTTTTGTATTTGACTATTTGTTATTTACAGTATGGGTAAGCAAAGAATTTCGGACATCTATTGTCAATTAGATAGTTCACCAAAAGACAAGGGAACTTCATTTCAATCAAATTCCTCAAGATACTCAGCAAATACTGAGGAAGGAATATTTGTTCGTAAGGCACAGTTTGAGAAACCACTTACCCCTAATAAAAGAAGTTGGATTATTAGAAAAAGTCAAGAGAAAATACAGAGGTCACAACCAAAAGGAGTGATGATTAATAAGGAAACTCAGGAAATAGGCAATAACTCACCATGGGAAAATGAATTAGATGAACAATGGGCAAATCTTTATATGTTAGCCACTACAGCAATAAATGTTAACTTATAGTTGAATCGCCAAACCAGTATCAGCACCTATGTCACCTACAAGCCAGAATAAACTTTACATAAACACATGTTGAGAATAATACTTAATTTTTCTGATTGCTATTCTGTGAAAATTTAAATTATAAAATTTTAACTTAGAGTTTTGTGTGTGTTTCTTCATATATGCTAAACAACATGAATGAGTTGTCTGAAGCTCTTCAGAATCTCAATCTCTATTCTGTGAATGTGGAAGTTTCCAGAGACTTTACCGGTTATTTGACCGACGTTAATGAACCTATGGAATTTCAAGCCCAACCTCCGGAGAAACCCAAGCCAAAGAAAAGAAGAAGACTTGTAGGCTGGAGGCGTGTGCGCAGGAGGAAACTAGCAACACGGAAAGTTATAAAGACGGAGAATCCCAAAGATAAAGGCAAGGGAATAGAGATCGGAGAAAGTTCCAGGCAAGACCAAGAAATGCCATCTTGGGAGGAGCTGGATCATAAACTGGCACTTAATGACCTCATCGGACCTGCCGATGCAAACTTCTTTAATTACCCAGCGGAAGCATAACTTCCAGTGGATCCAGAGCCTGAGATCCCAGATCCTATTATCCACTCCCAACCTCTACCAGCAGAGCTAGAAGAGTGGTGGACCACCGACTGGCAGTTTCAGAATCTCCTCAATAACCATAATACCTTTTTTCCCCCAATTTGACCCGGAATCTCCACTACACCCACCTGTGAGCTCCGAAAACTTGGCAGAACTCCGCCTTTATGGCGAGGAACTAGTGGACGCCAGAAATAGAATCCGGGAAGTAGGGGAAAGGATATCTTGGAAGTACGACGAAAGGGAGCGTCGTTTCTGAAATACCAGCTGACTGTGGTTGTGTGGTTGGGGGAATGTGTGTTTAATAATAATAATAGTAATAAAAATATAATTATGTGAAATAACTTAAAAAAAATAAAAAATAAAAAAAATAAAAATAAAACTTTTGTAAGATAACCAGTGTGTACGGATGCCTATTATAATATATAAAATATCGAACGTCAAAAAATCGACAATTTTGGCTATATGTGTTGACATGATTATGTGCGATTATTTTATATTTGGTTATTAATTATTTTATGTTAATCACTTATATAAATTAACTAGGTTATAACCCGGGAATACTCCTGGGTTGTTAATCTATGTTTCTAAAAAAATATATATACATATATATGAATAAATGAAAATTTCATGATGAATAGGGTAGATTAATCAATGATACGAACGTCTGTAGAAGTAAACATTTATAAAATGTAATACTGAGAAAAACATTTATAAACCCTAATACTAAACACTTTAAGCAGCAACTTCTTCATTAACTTCTTCTTTAACTTCTACTTTAACACATGCAAGACGTCATCCAGGAATACGGACCAAATCTTCTGTGCCTCTAAAAACCATCATATCAAATTTTGACTCCGAAATCATGTCGAAGATAACAAAGTGTTCATCCTCAATTTTCATGTCTTCTTTAATTTGATTCCATCCAGTAGTCATATAAAAATTTTGACCATGTTTTTCCATAACAACCAACCACGTACGGTTAGGAAAAGCGGTTATAGCAACATGTTTCGTAGGTAGTATGTTCTTCAACTTATGATGAACAAAAAATCTATCGATAAGCTGCAAGTACAAAAAAAATTATTTTAGATTAAAGAAAGTTTTGTAAAATTTGTCAAATACTACTATAGAAGGAACTTAAAAATAACAACTAAAATAATTACCAAATGATCTCTATGTTCAGAGAACCGAGAGGTTTGGCAGTATAAGAAATCACCTTGAGCAAGTGACAAATCTTGATAAAAGTATATCAATCTAAGAGTTAGACTACCTTCGTATTGAAACAAAAGCAATGAATTCTTTGGTAATATTAGTGAGTCAATCATATTGGACCATCCGTCGTGGAAAAAGTACGAAGAACCTACTTTTCTAATTTTGACAGTAAAATTTCTTCCATCCATCGTAATGATTCGAACCATACAATCAGGAGCTAACTTGAAATCAGCTACCCAATTGTGGTAACTCATCGGTAAAATCTGTATGCAAAGTAATAATTAATACAAACATATAATAAAGAAACAAAAATGATTATAACATCAACATACCCAAGAATTCATCTTGTTGTTTGGTATCAAACGTAAAAAACTGTTAAGCATCTTGACTGATAATCAAAGTTTGAATTGGATGAAGATTGTTTAGGTATTATCTATATTTATAAGACAAAGTTATTTAAAGACAGATACCGCATGGTATGATTTTTTACACTACTCATTCATAAACAATACTAGTATAACAATCATAAGGCTGATTTAGTTGTTAATTGTGGTATACATGCAGAAAATGCCTGCTGATGTTGTAAGAATTGTCGGATTCAAAAATAAAGTGCATGAGTTGAAAGTGAAGAACATGAATGGAAAAACCATCAATATGAATCTTAGGCGGCAGAAGAATGGAGATGCTGTAAGGTATGCAATCGAAGGTTGGCCGATGTTCATGAAGGAGAATGGCCTTCGTTCGGGCGACACAATGCATTTCACATTTGTAAGTTCAGGAAATCTCCTGATCTTATCACATGTGGATGCAGTTAATGTAGGTTAACATGTAATCTTATAAGATAATGTAGAAGGTGTTTGTCAAGACGAAATCATGACTCTTTTGTGCTTCTGCTTTTATGTATCTTTTTTTTGGACATGCAAGTTCTCTTCTTATCATGTTTTATTTTGGTCGTTGGTAGTTTAAGCTTAAAGACAATTAGTGGTATATCATCATGACAGATACCATATTTTTGAATATATCTAACAGTGGTATCAAATCTAAATGCTTGTTGATTATCGATGTTCAAATATATATATTTAGAAATTAAGATGTGGTTGTTTATATGTGTTTTGCATTATTATATAAGTTCTAACTTAATTTCAAAAAAATTAAAGAGGTAAAGTAAGGAGTAAAAAAAAATTAAAAATCAATATGGATTCAGTTTTAAAACGTAAGAATACATGTAAAATTGAGAACAATATTGAATTACCTTTCATAACGTAAGAGAACCAACATCTGAAATCTGGAAGATTTTGGGAAAAAAGAATTTCATTAGTCTCCTCAATGTTTTAAACAATAATATATGATAAAACAAAATAAGAAGCAAAGGAACAATCATTAACGACGACATTCATTGGAAGTTCAGAAGAAGATGAATATAGTTGTTTGAACGCATTATGCATTTTCTAAACACCAGCAGAAAGCTAAAATAAAACATCATAACACACGGTTATAATTATAGAATCAAAACTTTTATCTTCTAAAAAAATAATTAAAACTAACATAGGTTTATCATCAATGGAAAACATGAAAATACGTAGAAATGATAGTACAATACATGAAAAGTTACTGGAAATTTAAAGAGTGATGAAAAAAATATGACAACGTAGAAGAAGTCAGAATCAAGATTCAAACAAACTTGAAGATGAAATGAAGAAATATGTATTTTTTTTCTATTTATAGATATAACCTATTTAAGGAATAAATAATGACATCATTGCAAATCAATTACAATCAAATTAATGAGCTTAATTACAGAAAGGATGTTAAATTTAGAAAGATTACGAAATTTTATAAATTAGTCAATACTTCAATCTAATTTATATAATCATGATATTTTATAAACTAAATATAAAATTGTAACTTATTTTTACAAAGAATTTAAAATAAATAATTAGTGTTATTTTCATGAAAAGTAACTAAGGATAAGAGTAATATGAAATTTGTAATTTTCGTTTTTTTATCGTATGATTAGATTAGTAAATAAAAATGTAATCTCATAAAATAAGAAACATAAGTAAACATCATTTCGAACCAAACGCCAAAATAGATAACTCAAAATGTCATATTAAATAGGGAAACCATATAAATGTTTTAAAGACAAAATAAAAAACTCAAAGCAAACACTCCAATAACAAACCAAATGTTTTTTTTATTGTAACAATCACTTCTCTCGTTTATCAATTATTGGCAACATCTTCATCAAGACAAATGCTATCAACACTTATGCGAGGTTTACTTGCTGACGACCCCAGTCCCTCTTCAATCGCATACATATCACTAAGGTTACGCTTGAGATCGGCTGATGATTGCTTCAAGTCAACCACATGATCCTTTGAAACAGGTGTAGAGTTATCACCGATGTAAGAAACACCATCCTTTAAAAAGAACAAAAAATGAAAACCAAAGAATTTTTAAGTCTATATCATTATAGTTTTTAAAGGTCAAACCTTTGCACTTTCACCACCAGCAGATTGGAAATCAGACTGACTCATAGCAAATGAATCAGAGACATCAAGCTGTAAAAAATTCGAAATCATAAGACACTTTGTATAAGCCTCATTTAAAGGAATAAATAAGTGAAAATATTTTAATATAACAATCCCTTAGTTGATCAATTTTCCATTTTTTGTTTAGCTCATCCAATATGTCAACATCATTGGTAACAACTGATATTCCATAATTCTCAACAGCATTGACAATATTAAAGTATGTTACTCTAATCGCGAAAGCACACTTGAGGTTAACCAACGTCTCAAATTCAACAGGATATTCGGATATTCTCTAGGAACCTCATTTGTCTTGAGTATATATATTGACAATATATCATGTGTGGTCAGAATCTATATATAAAAATCTAATTTAATTAACTATAACATACTATTATATTTACCTCGTCCTGTATTTATAAAAGTTCCTTTGCAGTTTTCCCAACAAACTTCAATGCCTCGTGACCAAACAATATAAGTGTCACAGTACCGGTTGAATCTTGAACCCGAATTGGTATTTTAAACCTTAAAAGCGTATTTACATAGTTAAGAAACATAGACAAATAGATAATACAAACAACGTTACTTATTGAATCAACAATAATAGAATTATGAATAACAGATACTTTACCTGGACAACGGGAAAACATCTTTTCCTTAACAATCCTTGGTCGAACATTGATACACCTTCTCATCTCTAACATCACTTGTTCCATCCTTCTTATCATAAGTTTCAAACTTTTGCTCAACTTTGGACTTGCAATGGTTACACCCATCATAATACCACATCTTATCAGAAACGATTGCTACAGTAGTTCCAACAATAACAACTTTTTTTGGTTGTTTAAATAATTAAAGAAATGAAAGCTTATTAAAATTTTGTTAGTAGTTAAAATATAAAATATAAAATGTTTTAAAGAACCTGTATAATTGAGCCAAGATAAGCAATTGGTGAAAAAACGTCATTGTTCAAAAATTCATCTTCAACAGAACATATCACATATGACCCAACATGGCTACTTGACTCGGTTGAAGCAGCAAGTTTTGCAAGAAACCTACAAAAATTTATTTGAGGAAACCATAATGTGAAATGAACAAAAATTTACAAAGAAAAAATATAGTTGATACAATTACAAAAATAAAAATAAATAATTTTTCTCACTTTTTATTGAACGTTAGCATCCGATAAAAATTGTCGTTAATGAAAAGCCGTGAACCATCAAAATTATTAGAAATCCCCCATTTACCTATTTTTAGGTAACATAAATAAACAACAAATCATATATCAAAAACAGAAAAATTCTTGTATAAAAAATAACATATATATATATATATATGTATATATATGTATATATATATATATATGTATATATATATATATATGTATGTATTGTATAAAGTAAATCGTAGAATTAATAAGATACCTTTGTAGGTCTTAACAGCACCAAAATGGACAGCAATGACAACATGCGCTTCACGATCTTTACTAACCATGTAAGAACACATGTCCTTAGCATAATCATCCCAAAAAGTTAAATCAACCTGAACATCTCTACAATAGCATATAAGAAAATAATTTAAGATTAACAACATTACGTAAAACATCATACTTCTGCATTTCTCCATGCTCCATGCTCCATGCTCCATGCTGAGGCCCGAGACGTTGCTTCTTTTCAACTATCCACCAGACTGATCTTGCGAAACTGCACTCGACCAAAACTTCTGCAACAAAGAAGTAGTTATATGAAAGATGGGATAAAACTTGAAGGAAGTGTCATTAACAAAATACAATTAAGGAAATGCTAATAGAAAAAATAAACGATGTATATTATGTAAAAAAGCAATTTGTAAACTGGTTTGTGAAAATGAAGTAATGTAGGTTACTGAAAAAGGAACATCTAATATACATTAAAATGGAGGGAAATTTATTTTAAGAATATATAGCTATTTCTCCAGATATGAATAAGTATTATGTCAACAATAAAAAGCGGAAATAAAGAATGAGATACAAATAAATTAATATGAAGGTTGACTAAATGTTTTTTTTTAAACATCATACTTGCTAAAATATATTACGTATTTTTTATTTTTAATGAAGTAATAAAGGAAAGTATACAAAATGTTGACTTAAGAAAAGGAAATTAAAAAAAAATATATAATACACGGTATATTATGTATTACAATTGTCAAAAGTTTCCTAATTAAATATTTTGAATTTAACCACCTTAAAGTTCACATTAATTCTATTAACGATTAATTAGGAAGTTTTGAAAAAATTGTCAATACAATATAAGTACTAAATATATAGAAGTTAATTTTAGAAGTTCATAATTGACGATAAAGTATGACATTATTATTCATATTGATCGTGCATTAATTTTAAATATATGATTATAGGTTATCACCCGTGAATATTCACGGGTAGGATATTTAAATTTTATTATATAAATGTATATATATTTTACAAAAATATATTCACGGAGAGTTGTTAAAATAAAGAAGTAGTTAATACCCTTTAAGATAACAAAAAGGGCCCGTAATTAATAGAAAACCATATATGATCGGATCTGTAGGGCTGGTCATCTATAGATGCAAGATATTAAGTCACGGTCCTTGCATTCCGGCAGTAAAGTCATTTTACAGATTCAAATTTAGGATAACATAAGACTATTGTGTACAGTGTTGTAGCATACCTGTGGACCTGTTTGACACTCTTTTGACACCAACAATTACAAACTAATATTCAAGATTTGAGCATATAAATCAAAGTCCATCCCTTTTGGTAAAACAAATTGTGTAATCAGTCGGATATACCATACATGAGATAAGCAAAGGAACACAAATGTTACCAAAAGGAACTTAGTTTGAATATATACCATTTATCTTTTCTCGAGACGATATCAGAAGTGTCCTAAAGCCAAGAGTGATACATATGACCAAGAATCAAACGGTGTTCATAAGCATACCTCTAAGAATGCTTCTCTATTCGTTTCTTCTCTATGGAAAATTTATAAGCTTACCGAAACACCATTAGTTTGCCTCTAGTCGTGTTCACTTGCAAAAAAGAATAAACAAATAATAAACAAATAAAAAAATACCTGACTGAACAAAAAAAACAAACAAAAGTCCAGTTACAACATCCCATTTGCTTTCAAAAAAGAAAAAAAAATAGATGAAAGATTCATATCCCAGTGATACCTCAACTGAATAATTTACTTTAAAGAAAGCAAAACATCTATTGCAAAAAAAAAGGTAGAATCTTTTAATTAACGTAGATCTAGACTGAAAACCTAAACTCCAAACCTTTTTATTTCCAAACCGTTTTAATTCTAACCGAATTAAACATCTTGAACAACAAAAAAATGGAAGATTTACAATAATGATTGACTTCAAAATTTAAATTTAAAATAATGATTGACTTCAAAATTTAAAATTTAAATTCTGAAAATCAAATCACTAACATCCAATCCCGTAAATTAAGCAAATTTATTAGGAAAGTCTAACCTTGCCAAACAAAATTGCTCCACCATTTATTTATAGAAAGAGATACCTTAATTTAGGAAAACCATATAATACTAAAATTTAAGGAAATAACGAAATCTTTGATGGATTGTAATTAATACATATTAAAACAGTACAAAATTTATTTGAAACAGCCCAAATATTCAAATTTTTAAAAATATCATAGTTATACTCATCTCTTTCTCTTCGAGGAAGATTTAGACTCCTGCAGTTGAAAAAATTTAGGGTTTATCATTAAAAAACAAAAACCAAATAGTAGAAATCAGTATGAACATCACTTTTGAAGACATCAAAGAATAGATCCATTCATAAACATTATAATCGGACTAACTTAAATAATCATCAACAACACAAAAAATAAATATAAATGATCAAAAAATATTGCGATTTATAAGTAAGCAGGTATACATGGAATTTATTCTTCGGTATGAAAATTTTGTCCAGATCCATCTCAAACTTGCTTTTGACCTGAAAAAAGGTAAATATATAAATAAAAAAAATGTAAAGTATGATACTTAAATTCATAAAAGTATAATTAACTAATTGAATAAAAACCTTTAAAGTTTGATTTTCATCAACAACAACATTTGTTATCCCCTTCGGATCAACCTAAGAAACATAAAACATTAACGTTTGAAAATGAAAAAAAAAAGGTAAAGAAAATTTCAGTTAATTACAAACTCCTATAATTTAGTATATGAACGCAAACCTTTGAACTTTGATTTTCATCACAAATAACACTTGCTTTCCCTTTCGGTTCAGTTTTCTTAAACATCGAAAGAAAGAATGATGATGGTCCAAATGACTGAAACATAAGATAGTCATTTTTTGTTATACGACTGTCCCGAACAACTTTGGTGAAGCCATCACCAAGTACAGGGTCCAAATCAGTTTTTTTCAGTCTTACAAACCATAACTTGTTGCCATCAACAATCTTAACAGATTCTTTGTAAGGTGGTTGCTCTCCCACATCATTGAAGCAAAGTCATTAGGTATTTCCTATGAGTTTATTAAAAAATAAAACAAAAGATAAACATCAGTTAAATTAAAATATGAATAGTAATTAGAAACCAATAAACATACCAAAAATAATGGGTCATCTTACTCAATCAGCTTTAAAATGAAGGACTGTTGTTACTCTGATCCATATCTGCAATTTAAATATGAACGCTTTTAAAAAAAATAAAACGGTAAACTATTTATAGAAACAAACTTATAATAACGGGAGAAACTTATAAAACAAAAAAAAGGAACGATTTCAAAAAATATTAAAAAATGTTTATTTTTAGAAACACAATCAATGTTCCGAAAAAACATATCAGACACTAAAAATATACAAATTCTTTAATGGATTGATAATTAATACAATACAAAATTTATTACTAACAAAAAAGACAGAAAAAAAAAACTGAGCATAAACGATTAAACCTAAAACTATAAGGGATCAAAAATTAGGAAAAAAAAAACTATCAAAAGAAAATTACCTGTAACATGTTCGACGAAGATTGATAGTCCGGCAGTGGCATAACATTTAGGGTTATTCATGAAAAAATTAAAACCAAAACAAAAGAATCAGTAACAACATCACTCAATAAAGACATCCCCAAAAAATAATCCCCTCATAACATTCAAATCGGATAATGTTAAATCATAAACAACAAAACAAAAAATACAAGAAAATTCTTTAAAATTGAGTTAAAATACTTAAAACACATAACAATCTAATATTGTTTACATACATTCTCTATATGTCTAATGATCTACAAAAAAGAAGAACAACAACAAACATTACCAACTGCCGAAACGGTTTTCAACATCAAAAACTTAACTTTTCTTGAATAAATTGAAGATCGAACAACATAAACAAACAGTATTTAACCATCATCATGTAGTTTTACCTTAGATGTTTTTAAAGATTCTTGATTGAATATGCAGATCCAAGTCAATAGGTAGAGAGATATGGAGGTCAGCCATAAATAAATAAAAGTTTTATACCTATTTCAATTAAAAAACATATCAGTAGCAGATGGAGGTAAAAAAAACAAAGAAACAACGTTGGTGATTAAGTTTGAATCTTAAACCACATATAATCAACAAAGAAATTAAAGGGAAACTATAATGCAAAGATACTATTTTTTATTTATTTCTAACCTGATGATAAATGTCAGGTCTGCACTCAGCAAGGTTTCGATTACTTTTTTCCAAAAAATTGACATGACATATAAATCTAGCCACATAAGAATGAAAGATATACAAAATTAACAATCGGAATCACAAATAATACTGAAATGATTTACTTATGGAATAAGAACCGGAAAGAATCGCCCTCTGATTACATGTGAAAAATTATATAAACATTCACGTTACAAATGGGAAAGAGCGATCAAATATATATCAAATTAACAACTGGAATAACAAATAATACTAACCTGATTTACACTTGGAATCAGAACAATAAAGGAATCGCCGATTATATGTGAAAAAACCATATAAACAGCATTAATAATAAATACGGGATAAACCAACAAAGATGGATGAAATTAACAATCAAAATAACAGATATCAAAATGATTAATACATACCGATCGATTGTAGAGTTTGAATCGTAGAACAACAATGAAGAAGAAGGAGGAACATTTTGAATTGAATCGTATGGAAGAAGAAGGAGGAACATGGTGGCTGATAATACCTAGGGTTTAGAGAAATGAGGTTATGAAGTATTGTGGTTTGTTAAAAACAATATATAGGATCCGTTTTTACTTATGGGTCACCCAAATCTAGTTCGGATCCCGCGTGCAAAAAAAAGAGTGTGTATTTTAGAATGATTCCCTCCCAAAATCAAACTCCAATAAACAAATGGATGCCACATCATCAAAATGGCTTCACCATTCAAGGACACATAGCCCACATCATCTCATTTATTAATATATATAGATTACCAGATGGAACATGCTATTAATGAACCCGTTAACGAAGTTAACCAATCTGAACAAAATCATGAAGATCAATTTCTGAATAGGCAAGATATCGAGAATATCATTACTCAGGGAATAGCCAATCCTTGTTGTTGCCCGAAATCCAGTTGAACCTCAACAAATTATTCCTAGCAAACATACACACGGCGACAATTTCAGTAATAGTGTAAATGGAGGCGGCAACCATATTAATAACGACAACGATGGGATGCAAGCCCCTCTCCTTAAGAAAATGAAAGCTGCAACGCATGGTTGCACTTACAAGGAATTTCTTGCCTGTAAACCGGTTGAATTTGCAGGCAACGAAGGGGCAACTGCTACACTGCGTTGGTTAGAAAAAACCGAGGCGGTGATTAAAATAAGTAAATGTGCCAAGGAAGACAAGGTCATGTACGCGTCGCATCTTTTTAAAGAAGGGGCGCTAGAATGGTGGAATACGGTACTTTAAGCCAAGGGAAGCGATGTGGCTTATGCCATGAGTTGGGAAGAATTTAAAAGGTTGGTGGAAATAAAATTCTGTCCCGAATATGAGAAAGAACAAATGGCGAATAAATTCTTGAACCACCGGTGAAGGGGTAAGGTCCCAAAAACCTCATAATAAGTATTTGGGACCATACCACAAACTGGCTTTTCAACCTTTTAACCTTGCGCGGCCGCGCATTGGTCTTACAAAAGGAAGAAAGTAATCAGCAATCTATAGTCGCGCGCCCAAAGGAAAGCATAAATCCTTGCGCCTTCTCCCACTAGCAAAGGATAAAAATCCTGAGATCGATACTTCCGCCTGAATATCCAGACCAGGATAATTTAGACTTAGGATTTATTCAGTGGTCTCCACACAGTAAGGTGCCACACTAGATTACAGCAGTAATCTTCTAGAAAGAATATGATCGTGCACCACCCAGACGGTTATAACCGTCTGACACATGTCGTCACCACAGACGCCCCTGAAATCACAACAAAGGCATGCAATTGGAGAGTAATCTCCACTTAATCACATTACACGTGGCGAATCCCCAGCCTTTGATCTAGACCACGATCCGTGTGCTCTCACGTCGGATCAAAGAACTTAAACGGAAGGAAATGTAACCGCTTACGGGGTTAGCATCTTCCGTTAACTTTTCACTAACGGGTTTTCCCGGCTAAAACGACTCCCGACTATAAATATGAGAAAGAACCCAGGTATGAATTCAAGTCACACACACTTCTCAAATACATTCTCTTCTCCATTACCAATACTTATTCTCACACCGGAGTCGGGTCAAGGAGAGAACCCTCTTCTCCCCTTGGCGAGGCTAACGGTGTTCTTTTTTGCAGAACCATCAGAGAAGAAAGATCGGCTGCAACTGAATCAATCGAGTGAGAGCTAACCCTTTTATGCGGATTCAAACCCCCTAGATATCTCGGTTCCGACCATTTATCTAGTGTTTCTTCAACCGGATGGTGGATGTAGACTATAGAGGGTACACTTCGACATTCTTCGAATACGCTAGAGTTGTACCAACCCTGGCTTCGCCAGAACCGGTCCTTATTTCCCGCTATATCTGGGGATTGATTGGCGAAATCCGTGATATCGTTAAAGCTGCGAGACCTCGCACAATTGACGATGCAGTGGAATTAGCCAACACTTTGACTGACGGACTGGTGCGCACGCGAGAAGAAAATAGAAAGAAAGAAGTGGCCCAAAAGATTACCCAGGGATTCTGTGTGGGTAACCGTAGCAATTTCAAGAAAAAGGGAACTGGGCAATCTTCCACGGTTCCATTTTGCAATGCCTGTAAAAGAAAGCATTTTGGTAGATGCAAGGGGTATTGCAATTTCTGCAAAATTCCAGGGCATCAAGACGAAGATTGCAGGAGGAAGAAATCCACAATCTGCTACAACTGTGGAGAAGCTGGACATTTTAGGCTAGACTGCCCGAAATTGGTCAAACCAACTGATAATAAAGCCAAACCTGTAGAAGGAACTACCAAGAAAAACGGAAGAGCCTTCTAGTTGACTACTCAGGAAGCAGAACTAATCCCTGACGTGATAACTGGTACGTTCCTAGTTCACGACGTTTATGCAAAAGTATTATTTGACTCTGGTGCAAACCAAAGTTTTATAAATACTTCATTCTGCCAAGCACTTAACTTACCCTTAACCAATCTTAGGCAGATTTTTACAGTCGAAACGGCAGATGGGAATTCTGTTAAAATAAATAAGGTTGTGCGAGAAGGAAAGATAGAACTCTTAGGTCATAAGTTTTCTGCAAACCTGTTACCTATGAATTTAGCCGGATTCGATATTGTGTTAGGAATGGATTGGTTAGTAGCCAACCATGCTCGAATTCTCTGTGATAAAAATTCCATAGAAATTCATACACCCACAGGAGAATTAGTGGTGATTACAGGAGATAAGCCACGAAAGTCACTGAAATTCATTTCAGTAATGAAGTTGGCCAGTTATTCAAGAAAACAAGAAGTAGTGTATATGATTTCGGTAATCATTAACACGAAAGGTAAGGAACTTAAAGAAATTCTTGTAGTAGCAGAATACCCAGATGTATTCCCAGAAGAACTACCAGGATTACCACCCAATAGGGAAGTTGAATTTAGAATTCATCTAATTCCTGATACTACACCGATAGCCAAGGCACCTTATCGGTTAGCACCCACCGAAATGCTAGAATTGAAAAAGCAGTTAGATGAATTATTAAGCAAAGGATTCATACAACCTAGTTCATCCCCTTGGGGAGCACCAGTGTTGTTTGTAAAGAAGAAGGATGGTACGATGCGAATGTGCATCGATTATAGGGAATTAAATAAGGTTACAATTAAGAACCGATACCCATTACCTAGGATTGATGATCTTTTTGATCAACTTCAAGGAGCTAGATACTTTTCTAAAATATATTTACGCTCCGGATATCATCAATTGAAAGTACAAGAAGAAGACATACCTAAAACTGCTTTCAGAACTAGGTATGGTCATTACGAGTTTACAGGCATGCCCTTTAGACTAACAAATGCTCCTGCAGCATTTATGGACATGATGAATAGAATCTGTAAACCGTATTTGGATAAATTTGTAATTGTATTCATTGACGATATACTTATTTATTCCAAAAGCCAGGATGAACACTGTCGGCACCTGCATGCACTCTTAACTTTGTTAAGAAAATAGAAGTTTTACGCCAAATTCTCGAAGTGTGAATTTTGGCTACAGGAGGTATAATTTTTTAGGACACATGGTGAATCACGAAGGTATTCACGTAGATCCCTCCAAAATAGAAGCAATCGCCCAATGGAAAGTCCCACAAACAGCTATGGAAATTAGAAGTTTTATAGGGCTAGCTGGTTATTATAGACGATTCATTAAGGATTTTTCCAAAATAGCTGTGCCATTAACTAAGCTAACTTGTAAAGCAGTTAAGTTTGAATGGGGACCTAGACAAGAAGAGACCTTTAGGATTTTGAAGCAAAAGATAACAAACGCCCCAATTCTTGCCTTACCTAAAGGGACAGAAGACTTTGAAGTTTACTGCGATGCTTCTAAGCTAGGATTGGGATGTATGCTAATGCAACGCAAGAAGTTAATTGCGTACGCTTCAAGGCAATTGAAAAAGCATGAAGAAAACTATACGACACATGACTTAGAATTAGGAGCCATAATTTTTGCCCTTAAGATTTGGAGACACTATTTGTATGGAAGTAAGTTTACTGTCTATACAGATCATAAGAGCTTAAGATACATATTTGGGCAAAAAGAATTGAATATGAGGCAGAGAAGATGGATGGAGATTCTAAGTGACTACGATTGTGATATTCAATATCACGAAGGAAAAGCAAACGTAGTTGCAGATGCCTTAAGTCGTAAGTATCATGAAAAGCAAAAGCGAGTTTGTTCTCTTAGATGAAATCTACAGTTAGATTTAATGGAACAACTGAAAAATATTCAGGAAACAGCAATCAAGGATGATGCTGAAGGAATAAAAGGACGAGTAAAGGAATTAGAACAAGGCAGTGATGGAATTTGGAAATTTCATAAGAAAAGGATTTGGGTACCTAAGCAAGGAGAATTAAGAAATAAGATTTTAGAGGAAGCCCATAAATCTAGGTATACCATGCATCCTGGTAACAATAAGATGTACCAAGATTTAAGAAATAATTTCTGGTGGATAGGAATGAAAAAGGACATAGCTAGATACGTTTCTAAGTGTCTTACTTGTTCACAAGTTAAGGCAGAACACCAGAAACCCTCAGGTCTACTACAACAATTAGAAATGCCAGTATGGAAATGGGAACTCATAACCATGGACTTTGTTACTAAGTTGCCCAAAACCAGAAAAGGTAATGACGCGATTTGGGTAATTGTGGATCGATTAACCAAATCAGCTCATTTTCTACCCATGAAAGAAACCTTTAGCATGGAAAAGTTAGCAAAGTTATACGTGGATGAGGTAGAATCCTTACATGGAGTCCCACTCTCCATTGTATCGGATAGGGATAGTCGTTTCACTTCCCATTTCTGGACAAGTTTCCAGGAAGCAATAGGGACCCGACTAAATTTAAGCACTGCATACCATCCTCAAACAGACGGACAAAGTGAAAGAACGATCCAAACCCTGGAGGACATGCTTAGGGCATGTGTGATAGATTTTGGTGGAAACTGGGATGACCACCTACCTTTAATCGAATTCTCCTATATTAATAGTTATCATACAAGCATAGAAGCTGCCCCATTCGAAGCACTATATGGACGAAAATGCAGAACTCCAGTCTGTTGGGCAGAGATAGGAGAAAGTCAATTATCAGGTCCTGAAATTGTGCAAGAGACCACCGACAAGATCACTCAAATCAAGGAAAGACTGAAAACAGCTCGAGATCGCCATAAGAGTTATGCCGATAATCGACGCAAGCCACTAGGGTTTCAAGTTGGAGACAAAGTACTCTTGAAAGTTTCTCCTTGGAAAGGAGTAGTTCGGTTCGGTAAGAAAGGAAAGCTAAGTCCAAGATACATAGGACCATTCCCAGTAATACAGCGAATAGGGCCAGTCGCCTATCGCTTACAACTACCAGGAGAGTTAGCTGGAGTACATGACGTATTTCATGTATCCAACCTCAAGAAGTGTTTATCTGACGAATCATTGGTAGTACCTCTCCAAGACATAGAGGTAAATGAAAAATTGAAATTCGTAGAGAAACCGCTTCAAATAGAAGACAGAAAGATCAAGTTTCTCAAGCACAAAAGACTGGTACTGGTCAAAGTCAAATGGGATTCGAAGAGAGGACCTGAGTACACTTGGGAGCTGGAATCGGAGATGAAGCGAAAGTATCCTCACTCATTTCAATAAATCTCGAGGACGAGATTTTAAATAAGGTGGGGAGGATGTAGGGACCTTCAAAAACGTCCCAAAACGACCCGTAAGTGAAAACCCGGACCCTTGAAACCCAAATCCATAACAAAAATCAAGAAAAACAAATTTTATGGTTTCACGCGGGCCGCTTAAACCTTAAGGTAAGGTTACGCGGGCCGCGACAACTCATCAAGTCTCCGAATCAGCTAACAGGCCATGTGTTACACACGTGGCAGCCCTAGTTATGACACCGTAGCCCAAGTCTACGAATAGATGGCCCTCGCGGGCCTCGTAAGTGTTAAGTATGGGTTTACGCGGGCCGCGTAAAACCCATATTTCAGCTATAAATTGCTTGGATCATGGCATGTTCATCTATGTCGAAAATATTAAGCAAAAAACGAAGTTCTACTGCTCGAAATCACAATTTCCATTAGTGAGACGCTACTACGATACAGGGTATTAACTCGATCGCTGCTACGATTCAATGTCCGATCGATTGAAACTATCCGATGGATGTTTAAGTGCTGCCCACATTAGGGCTATACCTTGTCATTCGTCGTGAATTCGATGAATGTTTAGGTGTTGCACTTTGTCATTCATTGTGGGGGTTTTAATCTCGTGAGTTATCGTAAATGCTGTATTAGTTACTGACCTAGTTCGTGTGCATTGTTATTTAAATTAGGTTACAAGGCTAATCAGTAGGCTAAACTCTGCCCATTAAATCTGCAATGTGAGTTATTCTCTTTTTATCAATAATGTTTTACAATACTCCAATCATTTTCAAAGGTTATAATTACAGGTATTAAGTCATGGTTATCTTGAATCACTGGCTAGTGGGGTATTGTGCACATTACTAATTTCTTACAGTTAGGCTAATAAATCCTAACAGTGATAATCATCACTACTTGGGTGAAAGGACCCAATAGTGGTATGACCATCGTCACCAGGATGTGACACGGCGCCAGATAAAAATAAGATAGAAGCCATTGTAATCGCTCTTATGCTGTAATTTATAACTATGTGTCGTTTTATGTAAACTGAATAACTCGCCAGTATTTCCCTGCTGATAAAATATTTTTAAAACATGTTTCAGGCGACCTGCTGTGATTCAAGGAAAACGTGCTACGGAGCACTAACAAGCTTGAAGTGGTGGCTCAGTTAAAATAAATAAACATGTTTTGTAAACCAGGGAATTTCCTCGTGAAATTCCTCTATTGTAAATTACGGGGTTGATCCCGAATTATGAAATAAAATAATCGGCCATTTTCAAGTTGTAAAAGATCCTGTTAAATCTTCCACTGTCAACTCAATTAATAAATACCACGGGTTTCTGTCCCGCGGCTTCTGAACCGGGTAAAACCGGGACGGGGGCCGTGAGATTCATACTCATAATTCGTATATTCATACATGTGCGCGAGCGAAACCCGAGAGATTCGCTTACGTTGGTCTTATGCTAATTGGAACGCAAACATACTTATATGCTACATTTCTATACACACGCAATCTTATTTTCAGAATTTATGTATCCCTGAATTCATACGCAACTAGTACAAGCTATGCGGATCATGCGACGATCAATATAATCGCGGGTGCACACGGGATTATGATGATAGGCGTATGAGAACCATAGAGTGTACTACTGTGTATGGTGAGACACGAAACGTAACATTGCACCGAACAACGAAACGAACGTAACATGGTCAAACATGGTGGATACACCACTGGTACTTCCTATTTATAAGTACTTTCACCATATTACCAAACTTTCGTAAGACGTGCCATGAGAAATTCGGTGTTTTGTAGACCATATTGCAGACCTAATATACAAACTTAAAACAACTCACAACGCATTATATCCGATTATCCACAACGAGACTTCATTCTTAACACACTACTTTCGTCTATCCAGTACTTATGCTATTCTGAATACTCGCATTCGTGTATTCAAAATCAATCGTTCACTATTATACTCCCATTATTCTCCTTTATCCTTTGTCTTTTATGCGAACCTCGTTCGCAATCAAGTATGTTTAAACGTTCGAATCCTAACCTACCTTCTTACTTTTAAATTTACCTTTCTATTCCTTTTTTGCAAACACCCGTAGTTGGTCGTTACCTCCAAAATAACTGTTTTTATGTAAAACATCGAATCTTCTCATTTCTCTTAATAAAATAATTTTCTACTAATCTTCGATTTGGGTACTATCCTCGCTTTCAAATACAAGCCATTTTATACAAGATTTTCCTTCTGAAGTACGACATATTTTAACACATCTCCAAAATTTAGTTATTCAAACTTGTTTAAACTCATTTGTCTATACAAACACATGCACGTTCTATTTATGACTAATGCCTTAAATCATCTTAGTCGAACGACCTCTTTTTACAAATCTAACATTTCGTCCTCAAAACTCCATGCTTTTCCACACGTATCCAAACTTCCAAGTCTTGATTTCAGACAATCATTCTTTAGCCAAATCGATTATTAAGTCTTCCTCTTGAATAAATTTCGGGACGAAATTTCTTAAAGGAGGGGAGACTGTAATGCCTCGTATTTTGAAACTTACTTTAGTAGAAAGATTATTCATGTACCTATTTGGGGAAACTTACATCCATATCGTATTCGTATTTTGCTTCCGTTTTCGTGACTCGTAACTTCGATCAGAATAAAATTAAGTATTTCATACAAATTATACCTTGTTTAATTATTCATGCTTGTATATTTAAATCCATTTATACAGTTGATACATACTTTCATTCGATACATATTCGTGCCGCTCGTAAAGAAATACATGACTTTAGATGTTTGTCTCATACAAACACTTGATTCTACGTTCATAGTACACAACCTATACTTCATACACACTTATTCAATTTCATGTTTTAAACATTAATATATATACATACATATTATGATTAATAAATTAATTAATCATATATTAATATTAATAGTTTATATTAATGTAAATAGTAATATTAATGTTAATATAATACCAAACCTAATGTTGCCAAAAAAAGGAGGAAAGTTAAAAGTGATCCATATGCGGCCAAATCGAGATCCACATTCACGGCTGTTATTTTAGGTTGTTCCTTTTTTTTAGGTTGTTCCTTTATGCTTCCCTTCTTATTATTTATTAATATGTTACATATAAAATAAAATTAGAAAATTATTATTATTAATTATGTGTTATTATTAATAAAAACGTTTAAAGGTTTTTGCCTTTTTGGGTTGAACAGAAGAGCACTTTGCAATTATATTGTCTATGTTTATTATTTCTTCGATTAGGCCACCTTATAAACTCAGTGTATTACATTACACCTATTATTTATTTTATGTTTATAGCTGTCAGACTTGTCTTACCCACATAAAGAGTTAAATTTAATATATGAATAATCCACTACTTTAAGGGACCAAAATAAAAGAGGAATTCACGAAACTAGCCTTGACCACGCCGTTTTTTCAATTTTGGCCAACTGACCCGGCTCCACGAGCCGGCACCGTCAACTGAACCGGCTCGAACCTTGTGTTGTGCCGGCTCAAGGAGTTCCTTCAACGATGACCAATCTGATGGAGACACGTGTCCCACAAACTGCTCAGATCAGCTGAAACGGCTCCGAGCAGGTGAACCGGCTCGAACCTTGTGTTGTGCCGGCTCGTAGCATACCTGTGCCGGCTCATGGCACACCATCACTCCACCGCCACCATCACCTCCACCGCCACCATCAAAACCAGTACTCTCTCTCTCTCTCTTTCTCAAAACCAGTACTCTCTCTCTCTCTCAAAAACACTGATCTTTAACGGGAGGTGGTGCTTGGTGATGGTGGGTTTGTCGGCAGAGGAGGGAAGGAGGAAAAGGGGGTGGCGTTTTGGTTCGGCGGTTGTAGTGTTATGGTGGTTTGGTGGAGGTGGGTATGGGTTAAGGAGGCGGAGCAGTGGTGGTGGAGGTGATGGTGGCGGTGGAGGTGATGATGGCGTTGGAGATGAATGTGTTTCTCTCTCACACACAAACACACACTGAAGTTTGAGCTGTTTCAGAGAACATGGGTCTGATGCAAAAATAATAATTGACAGAGATATAGAGACTGGGGACAAATGGACAGGTGGCAAAAAACGGTTGGTTGCTTGAAAGGATTTTTTTGAGCCGGGTGGGGATTCGTGAAATGACATTTTATGGGGTGTCAACTGGCTATTTTTGAAAAATTGACCAAATGGTGGCTATTTTCGTGATTACCCCAAAATAAAAATGAATGAAAATATATATATATAAATATATATATATAGGGTAAGGTTCATGCGAGAACCACCTTTATTGCGAGAACCGCGAGAACCAATGTGAACACAACCTAAAATAGCTAAAAAACCTAAAAAAACCTAACCCCCCCCACCCCAAAAAACCTAAACCCCCCCCCCCCCCCCCAGCTAAAAAGCTAAAAACTAAACCCCTAAAAAACCTAAAAAAATCTAAATTTTGTTTTTTTACTATTTTTTAAGTTAAAATCGCTACTTTTAGAAGCAAAAAAAAAAAATTAAAAAAAAAAAAAAAAATTTTGGCTACTAAAAGTAGCGATTTTTTTATAAAAAAAATTAAATTTTTTTTTTTTTGTGTTTTTTAGCTATTTTTAGGTATTTTTGGTTGTGTTCACATTGGTTCTCGCAATAAAGGGTGATTCCTAACGGATCTTTGGGGGAAGGATCCACTAAAAAGTGGATTTTGCCTAAGTACCCTAAAAAGGAATCTTAACCATTCATTTTTCAAATCAATGGTTAAGATGAAAGGGTAGGAGAAATGAGGAGTGCAAGGGTATCTTGGGAAAATCCTATTTATGGACTTTCTCTCTCCACATGCAAGTCACATGCATATTCAACCCTCATTTTTTAAACGTTCATAACTTTTTTATACGACATTATTTTTTCATAAAAATTTAACCGTAAAATCGAGCGTCTTTTTATCTTTAATTTGAGTACCATATTGCTATATAAAATATGAAGACTAAAAAAACCCACTTAAATGCGTTGTATTTCTATGTTATATAACATTTTTTGTGCTGAATTTTTGTACTATATTTTTGTGCTAAATTTTTTGTGCTGAATTTTTTTGTCTTAAATTTTTTTTTCCTCAATTTTTTTGTGCTAGATTTTTTTGTACTACATTTTTTTGCTAAATTTTTTCGTGCTATATTTCTTTGTACTAGATTTTTTTGTGCTATATTTTTTTGTACTACATTTTTTGTGCTAGATTTTTTGTGCTAGATTTTTTTGTACTAGATTTTTTTGTTTATATTTTTTTAAAACAAAAGGGGTGCCACATGTCATTTTCACTCCTATTTATAAGGACCAAAATGCCCTTCATTCCTACTTATTGGGAGTGCCACATGTCATCATCACAATCCTTCTTAGGCTACTTAGTCAAAATCCACTTTTTAGTGGATCCTTCCCCCGGATCTTTGTCCTATATATATATAGGGAAGGGTTTAAATGAGAACGCTAAATATCGCGAGAACCGTGAGAACAAATGAAAAAACGACGAGAACTTGGTCAAAAACAATTCAAATTCAAAATTTCTTTTTGCACTTATCATTATTATTCGAATACAATGTTAGAAATTAAATTTACACATTTAAATTTTCGTGAATTCGTAAATAAAGAAAATTTACACATGTGTAAGTTTACCATTTACACGTGTGTAAATTTGTTATATTTACACATGTGTAAAAAATCTAATAAGAGTGATTATGAGAGGAGAAATGAATTATTTGATGTTGTAAATTCTTTTTTTGATGTTATATTTTAATTACAATGAGGTTTGTATTAAAAAAAAATTGGTTTTGGTTGGTTTCTCATTCGTTCTCACGGTTCTCGCAATATTTAGCGTTCTCAAAATAACCCTCCCCTATATATATATATATAGGGAAGGGTTTAAATGAGAACGCTAAATATCGCGAGAACCGTGAGAACAAATGAAAAAACTATGAGAACTTGGTAAAAAACAATTCAAATTCAAAATTTCTTTTTGCACTTATCATTATTATTCGAATACAATGTTAGAAATTAAATTTACACATTTAAATTTTCGTGAATTCGTAAATAAAGAAAATTTACACATGTGTAAGTTTACCATTTACACGTGTGTAAATTTGTTATATTTACACATGTGTAAAAAATCTAATAAGAGTGATTATGAGAGGAGAAATGAATTATTTGATGTTGTAAATTCTTTTTTTGATGTTATATTTTAATTACAATGAGGTTTGTATTAAAAAAATTTGGTTTTGGTTGGTTTCTCAATCGTTCTCACGGTTCTCGCAATATTTAGCGTTCTCAAAATAACCCTCCCCTATATATATATATATAGGGCGAGGATCATTTCAGAACCATAAATATCTACAGAACTCGCAGAACTCCTAATAAACAATCTTTTTATTTATATATTTTTATGTTTAGGATAATTTTATCATTTATTATGTGTACTTTTACGATTACATACATGTTAAGAGTAATTTTATCATTTTTTATATGTAATTTTATAATTACACATATGTAAACTAGTTTTTTTACATATATGTAATTAGTTATGACACATATATATAATTTTGGCAATTAAACATATGTAAACTACTTTTAACATGTATGTAATCAAAGAAATACATATAATAGATGATAAACATATCCTAAATACAAAAACTTATATATAAAATGATTGTTTATTAGGAGTTCTGAAAGTTCTGTAGTTATTTAGAGTTCTGAAATGAACTCAACCCTATATATATATATATATATATATATATATATATAACCAGCCAGTAGATTTGCACCCCAAGGGGACTGTTTACAGCAGAATAAATTGGCTAATCAGCCATTGTTTTTTTTATTTAACTAGATGGCACACCCCGCGCGTTGCGGCGGGTGAGGCGTTTATGCAACATTTACATTTATAAAGTCCGGGTGAAGCGTTTCTGCAACATTTACATTTACATTGTCCGGGTGCGCGTTGCGACAGGTGAGGCGTTTCAGCAACATTTACAAAGTCCATATGTAATACACACCGTTAACAATATTTAGCATTTTGCATATGTATGAGAGGTTTTGTAACATTCCGTGAAATTGAGAACGCAAGAAAATAAAAATAACATAACATTAGGTTAATCTTGTTTCTGCACACAAACTACTACATGTTAACTGTATTCTTCCATATGCGAAGATTTAAAGGTAATGTGTTTTCACAATACTTCCTAGATCCTAGATATCTCATATCCAAATGATTATTTAGTTCACTGTAATATTTACAATTTTTTAACAGTCATAAAAAAAATTAAAACCTACATAATACACACCATACATTTACTTGTCACATCCACATAAATCTATCCATTAATCACCTTTTTTAGTTAAATCCATCTAATAGCATTAGTATAGATTTATTAATATTTCGAAGGTAAAAATGTCTTAACATCAAATATATTTGTATAGATTTAATATTTTAAAGGGAAAAAAAGGTTTTAACATCAAATGAAGCACAAAACACAAATTACTCACTCCCCCCTCTAAGCACAATAAATAAACTAAAATGGTTTATTGGTTTAGGACCTTTCTCCCTCTCTAAAACACTCACGCACAAACACCAGATCAAGAGAGGTAGCAAGAGGCTATTAAAAAAAGAGGTAGTTAGAAGCCATGATTTCAGAAAGGCAAAAAATCTTTGAGGAGGAAGTCGAGATATAGAAATTTTGAGACCGGAGATGGCAGCATGCAGCACCACAACAGATCCGCCGCTAACAACCACCATGCTCCCACAACGACCCGGTGGTCCAATCAAACCCTAGATCTCGTTCTGATATTTTATTCTATTAATAATAATTTAGACATTCGAATCTTTTGTGAGAGGTGTTGATGGAGCCGACCAAGGCCTGGTAAAGCTCCGCCGACCTCCGGTGAGATTTAGGGAAGCTTCTTCTTTGAGCAGAAAGGCTACGATTCGATCTCCCTGCCATGAATGCGAAGACCTCGTCGGCCGTCGGGCAGAAGCTCAGCTCCGGCGGCTTTCACTCCTTTCTTGTCGGCTTCCCACTGCATCTTTGTTGTTTGTAGTATACCGTTCCTTGGCAACAATCGAATCTAGGCTTCAATGGTTTGGTTTGGGGGTTTTGATTTGTTTGACTCTCTAATCTGTTCATTTATCTCTCCTGACTTGAATAGATGACTCAGCATTAAGCCTAGAGTACAAGCTGCAATGCGTCCAGTTGTTTTTTTTTTTGAAACCCTCCCCAAGCACAAGTTACAACCCACCCAAGCCCAACCTTGTTGCTTATTTATAATGGTTAAATATTACTTTATCTCCCAACTAATTTTTATTAATTATACCATTTAAAACACTTAACCTATCCTTCTTCTACATTTTGACAAAACCCTAACACCCTCTTTTTCTTTCAGCCGCCCCCTTTCTCTTCCCCCACTCCGACCGCCGGAGCGAATTCCGGCAAGGTTCCGGCGCTGTTTATCTCCGGCCACACCCACACCTACCGACCATCCTCCTCCTCCCTCTTCCTCACTCATACCCGTAAGCTTCTCCCTCTCTGGCGTCGGATTAGCCGACGGCACAGACACAAACACCCACACCTCCATACGTTCTACATCACCCACCTCGCAGCCACCTCCTCTCTCTCTCTCCTCGACGCAGTCACAGGAGAAGCTCCGGTAGTCTTCTCAGTCACCGGTAACGGCAGCGGCACCGGGGACGGCGGTGGTGAAGGGGTGACCGTCTCGGGTCTGTTCAAGGTTCGATTCAAGTCGTGTTTCCTTCGGTTCAGTCCCAGCTCGCGTTCAGTTCGGGCCAGTCTCGGTTTGGCCAACATAGTCAACGAAGTCAGCTTTGGTTTGGGTTTCGGCTCAGTCAGATTTCGACTCGGGAATCACGTCGGAATTCGTTACGACTGTTCGGTATATTCTATTCAATCAAGAGTTTGTTCTTTCTTTTATTTATGCTAATGAGCAATAACACATAAATAATGAAACAAACATTAGAAGTTGTGATGTTGATTTGTTTATGGTTCTGTTCGAATGGGTTTTAAAGAAGATATACATGCCCAACCAAATTTAGAATAATAAAATTATAATTTCAACACAAAACTGGACTTAGTCTAGTGGGTATTGGTCTGTTCTTTTTATTATATAATTTGAGTTTTAGATTAAGATTTAATTATAAAACTCAAATAATTGATGACTTATCTATACTATATAATAAAAGAAACCACTTTTGAGACACTTGTCATCATATTAGGTCATCTCTTGTAGATAATTATTAATTTAATTTAATCTCTTATAGATAATTATTATTTTTAGTTTAATATTATTTAGTATAATATCTTATATTATAGATAACCCTTCTACTAAATATTATTAGTTTAATATCTTATGGATAATTGGTATTTAGTTTTTTTATAACAAAATTAATGTGCTAAATGTATGTTTACAACTTGGGTGCGTTATTTTATTTTGTGTCACATATTTGTTACAAATACATTAAGAGACGTGTTTCTCTTAAAGTTATTAATTAGTAATAGAATACCTTTCTTTTATTATTTTATAATAACCCGTGTATTACACGGGTTAAGTAAATAAAAAATCAAACAGTTAATAACTAAGATTTACAATTAGAAAATGATATTTTTAAGACGCGTTTCTGATATCCAAAATTTTTTTTGTGTCATGTATGAACAAAACGTGTGATTTTTGTCAAGTTTACAAATATGAAAGCATTTGAACCATCGATTAGAAGACCACCTAATATTATTTATCATTTATACATTTACAGAGTTTTAAATAAAGGGTTAAATTTATTGATACTTCGTTAACAAATTTTGCAATAACAGAATAATCTATTTTTATCACGAAAACCAAACTTTATATTAATATATTAGATATTTTTATTTTCACTATACAAAATTACATTTACTCGACCCATGTAATACATGAGGTTTTTTAGATATAATTTTTTATTATTTGATATATAAAATTAGATTTATTGAATTCGTACAATACACGGGGTTTTTTTAAGGATATATATTTTTTTATTATTTAGTACAGAAAATTATACTTATTCAAACCGTGTAATGCGCATATTTATAAAGATGTAATTTTTTTTATTATTTGGTAAACAATATTACATTTATTCAACCCGTGTAATACAAGTGGTTTTAAAGACATAACTTTTTATTTGGTATATAAAACTACATTTATTCAACCCGTACAATATGGTTCTTATAGATATAACTTTTTTATTATTTAATATAAAAAATCATATTTATTCAACCCGTGCAATAAATGAGGTTTTTAAAGATATGTTGTTTTATTATTTAGTATATAAAATTTATTTATTCAACCCGTGTAATACACGGGGTTATAACCTAGTTCTAATCCTATAAGATCTTAATAAGATAAATCTATAAGTTCTAATTAAATATGGAGTTTGAAACTTACTTTGTTTTAAAAATTATTATTTTGTTTTATTAATCACTTTTAAATGTTAATTCCACATTCGGTTATATCTAATACTTTTAAGTTAAACTCCTTCAATTCAAAATAGTTGTTATATTTCTTTTTATCATGTTACGAGTTCAATAATAAAACCTACTAAGATGTGGTTTATATTAAGTTCCTTTTTATAGCACCAAATATTAAGGAGATTAGTTTATAATTCTACTCTAACGATTTAAAAATGTAATTAATTTATAAACAATAAGGAGCTGTTTGGTAGCCTCTGAATGGTCATTAAGATGCTACCTCTTAATGGAACCATTAGGAATTTTACAAACGAGAACGTAGAAGAATGTGACATGTGTTGATTTACCATTCAGATGTTAGCTCTTAACCATTCAGACTTGAGGTTACCTCTTATTCATTCAGAGGTTTTAAACTATTAAGAGGTAGCATCTGAATGATCATTAAAAGGCTACCAAACAGCCCCTAAATATTAGGATTTCTTGTTTTAACCAATGAATAATAACGAGTTCGTAATATTTTAAAAATCTAGGATAAACACTCTCGTTCTTTCTCTTGGATTCCCAATCTTACTCGTGCGTTACTTACAAGAAATCGCAACGCAATCATTGTGAGTATACTCGAACCCATTTTACTTTTAAACACTTTTGGGTGCAACATGTATTCTATGTAAAAACACGAAAACACTTGAAACTATTTGAATCACACTCTATCCATATCGAAACATGTTAATCTCCCGCTAGACTATTGGGAGTGAAACTTTGAACAATTTGACGCTTTTTAATCTCGTATGCTACGTAAACTATTTGTGTTGATATATGCTCATTAACTTTGCTAGCCCACCTTAACAATTATAGCGCTATAGGAGTAATGCACCGCCCACGAGACTTGGGGTATTGTTAAGTTAAACATGTTACCTCCCGCGATACTTTGGGATAGGCTATTTTAACGCATTGGATTTTTGGGTTTGAACATATTGTTACACAATCTCAGCGTACTAGTAACTTGCATATTGTTGTTCATATTGGATACTAGCCGTTAGACTATTTTAAACCATTTTATGCTATGTATCAAACTTGTATACTCGCCTTTGCTTTTGCATTGAACTCTATTTTAATACATGTTGCAGGTTTGATAGGCAAGATGATGCTAAGTGAAGAAACAAGATTTAAGTGGACTTAGAAACACACATAAATTAAACTAATTTGTTGTTGTATATTCGAAACAATGTTGTTTACTTTGATTCCTTGTATTACACTTTAGCAATTTATGAAATCCAATTTAATTCATATTGTCACATAGTGTAATGATGCTTTGAGCAATTTGTTCGTCTCATCCCGATGTTTCCCGCATCGGTTGGGGTGTGACAACGTAGACCGAAAGGCATTTTGGTGTAACAAAAAATGCCCACGTCGGTGTGGAATGCAGTTTTTTCTTCGTCTTCTCTTGACATCTTGATCTGGTGGTATCCCTTGTAGGCATCTAAGAAGCACTTATACCTAAAGGGAACCAAGGAGTCAACTTTGAAATCCATCTCGGGCAGCAGATAGGCGTCTTTTGGGCAAGACTTGTTCAAGTCTTTGAAGTCAACGCACATCCGCCATGTGCCATCTGGTTTTTTGACCATGACGGGGTTTGTTACCCATGTATGGTATCTTGTTTCCCGAAGGATTCCGACTTCCACCAACTTTCTTACTTCTTTTACTACTATATCTCTTCGATCAGGGGCCATGCTACGCTTTCCCTGGGCCACTGGTTTGATGCCTGGGAGTGTAGCTAACCTGTGCTCTGCCTTGTCCCGAGGTATCCCGGTCATATCAGAATGTTCAAAGGCAAAGATATCGGCCTTCCTTCTTAGCAACTATTTCAAGTTGCTTTTTACTTCAGGAGAGAGGTTGTCTCTTATTGTAACTGTTTGCTCAGGGTGGCGTGTGCTCAAAACCCATCTTTCTGGGCCGATTGCGCTGGTGGGTCCCTGACGGCATCTTTTGGTGTCCAAAACTTCACCTACCTTGTTCCGGTAAACTGTTGCAATCCCCCGCGGTTTCGGGAACTTCATGAACCCACGTACCGTGGAGACAACAACGTCTAGTTTTCCGAGGGAAAACCTTCCAATTATTACATTGTGGTAGGATTCAGCACATACCACAAGAAATGTGAGGAGTATGGTCCTTTCGTGAGGGGCGAGTTCGAATGTTACTGGAAAGGTGATTTGGCCAATTGGGTCAACCTTTTCTCCGGTGAACCCTTTAATAGGGGCGTGTACTGATTCAAGAAGCTTCTTGTCTTTCGGTTGCATCCTGTTGAAACAGTGCTCATAGATTATATCTTCAGAGCTCCCGGTGTCTACCAGGATCCTTCATATGTTGTAGTCGCCGACAACGGCAGATATGATGAGGGGGTCTGTGGTGAGGTGTAAATCCTCAACGCGTGGTTCGACTGTCATGGTTGCCAGCATCCAAGGTTCGAGTGTGGAGAAACTCCGTTTCAGTCCCCTTCCTTTATCGGCGTATACCATGTTTAACTCCCGCTGTCTCTTGCCCGCCCCTTTGTCAGCATCTTCCTTGTTGGGGGCGGGCCCTGCTTTATATCTCGAACCAGGTGAGCCAGCTTCCCCGTCTTTACATAATATTCGATTTTCTTCTTCAACTGATAGCAATTGTTAGTGTCATGGCCGCTGCCCTTGTGATATTCACAATATTTGCTGGCGTCTTTATTGGGCGTGTCTTTTAATGGCTTGGGAGGGTTGAGTTTTCGGTTCTCAGAAGCCAGGATTTTTGCCGGCGTTTTACTCAAGTTTGGGTATTCAGACCTTGACTTGGAGGATGATTCGTTCCTTGAATACGAGCTCCTAGACCTGTCATACCGCGAGTCTGACCGGTCGCTTTTCTGGAACCTGTCTCATCTATTCTTGCCTTTGGAGTTCCGCTGCTCCCTATCATCTTGACTTTTTTGTGCTTCCTTTTTCCTGTTAGCAGCATGACTGGCCGCCACCGTCTTTTCTTATGTGACGTACACTTTAGCTATTCTCAGGATTTCATCTTTGGTTGAGGGCACGCCATCCCTTCCATATAATGTCTTTAGCAATTCATCGTCGTTTACTCCTTGTAGGAAAGCACCACAAGCCAAGTCGTTTGTTATGCCTGGGATCGCCAGGCTTTCTTTGTTGAAACTAACGATGAAACTTTCCACTGTTTCGTTGTCTCGCCGACGTATGTGGAGAAGTTCGTTTCTATCTTTGGTGTGACGCCTTTGTTGACTGAACTACAGGTGGAATTTGGATACGAGGTCTTCGAAGCTATCGATTTCCCCCATAGGTAAACTATCCCACCATACTCGTGCTGCCCCAACCAGCGTTTGGACAAACATCTTACACCAAAGAGGCATGGGCCAGCAGGCTACCTCCCCGGCACTCTTGAACAGATTTAGATGGTCATCAGGGTCACTTAAACCATCGTATTTTCCCACCGTCTGGGCATCTTGGACTTCTCTTTGATCGGGGCTCAACGATCCTCCTTGTGAATTTGGATTTGAAAGTGGCGTCTGCAGGCTTGTAAGGCCTGGTAAGATCGTCATCTTCCACATTGATTGGCTGTACTTGTTGAGTTGCCCCACCCTGACTTATTCCTTGGGTAACCGGGGGCTGTGATGTGGTGATGTTGAGTGTGGAACTGGGACCCCCGTTTGGAGAGAAACGAGGCCTTGATGTGTTACCCCTGTCATAAATAGGTTCCGCCGTAGGCGGGGTTTAGCCATAAGTTGGTTGTGATGTTGGAAAAGACCACCAGGGTGGCATGTATGCCGCGTATGGTGGTTGCTAAGTGTAACTTTGTGCTGTCATCTGAGGCGAGTATGCCTGGTTGTTGTATGGGGGTAGGTACCCATAAGGAGGTGCATTGTAATAGCCCGCGAAATAAGCTTGATTCCCAGGCGTGACAGGGGAGTTCATGATTCCGGCAGGCATGATTACAGGCTGATGGGGTGGCGTGGACAACGCCGCTGTAAGTGCCGCTGAATACAGCAGTGGCAAGACGTATGTGAGAGGCGGCTGATAATACTGGGCCATGCTCGTTTGCTGTGTGATGTTTCCCGGACCCGCGGATGTGATAACGGGCATGGTCTGTGATGTATCGTCCGTGCACTTGTAGTTGATGCTGGGGTAGAAACAATGGTGGTTGCTGTGGTTGAGCCACCGGTCGTAGTTGCCATGAGGTGTATGAGAGAGGGTCTACAGCTGTTGTCCCAGAGGGAGCGACTGAGGCGCTCGCAAACCCCGTTTGTGCTTCTGCTTCAAACTCCTGGTCCAAAGACCTGGTTATGGCGGGTGAGGCCGGCATGGTGGTGTAACACCTCGTAAAATCACGTCCAATGATGTATTGACACGTGTAATAAACCCTAATAAAGTCAAACATTGAATTTAAGGGACTAATTTTTCGAAAAATCGAAAAAACTTTGATTATGAAAGGACTGGAAGTGTTAGCATACCTAAAACAAGTTTCTAAATAACCTCTCACGATATTTATGTTCACAAATGAGCCACTTGGCGATCGAGTGTAGCCATTTGCGGAATTAATTGAAAGTTTGCGCAATGAAAGGTTAAAAGCGTCAACATGTTCATTCTTACCTCTGAGTGACCTTTTAACAAACCGGGAGCTTCATGATATTTAATTATACTCTCGGGAATGCCAAACATTGGCCGTCTAAAGTCTTTATGCTTATAAGTAAGGTTACGCGCAACTTTGCAAGTTAGAGGGACTAAAAGTGTCAATATGTTTAATTATACCTCTAAATGACCTTTTAGCGAACCCGAATCATCTTGATGTTTAATAATACTTTCAAGAATGCCTAATATGGATTAGATTAGGCTTCAATGCTATTAAATGATGAGATGCGCAAGTTTGCGCAATAGAGGGACCTAAAGCGTCAACTTTTGAATCTACGCCTCTTGGTGACCATTTAAGCAAACGGGAGCATAGTAATATTTAAGTATATGCTTGGGAATGATCATTATGGGCCATGGAAGGCTTGGATATCATTAAACAACATTTCGCGCTACTTTGCGCAATTAAAGGACTAATTGCGTCAAACTGCTAAAGTATGCCGATTCGTATGGTAACGGACCTTCCGGAATATAACCATGAGTTAAACATACCCTATTTATCCTTTATATAGATTAGATATAGGCTTAGAGGTGTTTGGTGCGCAAAAATAAACTTTTAAGTCATGCAGGGACTAAAAGTGTCAAAAAGTGCACAAGTTTGCATTTTCGCGCATATCTTGCATTCTTAATATATCCAGACACCCAAAAATTTATGTAGGCATTAAAATATTTTATTTTAGTGTTCGGCATGATAAAATTCCCTTCGTCGCGTAATTTGGATCGTTTTTAGCATCCGTTCGTGTTTTGTCGTAATTAGACGTACAACGTGACCGTACGGCCAAATGAACCGACATCCGACATGTTTTTTAGCATGTTTCATGTCCCCTATGTTTAGGCATCATTGTAGAGCCTTAAAAATAGCTTAACGGGCTTTAAACATGCCAAACGTGACCTTAAAAGCTAACAGGGACCATTTATGTCATTATTTCAAAGTTGTTTGCTGATCTGGGAAAGCCAGGCGGGCCGCGTAAGCCCACTTGAACTCTTACGCGGGCCGTGTGACTTCATCAGAGCTGCAAAAGTCAGTTACAGCCTGTTCCAGCTGTTTCTAGGTGTTGCAAGTGGTTTTTCTTCATCCTATGGGTTGTTTTGGGTGCCCATAGATTGCCAAAACAGTGGGTATGAAGTGTACGGTCCATATCAAGGCTCGGTTATCGAGGAACGATCTTAACGGTTCTCAAAAACCTATAAATACCCCACTTCATTCTTGCCAAACCCACACTTGATTTCTGAATTCTCTAAGTTGGAGACCTTGCTCTTCATACCTGAGAATTTAGGATCAAAACCTCCTTACTTGGAACCTTTGTAAGTGTCCTTTCGTGCTTAGTTTATTTGTTTAGCGTTTATAGCCGAAAAGTCAAGCGTTTTGATAAACGCTTTGACTTTTAAACGGTTAAGCCATTGCTCGTAATGAACATGGCTACGTGACCGTAATTAGGTAGGTGTTTAACCCTCAAAAGGGCACCTCCTAATTACCACGTTTACTTAGTTAAATTGTCGGGTCAAATAAAAGTAAAACGGGTTAGTTTTAAATAAATTCATAACTATTAATATAAGAAACCATAAAATCAGTTTTCTTACTTTAATAACTTGGTAAATATTAGTTGAACATGCCTAAGCATGATTCAACCCGACAATTCTAAGTATAGGCTCGGTTCGGAACCGAAAGTCGCAAAAGTTGACTTTTGCTTTGACTTTCAGTTCTGACCCGATTTAGCTTAGTTTAGATATGCCTTAGGATTCCTTTAGGACCAGGTTATAGGTTAGTGTAACCCTCTGAGGTTATACAACTTGGTTCCTTAGTTATCCAATTCATATGTATGTTTCCGTTAAATGCCTAAATGTTGACCATTATGCCCTTTTGACCCTAAAACGAGAATTTTGAAAATGTGAGAGGACAATAATCTTTATTACTGAATTATAAACTTGTCCCTAAAATTTGACATCAGTTTGAGGTCTAGATTAGGAGTTATGCTCATTAGCATAAATGAAAAGCTTTTATTAATTAAACGGCATAATTAGTGTATAGCCTATCTAAACCCAATTTTTGATACCAAACTTTTTACCTACTAATATAAAATAATACTTTGGGATTTTTGAAGATTTTTATTTAATTTTAGGCTGAGCATAACATAGAGTTCTAAGCTTGATTCGGTAATTGCCGGTTTTGCCCTTTTGGACTATAAAATGAGTTTTTCAAATCATTTTGATTCCAAACCTTTTTCTAATGATCTAATATGATAAATAAAATATTTTTAGCCTTCTGGAATAATAAAAATATCATATTTCCTTTAAAAACCCGGAAATAGCTCAAAATCGTCTTTTTAAGCGTTTTTAACGCATAGTATGTATTAAAACTATTTTAAACATATAAGGTTTGATGTCTACTGATATTTTCAGTAAATTTTTATATTCTAACAGTAAGTAAAAGTTTTTAAACTCAGGTTTCCAGTTTTGACCTTTTAGGCTTAAGTGAAATTACCAAAATGCCCATTCGGTGCATAGTTTAGTTATAAATGGTAAATTTCACATTTATGTAATACCTTACTGATATAACCTATTAATTTAAGTATGTTTACTATTTTTATATCAGATCTGTAACTCAGATTAATATCTAACCTCTCTTATAACCTTTAAAATGACCAAAATACACCTACGGGGCATAAATTGGTTTTAAATTCGTTTTGGGCATAATGGAAGGTATCCTACTGATATCCCAACATATTTAAGGCATATTAACTTAGGAAACCTGTTCATAACTAATTTGGTTACCCGTTACGCACTTTTCGCGTTCGGATCGGCTTATGTAACTAGTTTGCATAAATTAGCCGAAACGGGTCAAACCTTATCATTTTTATCTCAAAATCCAGAATGTGTTTAGCTTACCCTTATTACACAAGTATACAAGCTTGTCGGGTCTAAACCACATTCTAATCCGGTTCTCGCTTAACCATGCGTTTTGAACCGTATCCTCCTTTAAAAAAAAACTAACCGGTCTAAGCATAGGCTTAATTAAGACCCGTTAGGAATCTAATAGGTTATTAAAAACCATCGTTCCAGATTTAGGAGCCCAGTAAAAGCTATCTGTACTTGCTGATTTGATATACGGCTGGGATTGAATTTATTTAGCTCAGGTAAATACTTTTAACTTATTTTCCCTATACGGGCTTGGGGTACGGTATATAAAATACCGCTTGGTCGGGCATTGAATTTTTAATTGTATGAAGATTAATTTATTGAAATGTGTCGTTTAAATGGTTTTGTTTGCTTAAAGCCTTTGGGGGGTTAATGACCATGTCCCGGATATCCTTGGCATCATTCAATAAATGGCCACGACCTTAGCACGCGGGTGTAGGCGTACACCCGCTAGTGCATATATAAATAATAAGGTATAACCGCCGGTTTTGGGAATAACCCGCCGCGGGACTATATCATGTGGTGTGTCTATTAATCTTTAACCCGGCGTCAATCCGGGCTACTGAACGTATAACAAACATGTAATTCTTTTTACAAGTTTATATATAAATAATTATCCCAAGTTATAAAAAGTTTTGTGCCACGTGCATTCAAATCAATTTTCCAAAACATTTTCAAAATGAGTCAGTTAAATTGTATTTACCAGTGTAAACTGACGTATTTTCCCAAAAAGGCTAAGTGCAGGTACTAATCGGAATAGGTTGGCTACTCCTAGCATCAATGAAGAGTCTCGCAAGCTTAGATGTCAAAATATGTTGAACAATTATCTTTTATTTGATCCGCCTGTGGATCCTTTACATTCCGTTTGTAATACTTTGATATTACTTTATATCGGTTTGTAGTATTTTATCTTTTGCTTCCGCTGTGCATTTAAATTGTGTTGTTTGACTATGATGATATCAACTACGTCACGATACTCCCCACCGGGCCCACCGGTAATACGTGGAAATATCGGGGTGTGACAGGTGGTAACCACAGAACTCGTCACCAGTAACGGATTACTGGTTATCACTGCTTGGTTTTGTGTTGTTGCCGTGTTCTGATCGCTTGCCATTGGGTCTAAGTTCACAGATGTTACCGAATAGTCCCACGGATGGCGCCAATGAAGAAACACTGACCTGAACGGTGAGCTCCGACTAGGACTTCAACTCTTGGCGATCCGAACCACTAACTGCAAAACAGAACACCGTTAGGACTCGTTACAGGAATGGGGTTATTCCTGTAACCACCCTCCGGCGTGAGAATTAGTCTCGGTTTGGGAGTAAAAGAATATGTGTAGAGAGAGAGAGAGAGAGAGAGAGAGAGAGTAAACGAGAGCAGAAGATGCATACCTTTGATGTTTACCTCTATTTATAGTTTACTATTAGGGTTTCCTCTAACTTAGGATGAGCTCCGATAAGTTAGGGATTTGCATGATCTTCCCAAAAAATTGGGGATTCGGCTACGTGGTTTATCCATGCAGAATAGAAGATTCTAGAATAAACATGTGTAATTATATATTTATAATAAAATAATAGGTAATGATCGGGTCGGGTTAGCCGTTCCGGGTCATACCTCGTCATGTCCCCCCAATCCGAAGTTATGAAATGAAATTCATGGGATCGGACTAAAAAAGGAAAAAAGTCAAAATACATCGTTTGAGTGCAAGTTTCTCGAGTGGGAGTACCGTTACTTTTTTGAAAAATGGCGGCAATGTGAAAGGGTGTGACAGTTGGGTCATCATTAGGATGACAGTTGTACCTCCCTTGTCTTGACACGCGTTCCCATTCGTTTGCCTTTTTGAATTCGAAAGGTTGTTATCCCTTTCCTATAAATAGGTTCCCCGTTAGGGTTTTCACATTTCACACTTTGCTCTCAATTGTTTCAAATTCTTGAGTGCATAAGAATGGCTTCCAAAACCGGTGAATCTTCCTCAGCCCAAACAAGTTCGGATGCACTGTATTGCAAATGGGGGTCGATATCATTCAACAATCTCATGCAAGAGTATGATATCAAACCGGAATCGAATCGGGTTTTATGAAATGAAATTCATGGGATCGGACTAAAAAAGGAAAAAGTCAAAATACCCCGTTTGAGTGCAAGTTTCTAGAGTGGGAGTACTGTTACTTTTTTGAAAAATGCCGAGCTCGAAAAAATACCTACAAGCAAAGCTCAAGCTTTAGAAACAAAGCACGAATCGAGCTGAGCTCGAGCTTTCATACATTAAACGAGCTCGAGCTCGGACTCAGTTGGGCTCGTTTGCAACCCTACTTCCAACCCATATTTTGACTTGATTCACGCTCTCACATTCAAACCAAACCAATTAAATTCCACTCATATTGACCACATAAAGGTCGTTACCACTAACAAAGAATATCATTTCGCAGCAATATCCAACACAACTATGATTGTAAAGCATATCATTTCCCAGCTGAAACAGCTAATCCCGACACAACTATGATGTTGTTTGACCATGAAATAGAAGTTGTATCATGCCAATATTGTATCTCACAATGATCACATACAATATTTTATCTCACAATGACAATAATAATACCAGTATAAACTACCGATGCATGTTTTATTAAATAATGCAACACAAAGAGGCTTTTATCTACAAACTGAAACTCTGACAAGCTACTTCTACAGATAGAAAAGTTAACAAGGAAGTAAGATGAAAGATGTACTGATAGTTATGGATTTAGATGAATCGGATCGAAGGAGTTACTCACATGGCTTATTTTTTCTAAACACCGAAAGTGATGGCATGTAGCTTGAGTCACAAAGCTGTCTTACAGAAGTAATCTCTCTCCTGGAAACCGTCCACAAATCCTTATCCGCATAATCAACTGGCTGCGACTTCCTCTTCTGGTCCGCACACTTTGGATACATTTCAGCTTCTTGATTTCTATAACGTTGCACATATAAGAGCCTGTTTGATCAAAAGGGGCCGGCAACTAGTACTGAATGAACAAAAGGCCTAAAACTTAGAGGTTCTGTTTCGAAGTCTGGTTAACGAAAGATGACATATTAGTAAGTGTTCAAACAAATAATTTATATGACAAAAAAACCATTTCAACTATGTGAACCATTTTAAACAACAAGACAGTTAGATAATAAAAAAATCAAGGATAAATAATCAATGATCTTATCACAGCATCGTTCAATAATAGCTTAAAACACATTATTTATTTTTCGTCATGATGAACATGATGAATATTTCAGTAACATGATGAACATTCCAGTAACATGATGAACATTCCAGTTACATGATGAACATTCCATTAACATGATGAACATTTCAGTAACATGATGAACATTCCATTAACATGATGAACATTTCAGTAACATGATGAACATTCCAGTAACATGATGAACATTCCATTAACATGATGAACATTCCGTTAACATTTCAGTAACATGATGAAACTATCATCTTAATTTACATTAAGGATAGACGAAGTTCATATGAACTTACCTTGGTACTTACCCTTACCCGTAAATTCTTACATGGTTCTCTATATACAAATACAACATACCAAACTTCATTTATGAATAAGAAGTGATTCCGGAAATCACTTACCTTAAACGTCCGTTTCATACTTGCTTCCTCGCATCCTTCCTGTTAGCCTTCCACGCTTCCATCCACCTTGACATGATCCTATACTTTCATGTCATTATGGTTACCGCATTATTAGCATACACGCACATTCTAAATTACATTTATTCTACATAATTCTTTATATCGTCTCATATAACATTTATTGATATAGCATGTGCCTTGCCATTTCCCTAACATCACATTTGTGGCCAAATGTCTATGTTATTTATGCACAGTTGACTTTTAGAAAGTCAACTGTCCATCATATGAATTATCAACTTAAGCTCATACATTCTCAACATTAATAGATTGTACTACGGACATCATACACATTTCATACTCATATAGCAATACACAAAATGTGCATCATATGACCCAAGCATAGAGTACAGCTTCTAATGCATAGTGTTTACCAAATCATATAATTAACCAAAATCCTACATGTATTCCATTCAAAACATATTTCTCATGTTTAATTATCACCGAATTACATCACCTCCACACATTATACACTTTCATCCATCATTTGCATATCATTTCATCTATTAATCTCACCTAGGCATTTCAACAAACACTTGGTGTGCGTACTACTTTCTAAGCACACTATACAAGCATCTTATGCTCATCTTCTGTCACGACCCTTGGCCCCGGTTTGACCCGGTCCAGAGCCGCGTGGCAGGAAATCCCGTGGTATCTAATTAACTGACAGCGGAAGTCTTTTTTAGACAGGATCGTTAAATATTAAAACTGCTCGTTTATATATAATATAGGGATAAATCCCATAATTTACAAATGAGTGATTTCACTGGGAAATCTTTTATTTCTTAAAACATGTTTCTTTATTTATTTACATTGAGCCACTTTCTAAGCTTGTAGTGCTCCACGGCACTTTTCATGTGCTCACAACAGATCACCTGAAACATGTTTGAAAAAGGTTTTGTCAGCAGGGAAATACTGAGTGAATCATTCTATTTATTAAAACATCCTGTTTGTTATAATGTACAGTATTAAGAGCGATTACAATTGCCTCATCTTTTAAATTAACTGATCCAGTTGTCACTTTACCGGACTGTGACTGTGGACATATCACTTGTAGGGTCCTTTCACCCCAAGTGATAAATAATTAGTAGCTATGTGCACATCCCCCCACATACTGGCAGTAATTTCAGATAACAAAGACTTAATCCCTGTAACTATAACTTTAAAAATAAACTTGCTTTTGTAAATAAATTTGATAAAAAGAGAATGACTCACATTGTAGATTTAACGAGCAGAATATAAGCCTACTGATTAGCCTTGATTAACCTAATTTAAATAATAATGCACACACAATAGGTTAGTAACTAATACAGCAGTTACGTCAATTCACGAGATTAAACCCTCACAACGAATTATTAGTGCAATACTTAACAATTCAGCGGATTCACAACGAATGACAGAGTATAGTCCGAATTCGAGCAGTACTCAAACATTCAAGTCGAAATCACGATGAATTAATAAAGTATAAACTCAATTTGAGCGGCACTTAAACAATCGTTGGATAGTTATAATCGATCGGACGTTGAATCGTAATAGCGATCGAGTTATTACCCTGATTGCGGCAGCACTTCGTGATTAGTGTGTGTTAATTTGTGGTAAACAGAAAGTAATTCGATTTCTGAAACGAATTTCTTCGTCGAACTTATGCCAAATTTCAAGTCCCAATGTCTGCTATTTATACCCAAAGTTTGGTCAGCCCTGCGCATCGTAGGCCTAGAACCCTTACGATGCGTAGGGAACTTTGACAGGCTTGCGCATCGTAGGCTTTAAACCCCTACGATGCGTATGGTTTGAAAGTAGGTTATAGGGTAGCCACGATTGGGACTAGCTATGCTGAGTTGACAGTTTCTTAATTTAATATTTTGACAGCGAGTAATTGTAGATAAATATTAACTAGGGTATACACCCCCCTGAGTTTTAGGGGCCCTAATCCTGATTCTGAAAATTATGAAAATTTTTAGGGTTTGTTCAGAATCACTTGGGTTTCTCAATTAGGGTTTCCTAATGGTTAAATTAAATAATAATTAGGACTTTTGATGAGAGTTGTTACATCTTCATACTTCTTGCCTTCATCAATCAAATACACCTAAAATCAACCTAATTCCATACCATACTCAACCTATCTAACAAGTATTCATCACATACAACATACTACATCAAATTTTGAACAAGGATTGGACATGGGTGTTATACCCATGTCACCATTTTCATTAACCCAAGTGGGTTTCACGTTTAAACATCAAATTACTTGATATCATACATAAAACAAGTTCTATTTGGTCATTCTAACACATATCCATGCTCAATTTCAACAAATTTCAGGATTGATCACAAACCCACTTCATACAAGATCACCAAATCACAAATTACAACTTACCACATGTTTATCTTGTCTAGATGATTCAGAATCTAAGCTCATGCATCTGATTTAGCTCCAATCTCTATCCTAATTTGATCAATTGGGCCATTCTTGAGTTGAAGAGGGGTTTTTCCTCCTCTCTCTCTCTCTCTCTGATCGAACACACATACACACACTACACACACTTAGGTGTTTTATAGAACTTTCATTCTTTTTTTCCAAGTTTAGCCCTCATGTTTGCCATTCTTTCTTTTTGTCACAAAACTTTATTCATTACTACTTAGCCTACATATCCTAACTAAGTTAAAAGATTTAGTTATTTTATTTCTTTCCATTACCCAAGGAACATACTGACGAAATAAAACTTCTGGTTTTTGGGGTGTTACATTTATGGACTAAATTTAAAGCAGTAAAACATAGAGGGGTTAAATGTTAAAAGTTTCTAAACTTATTTAACCAAAAGCTGAAACGCGGCAGCCACTATTCTCCTTCTTCATCGTTTCCGACAAATATTGCAGCACCGGTTGAAGCTCTGAAACACGAATTGGAACGACGAATCAAACCCTAAATTCGCGAATTGATAACGAACTGGGTCGTATACGAATTCCGTATGGTACGAACCGTACCAATTCAAAATTCGTGCTATTTTAGGCGAATTCTGTGACTATGGGCCGTACCCAACATGCCGGGGACGTTTCCCGGCCGTCCCCGTGCCGTTTCCGTCCCCTAGCAGTCCCCGGGACGGGAGACGGCACCTCAATGGCGTTTCAAAAAAAGTCACCACATATATAATATGATCCCATAAACATAGCAAAGTTAATAACCACTTGTCTATTATTTCAAAATCAAATTATTTTGACTACCTATCAGTTGACTTTCAAATTGGCAAGCCTTGACCAAGTTCATGAATGTAATACAGCTTCAAAAGAAAAATATATGTGGTGTTTTATGCAGCATGCATAGTACCTTGTTCAATACTTGTCTATTAAATGCCTATGCGCAAGTGTGAGTACATGTATAGATATGTAAAAATTTAGTTGTGTTCAAACTCAACCCCACTGTCACCGTCAACGCCACCTACGACTCCACCATCATTGCTGCCTCCACCAGCCACAGCCACCCTCGACACCATCGTTTCTGTTGTCGTAACCTCTACATGTCACCACTAGCCACCATAAATAGGACCCATCTCAACCCAAGTTAAGTTTGGTCTACAGAACCCGTTTTGACCCGGCAAAATTGTTACTTTTTTTAAAAACGTCTCGTTTTAACCCAAACCTATATTGATCCAAACCCATTTTGACTAGTCTCCCAACGCACCCGGTTGGCCAAGCTTAGAAGTAACATATTGATGTCAGTCGATGGGACTCCTTTTAATAATAAACTGGCTGGGGATTTGATGTAGGCTAGAAAACGGGATACGAAATCGGACCTGTTGATTCACACAGAATACCAGGAACGATTCTTGCAAAATTCGTTGATTCTCGTAGAATACCGAAAATTGGGGTTTCACACTCAAAACACTCACAAGTGAATTGGGAGAGAAAAATGACTTTTCATATAACTCAAAACTGATTATCCTCCTCCCATTACATCCATATAAATAATAACGTAAATTGAAAACGGGCCTCAAAACACACTTGGGCCAAAAGCTAGAACGAAATAAAAGTCCATGAAAAGCACTAAAAAACATAAAAATATAAATAACTCATAGAAATAAGCGCTTTTGGGCCCGAACGATGACCCAAACCACCTACGGTTGTTTATAGAAAGATGGGCTTTGTTCTCACGATCGATTCGCCTGGTCACACGCCCACAACGGACACCTGTAGCCCAAGTTAGAGCCATTTTAGTAAAGCCCCTTTTGTCACGCGATAGCCCGCTCCTCCACACTTGGGCCCGCATCAGGATTTTATTCAAATTCACATCGCAAAGAATGAGTATCAGACAGTTTAATCTGACAGACAGGTTAAGTTGATATTGTTGTTGGTGCCTGTAGTAGCCAATGCATACATCAAATCTACATCACAAGCAATGAGTATCAAATCGTTGTCATCGTCCATATACTTTAGACGAGGCTTTTTACCTTTTAACTCGAAGCTTCGTAAGACTTCGTTTTCCAGATATGCAAGTCCCATTGAAACAGAAAAGTGAATTTTTTTCTTATTGCTATTATGACTTATTTCTGCTGTCGCCATCTCGGTAAGCGATTCTATTTTACGTTTTTTGCTTGTTATCTCTATGCTCAAGTTGGTGGGATTCGCCATCGATAACTCTGAATCCGATGACATGAAATAGAGTCCGAGGATGTTTGTATAACATCAGGTTCCATGTTTACAGACAGAACCTTACATGACTTGTCACCCAGTTCAAATCCTGAACTCATCGGAATGTTCTGCTTCAATGTTTGAACTAAGTTCGAGACCTGTCCGCTGTCTCTAATATCTGACGGTAGATAAAACTCTAGCACATAGTCATCATCGGCTTCAACACTGCACAAGTATATTGCAAAGCCGTTGGTCAACCGGTACATGCGTGCTTTGTGGATCAAAGGGTACTCTGCTTCACTGAGTTTGGTTACGTCTCCACAAAAACATGAACCTCGGGATAACAACGCCTTGCCAACAAGGCCACAGGACCTATCCAGATGTCGTTCTCTGCAAGCTTTAAGGAACGGCCACAAGCTCATGTCTTGAACAATTGAGTTAAAAATGAGAGAAAATCATTAACTTTGGGAGGAAAGATGGAAACCTCAAGTGCGTTGTGAAGTTGTTGAACCTCATAAGCAAAACTCGTATACTTTGAAGACATCAAGAGCTCAAGCACACCAACACATAACTGTATATTCGAATAAAAAACCGGTAAAGCCAAATAACCATGGAGATTGCAACGAAGCGCACACTCTTGTTGCGGAAAATGTTTTGGCATGTATTTAGTTACATCAGGTGTCCACTCTGGCAACCCTCGTTTGTATACTCGAGCTGCAGGACTACGGTCCCCTTCTTCATAATCCTTATCCACAACAAAAGATCTCCCCTCAGAATCCTGCCGATACGAACTAAGCTCTGCATCAAGTACACCAACACCAAACGACTGATCTATAGTTGTAAGCAATTGGTGCTTCCCAGCATCATGAGTAAACCAAAACACGTTGCTCACGGAAAGTTAAGAGTTTTAATGAAGCTACTATCTTGTCCTGTATTTTCTGATGATACGGGTCAATATTGGCAGCTCTTAGTTCCAAACCTATAGTTTAGACAATCCATGAAAGAAGCACACCAGGATTATTAACTTGAAATCTTTTAAAGAACAAAGTGTCACAACTATGATTAGACGCTTTGAAAATGAAGTTGCAAGTTTAATGGATTGTAGTGCGCCGGCTTAGACTTCTCACACTTTCAGAAGTTTTTGACTTTCTATCCAACTCCTAACACATATATATATATATATATATATATATAACACTGACAAACACAGAATGTATATATGTGTATGTACACGAGCCCAAATCTACTCCAACAAAGAAAACAATCCATACTTCAATATGTAAGACAAATGCATACTAAAACCTAAATATTAAAACATTTTTCTCCTTCGTAATTACACCGTTAAGTTTTTACCAACTCCAGGTTGTTTTGTAAACTGTAGACTTTCAGCACTTTTGTAACACCCTATTTTCGATTTAGCGATTTTTCATGTAAAATACCACAATTTGATGTGTGTCAAGGACTACACATACTATAAAAATACAGGTTTATTAAAACTTTTACAAATCATAAGTTATTCTACATCACGTGGTTGAATTCGTTGTTTAGAATTTACAACGTGGCAAAGTGCGGAAGCATGTATCTATATCGTGTTCGTTTCTTCGTTGAGCTTGATCGTCTTCCGACATCCCAAAGTGTACCTACATTTCATAAACATTAAATGCTTTAGTATTACGGGGTTTAAATCATGTCCAAACGAGTCCGGGAAACAATTGATTTTCAAAAGAAAAACAAAAACTTGAAAATCATCTCCACCGTAACTTACGATGGCACCGTAAGTTACGGTGGCCCCTGTGTTCGTATTCTTCTACCGTACAACAGTAGGTTACCACCGTAACCCTATCAGCTCCACCGTAAATTACGGTGGCACCGTAATTTACGGTGGACCCTGCATCCAGCTTTTCCATTTTGCCGTAATTTGACACGAAATCTTTCGTATCTTTCAAACCGCTTATCCGTTTGACCTACCGTTTCTTCCTACATGTTTGAAATTTGATTCTCCATCATATGGAGTTAAAATCCGACATCCGGCTTGATAAAATTTAAGACTTTTAAGTCTTCGCCTTATTACTCTTTTACCAAAATTTGACCCGTTTGTGATTTTATCAAACATACAAGTTTGTTTGACCCTTATTTCTCACAAACCTATTAAATTCAATGATGTCTAACATATTAGGTTCCGATTATAGAATTATATACCTTCTTTAACCCATTTTCACCCATATGCTTATTTTGACCCGTTTGAGGTGTTTAAGCATATTATAAGCACCAATTGCTTTCATTCATTTCCAAATACATATGTCCACATTTCTTATCAAAGGATCTTCCACCACAACTATATTTGTGGTGGATTCAATGTGGTGATTTATATATTCCAAATTACACACTTCAAACCATTATTTTACGGCAAAGACTCTTTATAGAGACTTTTGACCAATAATTTACGTCTTTTGCTTTTCATACTTATTCAAAGTATTTATTTCATCCTATCGCTTATTTCCAAACAACCTTTATGGTCCGTTTGCTCAATTGCACATACAAGGGCGTTTTAGTCAATTTTAATCCTTCATTTACGACGAAGGACTATTAGTACTTGTTTGATCCCAAATTACAACCTTTTAACTATATTCTTGTTTAGAAATCAATATGTTTCTAAAAAACCTTAATCATAACTCAATTTATTCGCTTTACCTAAAAGATAACCGAATATCTTATTTTAACCTTGTCTAACTGTCATAGAACTCCAATTTCTACATGATGAGTTGTATCATTATACATACCTGACTCGGGTCAATATATTGACCCGTTTTAATACCTTGCCTTAGTGGCTGCTAAGTGATAGCGCTGTAAACATCCATATGCTATTTATTCCCTAAAATCATACAACTCGACAACTCATTAGTCGATATTGTCAAAGGGTGATTATTTCACCTTTTGACCCGTTTGGTCTCTATGACCAATTACTAGCGAGGTGACATTTATTACAATTTTACCCTTATTGGTTATCATGATTTACCTTATATGGTAACCTTTAAAATTAGATATTTCATTCGTCACAATATGATCGAATTACCGATTTAACTCATTTTTAACCATCAATACGGTTTCTTATTCTATTTGGTTATCTTGTTCCGTACGACTACACGCCGGAACACCATATCTCAATTAAGCATTTATTTTATTCGTAATTAATACAACAAAGAACATTCTAAGATTTATGACTAGTGTAAGCTATACTTACCTTGCATCCAAGCCACACTTTTCTTTTGTACTCGATCCGTTTGACCCGCTTCCTCCACAAGCCTCCACCTAGCACGTTAAGCGTCAAACTATAATCATAATTCGTAAGATGGTTAGTTTAGTCATTATAAATCATGAATATTCCCACCTTACGTTTTTCGTATAAAAATTAGTATTCATCATATTGTAGGTCGGTTTGACTTTTTAAAAGTCAAATCGCCAATTATCACATATGATTGCAATATCAAGTTCACAAGAATCAATTAGGCACATTATCAACACTTAGTGAGCATCATCTTTTGAGACGCCAAATTAACTAACATGTCATCCAATTCCTACCTCAAGTAATAATAAATTAACATGTAAATTTCAGTTATTATAAGCATATACACACTTTGACCATCAAAATCATGGTTTTAACTCTTATGTCAAGACCCACTTCCAGTCACTTATGAACTCCTAACAAAATCTCTAATTTGTTCAAGTAGTTCATTCATATGAATTAGTATGATGTTTATAAACACCAATAGAACATCAATTTCATTAAATTATCCAAAAACCCATTTCAAGTCATGTATGTTCAACACCCAACTTGCAAATTGTTCAAGTATCTTGTTTCTACTAGCAACTATGATGATTTTAAACATGTGTACATCATCATCTTTACTACATAATCAAAACCCACTTGACACATGAGAGTATGATCATGAATTCACAACCATGAACATCAATTCAACAAATACATGGCTAGGGTTTACTACTAGACATAGTTTCATCCCTAATTTCATCCAAACAACAAACATGCAAGCTCAGATTCGAATTCTCTAGGTTTGCTCAGAATTTCAACTAGAGATTTCTCAAGAAATTTACATACCTCGTGACTCCTTTTTCAATGGAGATCACTAATTCATACTCGGATTTTGATTTGGACTTGATTTGCCCCTTCAATTTGTTGAGATTGTTTGAGCTAGGGTTTGGAGCTTCTTGCTCCTTCTCCTGGACTACTTCACGCACGCACACACACCTCCAGTGTGTGTGTTGTGTTATATTTGGAGTTTATAATTCCATTTTCAAGTTACCCGGCTTTGGTCCCTCGTGTTTGGTTAGTTATTAATTAGGTCATAACCTAATTATTTTCAATAATAATCCCACTTATTAACCAGGTTTAATATTCCTAGTTAACTTAGCGGGTTCGGGAATATTTATGACTAAGTTTATTTTAGGTCCCGTTAACCCGGGCCTTTTATCCATTTTATTTCTTTAAAAGCTTTTATTGACTTTTTGTTTAATATTAGGATTAATTATTTAAATCCTAATATTTACCGGGTAAATTTTACTACTAACGGTACTTTACCCGTCTTTTAGTATTAACGGAGTTTGATTACCCAAACCCGTTTTCAGGGTGTTACAAGTCTACCCCCCTTAAAGAGGTTTCGTCCTCGAAACCTTTTCTTACATAATTTATTGAGTTTCAACCCAATGTACATAAACTGAGTAACCTTCTAAGCATTACTCACACTTTGACCATTTGTTAGTGTCATTAGACAAATATGGTAACATCTTTTAATTACACAACATATGTATCTTTCATGCGAATTTACGCAACTCAGAATAACGCCATCTTGTTATTTCGACTTGTTTTATTAACTTAGCGAAATCCATCGCCTTTATACTTTCGGATTCTTTGTGAATCCGTTATTTTCACCCATTTGGATGTTTCTAGTGAGATCTTTCACCTTTTTTTTTTTTTTACAAACAGACCCTTTCCTTTACGAACTTATTCATTTGGTTCATTCATACAGAATTCGCTGCTAAAATGAATTTCCTGATTTTATCTTATTTATTTAGCACTATCTAGGTGTGCTATTAACGGAATTCTACAAGGCATATTACCACATACCTTACGGCTTTATCCTTTTTATCGTGCCTTTACTCGAACTGACTTCCCAACACTTTGCTTGTGTTGTCTTGTGATCGCTCAGTATAGGCGATCAATACTTTTCGTTATTATGACCTCATGGACCATCACTGCCGTCTTCTACTCACTTACCTTTATTGTTTGGCTTGACTGAGTAGCTATTTGGCCACTTGGTCATAAACGCTTATCAACTATGATTATTTCACGCTAATCTTAATATAGATAGCGTGTTGAACACTTTCTTAATTTAAATATTGACCTTAACCGGCCTCACTGACTAGACTTATTAGTCCAGTTACTTTATACCCATCTCTCGGGCTACTATGTGATTTTATTTCACATAACTTTCCTGACCGTGATCGCGTCACGTCGTGTTTTAGGTTTATTTCCCAATCATCTCATACTATATATGTTTGATAAAACGTTATTTTTTTTGACTAAAACTGAATTTTAGTTTAATGTTTTATCTTTAATTTATGTCAAGCAATTTTGACGACTTGGCATTTACTCTTTTACAGTCTTTGTTTTACGCGAGGATTCTCAACTGGTTCTCTCGCTTTGTTTAAGTAACTCGTAGGTTCTCTCACGTGGCCTCGTAGGCTATTTCCTTAGGTCTTCACCCCCTTTTAATGGGAACCCTAAGGTTTATTCCCCTTTCTTTTCGTGACTCGAGGGTCATTCTGGTCCCGTAGACCTTAACACTAATCGCATTCCCGTAGGTTACGATGATCCCACAGATTCATCTTTTTATTTGTATCTACATTCAAATGTATATATGTATATATGCATATATAGCTTCAAAGCATGTCTTGTTATGTTTGGAATCGTATATTTCCGCTTTTGAACTTTAGTTGACCTTGACCGTAGTCTAAGGCTTCATTTGTTTATTTTCGGGCGTAATTTTTTTTTTCCGACTTTATGACTTCTCATATCGTTTATGCGTCGGTTCATCTTATGCTCACCATTCTCCAGTTTACATATATCCGTACTTGATTATGTCTCATTACCGGGCTCATTATTCTTTTGGTTTTAACGGTACCATTATCCCGCTTGTATTTACTCATGCCGTCCGGCATGATATTGTAATCGACCCGTTCAACTTTAAAATAGTTGAACATAATTTATTCACAATTTTTATTTACATTATTTTGTCATCTTTTAGTTATGACCCAAAACCCGAGTCCTTTAACTTTCCATCCGAGTTCCCGTTTCTCGGTCTACACATGTGTTAAATTCTTACCCATCAACCGGGTGTTTTACCGAAGTCGTTATTATTGCAACCCTCCCGGTATGCATTTAGACCTCGCTTCATTTCTATATTCCGACTTTGTCCTCGAGTTTGACGTTTTACAAAAACGACTCGTTTAGGGACATATTCGCATTTTCCGGGTTCGAGTGTAAGTACACTTCCTCCCAATGCATATCTTGATCATTCCACATGTTTATATTCTTTGGGTTCGAGTGTAAGTACACCCCTCCCAATGCGTACCTTAATTATTTTATATGTTTCCCTGCCCCTTCTTTCGGGCTCATTATACTAATGTAATACGCTTCCGTCACTCGGCTGTGCGTTTACATTATTATCAATTATTTTGCTCATTTGATTCTTTTGGGTACTCTTTAAGCTAGTCCCATTCACCCCGCCCTTACTATATCGGATGTAAATGTGTCCGCTATAAGAAACTCGTGGTATCATATGCCACTACTTACTTGGCCAGAGTAAGCGATTAACACATGACATACACGACCTTTTTATAGTTTTCACATCACTCCCTAAGTGAGTAACGTCTCTATTTAGTTTTTTTGGAAATAATATCCTGGATATGTATCTCTATTCAGGTTTTCCAAGTTTCTAATTTATCTATGCAACAATCATTCTCTACTTGTTTATTGCATATGGCTATTTGTGTGATTATATTTAAAAGCGTGCACCTGGTAACGCTTGCCCCGACGGGCGTTCCTTGCCATTAACCTTGTTCGCGGTCGTTACTCGCTTTAGTCCTTGGTGAGCATGCTCCTCTTGTCATACTTCGGACCGTTCCATCATCATATCCACAATTCGTTCAAGTCTCGTCATCTTCAGATGCGAGTGTCCTTCAATTAAAATATTCGCAAGAGTTAGTAATGTCAACTTCAATAATCGCCCGTATTATAATACAAGGCTTTTTCTACTGTACGCGTCAACGCGCGTATTTTCGTCAACTACATTAATCATTTTAATTGGGGTAACGTGTATCACACGATAGCTCTACGTGTTGTTTACAACACTTTAGCATCTAAACTATTAACATACATGTACTTACCGGATTTGCGATCAAGCCTCGAACCGAACACTATTCTTTATCAAGAGCGTAAGGTTTAAGTCCAAGCATGGTTTTCCCCACCATACTTGAATCTCTTAAACCAGGGCTCTGATACCAACTTGTAACACCCTATTTTCGATTTAGCGATTTTTCATGTAAAATACCACAATCTGATGTGTGTCAAGGACTACACATACTATAAAAATACGGGTTTATTAAAACTTTTACAAATCATAAGTTATTCTACATCACGTGGTTGAATTCGTTGTTTAGAATTTACAACGTGGCAAAGTGCGGAAGCATGTATCTATATCGTGTTCGTTTCTTCGTTGAGCTTGATCGTCTTCCGGCATCCCAAAGTGTACCTACATTTCATAAACATGAAATGCTTTAGTATTACGGGGTTTAAATCATGTCCAAACGAGTCCGGGAAACAATTGATTTTCAAAAGAAAAACAAAAACTTGAAAATCATCTCCACCGTAACTTACGGTGGCACCGTAAGTTACGGTGGCCCCTGTGTAATTATTCTTCTACCGTACAACAGTAGGTTACCACCGTAACCCTATCAGCTCCACCGTAAATTACGGTGGCACCGTAATTTACGGTGGACCCTGCATCCAGCTTTTCCATTTTGCCGTAATTTGACACGAAATCTTTCGTATCTTTCAAACCGCTTATCCGTTTGACCTACCGTTTCTTCCTACATGTTTGAAATTTGATTCTCCATCATATGGAGTTAAAATCCGACATCCGGCTTGATAAAATTTAAAACTTTTAAGTCTTCGGCTTATTACTCTTTTACCAAAATTTGACCCGTTTGTGATTTTATCAAACATACAAGTTTGTTTGACCCTTATTTCTCACAAACCTATTAAATTCAATGATGTCTAACATATTAGGTTCCGATTATAGAATTATATACCTTCTTTAACCCATTTTCACCCATATGCTTATTTTGACCCATTTGAGGTGTTTAAGCATATTATAAGCACCAATTGCTTTCATTCATTTCCAAATACATATGTCCACATTTCTTATCAAAGGATCTTCCACCACAACTATATTTGTGGTGGGTTCAATGTGGTGATTTATATATTCCAAATTACACACTTCAAACCATTATTTTACGGCAAAGACTCTTTATAGAGACTTTTGACCAATAATTTACGTCTTTTGCTTTTCATACTTATTCAAAGTATTTATTTCATCCTATCGCTTATTTCCAAACAACCTTTATGGTCCGTTTGCTCAATTTCACATACAAGGGCGTTTTAGTCAATTTTAATCCTTCATTTACGACGAAGGACTATTAGTACTTGTTTGATCCCAAATTACAACCTTTTAACTATATTCTTGTTTAGAAATCAATATGTTTCTAAAACACCTTAATCATAACTCAATTTATTCGCTTTACCTAAAAGATAACCGAATATCTTATTTTAACCTTGTCTAACTGTCATAGAACTCCAATTTCTACATGATGAGTTGTATCATTATACATACCTGACTCGGGTCAATATATTGACCCGTTTTAATACCTTGCCTTAGTGGCTGCTAAGTGATAGCGCTGTAAACATCAATAAGCTATTTATTCCCTAAAATCATACAACTCGACAACTCATTAGTCGATACTGTCAAAGGGTGATTATTTCACCTTTTGACCCGTTTGGTCTCTATGACCAATTACTAGCGAGGTGACATTTATTACAATTTTACCCTTATTGGTTATCATGATTTACCTTATATGGTAACCTTTAAAATTAGATATTTCATTCGTCACAATATGATCGAATTACCGATTTAACTCATTTTTAACCATCAATACGGTTTCTTATTCTATTTGGTTATCTTGTTCCGTACGACTACACGCTGGAACACCATATCTCAATTAAGCATTTATTTTATTCGTAATTAATACGACAAAGAACATTCTAAGATTTATGACTAGTGTAAGCTATACTTACCTTGCATCCAAGCCACACTTTTCTTTTGTACTCGATCCGTTTGACCCGCTTCCTCCACAAGCCTCCACCTAGCTCGTTAAGCGTCAAACTATAATCATAATTCGTAAGATGGTTAGTTTAGTCATTATAAATCATGACTATTCCCACCTTACGTTTTTCATATAAAAATTAGTATTCATCATATTGTAGGTCGGTTTGACTTTTTAAAAGTCAAATCGCCAATTATCACATATGATTGCACTATCAAGTTCACAAGAATCAATTAGGCACATTATCAACACTTAGTGAGCATCATCTTTTGAGACGCCAAATTAACTAACATGTCATCCAATTCCTACCTCAAGTAATAATAAATTAACATGTAAATTTCAGTTATTATAAGCATATACACACTTTGACCATCAAAATCATGGTTTTAACTCTTATGTCAAGACCCACTTCCAGTCACTTATGAACTCCTAACAAAATCTCTAATTTGTTCAAGTAGTTCATTCATATGAATTAGTATGATGTTTATAAACACCAATAGAACATCAATTTCATTAAATTATCCAAAAACCCATTTCATGTCATGTATGTTCAACACCCAACTTGCAAATTGTTCAAGTATCTTGTTTCTACTAGCAACTATGATGATTTTAAACATGTGTACATCATCATCTTTACTACATAATCAAAACCCACTTGACACATGAGTGTATGATCATGAATTCACAACCATGAACATCAATTCAACAAATACATGGCTAGGGTTTACTACTAGACATAGTTTCATCCCTAATTTCATCCAAACAACAAACATGAAGCTCAGATTCGAATTCTCTAGGTTTGCTCAGAATTTCAACTAGAGATTTGTCAAGAAATTTACATACCTCGTGACTCCTTTTTCAATGGAGATCACTAATTCATACTCGGATTTTGATTTGGACTTGATTTGCCCCTTCAATTTGTTGAGATTGTTTGAGCTAGGGTTTGGAGCTTCTTGCTCCTTCTCCTGGACTACTTCACGCACGCACACACACCTCCAGTGTGTGTGTTGTGTTATATTTGGAGTTTATAATTCCATTTTCAAGTTACCCGGCTTTGGTCCCTCGTGTTTGGTTAGTTATTAATTAGGTCATAACCTAATTATTTTCAATAATAATCCCACTTATTAACCAGGTTTAATATTCCTAGTTAACTTAGCGGGTTCGGGAATATTTATGACTAAGTTTATTTTAGGTCCCGTTAACCCGGGCCTTTTATCCATTTTATTTCTTTAAAAGATTTTATTGACTTTTTGTTTAATATTAGGATTAATTATTTAAATCCTAATATTTACCGGGTAAATTTTACTACTAACGGTACTTTACCCGTCTTTTAGTATTAACGGAGTTTGATTACCCAAACCCGTTTTCGGGGTGTTACAACTTTGCTGGTTTGAAAACACCAAGAAAAGAACTTACCATTCACATGGTTTTAGTAGGGCTTAAATCATTTTAGGGTCATTCACCTCTAATTGTATTCTCCCAACTAGTGGTCCAAACAAGCCACGCTACTCGAGCCCGGCTCGAAACGAGCCAAGCTTAAATGAGCTCGAGATCGAGCCCAAGCCTGTAAAATAAACACAGAGAAAGTGAAATACAAACCATATAAACGTAAAACGAAGAGATCCGTGTATGTCATGAAGAACAGAAAACGTTTATGAAGAAAGGATCGAAAACAAAATCATATTATAATAAGAGACAGTGTTGAAGAAAACTGATGTGAAAATAGAAACTCTACCGGTCTGTGTTGAAGGAGGCGGTGCTGAAGACTGAGTGAAGAAGTACCAATTGCGGGTGTCTTCGACAGTTGTTTGGAACTAATAATGGGCGCAGGTTATTAGTTGGTTTTTTGCAGTTAAACAAGTTGATGAGTATATGTATATATATGCTTGCAGTTAACTAAGGAATCATGTTGGTTTATGTGAGTGTAGTCTGAAAGGTGGGAAAGAAACAACACCGCGTGAGTGGCTTATTTTAATCAATTCAGATGGGTGCTTTCGTAATGATCTGTACGTCACGGTTTGTTTTGTGTACCGTGTTAGTTTTGTTAGGGGAGGAGGGGTGGTTCACTAGTGATAGTTTCTATCACTCCCACTGTCCAATCAAATCATGCCATGTCATCACCCAATATTCTATCACTAGTGATAGAAATGTAGGGGGGTGGTATCACTAGTGATGGAATTCTATCACTCCCAATTTTTTTAATTTTCATTTTAAAATTAAATTTCACTAATTTTTTTAATTTTTTTTAAATTAGAAATTAACAATAAAACACTAAAATTAAAAATTTCATTAAATTTAAAACATACTACTTCAATTTAACATACTAGAAACATACAATTAAAAAAAAAAAAAACCTACTCCTCGTCCGAATCATCAAACTCCAAACCTAGAGAACCTACTAGTTCGATTAAATCGAATCTTAACCGAAAGTGAGTTTCTTCGTTACGCAATTGTAGATGGATATCTTGTGGAACTTGAACTTGTGTAGGAGGATCCGGCACCCAATCCGGGGATATTGCACGTCCGTCTTCTTTGATCAGCATATTGTGCAATATGATAGATGCATACACTATGCTATGTATTGATTTCTTGCTCGTCGCACGAACCAGTCGGTGTAGTATACCCCATCTACCCTTTGAAACACCAAATGCCATCTCAACATCTTTTCTTGCCGATTCTTGCAATTTTTTGAACGCCTTTTCTTTAGGCTCGACAGGAAATGAGGGAGCTTTCACAAAAACAGACCAAGACGGGTAGATACCATCCACAAGAAAAAAGCCTCGTCTGTAATGTCGACCGTTAACATAGAAAGGAGAGGAAGGTGCGGTACCATCCGTTACGCTTTGGAACAACGGCGACGTATGCAACACATTGATGTCGTTGTTTGAACCTGGAACACCGAAATACGAATGCCAAATCCATAAATCATTCGACGCCGCCGCTTCTAGTATGATGGTTGGTCTTTTGATGTCTCCCCTAACATACGCCCCTCGCAACTCTCTTGGACAATTTTTCCACTCGATATGTGTACAATCGATGCTACCGAGCATCCCGGGAAAATGCCATCTAGCCTCGTGTGCGGCGTAAATACGTGAGATGTCGTGGCTCGTTGGTTTACGTAAAAACTCGTTAGCATACAACTTAATGACCGCGTTGCAAAAAAATTGCAAACATTCACGTGAAGTTCTTTTCGACATAGCTAGGTATTCATCATATTGATCGGGAGGGTTACCTGTCGCTAGTTGGCGAATGGCGGACGTGCATTTTTGTATCGGCGTGAAACTTGCTTTGCCCCTCGCATCGTAACCTTCTTGAAACCATTCCTCGCTTGCTTCGATGTCTCCAACAATCTTTAAAAATAATTCTTTGGGTAAACGAAACCGATCTCTAAACGTTTCGGCATTGTAGAGCGGATTTTCCACAAAATAATCGTTCATCAAAACTTCGTTGGCACGTATACGATCACGGTCGACCATCTTCTTCTTTGGGCGGGACGACTCGGCATCAAGCTCGTTATACACCGACACAAAATATTTTAGCGTCTCGTTGTCGGAAGACGACTCGGTATCACTATCGCTAGACATCGGAAACGTCGAGTCCGTAGGGAATTCCATTTGAGAAAGATATAAAAATTGTGAGAAATGGGTTTATGTTTTGTATGTGTGTAAAATGGTTTAAAATGGAGATATATATAAAGGGTTTAAAGGTTTTTTTTAATAAACTTAACCGTTGTATAACGGTCATATGTCCCAACGTTCAAATTCTTTCAAATCTCAACGCATTATACATTCCACGCGTTTAAAAAATAACGCGTTAAACTTGATGCGGCGGCGGTGTAGCGTGATGGGTTAACGAGTGATCGGGGTGGTATAACGGACCACCCTGTGTGCCCTTATAAAGGGTGCTTTTGTATGGACACCTCGGTTAAATAAGCAGGTGGTACCCAAGTTAGTTTTTGTATTGTTATAATAAGCTGGTGGTACCCCAAGTTAGTTTTTGTATTGTTATATAATATAACTAGTTTAAGACTGTAGGATCGGTTTTGACTCCGAAACGATTGCGAAACGAACGTGTGACGTGCGGAATCCGTACACAAACGTGACCTAACACACATGACGTAATATAAACGTGATTCTATTAGAAATCTGAAATCGTACAGCACCTTGAATCACTTTCTCTCTCTAGATCTAGAAAGCTCCAAATGACAAATGTAGCAAAAGTCTCTAATCTAAACATAAAGCTCCTATTTATAGGCCTTGGCTTTTAATGAGATTTCTCATTAATTACAATATTGCCACCTTGCCTTTTGTCTAGATATTACATCATAACGACTCGTTTTCTTCTGTTTCTCGCTACTGCTCGGATTGACGAAGGCTATAGACATAAATGCACTAACAGACTCCCTCTTGGATATTGCCGCAGTCAATCTCGATTATTGAGTCAAACTCGTAGCGTCTTCTCTTTCTCCTTTAGTCTTCTTGAACAGAATCCCGGTGGATCTGTCTTCAGCTTTAGCTTCTCCTTTTTGTAAACTCTTTTCTTCATCAGGCTCCCCCTTTCGTCAAGCTTCCGTGCTTTTGGGATCGACACCTTGCTTTCCACGCTTCCTCTTGGATTAATCTCGTCTTCAGACTCCCCCTTAGACTCGACTGTCGGGATCGTAGTATGGTATCACATCTGCAATCACTCAAACATTTATAAGTAACAGCATTTCAAATTTCAACTATCCAGGAATTGTAATCTGGCTCTATTCAACTTTCTAAATCACTTCCCCTATCAACAATCTTTACAGATCTGGCAGTGTTAAGTATCCAAAATCCCTCACAGTTAATCATCCAAGTCCAAACTAATGACCTTGGAGATATCACAAACTGTTTTTGATTTTTAATACAAGTTTCAAATTAATGAACTTGTTTTATTTTCAGAAACACAATCAACATACTTAGATTTTGAAACTCAGCATTTCAGACATCGGTTGTCGAAAATAAAGCAGAATCAAAAATCTTTTTGGATTTTCTGAAATATAAAGCAGTAAAGAAATACGTACAAACATATTTACAGACCATATTTTTGTTTGAGTATGCGTCAGAGGATCATATCAGTTTTTGACAAGTCACAAGTACCGTTGAGCTTAGTTACACATTAAGAATTAAACAATTCACTTAGATTGTCGATATACTTGTCCACTTAAATTTTCACACAAATTTCAACTGATTCAGGATACGAATTAAGTGTTTTAAAAACTTAAACTCATTCATGTGTCCCACCTCTTTAATATACTCCCGTATCCAGATCCCAATATTCAGTCTTACATGTGAGTATACCTAGATGATATCTGTAAGGGGAATAAATTATAGTACGAAACCGTGAGAGCTCAGGTCAGAACTTCCGTTCAGCAGAGAGATGACGGCTCGACTTTTGGTGTGTCCCCTTTAGAGGATCTTTTGTATTACAACAGCAATGACTATCAATTTTATTGTTTCATCAATTTGCTGAGGGCGGCGCTATATTTCAAGCAATGCAGAAAGTATTCTCCGGGGACTAGGCCATTGCTTCCGCAAAATCAGAAGTCTCGAGATAATACCCCAGATATCACTAAGTATAAAGACCTAGTATCTCAGAAAGAGGGGTCCTTCAAACTAGATTTCAGGGGTTACCTATATATCCAAGTAGTGTTCCCCACGAAATAAGCAAGTTTGAATTTATGTTTATATCCCAAAAAAGTTTACTAAATGTATAAAAATCTACCGACACATCCACGGTGAGATCGTTTAACACATTTTAACTTTCCAATTCTTTAGCGTACTGTAACTGTCTACTAATGTACTATCATTTCCTCTTTTTACGCAAAACACAAATTTTGAATTTTTATCATGTTTTTGACTTTTTCAAATTTTCAAATGTTTTTGTATTTTCCAACAATATTATTCCCCCTAAAATGCAAAATCATTTAAAGAAAATTTGACAACCAATACTTATAGCTTTGTCTCGCCATCCATTTTCTGCTTCTCATGCACTGATTTGCAGAAAAATAGTGTACCCCCATGATTTACAACACATTGATATTTACAGTTTGAAAACCGTTTTTCAATCTTGTGAAAATAATCATGTTTGTTCAGCCGTGAGGGTTTCGGCATATTCAATCAACACATATTTTTGTAATTTTCTATTTTTGACAAAAATTAAAAAACCAACATATTTTTGATTTTTCAAATTTTTCAATTTTTAGGGTTTTGAAAATATTGCTTATTTATTTACAGAAAAACAAATAAACTCCCTGTTTCAACCAACACAGGGTCCAGCAGCCTCCTCTCCTCGTTGTGTTAGGCTGCTCCAACATCCATTTTCACAATCTTCAGTTGTCTTGAGCACCTGCACATTCAGACTACTTTGATTACTTGAACAATTTAGCCCAGGTCTGTTTGACCTTAGGCATTTCGACACAATAATTTTCATTCAATAATGGAAACTCTTTGTCATCTTTCACAAAGATCTTATCAACTTTTACTTCAACTTTCTCATCTTTTACCGAAGTCACTTGTTTCTTAACACTCCAAGTTTGACCTTTTGGAGTTCCTCTTTTGTAAAAATGAGACTCTTTTTGAACATTCTGTTTTTGAACAACTTTTGGTTTCCAAAACTCTTGTGGTTTTGTTATATCAACAGTTGTTTTCCAACTTTGAGTTGTTCTTAATCTGGGTGTGTGAGAATTCCATGTCTGTCTTGAATCGAACCTGTTTAGGTTTGATTTCCAATTTTGATTCGAAGCAAACTTGTTTGTGTTGTACCTCCAAGTTTGTTTTGAATCAAATCTGGTTGACCTTTGTCCCACAATCTTAGATTTTTGTTTCTCAACATCAATCTTCTTTTTGTCAACATCCACAGGTTTTAGATTTGGACACTTGCGTGCAAGATGTCCTTTTCGATCACATTTGAAACATGTTCTCATGGACACATCTTTGACCTGTGGTTGTTGCTTTTTCTTTTGAGCTAAGAACTCTTCAATAGACTGTTGTCCAATTTTAAGTTTTTCTTCTTCTTCAAAACTTTTTCCTTGAAAAAAACTCATTTTTGTCTGAAAATTCGGAGTTTCATTTCTTTTCCAACTTTGTTTCTTCTTATAACCCAACCCAGCCTTCATGTTTTTCTTCTTAAAACTAGGTTTATTATACGAACCTCTATGACTCTTACCAGCAAACTTTGAAATCTCAGACTTTTCAATCTCAACCATTTTGAAAACTTTATCAACCTTTTCTGAAATCACATTCTGAATCGGGAATACAACATCTAAGAACAATTTGTCCGATCCAATCATGGTATAAACCAATCCTTTTGAATCATCATTCAAACTTTTCTCAGATTTTGTGTTTTTCAGATAACTATCATGAAGATTTCCTTCATCTTCATCCTGTGATTCAGATTTACCTGTATCAACCGACTCTTCTTTCAGCACACTTTCAACAACTTTACCTACCACCTCTGAATCATGAGAATCATCAGATTTGGAATAGGTTATGTCAATGTTGTCTGGCAATTGGTCTACCATGTTGAAAGCTTTTTCGACCTTTTCCTCATCATAAAATGCAAACTTTTCCGGTGGTGGAACTTGATGAAACTCTGAACCAATACCTTTCTTGTTTTGCTCAGACTCACCATCTCCCGGTTTTATATTGAAAATTCGTTCAAGCACATATGACGACACGTGATAACTTTTCAACTTGTTGTTATCCTGTTCTAAATCAGCAATCTGTCGCTTTAGCTTAGCAACATCCTCAATATAAGAATTAACAACATCTTGTTTTATGGAATACATTCGTTTAAGTTCTTTAGTTGTTTCAGAAAGATAATTCATTCTTGATTGAGCATATTTCATTTCATCTTTTACTTTTTCGTAATATGATATGCTAATTTCATTGAGTCATATTCTTTCTTCATTTCTTGACAAGCAATTTCTTTTTGTGAACATTCTTCTGTCATTTTAGAAACATTTTCTTTCAAAACTTCATTTTCTGTTTCTAACTTTTTACATTTTTCTGAAAGTTTTTCATCATTTTCTTTTAAAACCTTTTCTTTTTCTAACATTTCTTTACGTTTTTCTTTAAAAATGTTTTCTATTTTTGTGAATTCAAGATTTCTTGTTCTGAATTGCTCATCTTTTTCAGTACAAGCTCTGCACGGTTCCATGCATTTCTTGCACTGATCAATCGTTTTTATGATTTCAGAATCAGAATGTACCTCAGTGATTGGCACTTTGGTGTTTGATGCAGTTGCCTCAGTTTGCTTTTGATCAGCATCATCTTGTTTTTCTTCAACACCGACTTCATCACCAACATTACCAGCTTCCAAATTCTCATTCTTTACTTCTTCTTCTTCTTCTTCTTCTTCTTCTTCTTCTTCTTTCTTCACCTCTTCTCCGATCTGCTGTTCTTCAGTAACAGCTTTCTCAACCTTTTCATTCACAACAACTTTTTCTTCAATCTTTTCTGTCTCACCAACTTTCAAAACTTCCTCTTTCACAACTTCAACTTCAACCTCTTCAGCAGTTTTCTTCAGATTGTTCACCATTTCTTCAACATTCTTTTTCATTCTCTCTTCATCCCTTTTTCTTAGACACGATGTCATGGCATATCTGATCTCTTTTTCATGTCTTTTAGCATATTTGTCATCTTTCATCACATTTCTATAGTATTCGGCTCTCAAAGGAATTATGAGAAGAACATCGTCAAAAATTTTGTCTTTCTTTGGAACAACTGGTTCTCCTTCTCTGTTGAAGTAACATTCTCTCTTTTTATCCCATCTTCTGTTGCTCACTGCACTCTGGTACTCTTCTTTCATTTCATCCATTCTGTTTAAAACAACGTTTCTTTCTCGATAAGTTTTCTCACTCAAAATCTCTCCTCGAGTTTTCTCTTTGATTTCAGCCATGATACTATCTCCTTGAATCACCTTGAATCACACAAACAAACAAAATCAGTTCAAACACTATCAAACAACTGAATTAAAATAATACTCGAACTGGTGAATTTTCTGTGCGGACTGAAGGTTGACAAACTGTGCGGACTGCAATGACCCGGATCAAATTCAAACAATCTGACCCTCTACGTGCAAACTGAATGAATGAACTAGATCAAATGGGCCACGGAATATGAGCTTCCAATTGGCCGCAAACAATGAAGTTCACTTGGGCTGGGCTTAGAAAGATTTGGGCCGAGATGTATGCTTAACAATATTGTGCCTGTTGTTGATATAAGAAGCCGACAATCAACAGTCACAAATCAATCTCATTGGCTCGATTAATTCTTGAGTTCACATGGATCAATGAAATGAAACTTGTGCCAACAACATCACATGCGCAACCATCATAAACCGACAACACCAATTTCAAAACAATCTAATTGGACCTCAACAATAATGGCTGACACTATATCTCGAGAATCGGCAGAAACAATTTTCGTGACTGATACACGGCAGGTCACATGCAAACTGATCACTTCATTTTACATTTCACACAACACAATGTAATTTTCAAGCGGTTCAAACAATGTATTCAAGCGGACAGTAGTTTTCAAGCGAAGTACTTTCAAGCGGTCAGATGTTTTCAAGCGGTGTGTCGTTTCAAACGGTCTCAATATATATTTCAAGCGAACAGTCTTTTTCAAGCGGACACAACATGTATTTTCAAGCGAGATACTGGAATATGACTGATTCAAGCGAACTAATGCATTTTCAAGCGAACTAACACATATAATTTCAAGCGGACTAACACATACAATTTCAAGCGGACTAAGGCTGTTAATCACGAAATCGGACCTAAAAACTCAGATTTTTCCTAAACGGCTAGGAATTAGGATCTGAAACTTGGTAGGGTTGTAGATCAGGTGTTTTCGCACAACATATTAAAAAATCAGCCGATTTGGACCGTAAAAACCCGTTCAATTTGACGAAAATCAGTTAAAAACGTGAAAAATATGAAAAAGATGAAATCCGGATCTGAATCTGATGATTTTCTGCGTGGAAATGTGTGATAGATCAGTGCAATCGAGCTCCTGCTCTGATACCACTTGTAGGAACGGTTTTGACTCCGAAACGATTGCGAAACGAACGTGTGACGTGCGGAATCCGTACACGAACGCGACCTAACACACGTGACGTAATATAAACGTGATTCTATTAGAAATCTGAAATCGTACAGCACCTTGAATCACTTTCTCTCTCTAGATCTAGAAAGCTCCAAATGACAAATGTAGCAAAAGTCTCTAATCTAAACATAAAGCTCCTATTTATAGGCCTTGGCTTTTAATGAGATTTCTCATTAATTATAATATTGCCACCTTGTCTTTTGTCTAGATATTACATCATAACGACTCGTTTTCTTCTGTTTCTCGCTACTGCTCGGATTGACGAAGGCTATAGACATAAATGCACTAACAAAGACCCCGTATGTTACACGGGTGACGGGTGGCCTCAAAAAAAATATAAAATCACACTTAATTAAAATAAATGAATATGAAATGTGACTTGGACGTAATAGAACTGGCTTGATTTTTGGTGATTAATGCACTAATTTGGTCTTTTTTTTTTCACGTGATACTCAATGTGACTTGGACGTTATGGCTTCGGCTCATCAGGTTTGTTTCTTTTTTCGACCCATTACATGACCAATCCCATTTGCCACAGATCGGTGTCTATAGACCGCTGCTCTGATACCAACTTGTAAGGCCCCATTTACTCGTGGTGGCATTTGTTACTTTGGTCCCATTACGGTTTAAGTTAGGCATCCAAAAATACCTATTTCTCTTAAACCACTGCTATGATACCAACTTGTAAGGCCCCAAACCGGGCACCCTACAGTCAAGTCACATCACAGTGTACTATATTAAAATAACACTTTATTTATATACGCAGCAGAAATTTTCAATTAAAAATAGTACATAATTTATTTAACCACAAAACGTTTTTTTTTCATTAACAAACCGAATGCCTTCCACCATAACATGAGTAATCTCATCCGCTAGCCAAGAGCAACCCCGACTCGAATCACACACCTGCAAGACAATTTAACATACATGCAAAAGTCAGCTACGCTGAATGAGTTCTAATAGTTTAAGTTAAAAGCATTTTGAACACGTCGTGAATGCTTTATTTAAAAACCAAAACACCATCGTTGTAAAATCACCAATATTTAAAAAAATACGTTAACATCATTTTTACAACTCCAACTCGTCACCCAAAACTCCACCCATATCCTAGGTCCAATCATCCCACAAGTAATCCTTTTTTTCCGACGTGGATCAGATTACTTAAACACAAAAGGACAGCCCGCAATGCATCTTAATTCATAGGACCATTAACCAAACCGATTCGTATCTAGAACATAACAATTAATGGCCTAAAAACTCAATTGTAACTTGATCTCGTCTGACAACTACACAATTTAACATCACTCGACAACCTCATAATAGAACATCATTCGTCACCCACATCATTTAACATCATTCTTCAAGTACACAAATAATCATCATTTACCCACTATTTAACTAACGTGAAACATATAAGCACATAAAGTGGGAACCTAACACATCGGTTGTTGCCCGTAGGCTATCATCATTTGCCCTCGTCAGGGCACCCTCGTCAGGGTTTCGTCTCCTCCAATTTGACCCCGAAGAGTCCGTCACCCTCATAATACCCCGAAGGGTTCGTTGCCACTAGGGCTAATCATCTAAACATCTCAGTGATATTTCTCGTGACATGACGCCACCCCGAAGGTAACGCCGCCATCACAACTAACCCGCATCTCGTGACCTGACGCCACCCTGAAGGTAACGCCGCCATCACTAGTAACCCACATCTCATGACCCGACGCCACCCCGAAGGTAACGCCGCTATCACGAGTAACCGACATCAAGCACCTCAAGGATGCTAATTCACATAAGGCATAAAAAAATACACACATAATATTAAAAGCATGTCAACTAGTCTACAACTACTACATTCACCATCTCGCTACCACTAAGGTTCGAAAACTATGATAGAATTATCAAATAAAATTTATAACGACACAAATTGTGCTTTTAATATCGACACCTACCACGCCCCATACCTATACGACCTCGACATCACTAAATAAAACATCATACGCCTACGTAGGCCTGATTAATCACTACGCCGTATAAAAACATTGTTCGTGGAAAAACGTTTATAAAACATTTTACCGCAAAACTTGTAACACGTATGAAAACATGTGAAAAGCGTGTATGATAGCTCCAAAAATATTTAAGAAAGAGAGGGTTAGAACTCACTTGTTGCGAAACTTATAAATCCACACGTCAAACCGCCTCGAACTATGCCCCGTCACGTGAATCCTGTAACCGGATAACTCTATGTTACTAGCTAATTTATATATTAAATATAACGTGACCCGATGCCCGGAGCATCAGACCCTAAAGATTAAATACACGTGTGACGTGTCACATGCACTCATACACGTGTATGTCGGATTCGTACTAACTGGCCACACTCTCAAATCCGTCTCCGTATGCACCTTTATTTGAATCATCATAACATCAACATCATTAAATTATTAGATCATCATCATCTAATCATTAACTCATCATTGTTATTAATTGTGATATAGTATTAATATCCTAACACTACTATGCCCATAGAACCTTATTTTGCATGCACATTGTCACTTTTTTTTCTTTACACCAAAACTTCATTAATTAGCCCTTAACATGCACCATACCTTAGGTTATGTTTGTTTTTGAAGAGGTAAAAGGTCTGCGGTCTGCGGACCACATCTGCAGGCATCTACATGAGAAGAGGTGGACCAAAGGTCTGCAGTCTGTAAGAAGAAGACTGTTTGTTTGTTAATGTCTGCAACATAACCTAACCATAACCAACCACAACCCACCATAACCTTCACCCACCAAAACCACCGTGACCCACCACAACCCACCATAACCACCGTGAACCACCACAACCCACCGTAAGAATAACCAACCACAACCCACCATAACCAATCACAACCCACCATAACCATAACCAATCACATCACAGCAGCTGCAAACCTTCTACACCTTCATTACATCAAATCATCATCAACAACACTATTTTCATCTTCATCAATCTTCATAAACAAAGAAAAGAAGGCAAAATAAAAGGAGACGGGGGTTTTACCGGTGAAATACGTCGGAGAGTAAACCACCATCATCACCTCCATTGTCGCCGGTTCTGGTTTCGCTCGCCGCCGGAGTGGCGGCGGTGCCGCCTGTCCACCGCCGATCTCTCTCTCTACGTCTCTCTCTCCAGGTCTCTCTCTCTCTTCTGATTTCTCTGCAGATATCTCTCTCTCTCGCTCTAGCAGGGTATGTGTATAACGTGGTACAAGAGAGGGATGAAGTTAAGGGGTGTTGAGGGTGTCTCACCGGAAGCTATCCGCCGGCCGGATTACCGGCTCCGGCGCCGGTCAGTCGTTGAGAGAGAGAGGGTGAGGGAGGGAAAAAGAGCTGAGGTTTGTTTGTTTGTGTTATGTTTGATCTTGTGGCTAGGTTTTGAGAATGAAGATGAATGATAAAGAATGTGCAGATGGGTTTTGAGAAGAGGTTTGAAGTGTCTAGTCCATGTCTTCTCTAAGAAGAGGACGCGCAGACATTTTTTAGTAAAATGTCTTCCAAAAAACAAACGCACTGCAGAACTCTATGTCTGCCCTTGGTCTTCTTGGTGCAGACAGAAGTGGTCAGGAAGAGCTTCTTTAAAAAAACAAACACACCCTTAGTCTCTTCTCATGGATGCGTACGGCTTCATGCAATCACTACACATGAGTTACTTTCAAACACTCATGCATACACTCACCTAATACGTATTACCCTCTTCCTCAAAAAAGAATTTACATAGGAACCCATGCATGCACACACTCATAATACCATCATACACCACACTAATTCAAGCACTCTCTACTGTTACACATTCCTATCGTCACCTTCACGTTTCACGGTAGTATGTCGACATCGTCACCGCGCCACTATCTCAACCACCTCTGCACGCCATCTTCACCATTGAACACCGCCCTAACCGAACTTCATAACCATCACGACCAAACACTACCATCATCCTCTTCTTCCCTCTTCGAATAATCCTACCAACTCTAATCGTATTCGAGACATGGTTCGCCGAGAAATGGTATCGAACCAGCAATCCACACTAGCATCCTCCTCCTATGCCCTCACGCACCACCTATCGACTCATCATCATCGTCCTCTACTTATTTACTCACATGGCTTATTTTTTCTAAACACGGAAAGTGATGGCATGTAGCTTGAGTCACAAAGCTGTCTTACAGAAGTAATCTCTCTTCTGGTCCGCACACTTTGGATACATTTCAGCTTCTTGATTTCTATAACATTGCACATGTAAGAGCCTGTTTGATCAAAAGGGGCAACTAGTACTGAATGAACAAAAGGCCTAAAACTTAAGAGGCTCTGTTTCGAAGTCTGGTTAACGAAAGATGACATATTAGTAAGTGTTCAAACATATAATTTATATGAAAAAAAACCATTTCAACTATGTGAACCATTTTAAACAACAAGACAGTTAGATAATAAAAAAATCAAGGATAAATAATCAATGATCTTATCACAACATCGTTCAATAATAGCTTGAAACACATTATTTGTCCCATACCTAGAACACAGACTATGTAAATAAATAAAATGATACAAATGAATATTACTACACTTAAAATAGCGAAGCATAATGACAATTGAGGAAAACTTTAAACTCAAAGTTACATGCAGATTTGTCAACAACGCCACTTTTAACTATTTCATTAAGCAGTACTTTGCGAAAAAAGTTCATACATCTGATAAATCCAAATGCAAACACAGTCAAATAGGTTTCTCTTATCTTTTATCCTTGTTTATCTTCCTTAACCGATACTATTTCATTAACCAATACTTTGGGAAAAATTTGAGTGGTTGCAGATCCGGTGGAGGGTTAGGGTTTTGACATTTTTGAGAGGTTGTTACGGTGGAAGAGGCGGCGATGGGGAAGCTAAACCCTCTGTTAGATCTCTCTCTCTCTCTCTCTCTCAGCAACATGTTTTTTTGGTTGTTGACAGCGGGGAAACTAAACCCTCTGTTGAAGGGTTTCAATTGATGGTGACCTCTCCGTTAACTGATCCGTCCCAATCGACGCCGATCCAGGTGCCAGAATAGACTTCTACTTCTCCGTTGTAATGTGGTTTAATGATTCTCTGTTTTCTGATTCCGGTGCTTACATGAAACTGGGCTTGATTTGTGGTTTTCTAGAATTAAAATGAAACTGGACTTGATTTGTGTTAGAGAGAGAGGGAGAAGAGATAGAGACAGAGGGGTGAAACAGATGATGATGATTCAGTGTTGATGGGTGGGTGTTGATGGTGGCGGTGGTGGAGTTCTGGTGGCGGTGGTGTTGCCCGAGAGAGAGAGAGAGAGAGAGGGAGAAGAGAGAGACAGAGGGTGTTTATGAGAGAGAGACAATATGTAGTGTGTGCAGTAATGTTGATGTAGATGAAGACAATGAGCAGGTTGACTTAGATGGTTTTTAATTAGTTGTGAGTTATAATAATTCTAAAATGACCAAAATGCCCCTGAGAATAAAGACAAAATAGAAGGTTTTAAGTTGGGAAATCTGGCCAAATTTGAAATTTGGACCAAAATGGCAAAAAAAAAAAAAAAAAAACGAAACCACAGTGACCAAAATGGCAAAAGGTTTGAAATTTGGACTAAAGTGGCAAAACTGGCCAAACCTCAGGGACCAAAATGGCAGTTTACTATATGCAGACCAAACCTTTTGCTTACTGATTTGTTATGACAAATAAAATATTTTAACTATTCAAAGCTGGTCATAACATTAGATTTCATAAACCATCACATAAATCGTCATTTAACGATTTTAACGCCATTTAGGCACGTAGTATGGTTTTAAACCATATTTATGAACCAAGACTTGTTACCTACTGATTTTATAAACCATTTTAAATACTTTTACAGTAGGTATAAGTCATGAATTCAGAATCCCAAATATATTTTCAAAACTATGTGTGAAATGACCAAAATGCCCCTATGGTGCATAGTTTGGTCTTAGAGCGTAAACCACACATATATTTGATATCCTACTGATATGATATCATAATTTAACCATTTTTACAGAATGTTTATGACCATGACATCAGTTTACTTGCAAGCTCCTTTTATAAGTTGTAAAATTACCAAAATGCCCTTATGAGGCATAGTTTGATTTTAAAACCTTAACGGGCATACAAGTTGATATCCTACTGATATTATAACTTGTTTAAAGTGTATTGGCATATGGAACTTGTTCATGACTCATCTGGTAACCCGTTATCGCTTATACGCGTACGGTTAGACTTACATAACTAGTTTACATAAGTTTACCGAAACGGGTTTAACCTTATCGTTTTGATCTTAAAATCCAGAATGTACTTTGTTTACCCATATTATACAAGTCCTAGTACTTGTTGGGTTTAAGCCACATTCTATTCGGTATACGCTTAATCTAGCAAACCTATTCTTAAGTATCAGGTCATATCTAAAGGAACTACCTTTGGCCCGTATACATTCTAACAGATAATAAATCTGTTCATTCCAGACTATAGTAGCCCCCAGATAATCGGACTTGGGTCAATAATACTTAGACTTGCGGATTTTTTCAAATATAGTCTTGTTGATTGGAAGCTAGCCAAAAGGTAAATACTCTTGACTTATTTTAGTGTAAACTTGGGATGGCAAATATGCCTCTTGGGCGGTTATTACATAAGTAAGTCGCCTATGATTGCGCAAAAGTGTAAGAATACGGTTTAATCCGTTTACTTGATAATTAATATAATTGGGGGTTAATGATACCATGTCCGGACAACCCAATGGGTTAAATCAAGTATATAATCTCGTAAAAAGAATAATCCCAAGATATATTTAAAAGATCACCTATGGGTTTTCTATATGTATAAAACTCTTTTCGAAAAACTATTTTTCCAAAGAGTTAGTTAATTGTATTTACCAGCTTTGGCTGACGTATTTTCAAAAGATTGAACAACAAGTACCGAACCTTATTATAGGCTGGGATTACGGGTCGGCTAGAATGAAGGCTAAGGAATTTGCACTCCTGTCGCTTAAGGCCTATGATGTCTAAAGCTCTGTTTATTTGGATCCTGCCTGTGGGCTTGTATCGAACGCTTGTAATACTTTTATACGTTCAAGCTTTATTTTAATAATTTCAATCCAATACTTCCGCTGCATATTATTATATTGTGATAACTGTTATCCAACCGTCACGAATATACCCATCCGGGCCCACCGGAGATTGGGGTGTGACAAAACACAATTCATTGGCATTTGCAAAAGTAAGAGTAGGAGTCTAGGGGTTACAATAGCAATTTTATAAAGTTGAGTGCAACGGTTAAAAACGCAAAGTCTAAAAATTAAGGGAAATAGAAGTAGTAGGGTAAAAAACAGAAAGTATAAAAATAGAGGGGTGGTGGTGGAATATGTAAAAGTTGAGGGGTGGTGGCGGAAAAGCGTTGAGGGGAAGGGTAAAAAATGAAAAGTGTAAAAGTAGAGGAGTTGTGGCGGAAATGTGTAAAAGATGAGGGGGATGGTGAAGGAAATGTAGAAGTATAGGGGTGGTGGTGTAAGTGTGGAAAAGCTAAGGAGTGATGATAGAAAAGCAAAGTAGAGAGGTGCTTATGGTAAAGTTTGAAAGATAAGGATACGGTTGTGAAAATTTAAAGTAGAGGCGGTGGCTGTGTGATGTGTGTAAAATGCAACATATAAATTACATCAAATGAGGCATAAAACTAACCCTTTTTTAGTACTAATGTTGGAAAAAGTGTGTTTTTGTCTTCCTTTTGTATTTTCAGGATTAAATGAGCGTAAATGAACAAAAGGAGCAAATATGCAGCAAAATCTAACATAATTACAAGAAAAGGAATAAACGTGGCATGCCCAATCCCTCGACAGCATCTTCCCAAGCAAAAACAAGATATCAGAAGGCTGAACACGCCCCATGCCCAGCGGACACGAGGGCGTGCCCAAGTGTCTGCAGAAAAGACAAAGTTGTAGAAGCTTCTATTTCCCAACACGGGGGCGTGCCCAGCTCAACACGGCCGTGGTCAACGCTAAGATTCGTAGAATCCAAGCAAATCTTGATAGTACAGATACGCTTCTACACACGGGGCCGTGCCCAGCGGACACGGGGGCGTGGTCAACTAATGCAGACAATATGTAATTAATGAAGAAAGAGAAAGTGGATGGACACGGGGCCGTGCCCAATGGACACGGGGCCGTGTCCGGGCTTCTGTGCATGCGATAAATAGAGGTGCTTGGTTCACTTCAAATGCATCCCTTGGCAAACCACCTCTCTCACACTTCACCCACACTCCACCACCATCACAACCCACATCCACCACCAGCATCCATCATCAATCATAGAGTGTGTGTAGTAGTCTCGGGATCCAAGATTGATAGTAAGAGTTCTTGACAATCAAAGGCCATGTTTGCCTAAGTCTCTTACATCAGTTGGTGAAGACAAGAATTTAGTGTAATACTTTTGTTTTTTAATCTTTTCGCACTTTTTATTTGGTTTTGTATTAATGACTTTAATAACTAGTTTCTTATGTTGAAGGTGAAACTTCCTTATCATTTGTCTGTGGTATCTTGGCGTTATTTTACTGTCTATATAAAATAAAAGATTTACACCATTCATATCTCTAGGGTCTATATAGAGATATGTTGGCTACCTGGTCGGGGGGTTAAGGGAATGGTTTGTTAAGGTTCTTGCCTTGTTCAGTGTATAGATCCTGCAAGGACCTGGGTCAAGCTTACTAGGACCTCCTTCAATACCCACTTGTATTGGATGGCGGGGGTGCGAATAGCTTGATCCCCTCATATGTAAACTACTATTAATACATTAACTCGGCTACTTGGGATTGTATCCCTGCTGACTCAAACCACTTAACCGAGGGTAACGTCACCTTCAAAAGAGGGGCCTACCACATTACGCATTAATAACTTAATTAATTATCTTTCAATATTCCGACCCTTTAGGATTGTATCCTTGCTGACTCAAACTACTAGGTTGAGGGTAACGTCACTTTTAAAAGAGGGGCCTACTACTATAACTAAGATAATCTCTTAAAAAGCGCAAAAGTGTGAAATTCATCAAAGGTTACACTAAAGGTGAGTCGGATCCAAGTGATTCATCTTGTCTATCTGTTTTTATTTTATTTTTATTTTCAGCATTTTTATTTTCTTGTTTAAAACATTTTTCTAAACATTTGATTTGATTAGACGTTAAGGATAAACCGGTACTAAAAGCTCTTGTGTCCTTGGACGACCTCGGTATCTTACCAACGCTATACTACGCTCATGATGAGTGCACTTGCCCATATGTGTGTTTAGTGTTAGTAAAATATCGTGTTTTATAAATTAAAAACTTGACTAAAGTGTTAAAAAGGGCTTAAAATATACATAAAAACATGTAACACACCGCACACATCACTGTGACAAAGCTTAAAAGATGGAGTGTCAGTGGTATAAAAACTACCAACTTTCTAGTTTAAGATAGTTAGTAATATATAGATTATCTTATTCAATTAATGTTTATAAAATTATTGTATATTTAAAGAAATATGATATTTATGATACTAGCTGACAAATTATCAGTCTTGTTGCAAACTAATTGTTTTTGTGAAAGAGAACGTTAAAAAAAGGGGTATTGGATTTTAATAATCCAAAGTTTCAGTAATTGGCCGGTAATAATCCCAACTTCAAAAATTGCCTACAACAGTCCCAACTTGTAAGATTTTGGCCACCAATGATCCTTGACTAACTGGGTTATAACCTTGTTGGGCTGGTGACCTGCAACTTATTCCGGCGACCCGTTTTACCCCTGAAACCACCAAACGAGACCCCCACCAATCATCTCCGACCTCCTGTAATCTCCTCCGCTTCTCAAAAGTTTAAAATTTCCACCATCTACGCAACTCTGGTGACCTGCAACTTATTCCGACGACCTTCCTTACCCCTGAAACCACCAAAGGAGACCACCACTTGTTATCTCCAACCTCTAGTGACCTTCTCCGCCGCTCAAAACTTCAAAAAACTAACTGGGTTATAACCCAGTTAGACAAGGATCATTGGCGGCCAAAATCTTACAAGTTGGGACTGTTGTAGACAATTTTTGAAGTTGGGATTATTACCGGCCAATTAGTGAAACTTGGGATTATTAAAATCCAATACCCCTTAAAAAAACAAACAAACTAGCCAATAGCTAGAAATATAATGTCAGGTTACAAAAAGTTAGCAACAATGCCGGGTTCGAAACCCCACGTATGCTTTTGGACGACCCACATTCGAATGAAGGCGTGATGGACATGATGACATGGGACGGTCCAGTTAGTTCCACCGGACCCGTCCGCTTGGTGATAAGTGGGACCCACCCCCATTTCAAACCATTACATATTTAAAAAAATTATTGGATTTTAATAATCTTAAGTTTCACTAGTTAGCTGATAATAATCCTAACTTTAAAAATTCTCTCCAACGATCCCAGCTGATAAGAATTTGGCCCCCATTGATCATTTTATATCATATAAAAATTTGGTCTCCTCAATAGATTCAAGTGCACCTGCAACCTCCTTAATTGAATTAAGTGCACATGCAGTTTGAAAATTATTTATGGGGCCAAATATTTACATGTTGGGAATATTGGAGAGAATTTTTAGAGTTGTAATTATTATTGGCTAACAGTTAAACCTTAGGATTATTAAAATCCAATAACCCTTAAAAAATCAATTTGTATTTTATAAAAACCACTCCAAAGGCCCAAATAAAAAATAATAATAAATTTCAAAAACACTAACCCACTTCACCTTTAATCCAAACCTTCATCAAATTCACGACAACCTCAAACATTCAAACTTTCACTCTCAACCAATCTTCCATTTTCTACAAATCTCTAATAATCAAAGAAGTTTTCAAGAAATGTTAGGCTCCGGTTTAAACCCGAACAAGCCACCAACATCCCATTCTTCCAAAGCTATGGGTTTCATCATCGACCGGGTTCCATGCCTTCCCAGTTCCAACATTCGGGTTCATGAGTCAGCCCGGTTGTGTAGATCGTTGTGTGATATTTGGTTTAGAAGGTGAATGGGGATTAGTATTAGAGTTGGTAGGCATTGAAGAGGAATTAAATGAGTGGGCAGGTGAATTAGAGTGGACAGAATGTGGGGTGGTGGGCTCAGTGGGTCCGTGAGAGTTTAGCTGGATAGGAGTGATGTGTAACAGCCCAAGTAAACCGTGCCAAGATATTGTCCGCTTTGCCCCCGATGGGTTGCCCATCCAGGAACTCACGGTTTTGTTTCCACCTGATGAGTTGCTCGCCTAGGCAAAACACTTCTTGGTAGAGAAAGTTTTCAACCCCTTATAAGGAAGGCTTTGTTCTCCTTCTCAACCGATGTGGGACTTACATCTCCACCCCTCTTAGGGAGCCCAACGTCCTCGCTGGCACACAGGCCTGGCCCCTGGCTCTGATACCATCTGTAACAGCCCAAGTAAACTGTGCCAAGATATTGTCCGCTTTGCCCCAGATGGGGTGCCCATTTTGGAACTCATGATTTTGTTTCCATCCCTTTATAAGGAAGGCTTCGTTCTCCTCGTCAACCGATGTGGGACTTACATGATGTTTGCTGAATTATATTTTGCATAGGTGTTTGATGGATGGAAGGAGATATTTAGGGGGCGGGATTACGATAGTGAGGTGTGGGAGTTTATGTAGATAAAATGATAGCTAAAAATTTATTAACAGAAGGAATGATAAGATGTGAACTTGACTAAGAATGAAATGGAAAATGAGTCACCACAAACTCCACATGGCGGGAGTGATAAAGGCGGCGACTTGTAGTATTGTGTTGGTACACTTTATGTGGACGCGACTCGACTCGGTTTGACTCGATTCGGTTCGACTCGGTTAGGTTTGGCTCAAGCCCGACGTCACGACATTCCTCCGTCATGCACCCTAGAGTTCGATACACGAAGCACAGAGAGCCGCGAAGGTTTCCCACTGACACATAATCATGACATCATCATGATGATGTCATGATGATGTCACAAGTTTGTCTTATCTTCAAAATTGTGAAAGTTGGCAACGAAACCTCACTTGGGCCAATCAAGCATTTGGGCCGTAACTCCATTTGGGCCAAATCTTCTTTTGACGAAACCTTCAATTTACATATTGATTATGTGACGAAACTCTAGGTTTCGTCACTTGTGAGATTTCGTCGTGGCCTCTTTGGGTTTCGTCAAGGTCTGTGTCTGTCTTAAATAAATACCCCTCATAGTTTCTGTGTGAAACTGATGAGTATGAGAGAGCTGTGAGACTTAGTGAGAGTCTGTAAACATTGTTTGTATATGTTTGTGGTTGTGGTTGTACTCTTCCCTAATCAATAGATATTGAATCTTTGGTTACACGTGTGTTTTACACTGTGTTTGGTTTGCACCGTCACGGGGATTCCGCACCCGTTACCGTGTTTGTGATAAACAAGGATAGGTTTTCGTATCGGATCCACCGGAAAAACGGACCTACAATTGGTATCAGAGCTTTGGCTCTTTTCCTTGTTTAAAACCAAACATTGTCGTGTTTGAAACAAGTGTGTTATTGTGATTTTCAGTTCTTTGTTCTTGAAAAATCATATTTTCTTAAAATATTTTCTGGAAATCAGTGTTTAAATCGTTGTTTTTGCTATAAATTTTAGTGAAAACCTTATTATTTTGCATGTCTACATGTTAGCATTTGGTTTTTATTGAAAGTTTAAGCAAATTTTTGTTCGACAAAATTCTCCGCCACCGGAAAACTCATCAAGTTCATCAGACCTTCAAAAAGTTCATAACTGTTCTTCAAACTATCCACAGTTTTGACCAAAAGTTGACCAATTTTGAAAATTTTGACTTTGACCAGGTGTTTCGTCGATACTAAGGGGTTTCATCGACCATACAGAGTTTCGTTGACACCATTTTCCAAAAACACTAAGGCATGAAAATTTTGTACACTGAACATATTTTCTTTAATTGAACACATTTCCATTTTGATTGAGTTTTCAAATGCAAGGACGTTTTATGAAGTAGGTTTCAGGCTTCCGGCAGAGAACTTCGAGATACCAACCATCGGCTAATCAAAACAAGTTTTACAACTTACACTACAACACAAATTAAAGTACGTTAAACTAACGAGAGACAATAACATAAAGAATTTGTACAGTGAACAATCTTTTTGTGAGTTTCAAGGTAAGAGAATCATTACCAGCTTACGGTCTTTGTCAAAACGGTTTCTGATTTCTGTTTAAAGCTTTAGATAAGTATTCTACCACTATTATCGGTATTGTTGTCCACCTATGCTCAACTTATCAGATGTAATCATAATTAGGAGATATGATTTACGGTAAGAGTTATACTTACTTGTCGGTGGAACCGCATGCTATGCAAAAATCATCAATCACATCAAGCATGTCCACAAGGAAGAGTTTTCTGAAAGTGATGATAGCTCGGGTTATAGCGGGAGTTCAGATGAAGAAAGCTCGAATGCGGGAGATTATAATTGTGAAGATGGATCTTTTTCTTATCAGACTGCCTTTATGGATTATGTCTCGGCCTCGACAAGTCAGGTAAATTCTGATCCTCCTACTCCTAGTGTTTGTAAAATGTGTGCAGAATTCAAAGAGGAATCTGAAAAGGTTCACAGTCATAATCAAAGTTTAGTGATTGAGCTGTCAAAGTGCAAAGAGGCAAACATGGCTTTAGCTCGAAACGAAAAGGATTTTAAAGATGTTATTGAAACGTTAAAGAAAAGTGTTTCCGAATTAACAAAAACTGTTTTCAACAAACAAATTGGTATTAATAACTACATTAATATTATTGAGGAAACAAAGAAAGAGCTAGCCATTGCCAAATGCGAGCATGATGCGATCAAGCTCAAATTGGATAGTTATTCTAACTCCCGATATGTGCTTGATCACATCATAGACGTTCAAAAGCTGAAAGGGAACGTGAAAGGCGTTGGGTATAAGTCGTGTCCGCCCCCTTTGAGACACCACTATACCAGAATGCCCGATGAAGAGGATATGCCACGTCTTGAACCCAGTGTGCCTCTTGATTATGAGGAAGTTACTATTGGCCTAGGGTTCAAATCGGACAGTTCTTCAAGTACATCATCTGAGCAAACAGAAACTTCAACATCTACGAAACAAAGTCCTCCAATCATTGAGGACTATGAGTCGTCTGATGATGAATCAGAATCAGATATGAATGACCAGGATGAATCACTTGATAAGAAGAAGGGAATAGAAATTCCAATTGAGAATCATATTCTTTGTGATCCTCCTATTCCTATTGTGCAACAAGTTGCCAAACAAGTGATTAATCCTGTCAAGGAAGTAAAAGAATCTGTGACTACCGTTAAGAGTAACAATGTGTTGTATACTTTGGTTGGTGATACCAAAATTTATTCAGACAAGGACTTTCCAATTAAAAACGTCAATCCATCTTTAATTGACAAAATTTTTGAAGATAATACAAGCAAATTTTTGGGAAAGACAATCCCTGGAGTTGTTGTAACTCAATGTGATCCCATTCCAAAATCCGAAGTCAGAAAACAATTTGGAAGTCAAAAATCACCAACAAAGCAACAACCTTTTGCTCCTAAGGGCAAACAACCAGTTCAACGAGCTCAAAGGCCTAACGTTTCTAAATCAAAATATGAAACAAAAGGAGCTCGTTATCAGAAGAAAAGCAATTATGTTAAATTTGTAGCATTAAATGGTACTGATAAAATTGAGACTTTTGAAAACAAATCAAACACCGATTTTATCCAACAAGTAAAGATTTTAAAACGTAACAGTCAAAACAATTACACTCAACATACAAATGGGTGTGATGAAAGAGCAAGTACCTCAGGTTCTACTGGTTCGACATCTGTTAGTCAATCAGATTCTCCTAAGTTTGTTGAAAGGAGAACGTGTTTTAAGTGTGGGGAGTTTGGACATATCATTAAAAATTGTACAAATACTCCCAAAGAGAAATTTGTTGAAAGAGCACCACCTGAAAAGGTTCACCCACAACGTCGTCCTGTTTCACCAAAACATGATAAAAGAACTCGGTTTGACTCGGTTAGGTTCGGCTCAAGCCCGACGTCACGACATTCCTCCGTCGTGCGCCCCAGAGTTCGACACACGAACCACGGAGAGCCACGAAGGTTTCCCGCTGACACATCATCATGACATCATCATGATGATGTCATGATGATGTCACAAGTTTGTCTTATCTTCAAAATTGTGAAAGTTGGCAACGAAACTTCACTTGGGCCAATCAAACATTTGGGCCGTAACTCCATTTGGGCCAAATCTTCTTTTGACGAAACCTTCAATTTACATATTGATTATGTGACGAAACTATAGGTTTCGTCACTTGTGAGATTTCGTCGTGGAATCTTTGGATTTCGTCAAGGTCTGTGTCTGTCTTATATAAATACCCCTCATAGTTTATGTGTGAAACTGATGAGTATGAGAGAGCTGTGAGACTTAGTGAGAGTCTGTAAACATTGTTTGTGTTGTACTCATCCCTAATCAATAGATATTGAATCTTTGGTTACGCGTGTGTTTTACACTGTGTTTGGTTTGCACCGTCACGTGAATTTCGCACCCGTTACCGTGTTTGTGATAAACAAGGATAGGTTTTCGTATCGGATCCACCGGAAAAACGGACCTACATATTGTAACATTTGTAAGTCGATTTAAAATTTGAGTATCCCATAAAGATACATCTTTCCGAGCGTGGGTGAGGTTTGGATTTGGTATACGAGCGAAGCCACAGATAACATAAGCATCTAAAAGATTTGAGTTTGGTGTAAGTTAGGTTCTTTTGGTAGAGGATGGTATTTGGTGTTTTGAGATCAAGAATTGATGTGGATAAAGAGTTGATTAGGTAAATGGAGGTTTGAAAGGCATGCGTCCAAAAAATTAGTGGAAGCTGGGCATAGTGAAGTAGAGATAAACCGGTCTCTACAATGAGACGATGACGACGTTCGGCAACACCGTTTTTCTCTGGGGTATGCGACGGGGTTGTAAAGAGAGAGATTCCTTGAGATTGGAGATTGGAGATAGGCAGTGAGACCAAAGTACTCGCCACCATTGTCGGTAAAAATCGAGATTAAAGGTGTTTGAAAAAAAAATTCTACTAGCAATTTGAATTGTAGAAATAAGATGGACACATTGGATTTATGTTTTATCGGGTATAGCCAAATGTACTTAGTATGAAAATCAACAAAAATAACGTAACAGGTAAAACCATGCAAATTATTTTTCTGCCGGTCCCTAAACATCCAAATATATTAGTTGTAAGGGTTTCGTGGTAGTAAAGGAATTCATGCCCCATGAATATACTTTTATTGATAGAACACGAATTACAATGAAAACTGAGAAGATTAAAAATTTAAACCTTAGCATTTGGCTATTTTCTTTAAAATCCGGGTAGACAGATGCCCAAGCTTGTGATGCCAATCAAGAGGCGATGTAGTGGACATTGCATTTATTTGAGGCGATGAAGGAAGATTTGCATAGTAGACATCAAGTTAATTCCACCAAAACATGGTTAGTCTTACATAATATGGCTTGTTGAACTTTGTAGGTGAGTTGGGAAAGAAAAAAAAAAGAACAGAGACTGGGAAGCAGAGGCAGGATCAATACTCGTTTGAGTGTTAATGTTGTGATACCATATGTGTTGGGGTTTTTGGGCCCATGAGGAAGCCCAACAATTATTTATATGGCCCACTCTTATTTTTTGTGTATGGATAAAAGAAGAGGGCAGGGTTTTCAGCTGAAAACACCCTCACAACACACACAAAAAGTCTCACAAAAGAAGAAGAAAATTTCCATCACTTTCATACCCAGCTGCAGAGGTCGTCAATTTCCCAGAGATTGAACTGTTGGATCGCTCTGATTTTTGGACACAGTCATAACAACATCCGGGCGACCTTATCCAACGGTGGGTTTGTGTTAATCATGTCCGGAAGTCTGTCTGCACAGCCTCTGTTCACTGCTGCAGATTTTGGTTATATTTCCTTCTTTTGTCTTTGTTCTTGATTCCATATGCTTGAAGTTGTTGATTCCAAGTGTATGATGTTTATTGTATGCCTCTAGTATACCTAGGGAAGACTTTGTATTGTTCTAATTTTGTGATAGTGGATTTGAAGCGGCTCTAGTAGTCCCGTGGTTTTTACTCTCGTCTTGAGAGGTTTTCCACGCTAAAATTTGGTGTTCTTGTTATTGTTTTCGGATTGTTTTAGATTGTAGTCGATATACCCTATTTGTTTGCATCCTCATAGGTTCATTCAAGTTTGGGAAAATTGTTGGTCAAACGAAGTTTGCTTCCGCGTTTGTGTTTACCGTTTGTGACCGGGTTTCGCGTTTTTCCCATCATAGTGGTATCAGAGCCATTGGCTCTTGTTATTGGGTTGAAACTTGATTGAATGATGGAAGCTAATACAAGTAGGATTGTGAATTTGAATGGTTCTAATTATCATGTTTGGAAAGGCAAAATGGAAGATCTCCTTTATGTTAAGGATTATTATATGCCTGTTTTTAACACCGAAAAACCAGGTGATAAAACAGATGAAGAGTGGAATATATTGCATAGAAAGGTTTGTGGTTATATTCGCCAAAGGGTTGATGATAATGTTTCGAACCATATTAGCGGGGAGACTCACGCCCGTACTTTGTGGAGCAAGCTTGAGGAGTTGTATGCTCGGAAGACCGGAAACAATAAACTGTTCTTGATTAAACAGTTGATAAATTTGAAGTACAATGATGGAACTCCTGTTACTGATCACTTGAATGTTTTTCAGGGTATTATTAATCAGCTTGCAGGAATGGGTATCAAGTTTGAAGACGAGGTACAAGGCTTATGGTTTCTTGGTACTTTACCAGATTCTTGGGAGACTTTTAGGACATCATTGTCCAACTCTGCAGCAAATGGTATTATTACTATGGAAATGGCTAAAGGCGGTATTTTAAATGAAGAGATGAGAAGAAAATCACAAGGTTCCTTTTCACAATCCGATGTCTTGGCCACATAGAGTAGGGGGAGAGGTCAAAGTAGAGGTCAGAGTAACAAAAGGAAGCATCGTAGTAAGTCAAGAGGTAAGTTTGCTGATTATGAGTGTCATCATTGTGGTAGGAAAGGACACACAATTAAATTCTGCAGACAATTAAAAAGGGAGAACAAGAAGGCTAATTACAACAATCAAAAGAACAATCACAAAAAGGATGATGGTGGCAATAATACTACTGAAGTTAATACTGCTACTGAAGAGTTCTTCATTTGTTGTGATTATGATATGGTGAACATTGCACGTGATGATTCGAGTTGGGTCGTTGACAGTGTTGTTACGTGTCATGTGGCATCACAAAGGGAATTTTATTCATCTTACACACCTGGTGACTTTGGGGTTGTAAAGATGGGTAATAACGGGCTACCAAAGATTGTAGGTGTTGGGGATGTTTGCTTGAAGTTTGACACTGGGATAGAGTTGGTTTTACACAATGTAAAACATGTTCCAGATATTAGACTCAATTTAATCTCCGCAGGTTTACTTGATGATGATGGTTACCATAGTACCTTTGGTGATGGTGTTTGGAAACTCACTCGTGGTTCTTTGATCGTGGCAAAAGGTAAAAGAAGTTCAAAGTTATACAGAACACATCCGAAGATCTCCAAAGACTCGGTAAATCTGTTAGTGAATGTTGATATAACTGACTTGTGGCATAGGAGACTTGCCCACGTGAGTGAAAAAGGGATGTCTATTTTGTTGAAGAAGAATGCCTTGCCCGATTTGCATGATGTTCATTTGAAGAAGTGTTCTCACTGTCTGGCAGGTAAACAAAAAAGAGTTTCTTTCAAGAGTCACCCTCCTCATAGGAGAGACAATATACTTGATTTAATACATTCGGATGTTTGTGGTCCTATGAAGACTAGAACACTTGGGGGCTTCTTGTACTTTGTCACTTTTATCGATGATCATTCGAGAAAAGTTTGGGCCTATACTTTGAAGTCTAAAGATCAAGTATTAGATATGTTTAAGCAGTTTCATGCCTTAGTTGAGAGACAAACTGAGAAGAAGCTCAAGTGTATTCGAACAGATAATGGAGGTGAGTACATTGGTTCCTTTGATGCTTATTGTAGAGAGAAAGGTATTCGGCACCAAAAGACTCCTCCAAAGACACCACAGTTGAATGGTTTAGCAGAACGGATGAATAGAACATTGGTTGAAAGGGTTAGATGTTTGCTATCACATGCAAGGTTGCCTAATTCCTTTTGGGGTGAAGCTTTGAACACCACAATAAATGTTATTAATTGTACTCCTTGTGTTCCTTTGTCTTTTGATGTTCCTGACAGGGTGTGAAGTGGCAAAGATGTTTCATACGATGATTTGCGGGTCTTTGAATGCAAGGCTTTTGTGCATATTCCCAAAGATGAAAGAACAAAGCTTGATATAAAGACCAATCCATGTATATTCCTGGTTATGGGGGAGATGAGTTTGGACACAGGTTTTATGATCCAATCTCGAAGAAATTCATAAGAAGTTTCGATGCTGATTTTATTGAAGATCAAAGTTTGAAAGATATTGGGAAGACAAAGATAGTTCCTCAACATACTGATGATCTTTCTGATTTGGATTCGGTCCCTCCTCAGCATACTGAGCCACATAATGACGATGACATTCAAAATGATGAACAACACGGTACTGATAATCATGATATTCCAGAGCAGCAAGAGTTAGATGAGGGTCCTCATCCAGAGTTACCAGTACCGGGTATGCCAACATTTGTTCCACTAAGACGGTCTACAAGAAACCGTCATCCTTCCACCCATTATTCTGCTGATGAGTATGTTTTGCTCCCTGACGGGGGGAGCCCGAGTGTTATGAAGAGGCCATGGAAGATGAACACAAAAGGGAATGGGTTGAAGCCATGCAAGATGAGATGAATTCCTTGTATGAGAACAATACCTTTGAGTTAGTAAAGTTGCCTAAGGGCAAAAGAGCTTTGAAGAACAAGTGGGTCTACAAAGTGAAGACTGAAGAACATACCTCGCAGCCTAGGTACAAAGCCAGATTGGTGGTTAAAGGGTCCAGTCAAAGAAAGGGTATTGATTTTGATGAGATTTTCTCTCCTGTCGTGAAGATGAGTTCCATTCGGGTGATTCTTGGTTTGGCAGCTAGTCTTGATCTTGAGGTTGAGCAAATGGATGTCAAGACAGCTTTCCTTCACGGTGACTTGGATAAAGAAATCTATATAGAGCAACCTGAAGGTTTTCAGGTTAAAGGTAAAGAAGACTATGTCTGTAAGCTTCAGAAAAGTCATTATGGGTTAAAGCAAGCACCAAGATAGTGGTACAAGAAATTTGAGTCTGTTATGGGGAAGCAAGGCTACCGAAAGACTATTTCAGATCACTGTGTTTTCTTTTAGAGGCTTGGTGATGATGATTTTATCATTTTATTACTCTATGTTGATGACATGTTGATTGTAGGCAAGAATGCAGAGAGAATTGTTCAGCTGAAGAAGGAATTGAGCAAGTCATTTTCTATGAAAGACTTGGGGCCAGCAAAACAAATTCTTGGTATTCGGATTACTAGAGATAGAGCTTCAAAGAAGTTGCACATGTCACAAGAGCAATACATTGAGAAGGTGCTTCGCAGGTTTAACATGGATAAAGCCAAATCGGTTAGTTCACCTCTTACTCCCAATTTTAAACTAACCGATAAAGATTGCCCTTCTTCGAATGAGGAGATTGAAGACATGGATAAAGTTCCATACACGTCAGCGGTTGGAAGCTTGATGTATGCGATGGTGTGTACAAGACCTGATATTGCACATGCTGTAGGTGTTGTTAGTCGGTTTCTATCAAATCCTGGTAAGAAGCATTGGGATGCGGTTAAGTGGATTCTTAGGTATCTACGTGGTACTTCCAAATTGGGTATAATATTTGGGAATGAAGAGCCGATTCTTGTTGGTTATACAGATTCTGATATGGCGGGAAACAAAGACAACATGAATTCTACTTCTGGATATATGATGACTTTTGCAGGGGGAGCTGTCTCATGGCAGTCAAGACTGCAAAAGTGTGTTGCTTTGTCTACAACTGAGGCTGAGTATGTGGCAGCAACAGAAGCATGCAAAGAACTGTTGTGGTTGAAAAGGTTTATGCAGGAGCTTGGCTTTATGCAACAGCGCTACGTGGTTCTTTGTGATAATCAAAGTGCTATTCACCTTGCTAAGAATTCTATGTTTCACAAGAGAACAAAACATATTGATGTGAAGTATCATTGGATTAGAGATGCTCTTGAAGACAAGTTGTTTGAACTTGATAAAGTTCATACAGATGATAATGGTTCCGATATGTTGAATAAAGCTTTAGCAAGGGAAAAGTTGAAGGTTTGTTGCTCGATCGCCGGTATGGCGAACTCTTCCTCATAGGCCAAAAAGGGGGAGAATTGTTGGGTTTTTTGGGCCCATGAGGAAGCCCAACAATTATTTTTATGGCCCACTCTTATTTTTTTGTGTATGGATAAAAGAAGAGGGCAGGGTTTTCAGCTGAAAACACCCTCACAACACACATAAAAAGTCTCACAAAAGAAGAAGAAAATTTCCGTCACTTTCATACCCAGCTGCAGAGGTCGTCAATTTCCTGGAGATTGAACCGCTGGATCGCTCTGATTTTTTGACACAGTCATAACAACATCTGGGCGACCTTATCCAACAGTGGGTTTGTGTTAATCATGTCTAGAAGTCTGTCTGCACAGCCTCTATTCACTACTGCAGATTTTGGTTATATTTCCTTCTTTTGTCTTTGTTCTTGATTCCATATGCTTGAAGTTGTTGATTCCAAGTGTATAATGTTTATTGTATGCCTCTAGTATACATAGGGAAGACTTTATATTGTTCTAATTTTGTGATAGTGGATTTGAAGCGGCTCTAGTAGTCCCGTGGTTTTTACTCTCGTCTTGAGAGGTTTTCCACGCTAAAATTTGGTGTTCTTGTTATTGTTTTTGGATTGTAGTCGATATACCCTATTTGTTTGCATCCTCATAGGTTCATTCAAGTTTGGAAAAATTGTTGGTCAAACGAAGTTTGCTTCCACGTTTGTGTTTACCGTTTGTGACCGGGTTTTGCGTTTTTCCCATCAATATGAAGTATTGAGAGAATGATTCAAAAAGCTATATTGAAAAGAAATAGTACAATAGCTTAAATAAGCCAAATAAAACAATTAAATTCAATGTACAGAGACTATCTAGGCTATGGTTACGGAGGTCAACAACCACCTCAAATCCTATCTAAATATATGCTTGAATTTAAAATCGAAACAACTAATTTACATTATTGTAATTGACACTAATATTATTGTTAATACTTTGTAAACTAATTTAAGTTGCCCGTTAAAATCAAGTTTCCTACCATTTCTTTTGTGTTTACGCGCTCTATATTGACTCCATTAGTTCATCGATGTTGACAATATTGGAGCCACATCTCTTCCTATCAATCTCGTGTCTCATCAAAATATGAAATACTTTGAACTTGATTTATATTATATTTGTGATATGATTTTATCATTATGTTTATATAACTGATTAGCTTGTGGATTCTACTAGTGGTTTAATCCAAACTTCACGTCTTTTTGACACTTTAGCTTGCGAGGATGCATTGTGATGTGTAATGAAAAACATTTGTGAGTGTGTAACTCTCTCTATCTAGTTAAACTTGAGCTGAAGGTAAGACCCCATTACGTATACGTTTGATTAATGGACAAAGAAAATGAATACATAGTATTGTCTCAAGGAAAATTAAACTTAGAACCGAAAGTCTTCTGAACTTGTTGAAAACTAACTTGGGCATATGTTCGGGTTAAGAATTAACTTATGCGAGCAGATTAGTAATCAAACTTAGACCCAACATAATTAAAGATGACCAAATCCGTAATAAAACATGTTAACATGTCATTCGAAAAGTTCAATCTACTACTACTACGGAAGTAATTCTAGTGACACATGTAACAAAATTTTGCCTACAACCAAACTCTAACTTGCTATTGACTTCTCACTAGATTGGTATTCTGTTTGCTTCCCCAGCTCATGGGCACAAAGTAGGGCTTTAGCTATTGTCAATGGAAGAATAAATACTATTGGTTTGATATGTAGCTTTTAAAAACAATCAATATGTAAGTTCCTAAAACATGTTCAAATTGATGTTACAAAATTGAAGAGTTATACACAACCTGCCAGAGATCAAATCAATAGTATCTCCGAAGTTATATAGAACACTAACATTTATTTCGTATTTACATTGCTTAACACAAAACTCCAACTCAATTTATAGTTTGATATATTTTCATGCTAATTAGCAGTAAAACACTATGTTATGGTTGTTCTATTTTTTATAATTAAAAAAAGGCGCGAGTGTCCAAGTCCAGATCAGGACATTCCATTTCAAATTGGGTCTTCATATTGGTACACCAACATGGCTATTTGCACACTAAACCCTGCCTGTACCTATGCTGTGTATAGACCTATACGCAGCGTATATGTGTATCCCTATATGCTGCGTATAGGTCTATACGCAGCGTAGGTACAGGGTCCGTACACGGCCACTCAGTCAACCTCGTACACTGTCAAATCATGCATATATACGCTACGTATAGAGCCATACGAAGCCTGTATACGAGGTACGTATACGCTGCGTATGTACAGTGTAGGTACATGACAACATTGTACAATGTCAAATCTGTCTGACATATGCTGCTTACAGATCTATACGCAGCCAGTATACGAGGCATCTATACGCTGCGTATAGAGCTATACGCAGCGTATGTCAGGCAGATTTGGCATTGATACGATGTTGTTTAGGCACGTGAATAAAGGTATACGCCGCGTATAGAGCTATACGAGGCTGATAATTATGAATTCAAATTAGTTTTTAGACGTCCATCTGCCTTACCTAAGAATTCGAAACAACACACATTCATTGTTCATTTCATCGGTTATAATTTCTCGCACGACTGTGGAGCTAAAATGGTATCATTTTGGGACAACAATTATTTCTTTAAGCAGTATTCTAATGACTCGTGGGGAGTGAATGATGCTAATGAGGAGAAGGAGGTTGTGTCTGGCGTCCCTGTTGATCAAAAGATACAGTTACCAGACTTGAACGAGGCTCCGGCTCCAACTGTTGATGAACCGTATTATCCGGCGCCTCAAGTGTATCCTGATTACAGATACGGGTGTGAATCTTCGTACGTGCAACAAGGTAATCCGGATGGATACGGAGGATACAGTGGATACGGAGATGAGCCTGTTGATGAACCATATTACCCGGCACAATAATCGTATCCGGATTATGGTGGATACGGTGATTCGCCTTCGCATATCATCGACAGGAGCGCGGATTATTATACGGCGGCGCGGCGCCTATGTCACTGTGATAGCCCTTTCGTTTGGTTATCACTCGCAGAGTGACCCGCTTTTAGGCCCGGCTAAACAGCCGAAGAGGATAGTGTCACACCCCAACCGATGGCGGAAACATCGGGGTGAGGCACTGAGCGAAACAGATTGTCCAGGAGAAATCCATAACAACTAATTTTACCAAATATTTAAAGTTACGTCCCATACCATAACATACTTAGCAAATCAGTTAATACAGACATAATATCTCATAGACAAATAAATTGTTTCGACAACTCAGAATTTATTAAATTTCTTTCTAGACTCTCTCCTAGCTTGATTCCACAAAAGCAAGGCAAAGCACAACATCCTAAACACCTGTCACATACGTTAAAATAAAGGTCAATACACATAGTGTAAAGGTGAGTATACAAGTTTAATAGTATAATAGATAGCGAAATCGTTTTACGCATAACCAGCATGTAACATGTAGCAAAGTGAAGCTAGTAGGTTATCGACAACGAAATATGCACAGACGTGACTGCGAGTTGTAGAATGCGCAACACATATCCCCACTAGGATAAGTGAAGTAAAGCCCTTAACAACCCCTGTCCACGACAGGTGCTGAGTCCAAACTATAGTACTATCGTTGCTAAGGTGTCAGGCAAAAATCACTGTGTAAACATAACATACAAGCATTCATCGAATAACACGTATAACATGCAATAACGGTCAGCGTATAAAAGTGTTTGCGTTGTGTGTCAATTGTGATTTGAATAAGTAACGTATGTAACGCCCAAAAGTGCGTAAAGCAAAAAGGGTTCGAGTATACTCACTGATTGTGTTAAATGAATAACACAGTTTTGTCTTGGTTTTTTTTTTTATGGAGCGCTGGAAGGTTAGCCTGATTACAGAACGATAGCATAAGCGATGAATGATGCGTTAAACGGAGACGAGTGTACTGGATGACGAATGGTCATTCGATCGGATGACAATCCGGATGGATGGTCATCCGGTCAGATGGCCATTCGGTCGGATTGTCATTCGTTTGGGAGGGATGTGTTTGTGTATGATGGCTTTGAAGTTTTCGTTGTAGCATTTTAAAAACAGAGAAGTATCTCTATCTTTTAGGTCGTCCGGTCGAACGGTCGTCCGGTCGGATGGCCGTTCGCTCGGATGGCGATCCGTTCCAAGTGAGACACTTCATAGAGAACAAGTTCACAGCAGGATGGTCATTCGATCGGATGGTCGTCCGATCGGAGGACTATCCGTCAGAAACTAATGATCTTTGGTAATTTGTAAAAATGTTTAAGTGTTGAGATCACAAGTCATCCGATCGGATTGTCATTCGATCGGATGGCAATCCGATCGGACGGCTGTCCATTTGGTGACTTGCGCGTTTTGAAAGTTGGAAAATTTTGCTAAGTTCAAAAAGTTTGCGGTTTAATCGAGACGGTATGAAAACGTGTTAAACAACGAGAACTCCACCAAGTCCAAGTTATCCGATCGGATGGGAATCACCCCGTCTGGTCAGTTAACTGTTCTTGACAGTTGTTCATGTTCAACTCGATAAGTCGGTTTTCTCATCGATAGGAATCAGTTCTCAGACCAACGCATCACTAGAGAATGAGTGGAAGGCCTGAATGAGCTCCGATTCTATCGGTTTTGAGTGCAAGAGTGTAAAAGAGTTGAAATACAGTTATGAAAACATCTTTCAATTCTTTTAATCTTGAAAATGTTTAGATTTAGGTGAAATCAATGTTTAGTCATGTTGAAATCTTTTAGATCTAAGTTGGTCTTGGTGGAATGAGGTTAAATCTTGGAGTTCATAAGAACCCCATGATGACATCATCCTAGAACATCTCAAATCAGCCGATTTCATGGTGAAAAAATAAGATTTGATGGTGAAAATGATGAAGAAGTGTGTGTAGATCAAAGATGTACAAGATTTGAGGTAGAAACTTACAAGAATCGTGAGAAATTGAGAGAAATTAGCCTGAGAAGTCGAAAGGTCGGAGGAGCGCTGTCACATCACTGTTCATGATGTGACAGCTTTCTATTTCTAGGTGACAAAAGAGGAAAGGCAGTGCAGGTGACAGATCGGAAGGCAGTCCGATCGGATGGCCATCCGATCGGATGGTCATCCGGACGGATGACCATTCGATCGAAGGGCTCCGACGAGTTGCGTATCGATGTTTTGTTTCGTTCGTTGAGCGTTGCGATGCGTTTAAGCGAGTTTCGATTAAGCGATGCGATAGATTTAAATAATAGTCTCACAAATAACATAGCTAAAATACAACAACATAATTAACCTTGCATTTCCAGTTCGCGATGATATTGCGTTGCGATAGAGTTGTGATTGCGTTTTCGATTAATCACCACAGACATATAATAAACATGCACAAGTAACACATAATGGCACACACGCACGTAAAACAATATCCAGAACACGCGATTCGAGTTGTGATGTGATTGGCGATAAAACGATAAATAGATTAGCGATTAACATCGATTAAACTGCGATTATTAACAGATGCTCCACAGAATACAACTAAAGTACACAAATTAAAGAAATCGATTACAAGTCAAAGAGTACAATCAATAATTAAGCAAGGAGTGACAGATCGCAATTAGCAATCTTTTCTTCCTTTGACTTTGACTTGTACTTTGACTTCAAAGACGCGGGTTGTTACAGCCTCCCCTACTTAAGGGAATTTCGTCCCGAAATTAGGCCGTAGGCGTAACAAACAGCTGTGGATACTTCGCCTTCATGTCACTTTCGAGTTCCTAGGTGAACTCTGCGCCTCGTTTGCCTTCCCAGCGAACTTTCACAATGGGAATGCGCGAGCGTTTGAGCTTCTTGGTTTCTCGGTCCATGATCTCGACAGTCTTTTCCACGAAGTGCAAAGTTTCGTCCACTTGTAGATCCTCAAGTGGTACGTGTAAACTCTACTCAACCAGACACTTTTTAAGGTTCGAAACGTGGAAAGTCGGGTGGACATTGCTAAATTCCTCCGGTAGTTCGAGTTTGTAGGCCACCTTCCCAATCCATTCCAGAATTTTAAAGGGTCCAACATATCAAGGCGCGAGTTTCCCTTTCTTGCCGAATCTGATCACCTCCTTCCAAGGTGATACCTTTACGTGATCGCCAACGTCAAATTCAAGGGGCTTGCGGCGTCTATCGGCGTAACTTTTCTGACGACTCCGAGCTTTCTGCAGGTTGTATCGAATTTGGAGGATTTTGTAAGTCGTTTCTTGCAGCAGCTCAGGACCAGTTATTTGCACATCTCCGATCTCATGCCACACAATCGACGATCGACATTTTCTTCCGTATAGTGGCTCAAATGGTGCCATTTGAATGCTAGAATGGTAACTGTTATTGTATGAGAATTTGACCGTTGGTTTGGGGATGGAAAGCGGTACTTAGATTTAGAGTAGTACCAAGAGCAGATTGAAACGTTTCCCAAAGACGCGAGGTAAACCGACCATCGCGGTCAGAGATGATGTCACGAGGCATCCCGTGTCAACAGATGATTTCGTCGGTGTAGATTCGGGCTAATTTTTCTACCTTAATGTCTTCTCGTATCGGCAGAAAATGAGTAGATTTAGTCAAACGGTCAACAATAACCCAGATGCTATCGTGACCTGAAGATGTACGCGGAAGTTTCGTTATAAAGTCCATGGCGATGCTTTCCCACTTCCACATAGGGATTTCGGGTTGCACAAGCAAGCCAGAGGGTCTTTGTTGCTCGGCCTTGACTTTCGAACAAGTCAGGCACTTTGAAACATAGGTTGCGATATCCTTCTTCATACCAGGCCACCAATACCGTAGACGAAGGTCATGGTACTTTTTGTCGGCACCAGGATGAATGGAATATCGAGACTTGTGTGCTTCAGTCAATAGTATATCTCGAAGGTTATTGCGACTTGGAATCCAGATGCGATCTAGATAGTAGTAGATACCATTCGATTCGGTGACAAAGTGCGATTCGGCACCACACTTTTTCATTTCCTCTCGCATGGTATCTTCAACGAAGCAGGCGTTCTGTGCGTCACGAATCAAGGCTTCGAAGTCGTGTTGGGCATGAGTATTATGAACGCTATGAAAATAGCTTCGTCTGCTTAGAGCATCGGCCACAACATTTGCTTTGCCAAGGTGATAACGTATCTCACAGTCATAATTGTTGAGAAGTTCAACCCATCGGCGTTAGCGCATATTCCGTTCCTTTTGGTTGAGGATCTGTTGTAGGCTCTTATGGTCGGTGAAGACCGTACACTTGGTACCATAAAGGCAGTGTCGCCAAATCTTCAACGCAAAAACAACTACGCCTAGCTCGAGGTCATGGATCGTATAGTTCTTCTCGTGGATCTTGAGCTGGCGAGAGGCGTAAGCGATAACCTTGTCCCGTTGCATGAGAACACAACCGAGACCAAGGTTCGAGGCATCCCAATAGACCACGAAGTCATCGTTTCCGTCGGGTAGAGCGAGGATAGGAGCATTGCAGAGCATATGCTTTAGAGTTTGAAAGGCAGTCTCTTGTTCGGTTCCCCAAACAAAAGGCTTGTCTTTATGCGTCAAGGAAGTAAGCGGAACCGCGATTTTAGAAAAGTCAGCGATGAATCGACGGTAATAGCCCTCCAATCCGAGGAATGAATGAACATCGGATGGTGATTTTGGAGTAACCCAACTCTTAACGGCTTCGATCTTTGCGGGGTTGACGTGTATACCTTGGCTATTGACGATGTGACCGAGGAATTGTACCTCCTCTAGCCAAAATTCACACTTGGAGAATTTGGCATAGATTCGATTTCCCTGGAGTAGCTCGAGAACCAAACGTAGATGTTGTGCGTGTTCGGCTTTCGACTTCGAATAGATAAAGATATCATCGATGAACACGATGACGAAGCGGTAAAGAAATGGTTTACACACGCGATTCATCAAATCCATGAAAACCGCGGGTGCATTGGTTAAACCAAAGGGCATTAGACGAATTCATAATGGCCGTTCGGGTTCGGAAAGCGGTTTTCGGCATGTCTTCCTCCTAGATTCGTAACTGGTGATAGCCTAGCGTAAATCAATCTTCGAGAAACACGTAGCGCCTTGCAATTGGTTAAACAAATCATCGATTCAGGGCAGGGGATATCGATTCTTGATAGTCAGCTTATTCAACTCCCTATAGTCGATGCACATCCGGAACGACCCGTCCTTCTTTTTGACGAAAAGAACTGGTGCACCCCAAGGAGAGGTGCTAGGGCGAATGAAGCCTTTGTCAAGTAATTCCTGGAGTTGACTCGAGAGTTTACGCATTTCAGACGGAGCAAGGCGATAAGGAGATTTAGCAACATGATTGGCTCCAGGAATGAGGTCAATTCGGAAATCAATATCACGGCTTGGGGGTAAACCAGGTAAATCATCAGGAAAGACTTTAGGAAAATCACCAACCACAGGCACCTTATCCATTGCCTTCTTTTCCTTTTCCTCTGCTACTACGATGTGTGCCAAGAAAACTTTATATTCCTTGCGGAGATACTTGCTCGCTTGGACGCACGACATGAGTTTGAGATTCTTCGATGCGACTTCACCATAGAAACAAAGTTGGTCACCATTAGCGAGAGAGAAACGAATCCTTTTATCAAAGCAAACGACTTTAGCATAATTTTCGCGAAGAAAATCCATGCCTACTATGATATCAAAACTACCGAGCTACATCGGGATAAGATCGATAGGAAAGACGCGATTGTTGAGTTCAAGAGTACAATCACATAGGACAGAACAAAAAGTAACGGTTCTTCGAGTGGCAACTTCAACGTCGAACGTCGTAAGGAGCTTTTCAAATTCTAACGACACAAAACAGTTAACGGCTCCAGTATCAAATAAACACGAAGCATATATACCATTAATGAGGAACGTACCATTAACCACGTTGTTATCTGCTTGAGCCTGGCGGGCGTTGATGTTGAAAGCACGTCCGCGGGCTGCTGCTGCTGCTGTTGATGTTGTTGCGGCTGCTGCTGTGGCTCTTGCTTCACCACCCTGTTGGGGCACAAGTTTTTAAAGTGGTTGGGATCACCACATGCAAAGCAGGCTCTTGCATGAACTGTGGGGGCAGGAGCTGCTTGTTGGCCCTGGGAGCAGGAAGGAGAGCTTGTGGTGCAGGAGCTTGACCTTGAGCTTAGCTGGAACTTGGCGTGGACTACGTCAAATGTGACCTATGGCCACACTTTTTCAAAAAGCTCCATGCCACACTTTCAAATAAATGTGTGGCTAAAGGTCATTAACAACATTTCAAAACCTTCTAGCCTACTTTTAGCCACACATTTTACTTATTCATGTGACCATTGTATAACAATTCAAAACTTTTAGCCACACTATAAGAAAATAATGTGACATTTACAAGCCACAACTCGAAAAGTGTGGCCAAATGTGATCTACCGCCACATATATTTGTTTCATGTGACCAAAAACACATGTATTTGACACGTTTAGCCACACTTTAAGAAAACAAATGTGACATATATTAGCCACACTAGCAATGTGTGGCCAAATGTGATTAAAGATCACGGTATTTAGTTTCATGTGACCAATAACACATGTATTCGAAACCTTTACCCACACTTTAATAAAAAAACTGTGACACTTATTAGCCACACAAGAAAAGTATGGCCAAATGTGATCTACGACCACAGTATTTGTTTCATGTGACGAAAAACACGTGTATTGGAAACCTTTAGCCACACATTAAGAAAAAAATGTCACACAAGAAAAATGTGGCCAAATAGGTTCCACGGCCATAGTATATGTTTGGTAATGTGGCTAAAAGCTATTGCATCTGGCCACATATATTATATAATGTGACAAAATAATATCAAATGTCACTGAAAAATGTGTGACCAAAGATTAAAATTACTTTCCTTTTTTTGAAATCTTTAAAATTCCCTCCAATATATTTTATCCTAAAATTTAAACTTCCTCCCAAATTGTTTCATCTAAAAATTTCTCTCCAAAATATTTCATTTTAAATGTCCCCCCCAAAATATATCATTTTAAACTTCCCCCTCAAATAATATTATAATTTAAAAAAGTTGCATTATTTAATAAAAAAATCTTACTACATAATTAAAATTCAAAGTAATATTAGATATTATATTTTCTAAATTATATTTGTTATAACTCGTTTTCTTATAAATCATATACTAATGTATACATATTAGCTACGTTTATATACATTTTCTATTTTTATAAACAACAGTTTTTTAAAATCATATATTTTTAAAGTATATAAAGTTATAAATTTCAATTTATTAATTGAGTAATTTCCTTCCAAACTTATATTTTTCGTTTCATAAAGCATATTGGGTCTTAATAGATCATATTGGGCCTAAATGGATCATGATGGACAATAATAGGTTGTCCATGTTTTAATGGATATTAGACCCTAATGGATCAATATGGATAATAGTAGATCATACAAGTCTTAATGGATCATATTGGGCCTTAATGGATCATAATGGACAACAGTATGTCATACAAGTCTTAATGGACCATATTGGGCCTTAATGGAACACAATGGACAATAGTTGATCATACATGTCTTAATGGACCATATTGGGCCTTAATGGAACACAATGGACAATAGTTGATCATACATGTCTTAATGGACCATATTGGGTCTTAATGCCTTAATGGATCACAATGGACAATAGTAGATCATGCATGTCTTAATGGATCATATTAGGACTTAATAGATCATAATGGACAATAGTAGATCTTACGTGTATTAATGGACCATATTAGGCCTTAATGGAACACAATGGACAATAGTAGACCATATATGTTTTAATGGACAGTATTGGGCCTTAATGGAACACAACTGACAATAGCTGATCATGCATGTCTTAGTGGACCATATTGGGCCTTAAATGATCATGATGGACAATAGTTGATCATGTATGTCTTAATGGACCATATTGGACCTTAACGGATCACAATGGACAATAGTTGATCATACATGTCTTAATGGACCATATTGAGCCTTAATGGATCACGATGGACAATAGTGGATCATACATGTGTTTACGGTTCAGATTGGGCCTTAGTAGATCACGTCGAGTTTAGGGCTTACTATGAGACATTGTTTTACAACCGGGAATGGGTATATGATTAGCCAAACACGACCCATTGTCATCCCTAAATTTATATATAAAATCCATAAATAAATTATAACCTCAATTTACTTTTTATTAACTTTGTATGTATTAATTGATATAAAATAAATATAAATATATTATTAGTTTGTGTGAAAAAAAATATAGTTTATTAACCACTAAAAGTTTCCTTAAAAAATTTCAAAATTTCATATTTTCACCACTAAATTTCAGTTCCCTCACTATCTCCATTTCAAACCCTAGCTGTGTTCCAGAGATCCACTTAACAGGGGGAGGGGAGGGAAAATGGAGTTTTTTTTGCCTGAAAATAGTCTTTCCAATTTGGAAAGACATGGAGGGGAGGGGAGGGATTTTTAACTCGGGAACACACCGTAATTGCAAAACCCTAATCTCCCCAAAACTTCCGGTAGTTGCAGTTTTCATCATTCAAATTCATGATTTCAAGAATCAATCTGTTCAAAAGCATGCCACCATACATCCACATCCACTTCCTCAACTTCTTCTAATTATCCACCTACTCCACTAGCACCACTTCGTCTCCCCAAAAAAAACCTAACATTAATGGATTCCGTACACTTCACCAACACCTCAATAATCCTCACCGAACCCCTCCCCCCACCTGCACATCCCCATCACCCCAAAAAACGGCCGCATCCTGCACATCCTCATCGTCACACTTTCATCTAATTCAGTTTACCAACAATATATCCATATCAATTGAAGACAACACGTATCGTAGGCATCATTTTAACGTTTCAAAAAGAAGTGACGGATCAAAAGTCAAATGGTTAATGGTTTCTGTGTCTGCCCCCTCTCTCACGTGTGTTACCTGATGAATCCCCTCATCTTTTCCATTTATTGATATAATCCATCTCTGATATGCTCTTGTACTTTTCCTCTGTCTTCCACCGCCAGTTCGAATTTCTCCATGCGTGATTAAAGATATATTTGTGTTTGCCGTGATTGACGTTCACATGGAGAATTTGATAAAGAATAGTTTTGGGTTGGTCTGGATTGGGGATTGCGAATAGAATTAGGGTTAAGTATCCGTTCACATGCTTTTATCCCTAATCGAAGTCTATGTTCACAGAATTGTGGTTATACATCAATATAAATAACTATTTGTTATAATCGATCGAAAACATTAAAAAATATATTATCAGTTGGCATCGTTTTGGCAGGTTTAGCATGGAATTATACATCAATATAACTAATTATTTGTGTTTAAAGTTAAAAGTGAATTATACCATAATGAACTTTTTTTTTGTAAATAATAAGTTTTTTTTTTTATTATGATGGAGTAAAGTTGTAATCTAGTAAGATGTTTCAGATTAAAAATTACATCATTTATCTATGTTAGGTTTGCCATGATATCTTCGTGTGCTATCAACCAGGGCCGTCTCCGAAAATCTCAAAAAAAAAATTTGGCCCTGTTCGAGATAAAAAATTTGGGCTCTATTCGCAAATCTTTATATAACATAATCTCATCAATCATTCAATTATATAACTAAAAATTCATAATACTACGATAACTGTTATGAAATAGATAAAACAAATTAACAAAAATAGTATAGCAAAAATGATCAAAGTATTGAACTTACTTGCTAAGCAAACAGTGTGGTTCTCCTAGCGTTTTTTGAAGCAAAGCTCTCGATCAACTCCTTGTAATCCATAGTATCTAATATTTCACTTTCAATAGATATTGTTGCCAACCCATTTAGCCTTTCTTGTGACATTGTAGAACGTAAATAGGTCTTCAACAACTTCAACTTTGAGAAACTTCTTTCTGCTGATGCCACGGTTACCGGAATTGTCAACAACACTTTATATGCATTTATAGCATAAGGATAAGTAGTACTGCGTTGGAAGATATAGTCTAAAACGTCAAAAGGGCTGTCAATGTGTCTCGGTAAAAATGTAGTAATCAACTTCAACTCCGTATACAATTCTTTAGCATCAATATCTGATTCTCCTTCATACTTCAATGCATCTTCAAGGCGATAACAACACTCCTTAAGCTTGGCTTCATCAAGAGTCTTCAACTTTTTAGGAAACAAAAACCCAAATATTTTTTCGAATTTTTGGTATTGTTCAAATCTTGTTTCAAGTGAAAAAATAGCTTGATCAACAATACTTAAAAAATAATTTACTCTAAAATCCTCCTCGGGTGAAAATGTTACTTCTTCTACACTTGATGATTCATCAAATTGTTTTTTCCCATATATCACACGTTTTTGACGAAATTCCGCATTTACACCTATTTCATTTGCAATTTCTCTAGCTTCATCAAGTGCCTTAGAGAACCCCACTTCTCTATAATTCTTAAAGAATTTAATTAATTTGTCTACTTCATCAATAGCAACATCAAGGACAACATCTTTTGCTTGCAACCGTTTGCTCACCACATTCACCCTTGATAATAATTCAAACCAAATGACAATTTGTGCCAAAAATTCAAAATCACCAAGTTCATACTCTTCTAATGATTTAGCTTCACTTATGATTTTAGCATCTCTATCCGTCCCCCTAACTTCTCGCAAAGCTTTTCTTACATCTCCAAGTTGAGTTCTTATAGGCTTAATACTATCTATACGACTTTCCCAACGAGTTGTAGACAATGATTTAAGAGTTAATCCTTTAACATTGTCTTTCAAAATTTGCCACCTATTAATAGAATGGGCAAAGATAGTATATAACCGTTGTATTGTTCCAAAAAACTCCTTAGACTGAGTAATTGTGTTAGCCATGTCACACAATGCTAGATTTAGACTATGACAACCACAAGCACTATAGAAAGCTCTAGGATTTTTTTCTACAAATCTAGTTTGAACTCCTTTGTTTTTTCCTCTCATGTTTGCCCCATTATCGTAGCCTTGACCACGCATATCACCAATATCAAGATCTAGTGACTCTAATTCCTTGTTACTTCAAAAAGTCCTAAACCCGTGGTATCATCAACAACCAAAAAACCTAAAAAGGATTCCTCAATGGTCACGGAACTAGAGTTAAAATTCACATACCTTACAATTATGGACATTTGCTCTTGGTGACTTGTATCAGGCGTGCAATCGAGGATGATGGAGTAATACTTTGCTTGCTTAACCTTCTTGATGATTTCGGTTCTAACTTTATCCCCTAATAATTGTATCAACTCGTTTTGAATATTGTGGCTAAGAAAGTGTACATGGCACTCTTCATTCAAAACTCGGCGCACATGTTCTTTCATAATCGGGTCAAACTCTTCCAACATCTCAACCAAACCCAAAAAGTTTCCATTGCCTTTTTGATACAACTTCTCATTTGACCCACGAAACCGAATTTGTGATTTACAGTGGTTATTTTTGGACCTTTCATAACCAACTCTTTTTGGACCTTTCATAACCAACTCTTTAATCATGTCATTACTATGCCCACCCCAATTTCTAGGATCAAAAATATCAATATCCGGAACGGGATTAACATCATCTTCACACATAGTAGCTTCTTCATCTACGGTAGCATTAACATTATCTTCACCTGCGTTCACGTTGTCTACATCTACGTTCATATTGTCTTCGCCCACATTAGCTTCTTCATCTTCTTTCACATTGTCTTCACCCACATTATCATCACCCAAGTTAGAACTAGAACTTTGAGTTTCTTTTGAAAAAAACTTGTGTATTCGCCTTTGTTTTACTTCGTCCGCCTTTCTTTTCTCTTCCTCTAGCTTCTTCCTCATACGTTTTTGATGGCCGGATAGGTGTTTGTATTTAGGAACGGGAGGCATAATTTCTACATATTAACGAATAAAATCCATTCAATCACAATTATCTAAATAAACTAGAAATCATTCAATCATTCTAATTATCGAAATCAGGATATGAAAACACTTAGCGACTCGTAACATGAACAGTAACATGAACATCAATCGACAATCAACAAACAATCGAAATCAGTATTACAGTAACATTCAATCATTCTAATTATCGAAATCAGGATATGAAAACACTTAGCGACTCGTAACATGAACAGTAACATGAACATCAATCGACAATAAACGAACAATCGAAATCAGTATTACAGTAACATTCAATGATTCAATCATTCAATCCATTCAATCATTCTAATTATCGAAATCAGTATTACAGTAACATGAACATCAAAAGACAACAAACAAATACCTCTTGAATCACGATTCTGCGGATGTCTGATGTTGATGATTCCTGAATCGCACTCGGCACTCCTGTAGGCTGCAGCGTTTGATGTCTGATGTTGATGATTCCTGAATCGACGATGACTTTGAGTTTGAATTTTGATCAGAAAAAAACCCCGGTGCAAAGCAAAAACCACGCGACTTTTGATTTCCTGCCAAGATCGACCGACTGATTGTATTTTCACAAACGTTTTTGGGCCTATAATAAGTTAAAGGATTGGGCTTGTTAGCAAACTTTGGGGCCTATAAAAAATTTGGGCTACATATATAAAGAAAACATAAAAATTTTGGGCCCTTTAGTTATTTGGGCCCTGTTCCCAAGCTCACTCTGAACATGCTTATAACCGGGCCTGCTATCAACGTTCAACCATCAATTAAAACCATAACCATAAAACGTAACAACAATTATAGTTCACGATACCAGAGATAGGGGTTAATTGATTAACGGCATCGGTGGCCGTTTAAGGTAAGGGACTTTAACATGCTTCAGTTTTTAATCTGCTGTAGTGACCATTGCAGCGAGTGATCTCACGGCACTGATGTCAGTGGCTTCACTTTATTCGGTGGCGTGTGAACAAATTTTAAGGCCTTTTCATGGTACGAATTCTTGTTGATATCGGGCAGGCTGTAGAATTCTCTTTCACCTTTGGTATAAGTGGTCGTTTTGTTCCAGTAGGCGGTGACAGTGGGGGCTGAGGCATCGGCAGTGGTGCGGGATGGGATTGTTTCCGCTGGTACCGTTGTTCATGCTTATGTTCTGTTAACCATGGTGGGTGTGTGCCTTGTGCTGTGCAGGCAAGAAAATTTAAAGTTGGGTAAGAAGAAATGACGGATATAAAGAGGTATTGACAAGGGACGCGACCGTTGGTTGAACCATTGGTCTTTTTAAACTGTTTCCTTAAAACGCACGTCTCATGCTTTTGCTTTTTACAACGGTTATTGTGGTGCCAAGAAACCGAATTTGTGATTTACAATGGTTATTTTTGGTGCCAAGAAACCGACGTAACTGTTGTTTAGCAGTTGTGATGCTTCGGTTATCCATATATAACGATTTAAGTAAGTAAGTCATGTGCCGCTAATTACATTTGAATGCGTAATAAATTGCACAATATAGTATGGTTTTTTTAATAATTAATATTTTCGTTGAATAATTTTGTAGGTTTAAGGTTATGGGATGTATATATGTAATTCATTTGAATGCAATAATGTTGAATAGGGGATGTGTGTCTATGTTGTCAAAGACGCAAGGCGCAGGCGAGGCGCATCGGCCTCGCCCGGAGCCTAGGCGCAAGGCGCAAAAAAAGCGTGGGATTTTTTAAGAAAAACGCACATGGAGAAAAAAATATAAAAAATATGTTATGCTTTGAAAATAAATAAGATTCCACATATAAAATAAAAAAAAACTATTATATATGTCATTTAAGATCATGGAGCTAATAGTTAGTAGCAAAAGTTTAGGACTTATATGTTGTAAGTTTTGGGTGTGTGAATAAAAGTCTCAAAAGGTGGTAAATACTTTGTCCCACATTGGTGTGGGAACAAAGTGTTAGAAAATAACCACTGATTGAAATCCACTGATTAGAAACCACTGATCAGTTTGTTAAACTACTGATCAGTCTAACCACTGATGAGCTTAACCACTGATCAGTTTAAGCACTGATCAGTCTAACCTCTGATCAATTTAAACCAAACCACTGATCAGTTTAAACTGAACCACTGATCTGAACAAAACCACTGACCAGTGTAACCACTGATCAGAAACTGCTGATCCACCACTGTTGGTTTGAAGCAGTGGCAAGTTAGAACAGAACCACTGATTAGAACAGTGGTTAGAAAAAGCTGCAATTAGAAGTAGAAAAGAAACAGTTAACGAGTGAACCGAGCTTGTGTTTAACACAATTCCCTTAAACAGATTCGTCGTCTGTTCCCAGGGTACGCTGGTTCGAAGCAGCACCGTGCACTGCCGGACTTGAGCACTTGCCTGAAAAGAACAAGAAGCTGTGTTGCAGAGATAGAGAGAAGAGAAGTTGTTTTCTGTGTGTCTAAACTGATCAGCTTTGCCTTCGATTTATAGTGCTAGAACCATAACCGAAATCAGCAAATTAAAGACCAAATAATGGTCATTAGAGTATCAGTTACGAAACTGATAGTCAGTTTGAAAATTGAAATAATGATCCTCATTCATTTCAGTTTCAAAACATAAATCAGTTACAAAACAGAAAGTCACAAGTGCAAAAAACTGCTCCACGAGGACCCGGGTTTTCGGAACTGCATTCGTGTCCGCAGGACGTGCGGGCGTACACGAGTTCAACTAAATCCGGTTCCATTTTTTGCACCCCCCCTGCGTGCGCGCGGGTAGGATTTGTGGTAAAACATGTCATAAGACTTCAAAGGCTTCATTAAGGTTTCACCTTATAAATAGCCTATCTTTTCACTCCCACACCGATGTGGGACAAGGTGAATTACCAACTTGAGACTTTCATTCACACTAAACTTCCAACAATCCCCCACATGAATGGAGGTCGATCTCAGAAACAACATAATTCCTTGTTACATTTCAGCAGTTGAGTTTTGCATACGATAGGTAGGTGTTACCCTTTGAACCTTCGCTCATGAAATGCACTTAGCCCACTAGCTTTGAGTAGAACTCGATGTCTTTGAACTCGTCTGCCGTTTGTGTAGACGACAATGCACTTCACACAAGACTCTCCCTGACAAAGTCAAGTCCTCATAGTTATGTTCGTTATGGTCATGAACATGATGCCTGGTTCTGCGAGAGCCATTAAGTATTGTGCCCCAACAATACCCTTCGAAGCGACCCCACTTCTCTCTCACACAGGTGATTCACTATGTATGTTTACTTTAGTCGAATCATTAAAAGCCATAGGCTTAGCCTCACACTTGTCACTTTTAGGAATGGACTAGGAAGTTTATAAATCTTTATAATAAACTACCTTATTAAATGCGTAGGGTTATCCCCCACAGTGACCTTGCTTATTCATACAATTAGGTTTTCCTATTGAACTCAATTCTTGGGATCTCCAGTCTATTGAGTTAGGTTTCCATCATATGAACTTCATTTTTCAAGGGCTTCAGTCCCATTCCCACGGACGACTTCTGTACTAACTCTCTACTTAGGCCTTTTGTCAGCGGATCCGCAATATTATCCTTTGACCTCACGTAGTCAACAGTGATAATTCCTGTAGAGATTAGTTGTCGTATCGTATTATGTCTACGTCTGATATGTCTGTTCCTACCATTATACATTGTGCTACGAGCTCTGCCAAGTGCCGATTGGCTATCACAATGTATACAAATGGTCGTTGCCGGCTTAGGCCATCTTGGTATATCCTCAACGAATTGACGTAGCCATTCTGCCTCTTCACCTGCTTTATCTAAAGCGATGAACTCAGATTCCATCGTGGATCTAGCAATAACCGTTTGTTTTGATGATTTCCACGATATCGCTGCACCTCCAAGTGTGAATACATACCCACTTGTTGCTCTGGAATCATTCGTGTCAGATATCCAATTTGCATCGCAGTGTCCTTCTATAACTGCTGGATATCTGTTATAATGCAACCCGTATTCCCGAGTGTATCTTAAGTAGCGAAGCAACCGAGTGATACAGTTCCAATGCATTGAACTTGGGTTGCTTGTGTATCTACTTAGCTTGCTCACAGCAATTGCTATGTCTGGCCTAGTACAACTCATAAGATACATCAAGCTACCAATAATTCTTGAGTATTCCAATTGGTTTACGGGTTCACCTCTATTCTTGGCTAGATGTTGACTTGTGTCAAGTGGAGTTCTAGCTTCATTAGAGTCATTTGCATTGAACTTCTCAAGAATTTTGTCCACATAGTGGGATTGACTTAAAACGAGTCCACTTTGGGTTCGTGTGATTTTGACCCCCAAAATCACATCCGCAAGACCCATGTCTTTCATGTCAAATCTTGCTTTTAGCATGTTCTTTGTAGATTTTATGATTTTGTCATCGCTTCCAGCAATGAGCATATCATCTACATATAGACACAAAATGTCACATTCATTGATTTTGAACCCAGCATCAAGCATGACATGATCAAACTTTTGATGCCATTGTTTTGGAGCTTGTTTCAATCCATACAGGGATTTCACAAGTTTACACACTTTCTTTTCTTGCCCAATAGCTGTGAAGCCTTCGGGTTGCTCCATGTAGATTTCTTCCTCTAGAATTCCATTCAAGAAAGCTGTTTTCACATCCATTTGGTGAACTTCCAAATTTCTAATGGCGGCAATGGCAAGCACCAACCTGATGGATGTTATTCGCGTAACTGGCGAATATGTATCAAAGTAGTCTAAACCTTCTCGCTGTTTATATCCTTTGATCACCAACCTTGCTTTGTACTTATCGATGGTTCCATCTGGTTTCATCTTCTTCTTGAAGATACATCGATATCCTAGTGGTTTACATCCTTGAGGAAGATCCACTAGTTCCCAGGTATGGTTCTGTAAGATAGAGTCTATCTCACTTTTGATTGCCTCCCTCCACTGAGGTCCTTCTGAGGAATGTACCGCTTGTTGGTACGTTTGAGGTTCATCTTCTACCATATAGGTAAGAAACTCAGGTCCAAAGGATTTTTCAGTCCTTTGTCGTTTACTTTTCCTGGTTTCAACTTCCTCAGTCGTAGATTGTTCTCGAGGTTCATCGTTTTCAACTTCATCCTCGGGAACAATTTTCTCAACCGGTCTAGAAGAACTCGGTTCACTTTTATCTAAGCATGGGAACACATGTTCAAACCATGATGCATCCTTAGATTCGATTATGGTGCCTTTGCATATTCCAGGGTTCTTGGAATCATGCACAATAAAACGATAAGGACCATAAGGACGGGTGTATCCTATAAATACACAATCCACCGTTTTGGGACCTATTAGTAGCCGCTTAGGTGGTGTGACCACCACCTTAGCTAGACACCCCCACACTTTCAAGGATTTATATGGTGCTTTCTTTCCCGTCCATAATTCGTAAGGCGTTACATCCTTTTTCTTATTGTGTATCATGTTCAACACATAATTTGCCGATAAGATTGCATCCCCCCACATGTTTTGGTTTACACCGGAGCTTATCATCATGGCATTCATCATTTCTTTCAAGGTACGATTTTTCCGTTCCGCTATGCCATTTGATTGAGGGGAGTAAGGAGCTGTGAGTTCATGGATGATTCCACTTTTTGTACATACGTCAATAAAAGGTGAAACATATTCACCTCCTCGGTCGCTCCTTACAATTTCGATTTTCCGATTTAGTTGATTCTCAACTTCGGCTTTGAACAAGATAAACTTGTCAATAGCCTCGTCCTTACTCTTAAGTAAGTACACATAGCAATACCTTGTACTATCATCAATGAACGTGATGAAGTACTCATTCCCACCACGAGTAGGAATTGCTTTTAGATCACACACATCAGTGTGGATCATCTCGAGGGGTTCGGTGATTCGTTCCACCTTTTTGAATGATGATTTCGTTTGTTTTGCTTCTACGCAAGTTTCACATTTATTAATTGAGTCGATATCGAATGTTGGTATGCAATCAAGTTTGATTAAACGACGAATGGAATTATAATTTACGTGACCTAGTCTGCCATGCCATAAATTAGAAGACTCAATCAAGTAAGTAGAACTAGTAGCGTTTCCTTCATTGCATTCACGACAATTACATTGAGTTTAAACATTCCATTTAGGGCATAGCCCTTACCAACATACACACCATTTTTGGTCAACACGACCTTATCCGACTCAATCACCATTTTGAACCCAAACTTGTTCAATTGCCACCCCGAAACAAGGTTCTTACGAATTTCTGGAACATACAACACATTGGACAATGTGAGTTCTTTTCCAGACGTCATCTTCAAAACAACGTTACCCTCGCCTTTTATTTCCGCCGTGGCAGAATTTCCCATGAAAACCTTTTCTCCATTAGTCACCTCCTTGAAGGTGTTGAAAAGGCTTTTGTCAAAGCACACATGTCGAGTAGCCCCCGTATCGACCCACCAATCCTTGTTATTTTGCCCAACTATGTTCACTTCCGTGACCAAAATCGAGAGGTCCGTGACCATGGCAACAAGCTTATCGACTTCGTCTACCATGTTCACTTGTTGAACATTTTCCTTCTTCTTGGGAAGCTTGCATTCGCTAGCCTTGTGGCCTTGCTTTTGACAATTGTAACAAGTTCCAAGGAACTTCTTTTTCCCAACTCCCCCCTTAGGACCAAGGTTGGAGCGTTTCCCATGACTTTTCTTCCCGCCCTTTCCACTGTTTTTTCCCTTCGAAGATTGCCCATGTTCAACAAGATTGGCCTTCACAGTTTCAGGACCATCAACCTTTTTTAGGGCCACTTTGTTATCTTCTTCAATCCGAAGACGAGCAACAAGATCTTCAATGGTCATCTCCTTTCGCTTATGCTTGAGATAGTTCTTGAAATCAACCCAACTTGGTGGCAGTTTTTCAATCATTGCTGCAACTTGGAATGTCTCGCTGAGGACCATTCCTTCCGCATGAATATCATGAAGAATAACTTGCAATTCTTGAACTTGACTCATGACAGTTTTTGCATCTATCATTTTAAAGTCCAAGAACTTAGCCACCACGAATTTCTTAGTGCTCGCATCTTCTGTTTTGTATTTGCGATCCAACGACTCCCATAATTCTTTGGCAGTCTTGGCTTTGCAATACACATTATACAATGTGTCCACCAAACCATTCAAAATAAAATTTCGGCACAGGAAATCCGAATGATTCCAAGCATGCATCGCGCTCACAGTTTGAGTATTCAAATCCCCTTCATCAACATGGGGTTTAGGTTCAGTCAGGAACCTTGCCAGATTCAACGTGGTCAGATAAAAGAACATCTTTTGCTACCACTGTTTGAAATTCACACCACTGAATTTCTCTGGTTTCTCAGCATGCGACACTGCATTAGGCAGTGGTGTCACCAGTGGTGTCCACTGATTAGAAACCACAGATCAGTTTGTTAAACTACTGATCAGTCTAACCACTGATGAGCTTAACCACTGATCAGTTTAAGCACTGATCAGTCTAACCTCTGATCAATTTAAACCAAACCACTGATCAGTTTAAACTGAACCACTGATCTGAACAAAACCACTGACCAGTGTAACCACTGATTAGAAACTGCTGATCCACCACTGTTGGTTTGAAGCAGTGGCAAGTTAGAACAGAACCACTGATCAGAACAGTGGTTAGAAAAAGCTGCAATTAGAAGTAGAAAAGAAACAGTTAACGAGTGAACCGGGCTTGTGTTTAACACAATTCCCTTAAACAGATTCGTCGTCTGTTCCCAGGGTACGCTGGTTCGAAGCAGCACCGTGCACTGCCGGACTTGAGCACTTGCCTGAAAAGAACAAGAAGCTGTGTTGCAGAGATAGAGAGAAGAGAAGTTGTTTTCTGTGTGTCTAAACTGATCAGCTTTGCCTTCGATTTATAGTGTTAGAACCATAACCGAAATCAGCAAATTAAAGACCAAATAATGGTCATTAGAGTATCAGTTACGAAACTGATAGTCAGTTTGAAAATTGAAATAATGATCCTTATTCATAAAACAGAAAGTCACGAGTGCAAAAAACTGCTCCACGAGGACCCGGGTTTTCGGAACTGCATTCGTGTCCGCAGGACGTGCGGGCGTACACGAGTTCAACTAAATCCGGTTCCATTTTTTGCACCCCCCCTGCGTGCGCGCGGGTAGGACTTGTGGTAAAACATGTCATAAGACTTCAAAGGCTTCATTAAGGTTTCACCTTATAAATAGCCTATCTTTTCACTCCCACACCGATGTGGGACAAGGTGAATTACCAACTTGAGACTTTCATTCACACTAAACTTCCAACACAAAGTGAGTGGTTGTTTATAAGGTAAAGCCTTTACTACTCTATTGTAGCTTTATGACATGTTTTACCACAAGTCCTACCCACGCGTAGGGGGGGGGGGTGCAAAAATGAGTTTCTGAGCTGGAATTTGGTTGAACTCATGCGTGCGCGCACCTGCGGACACGAATGCAGCTCCGAAAAAACCGGGCCCGCGTGAGGCAGTTTTTTACAAGCATTCAGTTTCGTTTTTTTTTCTGCTGCGCCTCAGACCGTTTTTGTGCACCTTAGTTGCGCCTCAGGTCGTTTTTTTCAAAAAAAAACCCATTTTTGCGCCTAGGCTGCCACCAGGCGCTATAGGTGCGCGCCCGGGCGCCTAGGCACGTGCTTTTTGCACTTTTGACAACATAGATGTTTGTATATATTTTAGTTGAATGGTTCGGTGCCTAGTGGTAGAGAATAGGTGCGTTTAGATGAAGGGATGCGATGGTTGACTTTAGGCGACCCAAGTTACTTTTTGTATAAGATTATAATATGTGTATACGAATACGTATGTTTTCATGTTGATTTAGATAATCAAATAAATGATTTCATGTGGCCAAAGGAATTTGCGTTTATCGATTCAGATAATTAGTGTCTTGTATAATGGAATTGCAAGACATTGATTATCCTTATTAGTTGGAATATACTATTTTTGAGTGGGTCAAATAACTCTTGACAAGTGAAAATGGAGCAGCTAGACTCAAAATAACTTTTGAGTGGGTCATATATGATTTTATTGTTAGTTTAAAAGAAGTTAAATGATTTTGTCTTTTGCTTATGCATGCTTACTTCTTTATTGCATATGCATATGCTTTGACGGTTTTTTAATGGGATAATTGGTTAAACCAGCTGCCATGTAAACCCACGTATGATAACCTATTTTAGTTTAAGTCTAATTGACTTTTTAACCATAAATTACATTATAACTTCCAGTAAAGGGTGATATTGGGTTTTAGAAAATAGATGCTCAGAGGGATAAATGATGATATACAGATCAGAGGTGTGATTATCCAGACGGCAAAGCTAGGTGGAATTGAAAAATCCACAACTTGGAAGTTGGGAGTATCGAAAGTCTTGCGAATGTGTAGTTAGATCTGGGAACTAAAAATCACCAGGAACATTCAAGCTTGGAGTTTACTTAACGAAAGGGTCAACACAGGTCAGGAATGGGTAAAAGGGGGTCGAGCTAAATTGGGTATCGTATTCGTATGTTGTTTCTGCAGAGGACTACAATGGGCCACTGTGCGCCGTGCTGTTTCTGCAATGCCAACTCAAATAAATGGAGCAACAACCTTTGCTATTTCCGGTCAGTTTCGTATTGTTTTCTTCATCTTTAACATGTTAGTTAGTGTTGTGTTATTACAGTTATAATTGCAACAAGGTCAGTTCTTAAGTATAGATGAACAATCTGCTCAGTTACTTATATTCGTTTTGATGGTTGTTGTTTTGTAACTATATTACACAGGAACTCCATGTGACTGCATATCACTAGGAATCTCCAAGGCACTATTTCCTTCGGTGCCTGATTTTTTAGATAACTTAGCTTCCATAGTTGTTTAATTAGACAACGAGTTACATATCCAACTTACTGACTTGTTTCAGCTACTCTTTACCTACAGGTATTAAGTGGCATAAATAAGGGCAGCAACTGTGATCTTCACATGTTAGTACCAGTTTGCTAGTTTCCTTGTTGCTTTATGACTTCATCACGTGTTATTTTTCTAACTGGAGGTTGCTCAAACGCAGTGTCTACTCAGGGACGGCAGTTGGGGCTCGACAGGCCTTCATCCATGGCATACCATCGTTGCAATATCATATGAGTGGTATGTGATTTAATAATAAGTGTTTAGGTAAATAAACGATTTTGAGGTAGAAATGATTACGGTCAATTGGATGTTCATAAATATATATAAGGTAATATGTGGTGGTTATGAATGAAAGAAGCTGTGATCCTCATTCGTTTACTTGGGTTAATGTCAGGATTGAGGGTACACGCAATATCAATGACTTCACATTGGCTGCTGAGGGTTGCTTACCCATGATTAGTGCCATTTTTGTTGAGATCAAGAATAAAACCTAGGGTGTGCCTATTGGCACACCAATGTGCCTGTTGGCACACCAAACCCTAGCAAAAATTAGGGTTTATCTACGCAATACGCTGCGTATTGACCTATACGCTGCGTAGATAGACCATAGATCTCAGTGCCTGCTAACCAATCATTGCACAGAAAACAAGGTGTGTCTTCGAGGCGTATAGGTCAATACGCAGCGTATATGGTTAACCCTATACGTTGCGTATTGACCTCTACGTTGCGTATATAAAACATCTGAAACTTTGGGGTCATTTTGGTAGGTTTGAAGCATCAAATTTTTACCAGGTTTATATACGTTGCGTATAGGCCAATACGCAGCGTATATAACCTTCCAGAATTTTGTTTCAACGTTCAGCCTACTTGTGGTATAAATTCTCACCCGGTTACAACGTTAAGTCGCTTAAAATATATAACGAGTTAAAAATATATAATGTTTTTTATTATTTAGTCGACGTCGTCGTTAATTTATTTAGTCGATGTCGTCGAAAAGCGTTTAGTGTTAAAATTTTGAAAAGCGTATATACGGATAACTTTAAAATATTATAGCTTAAATAAGTGGAAATACCGGGTACTGTTCGAATATGTTAAACTGTTTACAGCAAAAGTTTTATAAGTACACCAAAAGTTTGATATATACAAGAAAAGTTTGTGCATACATAACAAAATGATAAAATGATAAAATACTATGGTTGCTGCTCCTGCTGCTGATGCTGATCCTAATCCGCATCCGTAATGAAGGGTCGTGGAGGTAACCCGTCATGCTGTCGACGCTGCTGCAGCTCCGCAGCCACCCACTCCAACAGATAGTTGTTCCTTTCAGCGAGTCGAAGTAGCCGCTGTTGTGATGGGTCAGGACCGGGCCAAACATGGCGTGGGAACTGAGGCGCCCCGGGTGGTCCACGCGGATGTGGTGGCTCCAGAATGACGGCGGCCGGCTCATGCGGTGCCGGCACCTCTGGATCGGGCGGGGGAAATACCGGAGGGAACTGTGCCGGCAACTGTGTAAGCTGGTATTGCGTGCCGTCCAGCTTCTTAGCTTCTTAAACCGCTTCCCGTCTGGGAAGTCTTTGGTAACGTGCATTCCGGATAAAACGTTCTTCCCCATCCGATTCGGCTGTGCCGCCGGGCCTACATGGGCGCGGTCATTCTCCGGATGATAGCCCAAAGAAAGGGCTATCCTAGTCACGTAGGCATCGCCGAATAACTGTCCGCGCTCCTGTCGATGATGCGCGGAGGCGAAGTACTGCGCCAACCCGTAGGCGAGAGCGCACGGCCTCTTGTATAAGAGGCAATATAAGAAAAATAAATCACCACTGGTGCACCACTCCTGGCTTTTGTTTCGAGCAGTGATCGAAGTGGAAATCATTTTGTGCAAATACCTGCGCAAAAGGAAACCGGTCAGTAAATAATAATCAGACGACATCGACTAAGATCGTCGTTAAATTAAATTTTTTTAATTATTTAGTCTACGTCGTCCGTAAGGCGCGTACGGTCCTAACGAGCATCGAAACTAAGTTCGTCGTTAAAATATATTTTATATTATTTAGTTGAAGTCGAACCGTAAGGCGCGTAGGTCCCTAACGAGCTTCGAAACTAAGATCGAAGTTTTATATTTTAACAACGATCTTAGTTTCGACGCTCGTTAGTGACCTACGCGCCTTACGGGTCGACCTCGACTAAATAATTAAAAAAAATCTGTTTAAAAAAATTCTGTTTAAAAAAATAAATCTGTTTAAAAAATTCTGTTTAATAAAACAGTTTTCTGTCTAAAAAAAACAATTTAAGTTTAAAAAAATATATTTTCTATTAAAAAAAAAACAGTTTTCTGTCGACGCTCGTTAGGGACCTACGCGCCTTACGTTTCGACTTCGACTAAATAATAAAAAAATTTATTTTTTAATGACGAACTTAGTTTCGATGCTCGTTAGGCCCGTACGCGCCTTACGAGCGTCAAAACTAAGATCGTCGTTAAATTATATTTTTTTATTATTTAGTCGAAGTCGAACCGTAAGTCGCGTAGGTCCCTAACGAGCGTCGAAATAAGTTCGTCGTTAAAATATAAAACGACAAACTTAGTTTCGACGCTTGTTAGAGACCTACGCGCCTTACGGTTCGACTTCGACTAAATAATAAAAAAAGTATATATTTTAACGACGAACTTAGTTTCGACGCTCGTTAGGCCCGTACGCGCCTTACGGACGACGTCGACTAAATAATATTTTTTTTATTATTTAGTCAACGTCGTTCCGTAAGGCGCGTACGGGCCTAACGAGCGTCGCAACTAAGTTCGTCGTTAAAATATTTTTTTTTTATTATTTAGTCGAAGTGTAAGGCGCGTAGGTCTCTAACGAGCGTCGAAACTAAGATCGAAGTTTTATATTTTAACGACGATCTTAGTTTCGACGCTCGTTAGAGACCTACGCGCCTTACGGTTCGACTTCGACTAAATAATAATTTTTTTTTTAACGCCGAACTTAGTTTCGACACTCGTTAGGACCGTACGCGCCTTACGGAAGACGTCGACTAAATAATAAAAAATATTATTTAGTCGACGTCGTCCGTAAGGCGCGTAAGGGCCTAACGAGCGTCGAAACTAAGTTCGTCGTTAAAATATATTTTATTATTTAGTCGAAGTCGAACCGTAAGTCGCGTAGGTCCCTAACGAGCGTCGAAACTAAAATCGAAGTTTTATATTTTAACAACGATCTTAGTTTCGACGCTCGTTAGGGACCTACGCGCCTTACGGTTCGACTTCGACTAAATAATTAAAAAAAATTCTGTTTAAAAAAATAAATCTGTTTAAAAAATTTTGTTTAAAAAAATTTTGTTTAAAAAAACAGTTTTCTGTTTAAAAAAAAAAACAATTTAAGTTTAAAAAAAATATTTTCTATTTAAAAAAAAAACAGTTTTCTGTCGACGCTCGTTAGGGACCTACGTGCCTTACGGTTCGACTTCGACTAAATAATAAAAAAAAATTATTTTTAACGACGAACTTAGTTTCGACGCTCGTTAGGCCCGTAACGCGCCTTACGAGCGTCAAAACTAAGATCGTCGTTAAATTATATTTTTTTATTATTTAGTCGAAGTCGAACCGTAAGTCGCGTAGGTCCCTAACGAGCGTCGAAGTAAGTTCGTCATTAAAATATAAAACGACGAACTTAGTTTCGACGCTCGTTAGAGACCTACGCGCCTTACGGTTCGACTTCGACTAAATAATAAAAAAATATATATATATATTTTAACGACAAACTTAGTTTCGATGCTCGTTAGGCCCGTACGCGCCTTACGGACGACGTCGACTAAATAATATTTTTTTATTATTACGCTTCGTAGAGATCCATACGCAACGTATATACGAAGCATTGATACAAGGGTATAAAAATCATTCTCTCGACCTTTATTTACGCTTCGTAGAGATCCATACGCAGCGTATATAAAGGTAGTAAATGACCTTTTTACCCTTGTAATCAGCTTCGTATTGCCCCAAACACAAAGGCAAAATGGTAATTTAACATATACGGTTTTGAAACTTTGATTTGGGGGGGGGGGGGGAATTGTCCGCCTTTTACATACGGTGCGTATGGATCAATACGATGCGTATTAGAATACTCATTTTACTATTTTGCCCTTGTGTTGAGGCAATACGAAGCCAAAAACAGGGGCTGTTTTGTCATTTGCATCACATACGCTGCGTAGGGGTCTCTACGCAGCGTATATAAAGATCCATTTTTTTTTTAATTTTTTTGTGTTTTTCTTTGTTTATATTTATACAAAACAATATTATTTGATAAATAATACAAATATAATTTAGAAAAGCTAAAAATAATACAAAAATTGTGAATTATAAAAATTAAAAAAGATACAAACTTTATAAATTAAAAAATTTCTACAATTTACATAAATACAAGTTTCCGCTTAATCTTCGATAACATTTATACTCGGTTCTCTGTCTTTGTCTGAGTCTGATTTAGGATTGGTTAACTCGTAGTAGTGCTGTAACCGCGGTCTATACATTTCTTCCCACCGTTTCGCAGCTATTGATCGATGTGTCGACCACAATGGGGTCGCTAAAGGCATAGGGTAGTCTCCTTCCAACTTAGCATGTATGAAGTGTCCCCCATAAACATGTACGAGCGTCGCTTGAGGTCGTGGATCTAGTGGGGCATCCGTTAATGGGAAGATGGTAGAGCTCCCTTCGATGCTTAGCACGTGGAGGACAATATTATACCTTTGCGCTACGAGAAGCCCTACGTGGGGCATTTCCATCCAGTGACTTGGATCGCACCCTTTCACTGAATGCCATTCGATGCTGTTACGTATTCGTTGAAAGTCTCCTTCGTTATATGTTTCGAATACATGCTTCCAATGCGGCTCGTTATGGTCAATCTCCAGTAGTAAATCTCTTCGAATACAGGGCCATACGTGTTCCGTAAAACCTAACCCGACAGCCACAGACCTGTACCCACAATGACCGTCTGGGGTTACATCTTGTATACGCGATATGTAAGAGTGAAACTCTGATGGAATTTGATTCTTAAACCTGTTAATGCTTAACAAGTGCTCGTCCCCCTTCATTAATGGAAAACCCTGATCATTCCGCGTCTCCTTCTTTTTAGAACTCGTTGAACTGTTTCGTTGCATTTTAGGTTTTTCAGACTTTACAACCGAACCAGTTCTACGAGAGCCGTCTGACGGTACGTATGGGCTGTGTCGGGGTAAATCGTACCTATGTTTGGGGGAAGCGGTATATACGTTGCTGTCCTCGCCATAGGAGCTGTATCTCGCAGCTTCGTCTAACCTCGCAGCTTCATCTAGCCTTTCTTGTACTTTCTTTGATGTAGGCCGACCGCGAGTATTTTGCTGGATGATCGGTGGTTTCTTGGTTGACGATTTCGGGGTGAAGACCGCTTTTATCTTCGAAAGCAAACTCTTTTGCTGAACGGGGGACTGCGCCTCTAATTGTTGCCGCACATTATTGAGCTCTGCTACAACATCGACTTCATTGTCTACCAGTTTACACGGGAGCAAGTCAAGCTTACGCCAGAATACATCTATGTCGTCAAGTTGTATCATACGCCCTGCACAATTAAGTTAATACGGTGTGAGAAACAGCTAAATCGTACAAAATAACAAAAGGTTTGTAGTTTTAATATTTTTTACCTGTACGTTTGTAGTTTTCCAGCCTACAAGCAGACGGCAATCCACAGCTAAGCCACATATGGAAACCACATGATGCGTTAAGTTTCCGCAACACCTCCAGCTTCCTCATTAGCTCTTTTGCCAGCAAATCAAGTGCTTCATGGGAAACCTTTCCACGTAGGTTGTCCAACAGTGGGTGTCTGTGGTGGTTCATCGTTTTTCGATGCTCTCGGTGAAACTTTTTTGTATTTCATCGTACTGAGTTTCAACTATATCAATGACGCATCTTGCTATTCGCTCCAATGAACTCCCGCGCGTAACGTATCTTTTTAAATTTGCGTGCTGGCTCTCAACTCTGTTGGTGGTGCGCTGACCAAAGTTGCGACACTTATCGGTCCACGCATAAACGAACATTTCGTTATAGTCTTTGAGCCAGTTTTCGTAGACGTAATCAAAGACACCTGCAAAAATAAAATAATGAAATGTAAAAGCGTGTGTAAAATATAATAGATTGGGTGAGTCGTTTGTTGAAGGAACACTTACTTTCTCGGTTGGCAACCACGAGTCGGTTATACATTTTCTCCAAGTTGTACTTGTACATGGACTCTGAAGTAGATTCACACACTCTCCGCCAGTACGACATAAATTTCCCCCAATCTTCTTTATTGAACCCTTTCTTGCACTGTCTAACTATATTTTGTTTGATGTGAAAGTGGCATAGAAGCCTGGTTGCGTTCGGGAATACTTTAGAACACGCGTTAATTAGGGCAAGTTCTCTATCCGTGACTATCACACGCGGCATCATACATTCATGCAACATTGACTTGATCTGCTCAAGCACCCACACATAGTTACCCCTTCGTTCTTTACAAATAACGGCATGTGCGATACAAAAAGACTTGTTGGTCGACGTCATACCCACAACCTGGATAAGTGGCATGTTGTAGTGTTTGTTTTGTAGGTCGCGTCGATCAATATCACGTGCGGGAATGCACGCCACATAGTGATTGAATAAGGATGAACAAAGAAAATCTCTGTTACGACATCTGTTTTCGGTTCCTGTTGGGTGTCGTAAATGAATTGGTTATCATGCAGCAGGCTTTCCAGTGCCTGCATAGGAGTCTTTCCGTCCATCAGTGTCGCTCTAATTTTTTGTACCGCATTTTGCACGTCTTTCTGAACATGCAGGCTGTCGGGGAACTGCTTTCTTAGGGTTTGAAATATGATATGTGGCTCCATGTTTTGAGCAGTTAGCTGCTCCACTAGCTTGTATTCGACTTCAGTAAATTTTTGCACAAAAGCGTGGCTCAACAGACTCGTCGTAGGTTCGTGGTTATGGTTCGCGTTGTCCACTTTTAACTCCCACGTGTCATTCGTCACGTCCCGGATGGCGAGTAATGAAAATGGGCAACCGATTTTTTTGCCACCAGCTTTCCTAACTGTTGCTTTACTTCGGTGATCACCACTACGTTCGCACACAAGCCATACCATCCCAGTAGTACCGCCAAATTTTTTCGATCGGCGGGTAACAATTACGTAACCATACTCCTTTCCCGTTTTTTGTACCCAATTCTTCAAATCAGTTAGAGACATGAAACGCTAAAAAAAGTTACGTTAATAATAACAACAACAACAACAACAACAACAACAATAATAATAATAATAATAATAATAATAATAATAACAATTATAATTATAATATTTTTAACAATAATAATAATAATTATAATTATAATATAACAACAATAACAACAACAACAATAACAATAACAATAACAATAACAATAACAATAACAATAACAATAACAATAACAATAACAATAACAATTATAATTTTAATATTTTTAACAATAATAATAATAATAATAATAATAATAATAATAATAATAACAATAATAATTATAATAATAAAAATTATAATTATAATATTTTCAACAACAACAACAACAACAACAAATATTTTTAACAATAATAATAATAATAATAATAATAATAATAATAATAATAATAATAATAATAACAATAATAATTATAATAATAAAAATTATAATTATAATATTTTCAACAACAACAACAACAACAACAACAACAAATATTTTTAACAATAATAATAATAATAATAATAATAATAATAATAATAATAATAATAATAATAATAATAATAATAACAATTATAATTTTAGTATTTTAACAATAATAACAATAATAAAATAATAAATATAATTATAATATTTTTAACAATAATAATAATAATAATAATAATAATAATAATAATAATTATAATTATAATTATAATATTTTAACAATAATAATAATAATTATTTTAATGTGATACCTCATTTATTTGAAACGGATTGCCCGGGGTAGATGGTTCATAAAGTGGTGTGTTACGGGGCTCATAACCATATCCACCATATTCTTCGTATCCACTGTAGCCTCCGTATCCACATTCACCCCCATATCTATTGTATCCACCTTCACCCCCGCATCCACCGTATCCATCTTCTACCCCGTATCCACCTTCACCCCCGTATCCACTGTAACCTCCGTATCCACCTTCACCCCCATATCCCCCGTAACCCGGATACGATTGCTGCGTCGGGTAATATGGTTCATCAACATGTGCATTCTCAACACCGTATCCACTTTGTTGCACGTACGGAGATTCATACCCGTATCCGTAATCCGGATACACTTGATGCGCCGGGTAATTTGGTTCATCAACAGGTGGAGTGGGAGTCTTGTTCAAGTCTGGTAACTGTGGTTTTTGATCAACAGGGACTCTAGACACAACCTCCTCCTCCTCATTGGCATCATTTGCTCCCCATGTGTCGTTAGAATAGCGATTACCAAAATAATTCTCGTTCCAAAATGATGACATTTTAACAAGATTGAACAAAAAACAGAACAAATGATTTTGGTTTGGGGTGTAAATTGTTAGTGAAGAAGAAGATGAAAAAGAAAGCAGGAGATGAACTCGAAGGGAACCAGAGATGCATGGATAAATAGACTTTCAAATTTACTTCAATACGTAGCGTATAGCTCTCTACTCCCCGTATTACTTTTTTACGTGCCTAGACAACATCGTATCAGTGTCAAATCAGTCTGACATACGCTGCATATTGGTCAATACGCAGCGTATAGAGGTAACCCTATACGCTGCGTATACGCTGCGTATTGACCAATACGCATCATATGTCAGACTGATTTGACATGGTACTAGGTTTGACTGTTTGGTCGTGTACCTGCCCCTTACATACGCTGCGTAGAGACCTCTACGCAGCGTATGTAAACCCTAAGTGTGCAGATAGCCTGCCAAGGTGTGCAAATAGTGTGAGCCTAAAACCTATCCTAAAATGTGAATTTACCCACATATATTTTGAACCAAAAGGTGAGTTGCATGTTTCATGTATTATAGGCAAAAATAGAATCATAAAAAATGATCTTTGACTTGCTTTGCATTTGTTTACAACACTACAAGAACTGGTCAATCAAGAATTAAGGTCGGTTCCAACGGTGTCTATGCTGGTCCTTATCGGGTCCCATCCTAAATCAAGACCTGACACGGGGTCGTGGTTAGGACCATTCCCTCGTTAAAAAATGGGATTGATATATATGGGTCGGGTTTAATTAAGAAATGCTTAAAATTAAGTTAACTTTTTCATACATTATAACCTTTTTGACTAATAAATAAGATTGAATAGTGATAAAAAGGTAAAAATGTATAAAATAAAACATCAGACATTTCAAGGAAGAAAAAATACAAAGGTTTGGGCTTAATTGGGCTTTTTATCAAATCCTCTTCTTACTGGACATGTATCCATCATTATATTTATACCATTCTTGTTTATTTGTTTATTCTATCATTATCATTTTGCTCGTAACATTTACTAATAATCTCTTTTATGCATCAGCGTGTGACGGGTGGTCTGTAGGACAACCCTTAAGTGCTTTAAAAAGATTAAAATCCCATATTTTACACGGTTAATTGCTTGAACTTTGTAACTACTAGATGTTTGATGTTGCAGGTGCTAAAGTGCATAAGGAGTTGATATTATGATGCTTGAATGGAAGCTCAATGTTGGTGGAAGCAAGATAAGAGAATGAGGAAGTCAAGAGAAGAAAACAAAGGAAACAAGTCCATTCAGCGCCGTAACCCATAGCCATGGCCGTAGGTTACGGCCATCTATGTTCCAAAATTGAGCCGTCGTAGGCCAGGCTCCAGCTGGCGTAAAGAAATAATTGATCGCCGTAAGCTACGGTACACGGCGTAGCTTACGGCACCATGTTGACCCCCGTTGACTTGTTTATCGCCGTAAGCTACGGTGCTTGGCGTAGCTTACGGCGCCGACTGGTGTGACATTGTAAGTCATGCATTAATTGGTCATTTTGATGGGTTTTTATGTCTCCTATCATGGTTTTTCGGTTACACAACATTCTAGAGACGATTTTGGCTGCACTTTGAGCTCGAAGACTATCTTGAATCATTGTTTCATGTTTTTAACTTGTTTGAAGATTAAGACTTGGTTTATGATGTTTGTTCAAGCCATGAGTGGCTAAATTTGTTATGATTGTCTTTAGTTGAAGGTTTGTAAGACTTTATGCTTTGATTTCCTTATTTCTAGAATAACAAACTTTATCTTTATATTTGTTTGTTATGGTGTGTGATTAGTTGTTAGTAAATTGTTGATTCTTATGTCATTCTATTTTGAAACCATACGTTCTTGGTGCCGTTGGCAATCGAGATATCATGGGTAAAATTAGGATTGGGTAAGGGTTAATTGATCATCGGGTAACAACCTCACGTTCTAGGAATCTGAGTACTTAGTTTCCTTTCATCACTACAAGTAATCACACATGAACTATGTCTATGTAGTTCTTTCTAGTGGAATGATAGCATAAATGTCAAAGCAAACCGGAAACTAAAGATGGTCATTTGTCTCTAAATTGTTTACAACCAACACTTTTATTTTTGCAATTAGAATAGTAATCTTAGTTTTAAAAATCAAATCAATCAATCCAACTCTTGAACTTTATTTTTATTGCAATTAGTTAAATTTTAGTTAACTTAGATAAACCTTGAAATAACACATATTCCACAAACTCCCTATGTTCAATACCCACTTGCCACTATTTATTTAGTAGTAATTGGATTAAATTTGCGTGCGACTACGACAACACGTCAAATTTTGGCGCCGTTGCCGGGGAGTAGTGCGCAACGTGTGTTATTTTCGATCTTTTTAAGTTTGTTATTTTTCTGGTTTACACTGGGTGTGTTAGTGTGCAGGTATTTACTGGTGCATGCGTTCTAGAAGCTCTCACAAGCTATCACCATTGGCATTTGATCTAGAGATTGAACGAACTTTGAGAGAAAATAAAATCAGCGGTTCACCAACAACACCTACTACACCAATTACACCACTTAAATACATGGATCCACCACCACCACCCACTACGGGTGAGCTTACACCACCTTTCATACCATCATCAACACAACCTTCACCAAACACTACCATGCCTAATACCACTACCGACCCGACACCACCGCATGATGTTACAGCAACCAACACTACACTACCTTTTACTACCCAAGTTGAACCTGTCCATACCTTTAACCCTTCTACCACAATTCCACCATTTTCCCATTTCTTCCCAGCTTCGGGTCAATCATCTTCAACCTATTCAATACCACCAAATTCAACCATTGTTCATGCTACTTCTACATTTAGATCACCGAACCAATCGGGTTTTCAATATTCAACTCTTCCATTCGGGCAGTCTTTAGGTATAGGAGGAGATGGATATGATGAAGGGTATGAAGAGTTTGAGGGATATAAGGAAGAAGGATACGCGTATGGGGGTGATGGAGATCAAGGGGAGTTTACTTATGGACAAGGTCAAACTCAAAGAATGCGAAGTGTTGGTGGGATTCCCCAACAACAAATTATACCACAACATATTCGGCCAAGGCCACAAGGGGTATAATTGCAACGTCCTACACCGTTGCAATAAATTCGTCCGCAAAACGTACAACACCAATTCCAAAGGCCAATTCAACAACCACCGATGCAACAACAACAATTTCAACCACCATTTGCACCTTAAGGGCCTATGCAAAGACCAATGGGTCCAATTCGTCCAAGGGTCCGGTTGGGTGTACCAAGAAGACATCTTCGAGAACATGCAAGAGGTATAGAAGCACATTTCAGGCCGGTTCATAATCATTCACCGGTAGTTATTCCTCACAATGATAATGGGAGGACTTTTGAAGTTCGAACCAATTCGTTACAAAGTTTGCCAAAGTATAAGGGTCTAGCAACGGAAGAGCCTTATTTTCATTTGGAGGCTTATGATTCGATTTGCAACACTCATGGGAGTCAAGGATTTTCGGCCGATGATGTCAAATTGGTACTATTCCAATTTTCTTTGGAAGACAAAGCTAAAAAGTGGTTTTACACCCTACCGTCGGCATCTATCTACACATGGGCGGAAATGCAACAAATCTTTTTAGATGAATTTTATACCGCTCAAAAGACAAATGATAATAGAAAAGGATTGAGAACTTTTCAACAACAATCTGGTGAGATATTTCATGAAGCCTTCGAACAGTTTAACATGATGATCAAGAATTGCCCTCATCATGGGATAGAGTTATGGGAATTGATGAATGCTTTCCATGAGGGGTTAAGTGCCGAAGATGCTCGCGATTTAATGTCTATCACAAATGGTACTTTTGGTACAAACTACGAGCATGACGATTGGGAATTTTTGGAGCAAATGGCGATCACATCAAAGAGAAAAGCTCAAGCATCAAGGAGAGCACGACCGGCCATTACCCGAACTCAAGTGCACACGGTAGACAATGGTAATGTTCAAACTTCTAATCAAATTTACGATGTTTGTGAACTTTGTAATGAGATAGGGCATGCGGCTGAAAATTATCAAGGAGTTGAAAGGCAATACGAGGAGGTGAATGCCGTGCAAGGGCAAGGAGGGGGTAGTAGGAATTACAACATGAATTCTAACACTTATCACCCCGGCTTGAGAAATCACTCAAACTTTCGTTACGGTAACCCGATGAACCAAGCTAACCCAAATTTCCAAGGAGCTCGAGGTAATTTCGCACCTCGTCAATAACACAATCAAGGTAATTATCGGGGTGGAAATAATTATGGTTACCAAAGGAAATTTCAACAAACGGGTCAAAGTGGTTCGGGTCAAACTTCATCAAGCGGGAATGAGTTTATGGATATGCTTCGGGCGATACAACAAGACATGCAAAGAAGGAATCAACTTGATGAAGCTAGGATGCAAAAAGATGAGGTTCATGACAAAACCATTCAAACACTAACAACCCAAATGGGTCAATTAACAACTGACGTGGCGGAGTTGAAGAAGAACAAAGGTCAACTTCCTAGTGACACCAAGGTAAATCCTTCCCATAGTTCGTCATGAGGTAATAATGTTAATATTAATCATGTTAGTGTGTTAAGAAGTGGCAAAGAATTTAAAGCAAATTTGTCACCGGGCTTAGTCGAAGGGGTGGTTGAGGATGTAACGGGTAATGAAAGTGATGAAGATGAAGTTTCACCCATTGTGTCTAAAGAATCAAATGTTAAAAACCCGGGGTTGGGTGAAAGTGAAAAAGATAAAAAAGATGAAGGGGAGCCGAGTCAAGTCCCGTTTCCATCGGCTCTACTTGACCCGGGTAAGAAAAATTTTATTTCATCAAGGGGTCCCCAAAAAGAGGAGATGTGGTACGTTTTTAAACAAGTAAAACTCAATCTCCCATTACTTGATGCAATAAAACAAGTGCCCGCTTACGCTAAATTTTTAAAAGAATCGTGCACACAAAAAGGACAACAAAAGAAAAAGATGCCTAAGCGGGTAGACTTAACCGGGAAAGTAAGTGCGGTGTTGAATGGGGAGCTTCCTCCTAAGCTCCAAGATTCGGGTACGCCATTGATAAATATTCAAGTTGGTAATTTTCAAATGTCAAAGGCATTGCTAGATCTTGGAGCCGGGGTGAGCATTTTACTGGGGGGCTTATATGACCAATATGATTTTGGTCCATTAGCAAGGGTAGAGACAACGGTTGTTTTGGCTGATTTGTCTCATAAGCTACCTCGGGGGATGGTTCAAGATGTTATTGTAAAAATTGATGAGTTTTATTACCCGGTTGACTTTTTAGTCTTAGACTACTCATCCGCGGACCCAAAATAACAACAAAATGTTATTTTGGGTCGGCCATTTTTTAGCACTGCGCATGCCGTGATCGATTGTCGATTTGGTATGGTTGACATGACTTTTTGCAATCGAAAAATGAGATTGAATGTTTTTACTAACAATTCTAATTCTATTGGTGTTGGTGAGTGTTTTATGATAGATTTAGTCAATGGATGCCACCCGCATGAGTATGAGGAAGATAGTATGGATGTGTGTGTTTGTGACTTTTCTGAACCGGTACATGCTTATGCACTAAGGGTTAAAGAGGAGAAACAGGATGCTATGGCATTGAAGGAGGGTCGACCGTCATGGACCCATCAATTCGAAAGCTTGCCGGTGGAGATCAATTCGGGTACCAAACCTTCATCGGAAGAACCACCAAAGTTGGAGCTCAAAGATTTGCCGAGCCATTTGAAGTATGCGTTTTTAGGGGATAATGAAACTCTACCGGTCATTATTGCCTCTAATTTGGAGATGGCACAAGAACAAGCATTATTGAAAGTCTTGAAAGCAAACAAATGAGCTATCGGATGGACGATTGCCGATTTAAAAGGAATTAGTCCATCAATCGTCATGCACAAAATCATCACCAATGAAGATGCAAAACCAACACGGGAGGCACAACGACGATTAAATCCGAATCTAAGGGAAGTGGTAAAAAAAGAGGTAATTAAATGGTTAGACGTGGGAATTATCTATCCTATTTCGGATAGTGCTTGGGTAAGTCCTACCCAAGTTGTGCCTAAGAAGGCCGGCATTCAAGTGATCAAAGATGAAAATGGTGAACAAATAGCCACCCAACCGGTAACCGGGTGGCGTGTTTGTATTGATTACCGCAAATTGAATGCCGCCACTTCTAAGGACCATTTCCCGTTACCTTTTATTGACCAAATCATTGAAAAATTATCGGGTCAAAAATATTACTGCTTTTTGGACGGGTATTCGGGTTACAATCAAATCGCAATACACCCGGATGACCAACACAAGACCACCTTCACTTGTCCATATGGCACTTTTTCTTTTAGGCGAATGCCATTTGTCTTGTGCAATGCATCGGCAACTTTCCAACGATGTATGATGAGTATTTTCTCGGACATGGTTGGAGAGTCGCTTGAAGTTTTTATGGATGATTTTTCAATTTTTGGCACTAGTTTTGAATCCTGTCTCAACGAGTTACAAAAAGTTTTAAAAAGATGTGTTGAGAAAAATTTGGTGCTTAGTTGGGAGAAAAGTCATTTCATGGTGCAAGAGGGAATTGTGTTGGGCCATGTGATTTCGGAGAGAGGTATGGAGGTGGATAAGGCAAAAATACGGGTAATATCATCTTTGCCTCCACCAAAAAATGTGAAAGGAGTAAGGTCATTTTTGGGACACGCGGGGTTTTATAGATGTTCCATTAAAGGTTTTAGTGTCATTACTAAACCTTTGTGCAACTTGTTATTAAAGGATGTTCAATTTGATTTTACTAATGAGTGTTTGCAAGCATTTACTGTTTTGAAGGAACATTTGATAAAAGCTCCCATCTTGCAACCGCCGGATTGGTTCAAGCCATTTGAAATCATGTGTGACGCAAGCGACACTACAAATGGTGCAGTTTTGGGTCAAAGAATTGATAAGAAGCCGGTGGTGATTTACTATGCAAGCAAGACATTGTCCGAAGCGCAATTGAACTACACCACAACCGAAAAGGAGTTATTAGCGGTGGTGTATGTTATGGGTGAAATTCTGAGCCCATATCCTGACACTATATCTTGATTTTATGTTAGTTGTTTATGATCAGGATACCAGACTAGGATATTGGTAACATCCTGAGGCAGTATCCTGACAGTTACTAACGATTTACTTGTAGCTTGTAGCTGAAGGATGTTAACGTTCACAAAGACCAATTCCCCTGAAGACTCGCTCAAATTAGTTGGAAAAGAGACGTTGGAGCTAGGAGAAATAGTCTACAACGTTCAGAAGGGAATATTCTCAGTATCCCGGAATAATAGGGGAATATTCTCAGTATCCCGGAATTTTAGGATAGTTTGTTATTTCTTGTAACTATAAATAGGAGTGCCGGATCAGAGGAATTCACACACTTTCGAGCTCTCATACTGATACGTGGTTGAAAACCGGTGTTCGTTATTGCGTAACTTTGTGTTTTTACATAAGTTTCAATCTTGAATGGCCTACTTTTAATAAGATTTGTGTTATGCAGGTTTAACGAAGTTTAAGGAGCTTTTCGGGAGCTTTACGAGTCACCAGGTTGAAAACCGGAGCACCGGGACACGTTACGGATCAACCGGGAGTGCGAGATGAGAAAAATGGGAAGTTGGTGTTCAAGAGGCCGTCGGAGACGGGGTATAACCCGTCCCGGACGGGCTCCAGAAAAACCCGTCGGCCAAAGGACCCCGTAACCAGGAAAACAAGGCGTCGGATGAAAACCGGATCAGGAGAACCCGTCGGCGACGGGTATAGGCCCGTCGGCGACAGGCAGTATATTCTTGCTGCGCGATTGTTGTGTGTTGTTGGTCAGAATTCGATTTCTATTGGCCGAGGAGACATCAATTCGGGAGTTACACTCACTTTGGAGTTGGAAACTTGTTCTTGGAGCCAAGACTAAGCATCATTCACGGTCCAATTCCATCATCATCAACCTACAACCCGAATCATCATCATCCATCACACAATCAATCATACAAACCCTAATTCATCCAATCCATCATCCATCTCACCATCATCATCCATAAACCCTAATCTTCCATCATTCCTTCATCCACCAAGTTTCAAGATGGTTTCATTCGCGTTCCAAATTTCCGGTGATCAAGCTTTATCAACCATGAGCGGCTAATCATCTCGGTTTCACCCCGGTGTAGGTAGTTGTTGATTTTAGTGTTTCGAATTGTTCTTGTTTAATCTTAGTGACAATTTGTGTTTGGTTTTTGAAACTTTTGACAATAGTATTACATTTGTTATGAATTCGTGAATTGTCGAACGATGTTAAAAGTTATGACTTTGCGAAATGGTGATATGTGATTGTACATTGTCGTTGTTAGGATTTACTTGTGTTGATTACAAAGTGTCTGTTTGTCCGTTCTTCAGGACGTTGATAGCTAGTAGCACCTAAGTCACGGTACACTAAATCCGTTAATCGAATGCATTTGAGTTGAAACTAAAACTTGTAGAAATCCTAGGTTAACAATTACCGAAACCGGGTGTGATTCCTTTTTATCATTATTGTTCTAGTAACCATTTTTCTTGCAATCGTTAGTAGTAGTCGTTAATCATTCTCATAATTTCATTTAGTTAAAAATCATATCTCTCAATTAAACGAAAACACAAAATAATTCTAGCAAGCTTCATATATCGTGACAATTGTTTTAATTCATTCGAATCCATACACAAACCACATACTCTTCGTGGTTCGACCCCTTACTACTGCTAACACATTGTTAAGGGTAATTTGGGCTTATAAATATTATCTTTGACCGGAGCGCGACAATCTGATCAAATTTTGGCGCCGTTGCCAGGGAGTGCGTGCGCTTTGTGTTTGGATTATAGTTTGAATTTGCATGATTACCTGTTTAAGTTGTTTAGTTCTTTTTGCACTTTGTCTTTTTCCTTGTTACGCGGGGTGTGTTACTTGTGCAGGTTACAGGTAGTGCATGCATACGCGGAACTCCGGGAGGACTTCACCTTTCGTCTACGAACCGGAAATCGAAAGAGTCGCAAGAAGAAACTTAGCAAGCCGATTAGAAGCAACTCTTGCTTCTAATCAAACCACTCAAACATCACAATTCACACCACCCATTGGAACCGATTCAATGGCAAACAAAAACCAAAACCAAAATCCACATCAACTCCAATACCGAGGAAACTTCAATCCCGGCCCAAATGCTCAACCTATACCTCAAGAACAACCGGGTGGCAACAACTCGAGACCACCTACACCACCGTTTCAAAACCGAGGCCCTAACAATAACCAAAGAACACCTCCACATCAAAACCTCAACCGAAAAAACCCTTTACCCACCAACCTTGATGACCAAAACGTTAACTCCGATCGTAGAGGTAACCGTGATCGTGGCATTCCCGCGAATGAAGACCCATTCTTCAATATCGATGATTTGAGGAACGCAATCCCCGACGATGAACCATATAGTGTTCCCGGTTACCAATCGACAGAACACGTGAGTATTCACTCGGAGTATTCAGATGACGGTGGGAATTACAACGAGCGGGTTGAAGATGACTTTTGGGAAGATGATAACATGGGGGACTTTCATAACGCTCGGGGGTTTAAGTATGAGGACTTCGGTAATCAAAATGCTAATTTTGTGGGAAACAACGAAGGTTATGGTTATGGGAATGTCCGGAATGATGGTTATGGAAATAACCGCCAGCCACGAAACAATAATCCAAGGAACCGGGATGACGGTTATTACAACAATAACAACAATGCTAACCGTAACCGGATTCCCTAATTCGTGGGGGGTGGTAATCAAGGTGGAAATAGAAGAGGTGACCGAATGTATAATCGAAGGCCGGTTGATCAAGAAGTGAATGGCCCGCGTCGTCATCAACAACCCCCGCGGGGAGTAAATGACCGTTTTAGGCCGGTGGTCACCGACAATGACTCTCCAATAGTTTGTGAAAGAAGGATGTTCGATTGCAAGCCCCACTACATCAACATACTTCCCCACTTCAACGGGAGGTCCAATGATGAACCGTACACTCATTTGGCGGAGTTTTCGTCCATATGTAGCACTATCGGGGGAGCATAATTTTGCATTAGAGGAGGTCAAGCTTCGATTATTTCAGTTTTCGCTAAAAGATAAAGCGAAACAATGGTTTCTTACACTACCGGCGAATAGTATTCGCACATGGGCTGAAATGCAGCAAGTTTTTCTTGACGAATACTACTCAATGGCGAAGACCGACGATGCTAGAGATGAAATTTGGTGTTTTCGCCAACTTTCGAGTGAACCGTTACATGAAGCATTCACTCGATTCAAGGAATTGATCCGGAAGTGCCCACATCACCAAATCGAAAGGTGGGAGTTGGTTAAATGCTTCGTGAGGGGTTTGGATGATGAGACGTGGAACCGCCTTGAATCGACCAGTAATGGAACTCTATTAAGCAATCACGAGGATGACGATTGGGAGTTCCTAGAAAGAATGAGCAAGAGATCAAAGGCAAAAGAGTCGGCTGACCGAGCCAAAAAGCACCCTACCTCAAGGTCTTGGCCCGATCATGATGCAAGTTCTAAGGATCGGATTGATACGTTGGAGCGGGAATTGGCCCGCATGAAGAAGAAAGAAGTGGGTGCGGTACAATATAGCGTATGTGAAGAATGTGGTGACATTGGTCACCGAACCGAGAATTGCCAAGCCACCGCGGATGTGAATCAAGTGTATGGAGACCGGAGCCAATACGATATGAACTCCAACACTTACCACCCCGGGTTGAGGAACCATCCTAACTTTAGGTATGATAATGCCTCCAATCAAATAAACCCGAATTTCCAATCGGGAAATCAAGGTGGGTATTCGCACCAAACTCGCCAAGGAGGTAACCAAGGGGGTTACCAAAGGAATTACCATAATCATGGTGGTAATGGAAGCGGGTCGAACAATCAAACCGGTGGCGATGATTTGAGTGCCAAAATGGATGCTTTGTTGAATATGCAAAAAGAATCTCAAAACAATATAAAAGAATCTCACTATGATATCAAGGAGATAAAGAAGACAAACGAGATTCGGGACAAAGCACATGACGCATTGGCAAAGCAAGTGGGCCAACTCGCGGAAGAGATGGCTCAAATGAGGGGAAGCATGGGAAAACTTCCAAGTGACACTACAGTGAACCCGAAGCATCAAGGTTTTAGCACAAGCAATGTGAGGAATGCACGCGTTAGCGCGGTAAGTATTCTTTTAAATGATGAAGTTTGTAATGTTGAAAGCATTCCACCACCACAATTTGTTGATGGTGTAGTGGAAAATATAGGTGAAGGACCGGAAAGTGAAAATGAACACGAAACGATTTCACAAAGTAAAAATGAAAACATAACTAAAAATTCTTTTTGTGAAAATTGTTTAAATCAATTTAACCCGCTTAATGCATCGAAAAGTGAAGAACGATGCCCACCGAAGGACGAGGGGTGGGAAAATTTTAAGCAAGCTAAAATTAATTTACCGTTACTAGATGACATTAAAAAGGTTCCGGCTCATGTGGAATGCTTAAAGGAGTTAAGCATCGAAAAACGGCACAACAAATTACCCGAACCGGTTGATTTGATATCTCATGTGAGTGCCGTTTTATCGAGTGCCCTTCCCCAAAAAGCTTAAGATCCGGGAGACCCTCTTATTCCAATTCAAATTGGAACATTTAAAATTGAGAGGGCGCTCTTAGATCTTGGAGCTTGTGTGAGCATCTTGCCCGGGAGTTTCTATGACCAATATGATTTTGGTCCATTAAAAAATTTGATACTCCCGTGGTATTGGCCGATCAGACTCCCACGCATCCAAGGGGGATGGTGGAGGATGTGATTGTTAAGGTGGATGATTGCTACTACCCAGTTGACTTTTTGGTAGTAGACTATGTTGGGTGTGTTGAGGACACCCAACCGGTAGTTATCTTGGGTAGACCGTTCTTGGCAACTGCTAATGCCATAATAAATTGTGCAACGGGAACGGTAAGCATGAAGTTTGGGGACCGGGAATTAAATTTAAATGTTTTTCCAAAATTTACTAACCCACTAGGTGAGGATAAGTGTCCTAAAAAGGACATGAATCCAAACAAAAAGGTTTGTGCTATGGTTGGTAGGTGTGGAGAAACAAAGAAGAAGACGGTCAAGAAAAAGAAGGCAAAGAAGTCACCTCTAGAAAAGAAGAAGGAAGAGGAGGTGAGGAAGTTTGGGCCGTTTGGCAATAAATGGTATGAATCACCGGTGGGTGATTTCGAGGAGTTCGTAGGCGGCAAGCACGCCATTCGACCACCATGAGGTGGTAAGTCAATTGTTGTTGTATATTTTCTTTCGCAATTAGTTTTAGTTTTTCTTTGTAGTTTTGTTGTTGTTGTTGTTGTATGATGTTATTTCGTTTTAGTAGTTAAATGAACGTTGTGGGTGTGTTCCCTATATAACCCTCACGAGACCTCTCGTCCTCCCAAGCTATTGGGGGGTTTAAAAGGGCTTGTTGCATAAGCTAAATGCAACCGTGATTCCTACGAAAGTGAGTTAGGTTTTTTGTTGTTGTAAATTATTGTCCACATAAATCGAAGTGAAACAACACATGGCTTGGTAATATGTTTCATAAAAAGGGTAGAACTAGGTAACTAACAAATTTTGATGGTTGTGAGAAGCATGCTTCTACACAAGGATTAGAATTTGTAGGTACAACATGTTCGCGGGACAACCGTTTTTATGAAGAGGCGAAGGAGATATGAGTATCAAGCGACACAAATCAGGTGCATGTGTTTCCTTTTACTTTGATTCTTAGGTAGGAATAAGTGGATTGTACATTGTATTTTATTCTCCGGGGTGAGATTTTGGGTAGGTTAGACGTGTCACATCCCTTGTGCGTTTTAAAACTCTAATTCTTGCACATTGAGTACAATGTTTACCTCAAGTGTGGGGATGGGGGAGTAGTAAAAGTTTTAGATTTTGACCCGTTCATTTAAATTCTATACATTGAGGACAATGTTTACCTCAAGTGTGGGGATGGGGGAAAATTTAAAAAAAATTTCAAAATTTCTTGTTTAGAAAGCGATCTTAAAAGCACAAGTAACCAAGTCAACGAGGGATGTCACAACCCATTTGGTCTTTTGTCATGGTCAAGTTCAAATTAATAAGCATAACGGGTATTTAGCGGGTGGTTATTTGGGAATAATTCGCCTAAGGAACTAGCAATTTATGCATATCACATATCATACCCTTATACGTGAGGTTTGAGCCACTTTTATATCATAGATTTACATTTACATGTTTCTTTGTTTGAGTGGACCATTAGTCGCGTATTGTAGAACTTGCAACTTTTGATACGTTTGAGACTATAGACCGAATACAAGCACGAGAATGATTAAGGCATTAGGTAAACCTTTTCTCTTAAAACCATTTATCTATCCTTACCAGAACAAATTCCCTAGTCGCCCATTTTGAGCCTAAACCCTTCGTTTGACCACCCTATAGCCCATAGCCTTAGACCTTTTCTTTTTAAACCCGTGTGATGAAAATTCGATTATAGGAGCTTAAGTTTATATATAGTTGTTGTGATTAAAAAAAAAAAAAAAACCAGAAAATGTTGCGAAAAAGAATGGAAGATCGTTGAAGAAAAACACACAAAAAAAAAAAGTGTTAGTAGTTGTCGAATAAAAGGGTGAAAGATTATTGCCCATTGTTAATGTTTATATTTAGTTTTGTTAATTTTGTAGTTCGTCATAAAAATCGAATTCTCATCGCCTTAGCCACTTTAAAATATCCTAATTCCTACCCTTAGCCTAGCCCCGTTACAACCCTCATAAAGACCTTATGACTTGTGCTTAGTGTTTGTGTTCAATAGTGGAGAATGATTGAGTTGCAAGCATATGCGGGTATGTGTTCTAATCGGTTTTGAGTGAATATTCTTTGTAGTGCTAATACATTATAAATATTAGCCAATTTTTAAGCCGAGTGGAGAGCACATTGTGAGGGATATGCATGATTTGTTAGTTTTACGGGCGGGTTAATCTTGGATAACCATTATTATATGTGATTATTCACTTAACCGGTAAATATGTGGAAATTGTAAAGAATGTGAACTTTTGTATGACAATAGACCGTAACCTTTGTCTCGGGAATGGGATGTGTATTCGTTGTTCGACCCACGTGAAAGTGAAAAACAGATTTGCTTGAGGGCAAGCAAAAGACAAGTGTGGGGATGTGATACGTGGTTGAAAACCGGTGTTCGTTATTGCGTAACTTTGTGTTTTTACATAAGTTTCAATCTTGAATGGCCTACTTTTAATAAGATTTGTGTTATGCAGGTTTAACGAAGTTTAAGGAGATTTTCGGGAGCTTTACGAGTCACCGGGTTGAAAACCGGAGCACCGGGACGCGTTAAGGATCAACCGGGAGTGCGAGATGAGAAAAATGGGAAGTTGGTGTTCAAGAGGCCGTCGGCGACGTGGTATAACCCGTCCCGGACGGGCTCCAGAAAAACCCGTCGGCCAAAGGACCCCGTAACCAGGAAAACAAGGCGTCGGATGAAAACCGGATCAGGAGAACCCGTCGGCGACGGGTATAGGCCCGTCGGCGAAGGGCAGTATATTCTTGCTGCGCGATTGTTGTGTGTTGTTGGTCAGAATTCGATTTCTATTGGCCGAGGAGACATCAATTCGGGAGTTACACTCACTTTGGAGTTGGAAACTTGTTCTTGGAGCCAAGACTAAGCATCATTCACGATCCAATTCCATCATCATCAACCTACAACCCGAATCATCATCATCCATCACACAATCAATCATACAAACCCTAATTCATCCAATCCATCATCCATCTCACCATCATCATCCATAAACCCTAATCTTCCATCATTCCTTCATTCACCAAGTTTTAAGATGGTTTCATTCGCGTTCCAAAGTTCCGGTGATCAAGCTTTATCAACCATGAGCGGCTAATCATCTCGGTTTCACCCCGGTGTAGGTAGTTGTTGATTTTAGTGTTTCGAATTGTTCTTGTTTCATCTTAGTGACAATTTGTGTTTGGTTTTTGAAACTTTTGACAATAGTATTACATTTGTTACGAATTCGTGAATTGTCGAAGGATGTTAAAAGTTATGACTTTGCGAAATGGTGATATGTGATTGTACATTGTCATTGTTAGGATTTACTTGTGTTGATTACAAAGTGTCTTTTTGTCCGTTCTTCGGGACGTTGATAGCTAGTAGCACCTAAGTCACGGTACACTAAATCCGTTAATCGAATGCATTTGAGTTGAAACTAAAACTTGTAGAAATCCTAGGTTAACAATTACCGAAATCGGGTGTGATTCCTTTTTATTATTATTGTTCTAGTAACCATTTTTCTTGCAATCGTTAGTAGTAGTCGTTAATTATTCTCATCAATTCATTTAGTTAAAAATCATATCTCTCAATTAAACGAAAACACAAAATAATTCTAGCAAGCTTCATATATCGTGACAATTGTTTTAATTCATTCGAATCCATACACAAACCACATACTCTTCGTGGTTCGACCCCTTACTACCGCTAACACATTGTTAAGGGTAATTTGGGCTTATAAATATTATCTTTGACCGGAGCGCGACAATCCGATCATATACTCGTACACTCTCATTTCTATCTGCAATTACACTCTTACACTCACAATTCACAATCATTGTAACACTTAGCAACGATCTAAGCATTATCCTGCACTGTATCCTGGTTATTCAAGCAATAAGAAGAACAAGGCAGCTGCGATTGTCAGCTCCCGAGGTTTTGTGCCGGCGATCTAGATTGATCAAGGGCTTTCCTCGTACATCCCGTGTCACCCTTTACCTTTTTGCTCATTGTTTGATTGTAGATACAGCTCGATATCCTGAGCCGTATCCCGAAAACTGTTTTTACAAACAACCAAATTAGCATATTTTTGATACACATTTTTAGCACACTACCACACTTAACTAATTTGATCACTTAATTGCTTCGGTAATTTTTTACCAAAACAATTTGGCGCCCACCGTGGGGCAAGTGGTGCTATTTCTACTAAAAGCTTTTGCAAAATCGTTACTTGGTTTTCTATTTTCAAAACTTTTTACTACACTATTTTCAATGGCCTCAAGATCAAACATGAGCTCTTCCACCGTGTCTGCTACAACCTCTGCAACAATTGGTTCGGTGCTTCCACCACCTCCTCCGAGATCGCAAGCCTCTTCTCAAGGATCTGAAATTCCTGTGGCTTGGGATGTTATCCCCGCTCGCAATGTTCAGGGATCCGGTCCTGTTTTGGCCTCTGAAAAATTCTAAATTTGTTTGGTAGTGTACAGGAACAGATGAGGCAGCACCAGGAAACCAACCAGATGCTGATGAGAGAGATACAACTCTTGAAATCCAGCTCAAGCAGGCCCACTAAGGATACTGTCACTCCCTTACAACCCAGAGCTTTGAACTTCAGTTCTGCAGTATATACTGAGGATAACAGGGGGAATATTGTGCCTAGCCATTCCCAGAATCATACTCCTGAGATACCCTCTTCAGTCAGGGTGTCAACTGTGAGAAGCTCAGGATATGCTCTAGGATATGGCCAGAATCCTCAGACTGGTAACATGTCTAATAATAATAATGCTCTTACTACTAATGGTATTGGATCTTTGCAGGATGCAGGTATGGCATCAGCACTTTCCAAGGAGCTTCAAAAGTTAAAGGACATGATATCCAGTGTACCTGGGGTAGTCCAGCCGATTCCAGAAGTATCCCAGGATAGCCACAAGATATCTCGGTTTACACATCCTATATGTGATGCTGAGATCCCAAAAAGATTTCAAACCCCCAACATGAAGCTCTATGACGGAACCACGGATCCTGAGGAGCATATTGCCCAGTATAGGGAAAGGATGGAGATCAACCCTATCCCTCCAGATCTCAAGGAAGCATGCCTATGCAAGGGTTTTGGTTCTACCTTAACAGGATCGGCCTTAAAATGGCTTCTAAACATTCCTCCTCACTCAATTAATCATTTGCTCATTTAGTGAATTTATTTAATAGTCAATTTTCTTGTAGTCGAGGTTTTGAGAAACTAACTAGTGATCTTTACAGGATAACTCAAGGACCCCAGGAATCCTTGAGGGATTATGTGAACAAGTTTAGTCGGGAATCCTTAGATATCCCACATCTTGACGTTGCAACAGCTGTGCAGGCTTTCAAGATGGGGTTACAAAAAGATTCTCAATTTTACCAGGATCTTGTAATGAATCCCTGCAGGAATCTGGATGAAGCTCGTAACAGGGCTTTAAGATATATCCGGCTGGAAGATGACAAAAAGATGCAAGAGAGGATGAATTTGTCCACAACCTATGAGTCAACCAACAAGAAATCAGAATTCGCGTATAAGCCATATTGTTCTAAGCCATATGGCAGAAACGACATCAAGAAAGTGAATGTTGTTGAAGACGAGGATCCTGAGGAGTATCCTGAGTTGTCAGAATATTGTTTTTCTGTTAATATACCTAAACTGATGTATGCTATGCAGGGTTTAGGAGACAAAGCAAGGTGGCCCAGGAAGAATCAACTAAAAGCTGATTGGAAGGATAAGTCCAAATGGTGTGGCTTCCATGAGGATTTCAGACATATTACTGAGGATTGCATTGCTCTGAGGAAAGAAATAAGCTATCTCCTGAGCAAGGGGTATCTGAAGGACCTTCTGGGGAGAAAGAAGAATAAGGGTCAGGATACTGAGAAGGATCCTGAACGAGCAGCATCACCTCCTGCGGATTCCATGATAATTAACTTTATTTCAGGAGGATCCGACATTTGTGGAACTTCGTACTCTGCTGCAAAAAGACACGCAAAGGAGGTTAGGCAGAAAGGGGAGATAAGCCAACCAGGATGTCAACCCTCACAACCGATAAAGTGATCACGTTCGATAGTGATGACAGGGATACTGTCCAGGATCCTCACCATGATGCTTTGGTAATAACTTTGTATGTTGCTAATCATTTTGTGCGCAGGATACTGGTGGATAATGGCAGCTCCGTCAACATAATTCAGCTGGAAACACTGAAGAGGATGAATGTATCCCCGATGGATATTACTTCGAAGTCCATTGTGCTTGTTGGGTTCAGTGGAGAAGCCAGGAATACCGTGGGAGAAATAAAGTTGCCTGTGTATGTTGAAGGGGTCAACTCGATGCAACGCTTCTGTGTCATGGACTCTTTATCCTGCTACAATATTATATTGGGGAAGCCATGGATCTATGATATGAAAGCTGTACCATCTACCTATCACTAGTGCATCAAGATACCTACCCCTTGGGGGGTTATCAAAGTGGAAAGTGATCAACAAGAAGCGAAGGAGTGTTATTCTTCTTCGATGAAATCCTCAACAAAGTCGAATGCATCATAGCAATTAAAGATGTGAGCCCATGATTGTTTTGGTCAAAAATCTGATGAGGATATTGCAACCAAACTCTATGTTATGGGGGTATGATGCTGATTATATAATAGCGATGAGGATCACTTCAATGTAGATTTGCACAAACAACACAAGGATTTATACGGGGAAAAAACCCTTGATCAAGAGTTGATATCCGGCACAAAAAACCCCGGGTGATGGAAACTACCGATCACCAAGCTGAAATAAATGGTTAAATGTTTACAACTTCGGATAGTAACGAGCTAGGTACAAGGATCACTACGGTGAAATGTGTAAAAAGTGTATGAGATTGCTAAGTGTTTGAACGAGAGCTTGTATGAGCGTTTGTACGAGTGTGTGTAACTGAGAAATGACTAAGTGTTTTCTACTAGCTCGTTACTCCCTTTTTAAAATAGAAATAACCACCTAAACTAACTATCCGACTTTCGTGCCAAGCCTCCACGTTCTCCATAACGTCTATTTTTGGTCAAGCACGTGCAGAATAGTTTAGGAATATTCTCCAGGAATGTCGCTAAGACTTGGTCAAGCTTGTTATACCTGCGAGATGCTACAAAACATAAGTAAACGATCGTCAGTACGAGGATCTTTAAAGTGATCCATGATCCTGATCCTAAAGCCCTTCTGAGGATCACCACCTGTCACAGAAGTAAGGATCACTAATTAGGATAACGAATAAGGATCACCAATTGTTAGAAAATCCTCCCCTAACAATTGCCCCCAAAATATAAGGAGTAATTTGTAAAATTGACGAGTTATATTTTCTTGATCTTATCCGTAACTAACTAACGGATATATAGCCGTTAAAATAGAACTAGCCGTTGCGATGATGATGTCACGAAAGTGACAATCCTGCAGAATCATAATTATAAATAGAGATATAGATAGGATCATTATGCATTCAAATTCGAAAGAAACTCCCTTTAAATTCTCAGTCGACGATCGATCAGGTATTTCTTTCTCCTCTTTCTTCCTCCCTTACTCTGTTTTTCTTTTTTTTTATCTCTATCACTTCGAAAATGTTGCTCCGACGTTCTCCGGCCAAGGATCACAAAAAGGATAGCCCTTTGAAGAGTCAAAAGATCATCATAGACTCGGCGAATGAGAGATGTTGCTTTAACGATGCACAAATAGATAACATCCGTCACCGTTTTCCGGCGAATGCCTTTTTCAAACCCTTCGATCCTACTGTCCTGAGTGACTATGTTTCAGAAACATGGGTTGCTTTTCCAGTTACTCCATTTGCTATAGGATACACCTATCCTTTCCCAGAATTTACACAATCCTTCTTTTCTCTTACCGGCATCTCTTACATCCAAGCCATGCCGATGATTTGGAGGGTTTTGTATACCCTGGAGAGGATCATCGAACAGGAGGGTATTGATTTAGGCATGTCAGAGCTGACACAATTGTATGATGTTACCACCTTTGGATCCCACCGTTATTTATTCAAACGAAAACCCAGTGCAGAACATCCCCTTCTTAAAGTCACCAAGAATGACAAAGATTGGAAACGTCGCTTCTTCTTTGTGAGAAGGGATACCATTCCAGATGGAAAGCATTTACCAAGGGAGTGGTCCACCAATGGTAGGACAGAGGATCCTGAGAAGGATCACCAAGTAGTCTTGTTTTTGTAATAGGATCACTAACCCTTTTTGTTTTGTATCACGCAGCTATTTCTGTCTCACACATCATCACATCACCTGAAACCAAGGATAGGCTCGCTGCTTTCTGGAAGCTTGAACCTGAAACAAGGACATTCAAGATAGACACCCAAGACTCACAAGAAGTATCCTCAGGTTCCATTACCATGTCAAGTAAGTATCCTGCCTTTTACATAGTTTGAATATTAGAATAAATAAATAAATTGAAATAGGATAAGGATACTCATCTTGCTATGAATGTGTAGGCGCTGGAAAATCTGCCAAGCCTGTATCCCAATTCAACACGGCTGACCTTGATGTCGTACGATCCAGGAAGAAGAGATCCACCACCAGTCCTAGCATTTCCATTCCAAAGGCACCCACTAAAGGAAAGGGTGTCAAGAAGAGGAAAACTTCTGATGCTGAGGATCTTCAGGGTCTACCACTGATCCGCCACCAGTTCCTTGAATACTTCAATGATGTAAGGATCCTTTATTCTGCCTATGTATCCTACTCGTATGAGGATTACTTGGTCTTGAACTGCTTTTATCCTTTTCTTTTGCAGAAATTTGCTGAGATTGAGGATTATGTGGGCCACGTTGAGGATCAAGATAAAAAGATTGCCGACCTCCAACAGGTTGCCGTGCTGAAGGATCTTGCACTTGCTGATGCTCGGAAGGAACTCCTAGATGAGAAGACTAAGACAGCCAAACTTCTGATCGACCTTGACTATGAAAAGCATGACCTTATTGAAAATGCTAAGGTCTCTGCCGCCATTACAATGTACCAGACAAAATTGAAGATGGCCCAGGAAGCTCAAGATCCTAGCTTTGATAAAAACAGCTGGGATGTTGAGGGTTGGAAGGCAAGGTTGGCTGATCTTGAGGATGATGAAGAGGAGGCTACTGAGGTCTTGGCGATTGAAGCAAGTGGCAGTGGGAAGGATCTTGCGAAGGATACCGCGGCTGGAGGAGATGATGATGCAGCGAAGGCTTAGGCTGCATGATTGGGCGATGATGGAAACTTCTAGACATAGCCGGAGCCCAATTTTTTTTAAGTGTGATAGTTTGTTTTGGTGATGGTGTTTTTTGTTGAACAATGATGTATGGTACTGAACAATAGGTTTTTAGGATTAAGGATCATGTATGATCCTTAGGACAATAGGCAGGATTGCAATCGGTGGAGGGATCCTCTGTTTGGGGGATGAAGCCATTGTGATCCTGCCGCCTTTATATTCCTGCACTACTTTTGAACTCATTATCATGGACACCCTTTACCTACCCCAGCGGACGGGCCACGTTTTGCTGGTAGAAGCTCGAGTAGGTAATTTTGACAACCTTTAAAGGGTTAGCCTTATGTTAATAAATAAAAACTTAACCTTTTGTCGCTTATCTTGTGTTGTTATCCTTTTTAGTATGTTACTTTCCAACTGTTGTAATGTTCATTCTGTTTATATTTATCAAGCCTTGAAAAATTAGAAAAGATATCCAGAAAGTTTAGGATATGATCAAGGATCACATATCCCATAACCGATAAGTTCTAAAAAGTGATATAGTTTAAGAAACACAAGTTCAGTTGTCAAGTATAGGGGTTATTTAGAAGAATAATGAATAAAATCAAAAGAGTTAAGGATCATACCTGAGGATCCAAGTTAGAATCCTAACCATAATAAGGATAACTATAAGATAAACCTTAGAGTGAAATAAGGATCAAGGATCCCTAGCTGCCTATCTTCAAGGACCTGAAATAGAGCACAACTTGGGACTAAGCCGATATAAGAAAAGAGTTAGCAACTGGGGACAAGCCCAAGGATAACTGGGGACAAGCCCAAGGATCGTATGTAAACTGGAGTATGGCCCTAACTGGCGACTATCCAAACTTGGTGACATGAAGATGCCAAAACCTTAGCTAACGTGAAAACGTTAGAAACCTTAGCTAACGTGAAAACGTTAGAAACCTTATGAACGGATGTATGGTACGTCTACCATTATACGTAGGATCCTAAGCATAGCCAGAACAATGGAATTATCAGCCCCTAGAACGAGTACTGGTCCCAAAGCCTTGAACTACACCAGGATCATCGTGCGCTACAGGCGGAATCTGGGGACAAGCCCAAATAACTGGGGTTAAACCCAAAAGACGGATTGCTTCTGTGGATAACCAACGTTGTGCTAAAGATACCTGAACTTTCAAAACTTGAACTCACGTGAGAGATGGATAAAGGATACATGATCCTTATCCTTATATGAGAAAATAAAGAAATGAAATAGTTCAAGATTAGGATATTACCTGATTAAGGATCACCGATACTTTGAGGATCCTTTAAGGATATCCCTATCGTGAGGATCACCTATGCCATAAGGATCCTGCTTACATGAAATATTTCTTCAAGTGGACAGCATTCCAAGCTCTTGGTAGCAAATCACCTTCCATGGTTAGCAATCTATATGCCCCCTTTCCTGCTTCAGCTTCAATCAAATAAGGGCCTTCCCATTTTGGAGCCAATTTTCCATCAGCAGGATTGGTGGTATTCTGAAATGCTTTCCTTAACACCATATCTCCAACTTGAAACCTCCTGATCCTGACATTTTTGTTGTAAGCACCAGCCATTCTTTGTTGATAGCTGGCCATCCTTATCCTAGCCATATCCCTGATTTCTTCAATAGTATCCAGGTCTTGAGCCAAGTTTTCATCATTTTCCTCAGGATCACGGGTACTTGTTCTAGCAGTAGGAACCACCATTTCTGTTGGGATCACTGATTCTGCCCCAAACACCAAAGAGAATGGTGTTTGACCAGTAGCATTCTTGGGGGTTGTCCTATCAGCCTAAAGCACATAGGGTAGTTCTTCTGCCCATTTCCCTTTCTTGGATCCAAGCTTTTTCTTCAAATTGTTGATGATGATCTTGTTGGATGATTCTGCTTGGCCATTAGCTTGTGGGTGGACTGGTGTTGAAGTTATCATCTTAATCCCCCAGCTGTCACAAAAGTTAGTGGTTCTGCCCCCAATAAATTGGGAACCATTATCACATATAATCTCGGAAGGAATTCCAAATCTAGTTATAATATTTCTTTTAATGAAGGATATAACTTCCTTTTCTCTGACTTGGGCAAAAGCTTCAGCCTCTATCCACTTGGAGAAGTAATCAGTCATAGCTAACATAAATACTTTCCCACCAGGTGCCTTAGGGAGCTTTCCAACTATATCCATACCCCATCTCATAAATGGCCAAGAGGAGGATATAGGATGCAATAATTCAGCTGGTTGATGAAGGATATTGCTGTGTCTCTGGCAAGGATCACATCTTCTGGCATACTCCACAGCATCTTTCTTCATGGTTGGCCAGTAGTATCCTGTCCTCAGGATCCTTGAGAATAAAGCCCTGCCCCCAGTGTGGTTTCCACAATCTCCTTCATGGAAGTCTTTTAAAACTTCTTGAACTTCAGGATCCTCAATGCATCTCAAGTATGGTCCTGTAAGAGATCGTCTATACAACATATTATTTATAATTGTGAATTGAGATACCTTAGATTTGAAAGCCCTAGGGGTTTCTCCTGTAGGAATCTCTCTGTGTTGTAAGTATCTCATAATTGGTGAGATCCATGATCCTGATCCTGAATAGGATTGAGTATCCTCACTAGGGATAACTGCAGAATCATTTCCTATCTCCATAGTCTGGTGATCCTCGATAGCCGGGGTCAGGATATGGATAATAGGAATCTTGATATCCTCTGGGATCTTCAAAGATGATCCTAAGTTAGCCAATGCATCAGCTCCTGTATTTTCTTCCCTTGGTACCTGTGACAAACTAAAGGAAACAAAAGAGAGTGCCAAACTTTTGACTATCTCCAAATATTTGGTTAGCTTTTCACCTTTAACAGAATATGATCCATTAAAGTGGTTTGCAATCAACAAAGAATCTACGTGTACCTCAAGATACCTGATCCCCATATGCTTTGCAATTTGTAAACCAGCAATTAGGGCTTCATATTCAGCCTCATTGTTAGTGGTTTGGAATTCACAAGCTATAGAATGGGGTATTATGTCCCCCTGTGGCGATTTTAGTAGTATTCCAAGTCCTGTGCCTTTGATATTTGAGGATCCATCAGTATAAAGTATCCAAGGATCCTGGGTCTCTTCTAGCTGCTGGACTTCTAGCTCAGCTTCTTCTTGTAAATCACTACTGAAATAAGCCACAAAGTCAGCTAATGCTTGGGATTTGATGGCTGTCCTAGGCTCATATCTTATATCATATGCACTCAATTTCACTGCCCACTTAGCCATCCTTCCTGACATCTCTGGTTTCCTGAGGACATTCTTAATTGGAAAATTAGTTTTAACAATGATAACATGAGTTTCAAAATAATGTCTTAGCTTGGTAGATGCCATAATTAATGCAAGAATAAGCTTTTCAAGGTGTGAGTACCTGGATTCGGCATCAAGTAAACTTTTACTTACATAATAGACAGGATGTTGTGTACCTTGATGATCCTTAACAAGGACCGCACTTACTGCTTTTGAGGATACTGCAAGATACAAGGATAACACATCACCTTTTTCTGGTTTCATCAAAGCCGGGGCCGAGGATAGGTAATCTTTGAGGGCTTTTAAAGCATTTTCATGCTTCTCCGTCCACTCAAATTTCTTGTTCTTCCTTAGGATATCATAGAATTCTTTACACTTCTCGGAGGACTTGGATATAAATCTGTTCAAGGCTGCTATCCTTCCTGTTAGCCTTTGAACATCCTTAGCATTGGCCGGAGATTTGATGTTCGCTATTGCTTTGATTTGTTCCGGGCTAGCTTCGATGCCTCTCTTTGTCACCATATATCCTAAGAATTTACCTGCTTTAACACCAAAGTGACATTTTGAAGGATTAAGTTTCATGTTATATTTGTCAAGGATATCGAATGCTTCCTCCAAGTCTCTTAGGTGATCCTCAGCTTTTAAGGATTTTACCACCATATCATCTATGTAAACCTCCATAGTTTGTCCAATCTGATCCTTGAACATCATATTCACCAGCCTTTGATATGTTGCACCTGCATTTCTTAATCCGAACGGCATAGCAATATAGCAGTATATACCAGTTGGAGTCATGAAGGCTGTATCCTCTTGGTCGGATGGTTCCATTTGGATTTGTTGGAATCCAGATGAAGTATCCATAAAAGTTAACAGTTCATGACCCGCAGTTGCATCCACCATGGAGTCAATGTGGGGTAAAGGGAAAGGATCCTTGGGACATGCCTTATTTAAATCGGTAAAGTCGACACATACCCTCCACTTTCCGTTTTTCTTTTGAACAACAACCACATTGGCCAACCATCTTGGATACTTGACCTCTCTAATCATACCTGCCCGGAGCAATTTCTCTACCTCTTCTTGGATAATGGCATTCCTTTCCGGTGCAAACTTTCTTCTCCTTTGATGGATTGGTTTGAAGGATCTGTCAATGCCGAGTTTATGGGTGATAACATCTTTGGATATACCAGTCATGTCTTCGTGTTTCCATGCAAAGGTAGTCTTTCTCCTTTCGAGGAAGGATACGAGGTCTTCTTTCATTTCGCCAAGGATCCCTGATCCGATATAGATTTTGGATTCAGGATCATCGGGATCCATGAGGATTTCTACCACATCCTGCTCTCTGGCCTCCAAGACATTCCTTGGAGGATACCTTGATTGCTATTGCTCCCTTGACTTCGAGGCTGGTTTCATCGATAAAGTGTAGCAATTCTTAGCCTCCTGCTGATCACTATCAATCTTTACTATTCCCCAAGGACTAGGGAGCTTCACACATTGATGGTAAGTAGATGGGACTGCTTTCATATCGTGTATCCAGGGCCTGCCAAGGATAACATTACAACATGATAAACAGTCAATAACACAAAATTTTTGATAAGAGTGTAAGCCTTCAATGTATATTGGGAGTTTAATGTCCCCCAGGGTGTTCTTAGTTTCGCCACTAAATCCCACGAGCACGGAGGATCTTGGTATGATCTCTGATTCAGGGATACCCATCTTCTTTAGAACATCAAGCTGGATAATGTTCACTGAACTTCCTCCGTCTATAAGGATCCTGCGGACAAAATGGTTAGATATAAAAAGAGTAATAACTAAACCATCGTGATGAGGATCTTGGATATCAACACGATCCTCTTCATCAAAGGTTATGACTTTTCCTTCAGAGACACTTGATGTTCGAACTGGTCTTTCTCCATTATCCATTTTAGTTTCCTTTGCATGCCTTTTAGCTGCTGAGAAGGATGTGCCACAAATGTCGGATCCTCCAGAAATAAAGTTTATTACTTGTGCATCTGCTGGAGGGGCTGGAGCCTTCTCAGGGATCCTGAGTTCTTGACTTTTTTCTTCCCAACAATTCTTTTAGATGCCCCTTGCTCAACAAGTATCCAATTTCCTTTCTTAATGCAATGCATTCTTCTGTGAGGTGCCCAAAATCTTCATGATACGCACACCATTTTGATTTATCCTTAGTTGCAGCTGGCCTATCATTTTTTCTGGGCCATCTAGCTTTATCACCTAGACTCTGCATCGCAAGGATTAGTTCATTGTTATCAACACTAAAACAATATTCAGAAATTGGAGGATAATCCTCATCATCCTCTTCTTGATCAATAGAATGCACGTTCTGATTATCAGATCTGTTGTAGGATCTGAACTTGTTGTTCCTGAATGAGGATCCTTGTTTATCCTGCTTTGAGGATCCTGTTAACCTCTCCTGGATCCTCTTGTCATCCTCTAGCCGGATGAACCTGAGGGCCCGGGTTCTTACCTCATCTAGGTTCCTTTCTGGAATTGGATTGATTTCCATCCTTTCCCTATATTGTGCTATGTGTTCTTCAGGATCTGTCGAACCATCATACAGCTTCATTGTAGGCACATGGAACCTCTTGGGTATCTCAGCATCACAGATTGGTGGTGCAAAACGAGATATCTTGTGGCTCCCATCTGCAATCTCTGGGATAGGTTTGACCACTCCCGGAACACTTGATATCATATCCTTTAGCTTTTGCAATTCTCTGGCCATGGCATGATTGATACCTGGATCCTGCATAAGACCATGGTTAGTAGTATGAGAATTATTAAAAGTGTTACCTCCCATTGGATTCAAGTTAGGAAGAATAGATGTTAATCCGTATTGTTGAGGCTCTGGAATGATCGAGGGACCAGTAGAGGTATTGGTCTGCATTGGAATAAAATCTCCTTGATGGACATCTGAACTTCCTGTTTGCAAACTCCTCAAGGATCCTGGCATCTGGAAAGATCCCTGAAACTGAGACGATCCTGGAACGAAGGAGGATCCTTGAACCTGGGATGATCCTGGAACAAAGGAGGATCCTTGAACCTGGGATGATCCTGGAACGAAGGAGGATCCTTGAACCTGGGATGATCCTGGAACGAAGGAGGATCCTTGAACCTGGGATGATCCTGGAACAAAGGAGGATCCTTGAACCTGGGATGATCCTGGAACGAAGGAGGATCCTTGAACCTGGGACGATCCTGGAACGAAGGAGGATCCTTGAAACTGCTGCATTCCTGAATATCCTCCTGAACTCGTGAGGGATCCCATATGCTGAGGATAGGATCCCGCTGGCTGGAAATATGAACCTGATGCCTGGGTCATTGTCGTTGTTCCGTAGTGCACTCCTTTTGGTCCACCCACATATTGAACGTCTGGGACCACTGATGGCTGAGAAGTAATCACCGGAGTATCAAAATTCAAAGATCTGGGCATCAGTGGGGAACGATCCTCTGCCGTTTTCTTCTGTTTCTTAATTTCGTCAATCTCCCGGAGGATCCTTTCGTTGGTCTTATCCTGTTCTTGTGCATGATTCCTCATCTGCAAAATCAAGGCATAGAGATCATTAGTAGTAGGATTAGTTGAAACAGAAGAAGTAGGTGGTTTTGAGAAAATGGGAGTTGGTTTCTTCGCGGCATTCTCGGTATTCTTCTGGGATCCAGAAGGTGGTGGAGGCAAAGGAGGGACGCCTTGTGAAGAAGTGAATGAAGGCATCAAGTTTGAAGTATTCTTCGCTGAGGAAGCCATTTGCTTGGTTGTAGTGAACCGGAATGAGCACAAAAATGCGAATTCTTCTAAGGACAAAACACCAATTGCCCCACGGTGGGCGCCAAACTGTTTTGGTCAAAAATCTGATGAGGATATTGCAACCAAACTCTATGTTATGGGGGTATGATGCTGATTATATAATAGCGATGAGGATCACTTCAATGTAGATTTGCACAAACAACACAAGGATTTATACGGGGAAAAAGCCCTTGATCAAGAGTTGATCTCCGGCACAAAAAACCCCGGGTGATGGAAACTACCGATCACCAAGCTGAAATAAATGGTTAAATGTTTACAACTTCGGATAGTAACGAGCTTGGTACAAGGATCACTACGGTGAAATGTGTAAAAAGTGTATGAGATTGCTAAGTGTTTGAACGAGAGCTTGTATGAGCGTTTGTACGAGTGTGTGTAACTGAGAAATGACTAAGTGTTTTCTACTAGCTCGTTACTCCCTTTTTAAAATAGAAATAACCACCTAAACTAACTATCCGACTTTCGTGCCAAGCCTCCACGTTCTCCATAACGTCTATTTTTGGTCAAGCACGTGCAGAATAGTTTAGGAATATTCTCCAGGAATGTCGCTAAGACTTGGTCAAGCTTGTTATACCTGCGAGATGCTACAAAACATAAGTAAACAATCGTCAGTACGAGGATCCTTAAAGTGATCCATGATCCTGATCCTAAAGCCCTTCTGAGGATCACCACCTGTCACAGAAGTAAGGATCACTAATTAGGATAACGAATAAGGATCACTAATTGTTAGAAAATCCTCCCCTAACAATGATATCGTAGAAGCTTCGGAGCAGGATGTTAAGAAAGTTATCCTGGATCAGGATAATCCAGATATCTCGGTGCTCGTAGGAACCAATATCCCTCAGGATATTGAGAATCAATTGACTAACTTTTTGAAATGCAGGATGTCGACATTCACATGGAAACGTGAGGATATGACAGGTATTTCCAAGGATATTATAACTCACAAGCTTGGAATTGACAGGTCTTTCAAGCCTGTCCAGCAGAAACGAAGAAAGTTTGCTCCAGAATGGAACGCAATCATTCAGGAAGAAGTTGAAAGATTATTAAAGAGCAAGATAATTAGAGAAGTGAAATTTCCCAAATGGCTAGCAAATGTAGTTGTAGTGCAAAAGAAAAATGGGAAATGGAGAGTTTGTGTAGATTACACAGACTTGAACAAAGCTTGTCCTAAAGAGCCATTTCCTCTACCTCATATTGATTCAATGGTGGATGCTACTGCTGGCCATCAGATGTTAACATTCATGGATGCCTCCTCAGGATTCCAGCAGATCCAAATGGAACCCTCGGATCAGGAGGATTCTGCTTTCATGACACCGACAGGTATTTATTGTTATACTGTTATGCCTTTTGGTTTAAAAAATGCAGGTGCAACATACCAAAGATTGGTAAACATGATGTTCAAAGAAAAGCTGGGGGACACCATGGAGGTGTACATCGATGATATGGTGGTAAAATCTAAGAAGGCTGAGGATCATCTCCGGGATATTGAAGAAGCATTCGATATCCTGGACCAGTACAACATGAAGCTAAATCCTGCTAAATGCCATTTTGGAGTGGGGGCAGGAAAGTTTTTAGGATATATGGTGACTAAAAGAGGGATAGAAGCAAGCCCAGAACAAATCAAAGCTATCTTGGATATCAAGTCACCTTCCAACATGAAAGATGTACAAAGACTGACGGGACGAGTAGCAGCATTAAACAGATTTATCTTAAGATCCTCGAAAAAATGCAAGGAATTCTATAATATCCTGAAGAAGAATAAGAAATTTGAATGGGGAGAGAAGCATGAAGCGGCCTTGCAGGAATTAAAGCAGTATCTCTCAACTGCACCTCTATTGATGAAGCCCGAGAATGGTGAGCCATTATCCCTGTATCATGCAGTATCAGGGAATGCGGTGAGTGCTGTCCTGGTAAAGGATCACGAAAGTCAGCAATATCCTGTCTATTATATTAGCAAAAGTTTATTAGATGCTGAAACTAGATATTCTCATTTAGAAAAATTGATATTAGCCCTAGTTATGGCATCAACGAAACTTAGACATTATTTTGAGACACATAGGATTCATGTTAGAACTAATTATCCTGTTAAAAATGTGCTTAGGAAACCCGAGATGTCAGGTAGGATGGCTAAATGGTCAGTGAAATTAAGTGCCTATGATCTAGTATATGAACCTAGAAATGCCATAAATTCTCAGGCTTTAGCCGACTTTGTGGCTGATTTCAGTAGTGATATTCAAAATGAAGTAGACCTAGAAGTGCAACAGCTAGGAGAAAACTTAGAATACTGGACATTATATACTGACGGCGCATCTAATGTAAGAGGTGTAGGTTTGGGTATACTACTAAAATCGCCACAGGGGGACATATTACCCCTGGGTATTAGATGTGAGTTTCCTGCCACTAATAATGAAGCAGAATATGAAGCTTTAATTGCAGGATTAGAATTGGCTAAGAGCATGAATATCAAGAGTTTGCAAGTATTTGTTGATTCTTTGTTAATTACTAATCATTTTAATGGATCCTGTGCAGTTAAAGGTGAGAAATTGTTCGAATATCTCAAAATTCTCAAAAAATTAGCAGGATATTTTGATATTTTTACACTTGAACAGGTACCGAGAGAAGATAATGCTGAAGCTGATGCCTTGGCAAATCTAGGATCATCAGTCAGGATACCGGAGGGACCCCAAATACCAATACTACATATTCTGTATCCTGCGACGGATCTTCTTAACTCTCAGGATAAGGAAGTAGTAAGTATTCAGGATCCTGATGATGAGTATCCCGAGGAGGATCCTAAGTCCTGGACGGCTCCAATCATGAGATATCTCAGAGAAGGACACATCTCGAAGGATGAGAATCCTAAGGCTTTAGAATGAAGGTATCACGATTCACTATTATAAATAATGTTTTGTACAAGAAATCTCTTGCAGGACCATATCTGAGGTGCTTGGAGGATCCCGAAACAAAAGAAGTGCTTCAAGATATACACAAAGGGGATTGTGGTAACCATACTGGGGGCAGGTCGTTATTCTCGAAGGTATTAAGAACAGGATACTATTGGCCGACGATGAGGAAAGATGCTGCAGAATATGCTCGAAGATGCGATGCATGTCAAAGACACAGTAATGTATTACATCAACCTGCTGAGCCACTTTATCCCATCGCTTCCCCTTGGCCATTCATGAAGTGGGGAATGGATATAGTAGGAAAATTGCCAAAGGCTCAAGGAGGAAAAGTCTTCATGCTGGCAATGACTGATTATTTCTCTAAGTGGGTTGAAGCTGAAGCATTTGTTCAAGTTAGAGACCAAGAAGTAGTATCCTTCATTAAAAGGAATATCCTGACTAGATTCGGAGTACCAGCTGAGATAATTTGTGACATTGGTTCTCAGTTTATAAGTAAGAGGACTACTGACTTTTGCAAGAGTTGGGGAATTAAAATGATCACGTCTACACCGGTACATCCTCAAACAAATGGACAAGCAGAATCCTCAAACAAGATAATTGTCAACAATTTAAAGAAAAGGCTTGGAGCTAAGAAGGGAAGATGGGCAGAAGAATTACCCTTTGTTTTATGGGCAGATAGAACGACAGTGAAAAGTGCAAATGGTCAAACCCCATTTTCCTTAGTATTTGGAGCAGAAGTGGTGATTCGAACAGAAATGGTGATACCTACGGCGAGATCCAACCTCCGGGATCCTGAGCAGAATCCTGAAGCCCTTGGCCAGGAATTGGATACTGTTGATGAGACAAGAGATGCAGCGAAGCTAAGAATGACAACATATCAACAGAGGATATCCAGAGCATATAACAAGAATATAAGGACTAGAAGGTTTCAGGTTGGAGATTGGGTACTAAGAAAAGCTTTTCAGAATACTACTAATCTTGTTGATGGAAAGTTGGCTCCAAAGTGGGAAGGACCCTATGAGATTGAATCAGAATCATGGAAAGGAGCATACGGACTTAAGGATATGGAGGGGGATATGCTACCAAGATCATGGAATGCTATACATCTAAAGCTCTATTTCAAGTGAGTTTAGAATTTAATTTCCGACTCAGGATGGTATGAGTTCTATCTCTTTTAATATATTTAATATTGTTTATTCTTTTGAACCCAATACTGACTTAAGCATTGGAGGGATGTTAGCCAGGCTAACACCCACCTTAGTCTGAGGTTGTTTTGTAGGATACGCTTTAGGATGTTACTCCAGGATATATACTCAAGATGAATCGAAAGATTAGAGGATTGGCCCCCTCTCTCACGTTTAAGGGATCCTTATCCCTTCAAAGGTTTAAAGGTATTCACCTTTCTCTCGAATTGGGTTTAAACACCCTCCTGGAGCGCAAGTTATCCAGGGATAGTTCAAGATAGCGGGACCAGTTCATGTAACAGTGGCTGACAATTTCGTTATTATTGGCTATATCTTGGATCCTTAAGGTATATGAGGATTGATCACCCTCTCTCACCAAAGGGTATTTTCATACTCTCTAAGGTTTAAAGGTTTTCACCTTTCTAAGTCTTGGAGTTTATACACTCCCGCCTGTAGCGCACGAAAACAAGGGTTTATCCCCAGGATGCTAAGGGTTTATCCCAGGATGATAAGGGTTTATCCCCAGGATGCTAAGGGTTTATCCCCAGGATATTAAGGGTTTATCCCTAGTACATTAAGGGTTTATCCCTAGTAAAACTAAAGTTTTCGGACAAGTTCCGAAGATATGGCAAACTACAATTGTGTTTACACACATTCTTCTGTTGGTGAAAAGTTACGAAGTTTAATCACTAAGTGAAGAGATACTCAGGTTGTCATATACTGATGCAATATCCTGCACAGACAGGGGACATCTGAGTAAGTTAAGTTTTTATGAAAAGTTGTAATTAACTAAGTTTTTGTCAAAGGTTTAAGAATGAAGATTACTGCCAAAGTGTTTCTGGTATGGATTCTTACTTTTCCTAAGTTTGAAGGCCTTATCTGAGTAAGTTAAGTTTTTATGAAAAGTTGTAATTAACTAAGTTTTTGTCAAACATTTTGAACGAAAGTGACAAAGCAATTAAGTATCATACCAGTATCCTGATCAGGATATTCAGAACAAATTTTTCAAAATAAAATATAGCACAGAGATAAGGTCGAAAAGATTAGTATGATATTAACGATTCAAAAGATTACATTCCTGGCTTCATCTCAAACCGAGACCTATCCACCAAGAATGCAAGTTGTTCAAAAAACATATTAACATGGACAGTTGAAGGCTTCATCCTGAAACAACAGGATCCCTACACCTTCAACTGTTGTACTATTCTACGTGCAGAAAATGTAAATTGTTTAGGGGTTACAGACCATTCAAATTTAAAAGAGTGGGCTCCAACCTAAGCAATAATATCCATCATTGCCCACTTCGATGCTCTCACACAGCAACATCAACTCCAGCCTCCACCTTCTCTGCAGCTTCAACCGCCACCTCAGCCGACTTTGAAGGCCTACCAGAACACATGTATCATTAATACTGTCTAATCGGGATACAGACTCAGCATACGTATGCATAATACAGGGTCAAGATATTTACCTTGTTGAGGAACGAGGTCATGGGCCAAAGGAGTCGCCGGAAGATGATCTGGTTTGTCTTGCCATTGGTGTTCGGAGGTAAAGAAGAAGAAGATGAACGGAGTTAAAGATAAGAAGGAGGACTCACCTTTTCGATTTCTTGGATGGCATTTAAAAAGAAGAAATTATGGAGAAGATATGGGCATGAGAAGTTGTTCCGTGTCATGTCATATCATCAAATCAACTAAGGGCCTTGAAGAAATTAGAAAAATATTACCGTTAGATCAGGGATCCCTAACGGCGATATTTTTGGGGACAATTGTTATGGGTGAAATTCTGAGCCCATATCCTGACACTATATCTTGATTTTATGCTAGCTGTTTATGATCAGGATACCGGACCAGGATATTGGTAACATCCTTAGGCAGTATCATGACAGTTACTAACGATTTACTTGTAGCTTGTAGCTGAAGGTTGTTAAAGTTCACAAAGACAAATTCCCCTGAAGACTCGCTCAAATTAGTTGGAAAAGAGACGTTGGAGCCAGGAGAAATAGTCTACAACGTTCAGAAGGGAATATTCTCAGTATCCCGGAATAATAGGGGAATATTCTCAGTATCCCGGAATTTTAGGATAGTTTGTTATTTCTTGTAACTATAAATAGGAGTGCCGGATCATAGGAATTCACACACTTTCGAGCTCTCATACTCGTACACTCTCATTTCTAGCTGCAATTACACTCTTACACTCATAATTCACAATCATTGTAACACTTAGCAACGATCTGAGCATTATCCTGCACTGTATCCTGGTTATTCAAGCAATAAGAAGAACAAGGCAGCTGCGATTGTCAGCTCCCGAGGTTTTGTGCCGGCGATCTAGATTGATTAAGGGCTTTCCTCGTACATCCCGTGTCACCCTTTAGCTTTTTTCTCATTGTTTGATTGTAGATACAACTTGATATCCTGAGCCGTATCCCGAAAACTGTTTTTACAAACAACCAAATTAGCATATTTTTTATACACATTTTTAGCACACTACCTCACTTAACTAATTTGATCACTTAATTGCTTCGGTAATTTTTGACCAAAACAGTGTATGCCTTGGACAACTTTAGATCTTATATTTGGGAAGGTGATCGTGTATTCGGATCATAGCGCGGTCCATTACTTAATGGAAAAGAAGGATGCAAAGCCCCGGTTGATTCGTTGGGTGCTTTTGTTGCAAGAGTTTGATTTGGAGATTCGGGACAAAAAGGGTTGTGAAAATGTTGTTGCGGATCACTTGTCCCGAATCCCATTGGAAGGTGTTGATGACCCAAGCGAGATTAATGAACGGTTTCCCGATGAGCAATTGTTGGTCGTCTCCACTTTTGTTGCACCTTGGTATGCCCATTATGTGAATTATTTGTCCAAGGGTGCAATTCCAAATCATTGGACGAAGAAGAGAAGACAACAATTTTTGAGCCAAGTAAAACAATACATTTGGGATGAACCGGATTTATTTAAAATTGGACCCGATCAAGTGATAAGAAGATGTGTTCCCGAGACCGAAGTACTAGAGATTTTGACCCATGCTCATTCGTCGGCATGTGGAGGGCATTTTAGTGGGAACAAAACGGGTTATCGGGTGTTGTCATGTGGGTTTTGTTGGCCCACAATTTTTAAAGATTCTTGCGAGTTTGCTCAAAATTGCATAAATTGTCAAAAAGTGGGAAGCATATCGAAGCGGGATGAAATGCCTCTACAACCAATCTTGGTGGTTGAGGTGTTTGATGTTTGGGGAATAGACTTCATGGGTCCTTTCCCAAATTCAAATGGTTTTTTGTATATATTGGTTGCGGTGGATTATGTTTCAAAATGGATAGAAGCTATCGCCACAAGAACCAATGACCATTCTGTTGTGTGCAAGTTCGTGCAATCAAACATCTTCGCTCGATTCGGTGTACCAAGGATGATAATTAGTGATGGTGGTTCACACTTTAAGAATTTTAATTTTGGGAAATTGTTGAAAAGATACAATGTGAACCACCGAGTTGCTACACCGTACCATCCGCAAACAAGTGGACAAGTCGAAGAGTCCAACCGTCAAATCAAAAAAATTCTCATGAAGACAGTGCGAACGGATAGGAAGGATTGGTCAAGTAAACTTGACGATGCGTTGTGGGCATAGGGGACGGCTTACAAAACTCCAATTGGTACCACCCCTTATTGGATGGTGTATGGGAAGGGGTGCCATCTACCAATGGAGTTAGCACATAGAGCGCATTGGGCCATCAAAACTGTTAATGCGGATTATGACGAAGTGGGTTGAGTAAGGAAGTTGCAATTGAGTGAAATTGAGGAGATTAGAGATGAAGCATACGAATGTGCATCCGCATATAAAGACAAACTGAAGAAAGTTTATGATGCAAAGTTAAGAAAGAAGAACTTCGAAGTGGGTAAAAAGGTGTGGTTGTATAATTCAAGGTTGAAAATGTTTGCGGGCAAACTCAAGAGTAAATGGATGGGTCCTTATGTCATCCGAAGAGTGGGGAGATTTGGAGATGTCGATATTCTAGATGAACAAACTAATAAGCAACAAATGGTGATCGGGCATCGGCTTAAACCGTATTTGGAAGGCAACGACGTCAACAATCTCGAGCTCGACAAAGTGGGTTATATTCTACACCCACTGGATGATGAGGAAACTTGAAAGAGGCCCAGGTTTGGTTGTGTAAATATTTAGTTTAGTTTGTCCGAACATTGTGTTGAGGATAAAACGGGTTTTTAAAGGGGGCTATGGTATAATTTTACACGCTTTTGAAAAATTATAAAAATCATAAAAAGTATAAAATTAAAAAAAAAACACAAAACATAAAAAATTTGCAAGTTAAAAATTGGCCAAACCCCATTTGCCCAGTAAGCGCCGTAAGCTACGGCCAGGGGCGTAGCTTACGGTGCCCAGTGAACAAAAATTGTTCCTTATGGTCGTTGCCAACTGCCTTACGGCAGATCTTTTTGTCTAGGTCTCGCCGTAACCTACGGCGCTGACCGTAGGTTACGGCTTGGAATCTTATGTGCGGCCCCTTTTTCGCTGTTGGCAGTTACGTATAGATATAAAAAAAACAAATCCGAAAATGATATAAATAATTAATAAAAGACGTGTGTAACCCCCATCCACATAATTGTTCCATCACCCCCTATCCACACAATCATCATATCGATCCTCAACCACTTCTTCTTCTTCATCTCTCTCACCCAAAAACCCTAGTTCTCCATAACCTTCAAGTTACCATATCTCCCTCAAATCTTGACTGAATCCAGTGATTCTTGAGTCCATCTTGGGTAAAATTTCACAAGGAATTCAGATTTATACTCATATTTCGAAGATTCCTTTGTTTGGTGGTCAGATTTCAGCAAAAAGGGGGCCGAAAATTTGGGGTTTTGTGGGTTTTTGTTTAAACTTGAAGTGCTTGTTATTTTCATCCTCTACAAGGTCAAGGTATGCAATTTCCTTTCATTCTTTGAAGTACATTGCGGTTTGTAAGTTTCCATTCTTGTTTTTGCTTACACACTTGCTTGTAGAAGATAGATGATGGGATTTTGTTGAATTATTGAATGTTTGGGTATAAATGTAGATGATGTCTAGTGAAAATTTTTGGAAAAATTCTAATTTGTAGAGACATCATGCCGAATTTTTGTTTGAAAGGATAAATTTTTGGTGTTTATACATCTATACCCATAACATAAAGCAAGTGTGGGGAAGATTATGAAGTTGAACTTACATGATTTTTGTGTGTGGTTTGTGAATGTGTAGGATATGGTGAGAACAAAGGAGAAAGCGGGGGCAAGTTCCTCAAGTCAACCGCAAGGAGAAGCACAACAGAAAAAAAGGAGGTTGGTTTGGGTTGGTGACCCGAACTCGGAAGAGTATGCACCTCCAAGGGGTCCAAAACCGGAGTGGACATCTGGTTCACTACTTGATCAACCCGAGGAATGGAGAGCCGACTTGTTTCACGAACAAATGAATAGTTTGCAACAACGAAAAGAAGCATTCATATGTGAGAAAGAGATTCGGGAGGTAAAATTCGGCCCTTTTGGAATAAAATACAAGTTCAAGGCTTTAGGTTGGGAGGCGGCGCTTAAATGTTATGACAATGAGATTAAGACAATGTATGACCAACAAGTTCAAGAATGGATGGCCATGCTAGAATGTCTTCCGTTCAAGGTCCCAAGTAAGATGAAGCTCATTGGAACGTGTAACGGGGTGAAGGTCGAGATGTCATACGACTCCTTGTGTCGCATTGCAAAGTTTGATAGTAAATCGTCGAATCAATACATCTACCCAAGCCTAAAAGATCTTTACCACGAGCCCGAAAAACACCCGCAATGGCAACACATGCTCGATTACCTTTTTCTTCCGGGTACTACCCACGGGAAATTGTTGAGAAAGAACTTGAGAATGGAGGCGAAGTTATTGTTGGTATTGTGTACACACAATGTCATCCCGAGGCGGGGTGATAAGATAGAGGTTAGATTTCAAGAGGTACCGGTTCTATACATGTTAATGCACGGTTCGCCCATGGTTCCCTTTCGGTTCTTAGTATTGAACAATATTTGGCTCAGTCGAAATAGTGGTGAGAGAAAAATTGTAACCCATTGCCGATTGATCACGACATTGTTGAAGAAGTATGGGGCGATTGGAGCCGAGGAAAAAGGCTCGTACAAAAGGTTCAAGCCATTTGATATTCAACATTTGGGGTCAGGATGGGAGTACAAGGTGTCAGAAAGGTACCATAAGTTGAAGACCGATGGGAGACGGTGGAGAGTTTTGAAAGCGGATGCTAGGCCACTACAACCGGGCGAGGCTGATGAGCCTAAGGTGAGTGATGAGGAGGTTAGTGGTGATGATGATTACCATGAGGACACATTCATGGTTGATGTTGAGATGGGGGGGCGCTGGCCCAAGTGGTGTTCGTGGAGCTAGAGTACAGTCGGGGTATGTTGGAAGTGCATTTGACTATGCACAGCAGCCCTATGATCCTTATTGGGCTCACACGGGGAATATGGGGCAAATTATTGAGCAGAGGCGACCGCCTACTTTTGGTGATTGGACTGAACCCAATCAAATGCTTTTTTATCAGCAGACTTATATGGGGGCTAGCATGGAGAGAGCTCTTAAACAGAGTTATGATATAAATGAGCAATGGAATCGAGCTCATATGTATGCCTACCATGAAGAGATGAACAATCGCTGTCTAGATAACCGCCAGAGACGTTTACATGATCAGTGGCATGCGGGCCAACCACTTGTAGCGGACCCACCAGTTGTCGATTATACCACATTGCCACCATATGATGGTAGTGTGACGTATCCCACCCCACCATTGCACCATTCTCAATGGGTGGATCCATACACCATGGGTCATCAGCAAGCGAGTCAAGGGGGTGATCAAGGCAGCAGCAACAGTAGTGGAGCATTTGGGTTTGGAGAGTGGAATGACATGATGACTTCCATTTTCGGGCCTCCGCAGCCAAAGTACTACTAACCAGGTCGTATCTCGCTTCTTTGTATATTTGTGTATATTTTCATGTCTTATGTTTATAGTTGGGAGGTCGGGTGGTGTTTATGTGTTTTATGTGATTTATGGGATGTGCTAGTCGGTGGTATGTTTTCAATTTTCATAAAAAAATACAAAAAGAAATTGGGGTTTGAGAGTATTAGCGAAAGCTAATGTTTTTGGTAAAAAGCGATCTTCCCTTCAAAACCATACATTGGGACAATGTATCCCAAGTGTGGGGATGGGGGAGAATTTTTGAGAATTTTAAAAATTTGTGAAACCAAGCGAAAAATTTTCGAAATTTGAACACTTGATATTGTTCCACTTGACACACCGACACCCCTTTCTAGTCATTTCTTGGTGAGTTCTTGAGCCACACATGATTATTAAAGATGCTTTCTTTGTTTTGAGTGGCGGTGTGTGTTGTGTTAATAGAACTTGTGTATGAATTCTTGTTGAAGCCTAGGATTAGCATGCTTGTGAAAATGATAGGGGACTTTTAGGTAGCCTCGTCTAGATGTGTGAGAGTGTGGGAATTGGGGGTTGGACCTCATACGTTACATATATGAGCTTGGTATTGTGAGGGGAGGGGGTTTGGTCTTTAGAAAGCCATGTTTGAGCCTTATACCATTCGGTTGTGACCCAAACCTACTTCCTACAAAACTACCTATTGAGACGACCCGGTTTTGGAGTTTAGTTTGTGATTGTTGATGTTCTTGTATATATTGTTGAGTTTTATGTGTTATGAAAAAAAAAGGAAAAAGAAAAGAAAAGAAAAAAAAGAGAAAAATACAAAAAGAAGTATTTAGTTGCAATAGTAGTTGAGAAGTTGATGATGTTGTGTATATAGTTGATGTTGCTTTGTTTATTAGTAGAAATAAAAACCGGGTCGAATCAACGAGCTACTTTCACATTCCCACTATTTCCTACCTTTACACATAGCCCCGTTACAACCCGAATGTCCTTTTGATTCATAAGCATGCTAAGTATTTGATAGGTGGAGACTTGATTTTTATACAAGCTTATTGTCGCACAATCGCACACTTGCATTGAGTGTTTTAGCATAGTGTTGCTAATGTTTCTTGTCACCGAGAGTTGTTGTGAGGGGTGTGTCTTGTGGTATGATAAAAGGTTAGTAGAAGAACGGTTCATTTTAGTTTGGTTTGCATGATTGATCGCTTGTGGTTATGAAATGGTTTTTGAATGAGTTGCTTGGGACAAGCAATGGGTAAGTGTGGGGATGTGACGGGTGGTCCGTAGGACAACCCTTAAGTGCTTTAAAAAGATTAAAATCCCATACTTTACACGATTAATTGCTTGAACTTGGTAACTACTAGATGTTTGATGTTGCAGGTGCTAAAGTGCATAAGGAGTTGATATTATGATGCTTGAATGGAAGCTCAATGTTGGTGGAAGCAAGATAAGAGAATGAGGAAGTCAAGAGAAGAAAACAAAGGAAACAAGTCCATTCAGTACCGTAACCCACGGCCATGGCCGTAGGTTACGGCCATCTATGTTCCAAAATTGAGCCGCCGTAGGCCAGGCTCCAGTTGGGGTAAAGAAATAATTGATCGCCGTAAGCTACGATACACGGCGTAGCTTACGGCACCATGTTGACCCCCGTTGACTTGTTTATCGCCGTAAGCTACGGTGCTTGGCGTAGCTTACGGCGCCGACTGGTGTGACATTGTAACTCATGCATTAATTGGTCATTTTGATGGGTTTTTATGTCTCCTATCATGGTTTTTCGGTTACACAACATTCTAGAGACGATTTTGGCTGCACTTTGAGCTAGAAGACTATCTTGAATCATTGTTTCATGTTTTTAACTTGTTTGAAGATTAAGACTTGGTTTATGATGTTTGTTCAAGCCATGAGTGGCTAAACTTGTTATGATTGTCTTTAGTTGAAGGTTTGTAAGACTTTATGCTTTGATTTCCTTATTTCTAGAATAACAAACTTTATCTTTATATTTGTTTGTTATGGTGTGTGATTAGTTGTTAGTAAATTGTTGATTCTTATGTCATTTTATTTTGAAACCATACGTTCTTGGTGCCGTTGGCAATCAAGATATCACGGGTAAAATTAGGATTGGGTAAGGGTTAATTGATCATCGGGTAACAACCTCACGTTCTAGGAATCTGAGTTCTTAGTTCCCTTTCATCACTACAAGTAATCACACATGAACTATGTCTATTTAGTTCTTTCTAGTGGAATGATAGCATAAATGTCAAAGCAAACCGGAAAATAAAGATGATCATTTGTCTCTAAATTGTGTACAACCAACACTTTTGTTTTTGCAATTAGAATAGTAATCTTAGTTTTAAAAATCAAATCAATCAATCCAACTCTTGAACTTTATTTTTATTGCAATTAGTTAAATTTTAGTTAACTTAGATAAACCTTGAAATAACACATATTCCACAAACTCCCTGTGTTCGATACCCACTTGCACTATCTATTTAGTAGTAATTGAATTAAATTTGCGTGCGACTACGACAACACGTCAAATTTTGTTCATGATGCCCTCTTCCCTTCAGTTCTTGGTGGGACATGTGCCATTCCTGGTGCATTTGGCTGTGGGAAAACAGTTATTAGTCAAGCTCTATCTAAGGTATTCTCAATAGTTAGTTCTTCATGACTCAATTGAATGATTAGACATTAATGTTTTTTTTATATTCACTATTCTCCCTTCTATGTAGTACTCGAATTCAGACACTGTTGTTTATGTTGATTTAGGGGAAAGAGGAAATGAAATAGCAGAGGTATATCCACCGAATATACTATTGTAGTTTTTGCTTCATTTATAGATGCACTTTTGTCTTCATTTGTAGATAACATTTGATTAGAAGTTTATGTACTTAGTATTTGAATTGAAAACTTATGTATGGATTTTGGTTTATTATATTGTTAATATCATTAGTTTTGTTTTTAGTTTTGTTCATGTTTACTACTGTTTTAATTTTACAAACATTTAAAAATAGCTTTGCTAATTATATGAAAATGGCCATGTAGAAACAACTAATATGTGTGGCCAAAGGATAGATAACAGCCAATTTAAAAGTACATAATTTCGTGTGACTATAAGTAACCATTAGCCACACCATAGTCACCATGTCTTTTTGTTTGTGTGACAAAATGATACCAAACGTTATGGGAAAAGAAAATTATGTGTGACCAAAGATAAGACAATAGTCACACTTAAAATTCCAAAATTTTGTGTGGCTATAAATAACCATTAGCCACACCATAATCTCTTTGTTTCTTGTTTGTGTGACGGAATAACACCAAACGTCATGGGAAAAAAGTTATGTGACCAAATGTTAGACAATAGCTACACTTAAAATCACAAAATTTTGATATGGCTATACATATCCATTAGCCACACTTTCGTCGCTTTGTTTTTTTTTTTTGTGTGTGACAAGATGATAACAAATGTCATAGGAAAAACAAATATGTGTGACCAAATGTTAGACAATAGCCACACTTATGATTACAAAAGTGTTATGTGTGTCTAATAAAAGTTTTTAGCCATACTTACAATAAATTCATGTGACTATATAATAGAAGCGACCACACTTACAGTAAATCCATGTGGTCGTTGCAACCCTTTAGCTACATTTAATGGATAGAATGCTTGAATACAATAACTCTTTTTGCCACATTTGTTAATTAATGTGGCCAAAACAAACTTTTATGTGACTATATAATAGCAACGGCCACACTTACATTAAATTCATGCGGCTGTTGCTACCCTTTAGCCACTTATTGTACATAATTTCTGATTCTAAGAAGAAATAGTGGTACCATTTAGCCACACCTTTAAGTTGCTACGGTCACTAAACGTGGATGTAACCATATGATACCTATGATGACTCGACCTTTGGTCACACTTGAGATGGAAAAAAAAGTGTGGCGAAAGGCGTATGGTCACACTTTTTTGTGTGGCTGTAAGCCTTTTTTGACGTAGTGACCAGTACGGCAATTGGCAGTAAAGTGGCCGTACATGTTGCAGTTAACACAGAATCTGCAAGCAATCCCCACGGGATGATGATAAGTAAAAGTAGGTCAAGCCGGTTGTGGACCAGTATAAGCACACTTGGCCAGCGGTGCATTAGTCGCCTGTGCTGCTACTTGGCGGTTTTGAGGTCGCGGGTGAGCAGGGATAGCTTGGAGCGAAGCGACGGCTGTGACAGCGCAATTCTTGCTACTGTTGTTGTGGTTTTTCTTTCTCTTGCGTCGGGATGACTTGGAAGCTTGAGGTGCGGTGGCGGTTTCAGCGGTGGGAGCGGCAGTAGCTTGATGAAGACTCTTCGAAGTGTTCTTGAAGTACCCAGCGAGAACTCGTTTGTCATTAATCTCGGCAGCGAGTTGGTAGGTTTCTTCCATTGTTGTTATTTTCGCGGCTTGCATGAAGTCAGCAACACAATCCGGTAAAGCACGAATATACTTCTGGATCGTCATATCAGGTGTTGCCACCTGGCTTGGACAAATGATACTAAGCTGTTTGAAGCGGGCAGTTAGACCGGCGTTATCACCACCATCCTGCTTGATGTGCCAGAACTCATTCTTCAGCTTCTGGAGCTCGTGGGGTGGGCATAATTCCTTCATCTTGAGTTCTTTCAACTCATCCCAAGTGAGCCCAAAGGCTGCATCATTCCCACGTCTGTTCCTTTCGGTTATCCACCATTCCAGCGCCCTGGACTGGAATACGCCAGTTGCGTTGACAGTACGTAGGTTTTCGGGAGATCTACTTTGACGTAGCGTGACTTCGATTGAGTTAAACCATTGAAATATAGTGCTTGGTCCGTCTTCGCCCGTGAAGTCTTTTGGGCCACAAGACTTAAACTGCTTAAAGCTGAAAGTACCCTTAGGCGAGTCAGTACTTGATTCCTCAGAGGACTTGCTGGTATTCTCGTTAAGCTCACTGACGACTTGGGGGATAACTTTAGCCATCTCCTTAGCGACGAGAGCAGCGATGCGTTTGTCCTCATGGTTACGGCGAGCAGCGCGAGAGTGACATGATCCAAATGATGACATTATCTGCAACAGACATCGCCATAGGACTCAAACACTATATAATCGAATCTCGCCTCATACGCACTACTACTAAATAAAGCTCAGAAACACGTCCAAACACATAAGCTTATAGTCACGTAGGCATGTAACCACAGAAACACATAAGCACGTAGAGCACAGACACGTAAAACACATAGCTCGCAGAAACACACTATATTTTGCACGTATTCACCTACATATATTGCACATATTCACCTATCTTTCAGAGCTGCATAAAGCGTTCGACAGTAGCGAATGCGATTAGCAAGTACACAGCGAGTAGCATAGCGAGTAGTATAGCATAAGCGACTAACATAATATGCGATTTGGTTTATAGAGTAGCAGGGATTTGTTAGCGTATTGAGATAAATGTGCAGTGCGAGTTGTGCGTGTTGATCAAAGCGAAAAGCGTATAAATTACCAAAAATCGAAACACATAAACATAAAAACCACATAAAACGCATAAAATTCCACATAAAAGCGACAAATTACAGAGTTAGCAGCGGCGAAATCCAGAATCGAAACACATAAAATCGAAAAGAGATTGTCTCGGCTGATAGACGTCGACTACCCAAAGTGATCCGACTATTCTCAAAGACTTCGAGTACACGTTTTAGCCTAGTAGACTGTGCTCTATCACCGACGTAAGGTGATTGGCACTCATCCTTTCGGTTATTTACTTAACTCGAGTCGTTGGAATCCATCGAGACTTTGGTGGGAGTTTTTGTAAAACCAAAATAGAGAGTGGAACAAGTCATCAAGGTTTGGGTTTCACCCCTAACTTAACGACTACGTCCCTGTTTGTATGATAGAGTCACGAGATAGAGAGAGAATTGCGTCGAAGTGCGGATTTCACTCCTGATTCAACGCAAAATCTCGTGTTTATAATAAAAATGCGCGTCGAACAAGCGGTCCAATCGAGAGTTCGCAGTTTTCACACCTAGTCTCGATCTAATCACTCGTTCATTTTCGAAAATAGTGTGCGGTGCGCCTGCCTTAGGAAAGTCAGAGTGATAGTATTCCAGCCTTAGGAAAGGCGGATAGAGTATAGTATGTTGACGAGTCGATCGAATAACAGAAATAGGCTCGAGCGGAACCCCTACCGGGTTCGCACAAGGCGGTCTATTGGTGCTTAGATTATAGACTAGGTCGTTTCTAAGACATCGACCCGGACTAGGTCGAGTCTTTCCTAATTCCCTATAGTTATGGCTCTGATACCAATCTGTCACACCCCAACCGATGCCGGAAACATCGGGGTGAGGCACTGAGCGAAACAGATTGTCCAGGAGAAATCCATAACAACTAATTTTACCAAATATTTAAAGTTACATCCCATACCATAGCATACTTAGCAAATCAGTTAATACAGACATAATATCTCATAGAAAAATAAATTGTTTCGACAACTCAGAAGTTATTAAATTTGTTTCTAGACTCTCCTAGCTTGATTCCACAAAAGCAAGGCAAAGCACAACATACTAAACACCTGTCACATACGTTAAAATAGAGGTCAATACACATAGTGTAAAGGTGAGCATACAAGTTTAATAGTATAATAGATAGCGAAATCGTTTTACGCATAAACAGCATGTAACATGTAGCAAAGTGATGCTAGTAGGTTATGACAATGAAATATGCACAGGCGTGACTGTGAGTTGTAGAATGCACAACACATATCCCCACTGGGACACGTGAAGTAAAGCCCTTAACAACCCCTGTCCACGACAGGTGCTGAGTCCAAACTATAGTACTATCGTTGCTAAGGTGCCAGGCAACAATCACTGTGTCGATTGTGATTTGAATAAGTAACGTATATAACACCCAAAAGTGTGTAAAGCAAAAAGGGTTCGAGTATACTCACTGATCATGTTAAATGAATAACACAGTCTTGGATTGGATTGAAGGGAGCGTTGGAAGGTTAGCCTGATTGTAGAACGATAGCATAAGCGATGAACGGTGCATTAAACGAAGACGAGTGTACTGGATGACGAATGGTTATTCGATCGGATGACAATACAGACGGATGGTCATTCGATTGGATGACAATCCGGCCGGATGGTCATCCGGTCGGATGACCATTCGGTCGGATTAATGTCATTCGTTTTGGAGGGATGTGTTTGTGTATGATGGCTTTGAAGTTTTCGTTGTAGCATTTTAAAAACAGAGAAGTATCTCTATCTTTCAGGTCGTCCGGTCGAACGGTCGTCCGGTCGAACGGTCGTCCGGTCGGATGGCCGTTCGCTCGGATGGCGATCCGTTCCAAGTGAGATACTTCATAGAGAACAAGTTCACAGCAGGATGGTCATTCGATCGGATGGTCGTTCGATCGGATGACTATCCGTCAGAAACTGATGATCTTTGGAAATTTGTAAAAATGTTTAGGTGTTGAGATCACAAGTCATCCGATCGGATTATCGTTCAATCGGATGGCAATCCGATCGGACGACTGTCCGTTTGGTGACTTACTTGTTTTGAAACTTGGAAAATTTTGCTAAGTTCATAAATTTTGCGGTTTTAATCGAGACGGTATGACAACGTGTGAAACAACGGGAACTCCACCAAGTCCAAGTTATCCGATCAGATGGGAATCACCCCGTCTGGTCAGTTAACTGTTCTTGACCGTTGTTCATGTTCAACCTGATATGTCGGTTATCTCGTCGATAGGAATCAGTTCTCAGACCGACACATCACTAGAGAATGAGAGGAAGGCCTGAATAAGCTCCGATTCTATCGGTTTTGAGTGCAAGAGTGTAAAAGAGTTGAAAGAAAGTTATGAAAACATCTTTCAATTCTTTTAATCTTGAAAATGTTTAGATTTAGGTGAAATCAATGTTTAATCAAGTTGAAATCTTTTAGATCAGAGTTGGTCTTGGTGGAATGAGGTCAAATCTTGAAGTTCATAAGAACCCCATGATGACATCATCCTAGAACACCTCAAATCGGCCGATTTCATGGTGAAAAATGAAGATTTGATGGTGAAAATGATGAAGAAGTGTGTGTAGATCAAAGATATACAAGATTTGAGGTAGAAACTTACAAGAATCACGAGAAATCGAGAGAAAATAGCCTGAGAAGTCGAAAGGTCGGAGGAGAGCTGTCACATCACTGTTCATGATATGACAGTTGCTATTTATAGGTGACAGAAGAGGAAAGGCGGTGCAGGTGACGAATCAGAGGGCAGTCCGATCGGATGGTCATCCGGACGGATGACCATTCGATCGAATGGTCATTCAATCAAAGGGTTCCGGCGAGTTGTGTTTCGATGTTTCGTTTGTTGATACATATTATGTTGATACGGCTCGGCTCGGTTCGACTTGGATACGAAGTGAAGGCCGTAGTCAAGACATCCTCCTGTCTTGACTCGGTATGCTAGTTACTTTGTATTGTTCGATGTACATGTAACTACGTGTGTGCAATATACATGTTAGATTGTGATTAGGTGTAGTTTGGTGATTGTTTGTTTGTTGTTTGGACCATCTATTTGAAGCCCAAAATGAGAAGAAGCCCAGGCCCATCAACTGACGAAGTCACATGTGACGAAGTCCCATTATGGCGAAGTCCCTATGTTCGTCAATATGTGTTCGACGAAATCCCATGTTTGTCAAGATGTGTCACGGTGAAGTCCCATGTTCGTCAATGGGATTTCGTCGGCTAGTGGATTTCGTCATGGCTTCACTATATAAACAACAAACACAGAAAAGAAAAGCTAGAGAAGTCTGAATAGATTTCAGAGCGAACACACTGTAAAACACACACACACTGAGAGTTTACAGAGACCATTTGTAAACACCGCATTGTAACCGTTTCATAGCATTAATACATTGAGTGTTAATCGTTGAATCTTGTGTCTTACGTGTTCGTAACTTGGTTTAACTTACCCGTTTGGATTTCGCACTCTCGGGTTCGTCTGGAAAACAGGAATAGAGGTTAACTCGATTCTCCGGGTGGACCTACAATTGGTATTAGAGCATTGGCTCAATTCCTTGTTAAAACCAAGTCGATTTCTTGTGTTTATGTTCTTGTTGAAAATCATTTTTCTGAAAAACTATTTACAAAACATTTATAATCATGATGTTTTGCTTCTTGTTTTAGTGGAAACCTTGTTATATTACATGCTTGTATGTTATTGTGGGTTTTTATTGAAAGTTTTAGCAAAAAATTGGGTTTCAAAATTTTTATCTGTTGATAAGTTTGGCCAGAATCTTCATAATGTTCTTATTGTTCTTCATGTTCTGGGTTTCTAGTTTGAATGTTTGAAGATCTGGGTTTACTGAATTATTATTATTGTTCGGATATAATATATTTGTTTGACATTGTTGGCTTTCAAATGATGAAAGGTTGAAATAGAGGACCAAAAGTAAGGCATGTTTGAAAAAGTTGGCCATTAGAAGCTTCTTTGTCAGAAGGATAAGATTTGATTTACTTTGAAAAATATCTTTCTGTCTGGTTACATTTGTCAACGAAATCATTCTGGACGAAATTACATTTTGGACGAAATTGGTTCTCGACGAACACTCCTTGATTTCGTCATCACTCTACAACGACGAACACTCCGGATTTTGTCACACTGGTGCATCGACGAAAACTCATTATTTTTGTCCTTTTGTGCTCGACGAAAACTCAGTATCTTTGTCAGAGTTGTTTGATGAACTCTCACATTTTCGTCACTTATTGTCTTGGACGCACACCTTATAGATTTCGTCGCATACTTGTGATATTTCAAACAGAAGGTTTCCATTTCACACTAAACTGTTTGTTTTGAGTGTTTTGAGCAGGTATTCATCTTTACATATTCAAAATGAATCCGAATTGGTGGGGTACTCCGTCTAATGCGGAAAGCAAATATAGAAGCACGGGTTTATCGCCATCATGGGCCGAATCTCCCGCACCCGCATCTAATACGGAAAGCAAGTATAGAAGCACGGGTTTGTCACCATCATTGGCCAAATCTCCCGCAACCGCATCTTCGCAAGCGAATCCAATGTCGACAGGTCAATGGGCGTTTGTTTCAAATCAAACTCCAAGTATTCAAAGTATATTCCTAAGCGAAAGCGAGACCGGAAGTCTAAATCGCCCACCGAAACTGATGTACATAAATGAATATCCTGGATGGGTAGATAGATTTCATACGTATGTCCTTGGGCAAAACACAGAATTGTGGTTATGTTTTATTACAGATTTTGATCAAGCTCTTGAGGTTGCCACTTCAACTGCCGCTACATTTGCAGATCCTATGGAAGACGAGAAAAAGGCATATGATTTAGAAAAGAAAGCGTATGCTATTCTGGCTCAGGCGTTGAGCAAGGATATATATCATCAGTTTTTCAGTTTCAAGACTTCAAAGCGATTATGGGATGCATTGAAGACAAGGGGTCTAGGAAATGAAAAGTTACGCCAATTGCGACATGATTTACTCAAGAAGGAGTTTGATGGCTTCACATGTATGGAAAATGAATCTTTGGGAGATATGACAAGTCGATTTCATCACTTGTTGACTGAATTGAGTAATTATGGGGTAGAAACAACTCCAACAGAGGTTGTCAAAAAGTTTGCCGATGCACTGCCACCTCAATGGAATGGTTTCTTGGAAATCCTGAAATACAATGGCATATTGGCTATGACAAACATCAATGACTTCGGTCAGCTCTTGGAGAACAAAGATCAGGAAGAAACCCTAAAGGCGAAAAGGGTTCCAGTTCGACAAAATCCTATTATGTATTATGGAGCTTCTAGCACTTCTGCAAGACCTGCCTCACATGCTCCAATTCAAACAGCGTTCGTCACAAGCACAGATTTATATGGAAATCTGATACAAGTTCCTGTAAAGCCACCTCCAACCACATACTTGTATGGAAATCCACTACACCAGCTCCACAACAGCAAAGCTATCGGCCATCTACCATAGCAACTGATTTGTATGGGAATCCACTTCATGTTCAACAACAAGCTTGTTATGGAAGCACATCATCTGCTGGTCAGCCATCAAAGTCAAATACAGTACGGCTTGACACGTCAAACTTCTCCAAAGTTAGCGTTGAAGTAGCTAAAGATCATATGGAGATACTAAACACATTGGTGAGCTCGTATTGTCGGTTGATTGCAGGGCATATCGGAAACATCAATCTAACTCAAGAAGATTATCAACAGATCGATAAAGAAGAGATGGATATGATGGACATCAAATGGGCTTTCGCCAGTGCTGTAAGGCGAGCTAAAGACTTCATGGAACGGACGGGTAGAACCAGCTTGGAAAGCAAGAAAGATACCAAGTATGGGTTCGACAAGCAATCCGTCAAGTGCTTTAACTATGGTGAACGTGGTCATTTCAAGCGTGAATGCACAAAGCCAGCACAACATGGGAACCAGAATCCTTTCAGAGGTCAAGGCAACCAACAGAATCAGAATCAAACCAGGAATGACGATCGCACCTTGGTCCCTGCAAACAATCAAGCAGGACCATCGAACACCAATCAAGCTCTTGTGGTGCAAATATATGAAGGTTGCGACTGGTCAATGCAATTAGGCATTGGTGATCAGGGAGGAGCAGCTTGTTTTGCTGAAACTGCTAAGGATTTGAAGCACGCCAGTGGTGGATAATCTTCCGCCAGTGGTGGTGAATCTTCAGATGAAGAGAGTTCTGGTTATTCAAGGAGTTCAGATGAGGAAACCTCAACCTCAGGCGAAGATTATTCTGATGATGTATCTAGTGGGAGAATCTCTGCAGATATTGATGAATTGTTAGGAGAAGCTGCAGTAGGGAATGACAGAAGATCTATTCTGGTGGATCAAGCTGCTTATTCTTCTTCTTCTCTTCATTCAGCCTTTATGGCTAATGGCGGCAGTTCATCAAGCCAGGTATGTGTCGATGAACCAATTGTCGTTAATTGTGATAATTGTGCTAGCTTAAGTGATAAATGTGCTGATTTAGATGCAAATATGTCTGAGTTGCAAAGCAAACATGATGCTTTAAATGCTGAATTGTCTGACTTGCAAAACAAACATGTTTCTTTTGATGCTAAGTGGTGTGATTTGCAAAGCAAACATGAGGCTTTGCAAAACAAATATGAAGTGACAAATATCCATAATCAAAAGTTGATAGTGGACCTTTCGAAAAGCAAAGAGGCTAACATGTTTTATGAAAACCAAGAAAAGGAGTTTAAAACGGTGGTTGCAAATTTAAGAAAAGATAAAACCGAGCTGACAAAAATGGTTTCGAGAAAACAAACTGACATAATCTGTTATATCGATCGTCTTGAGATCATGCAAAAAGAGTTAGCCTGTGTTAAGTGTGAAAGTGAGGCGACCCGGCTTAAGCTAGACAGTTATTCAAACTCTAGATATGTACTGGATCACATCATTGACACACAAAAGGAGAAAAAGGGTGTCACGTACATTGGATATAAGAAATGTCCACCACCTGTTAGACAAAATTATGATGCAATGCCTGATGAGGAGAATAGAACTTATTATGAGGAATCTGTTCCTTTAGACATTGACGAATTTGCAACCGGACTTGGATACAAAAATGAAGTATCATCATATTCGGATGTTTCAACAGTTTCAAGTGTGTCAACTGCTGAACAAAATCAGGATCCTCCGTTGAGGATGCTGATTCTTCAGATGATGAATCCGATGATACTGACTCAGCACAGTCTGATGCGGTAATAAAAAAAGAGGATATACCTCTTGAGAATCATATTCTATGTGATCCTCCCGCAAAACCTGCTAAGACTGTTCTGACCGAGTCCACGTCCACTTCCTCACAAGAGTCTGAGAATGTGAATTTGCTGTACACTCTTGTTGGTGATGATAAAATATATTCTGACAAAGATTTTCCTATTAAGAATGTTAATCAATCTTTAATTAGTAAAATTTTTGAAGATTCAACAAGTAAGTTCTTGGGAAAGGCAGGATCACACGTTGTGGTAACACAGTGTCCTCCGATTCCAAGGGTTGAAATTCGCAAACAAAATGGCAATTAAAGATTACCAACTGAGAAAGTTCAGCAAAATCGCACCAAACTAAAAGGTAAATCACCGACTCAAGGTCAAAAGAAATAGACCCAGAAAAAGAACAAGAAAGTGAACTTTGTGAAATCAACGGGAACGGATAAACTTGAAACATTTTCCAATAAATCTAACTTAGATCATGTTAATCAATTTAAAATGTTGAAAAGAAATGAACCAAACAGTTCAAAACCAAGTACCTCATGATCACAAAGTTCATCATCATCAAGACAATCACATGATACTTCGGGGTTTGTAGAACGAAGATCATGTTTTTCATGTGGTACATTTGGACATATTATTCGAAATTGTCCACACCTTCATAAACAAAAAGGCAAACTTGATGATCCCTGTGACCAAATTGACCGCAAGCGATCTGTTTCATCAAAACCAGATCCCCGTCTTGTAAAAGAAAGGGAAAAGAAACAGAAACGCCAACAGGTCAAGAAAATTGAAAAAGCGATTAAAACCGACGTGGTTAACAAAACATCTGTAAAACATCTGTTTCTGTCAAACCAGATAATTCAAAAACTTCAGAAAATCATGAAGTTAAGATTTTAAAGAATAAAACTGGTAAAACAAAACAGACCTGGAAACCAAAAACGGTTACTGAATCAGGGGGAACATCACAATTTCCACAACATCGAGAAGTTCAAGTAACTTACGTTGATGAAAATGGAATACCCAAGACCACAAAGGCTTGGGTCCCCATCTCCAACTAATCATGTGAGTTCATGTGCAGGGTGTTCCAGGAGGAACTTTCAGCAGTCATTGGATTGTTAATAGTGGGGCATCCAGGCACATGACCGGCAATATGAAGCTTCTCTACGACGTTAAATCTATTAGAGGAGGTTATGTTGCTTTTGCTGGAGATAAAGGCGGATATATTCCTGGAGAATGAATGGTATCCAATGGGGTTATAAGTTTTGACAAGATCAACTTTGTACAACAGCTTGATCACAATCTTCTCAGCGTTTCACAAATCTGTGATAAGCAGTTTTCAGTACACTTTGATGCAAATGGATGTCATGTGCTGAAACCAGGCTTCAAGATCCCAAAAGAATGGATTCTCTTATCAGCTCCAAGGATAAACGATTTATATATCCTTGATATGAGCCAAGCAATAACAACGACTGCACAAGCAACTTGTTTTATTACCAAAGCCACTGAAAAAGACTCAATCTCTTGGCACAGACGTATGGGTCACATTCACTTACAGAAAATGAATCATTTGGTGTCGAATGAATTAGTGAATGGTGTTCTTCTTAAAAATTTCCATCTTCAATACGTCTGTGTTTCATGCCAAAAAGGAAAGCAAACTAAGAAGCGACATCCAACAAAGAAAATCAACATGGTGGCAGTTCCTCTTGAACGTTTGCACATGGATTTGTTCGGTCCTGTCAAGCACAAAAGCATCAGGAATGATCAATACTACCTTGTGATAACTGATGATTATTCAAGATTTTCTTGGGTGGCGTTCATGGCTCACAAGAGTTCAACCTTCGGTATTATCAAAAACTTGATCATTCAGATTGAGAATTTGTATAAGTTGAAGGTTAGACGGATACGCAACGACAATGGTACAGAATTTAAAAATCATGCCATGGCGGAGTTTTGCACATCAAAAGGTATTCTTCACGAATTTAGTGTGGCTTATACTCCTCAACAGAACGGCGTCGCTGAACGTAAAAACTGTACATTGATCGAGACTGCTAGGACTATGTTGGTAGAGTCGCAGTTGCCCATTCCATTCTGGAGTGAAGCTGTGGCCTCCGCATGTTACACGGTGAATCGAGTCCTTACAGTCAAAAGACACAACAAGACCTGCTTTGAGCTTCTTCACAAACGGAAACCAGATCTGTCATATCTTGAACCGTTTGGAGCTCCTTGCACAATGATCGATCCTAATGGAAAGTTTGGGGTAAAAGCTATTGAAGGTCACTTTCTTGGTTATGCCACCCCAAACTTAAGAGTCTGGAATCTAGAGACTAAAAGGGTCGAGGAATGGTCTGAGGTTAGAGTATAAAGGCACACATTGCCAGTCAAAAATCCAGGTCAACCATGGATGTTTGAGTACGATGACTTTTCAATTCGATCAATATTCAAGAAGTTGAAGAAAATGCTACGGCAAGGATGTTTTTTGAGAGTGACAATGCAACAAACTCACCGTTGGTTCGTCCAATTATTGTTAACAATCAAGAACCATCTTCAGTGAACAATAATGCTCTCAACAATGAGGATTTTCATGATGCAACTAAACTGAACGAATCTTCAGAGGATGAAGAATTTCTAGATGCAGATCAAGAAGTTCCTACATCAGCAGTACATGGTACTTCAGAGGCTACACCTCTAGTTGATAACCCCAAAACAGCTGAAGCTACTGCATCATCCTCTTCGCCAGTTTCGGGTATTGAATTGGTTGTTGATCTCAATCTCAACAATCGGGGTACAAACATTCCAGTTCCGGAAAACCCTGAAACAAGAATTCACAATACCCATCCTCAATAAAGCATCATCGGTAATGTACAGAGTGGCATACAAACAAGAAACATGTTGCGAAACAACAACAACGCAGGCTTGTATGCGGCAATTCGAGAATCTGGACAACAAAATGATTGGTCTTTCGCGTGTTATGTCTCACAGGAATAGCCAAGAACTTGGAAAGGAGCTTTGAAAGATAACTCTTGGGTTGAAGCAATGCAGGAAGAACTGCAACAATTCCAGAAACTTGGTGTCTGGAAGCTCATAGAGAAACCTGCTGATTACAAGAAGATTGGTACCCTTTGGGTTTATAAATGCAAAAAGGACGATCGTGGAATCGTTATTCGCAACAAAGCAAGATTGGTCGTTCAAAGTTTTCGTCAGATTGAAGGGATCGACTACAACGAAGTGCATGCACCTGTTGCACGTCTGGAAGCAATTCAGATCTTTCTGGCTTATGCCTCATTCAAAGGATTCAAGGTTTACCAGATGGACGTCAAAAGTGCATTCTTACATGGTCTAGTCGAAGAAGAGGTGTATGTTGAACAGCCTCCAGGTTTTGAAGATCCTATTCATCCCGATTGGGTTTGGTTGCTGAACAAAGCTCTCTATGGTCTACATCAAGCATCTCGAGCTTGGTATGCAACCTTCTCTAATTATCTGCTGGAGAATGGATTTCGCAGAGGTCTTGTCGATTGCACTCTCTTCATAAAAGAACAAGATGGAGATCTTCTACTGGTACAGGTATATGTGGATGATATTATATTTGGTTCTACTAACAATGTTATGTGTAAGGATTTCGAGCGTGTAATGTAGGATAAATTCGAGATGAGCGCTATGGGGGAGATGACTTTCTTTTTGGGCTTGCAAGTGCAACAAACAAAGTCTGGGATTTTCATCCATCAGACTAAGTATGTTCAAGGCATTCTGAACCGATTCCAGATGTCCGACAGATTGCCCATTGGTACCCCACTGCAGCAAAATCACGGAATCAATCCAGACTTGAAGGGTGAACTCGTTAGCTCTTCATACTATCGCGCGATGATTGGATCCCTTATGTACCTCACAGCATCAAAACCAGATATAATGTATCCAACATGCCTGCTAGCCAGATATCAAGTGAACCCGAAGGCCTCACATCTTGCAGCTGTAAAAAGGATTTTTCGTTATTTGAAGGGTTGCCCAGACACCGGTCTATGGTACCCTAAGGATGATAACTTTGATTTAGTCGCTTTCAGTGATTCTGATTTTGGCGGATGCAAAATCGACGGAAAATCCCCAACGGCTGGATGCCAGTTTTTAAGAAATCGCCTCGTAACATGGCAGTGCAAGAAGCAGACTTGTGTCGCTACATCAACTTCTGAAGCTGAATACATTGCTGCCTCAAGTTGTTGCTCCCAAGTCCTGTGGATACAAGAGCAAATGCGTGATTATGGTTTTGAATTCCTAACTACTCCTATTTTAGTCGATAATTCTGCTGCCTTATCTATCACTAGAAATCCTGTGCAGCATTCAAAGACCAAACACATCGAAATTAAGTATCACTTCATACGTGATTGCTTTGATAAAAGGTTAATCGATGTTGTTAAGGTCCATACCGATGACCAACGTGCCGACCTTTTTACCAAAGCATTTGACAAATCAAGATTTGACTTTTTATTATTGGTAAACGGCATTAAGGTCAAGCAAGAGTAAATCCACATCGGAAAATAGTTTTTGTAAATATCTTTGTGTTTTAAAATTATTGTAAGTTTGTTGATTTTAGGGGGAGTAAATCCAAATTTGAAAAAATTCAAAAACATCGAAAAATTTCAAAACTCAAAAACAATAGAAAAACAAAAATGAGTTTCCTGGCGAGCAAAAGAGAAAATGATAGTACATCAGTGGTCTGTCTAAACCTTTTTAAACTGAAATGCAAAACGAAAAACGATAAGCAGCTCTATATAAGATGTATCGGTAGGCTCACAATCATCTTATAGTGTGCAGGGTGATATAAACTTAAATCGACTGAAGACTGTGTGGGAACCACTCATTGGCATATGGTCTTGGTACCGAAATTTCATTTGAGAGATTGCCGAGGTTCTGAGATATGTAGTTTTTATGCTGTTTATCATCTGGGTATAATGGTTGTTTCTTTTACCGAAACAAACGGAGACAAAGTCTAGATCTTCCATGATACCATACATACGTGTACATACTGCATACGACCTCAATAAGTGATCAACAATTACATGTCCACAAAATAAGTGATAATATATCACATTTATCCGGGAGTCAAGTTCGTCTCTTTGCTGTACGTTTGTACTGACCTGTTCACGGACTTGCTCCTGTGCCCTCATGCATCTGAAAATCAAGTTCCTCATCAATAAGTGATTCTATCACATAGGGCTTGTTTTCAATCAAAACAAGTGAGTTTCTCACATTTTCATATACGGAAAAACAGATGATAAATGGTATACTCACCAGTAAGATGAACTCTCGTGCATACCTTGATACGGGAATGTGTCGTGATGTGGATGAACACCGGTCGGTAAGTATAAATCATACCTTAACGTATCCCCTCGCCATGATTACATCTGATAAGTTGAGCTTAAGTGGACAACAATATAGATAATTGTTATAAGATGCTTATATAAATGTTAACTAATTGAAGAACAAGAGCGTTTTGGCGTGACCGTACACTGATATGATTCTCTTACCCTCGAAACTCGCAAAAAGAATGTTTGTATATATTTACTTTTCTTAGTTTCTGCAACTCTGTATATATTTATTTACTGCTTTCAGTCTTTAAGTTTGAATTATTCAAAATGCCAAAAACATTTTAGGTGTGTTTTTAATATAAACTTTATAAAGTTCAAAAAGATTTTATTTCTGCTTTAATTTTGATTAACCTATGTTGGAACTCAAGTCTTCGTAGCCTGAAATCTGATGAAAACCAAAACGACTGAATCTTCATAAACGGTCAGAGTTTGCAAGTTTTGAAAGTTAATAATCAAAATTGAAAAATTTGTTAACTTTTCAAACTAATTGTCGGATGGTAGTTGAATGAGAATTGGTCTCATATGCGTCATTTGTTAATGTTAACTATATTCCAAGCAGTTGTTCTCATTACGCGTTTAGCTTTCTTGCATGTGCAGATGCTAAAGGCGAAGAGAACATGTTCGATGATGAGCTTCGGAATGAAGAACACGACGTGAAGGCACTCAAATGATAAAGATGATCGAGTTGCCGCTGATCAATCATCAACATCACAAGGATCTCAAGTATTGAAGATCAAAAGATTCACAAGCATAATCAAAGGGGAGTTTATTGATACACTTCCTAGATAAAAGCTGGAGTTTGTTAATACACTTTCTACTTACAACACGTGAAGTCTTTGAAGATCCTTTCCGAGAATGAATGAACCATCAAGAGATGGAGCACGAGATTACGAACCTCGCGAGCAGCATCTAAGGGGGAGTTTGTTGATACATATTATGTGGATACGACTCGGCTAGGTTCGACTCGGCTACGAAGTGTAGGCCGTAGTCAAGACATCCTCCTGTCTTGACTCGGTATGCTAGTTACTTTGTATTGTTCGATGTACATGTAACTGCGTGTGTGCAGTATACATGTTAGATTGTGTTTAGGTGTAGTTTGGTGATTGTTTGTTTGTTTTTTGGACCATCTGTTTGAAGCCTAACATGAGAAGAAGCCCATGCCCATCAAGTGAAGAAGTCACATGTGACGAAGTCCCTATGTTCGTCGATATGTGTCCGACGAAATCCCATGTTCGTCAAGATGTGTCACGGCGAAGTCCCATGTTCGTCAATGGGATTTCGTCGGCTAGTGGATTTCGTCATGGCTTCACTATATAAACAACAAACACAGAACATAAAAGCTAGAGAAATCTGAATAGATTTCAGAGCGAACACACTGTAAAACACACACACACTGAGAGTTTACAGAGATCATTTGTAAACACCGCATTGTAACTGTTTCATAGCATTAATACATTGAGTGTTAATCGTTGAATCTTGTGTCTTACGTGTTCGTAACTTGGTTTAACTTACCCGTTTGGATTCTGCACTCTCGGGTTCGTCGGAAAACAGGAATAGAGGTTGACTCGATCCTCCGGGTGGACCTACATCGTTTTGTTCGTTGAGCGTTGCGATGCGTTTAAGCGAGTGTCGATTAAGCGATGCGATAGATTTAAATAATAGTCTCACAAATAACATAGCTAACATATAACAACATAATTAACCTTGCATTTCCAGTTCGCAATGATATTGCGTTGCGATAGAGTTGCGATTGTGTTTTCGATTAATCACCACAGACATATAATAAACATGCACAAGTAACACATAATGGCACACACACGTAAAACAATATCCAGAACACGCGATTCGATTTGCGATGTGATTGGCGATAAAGCGATAAATAGATTAGCGATTAACATCTATTAAACTGCGATTATTAACATATACTCCACATAATACAACTAAAGTACACAAATTAAAGAAATCGATTACAAGTCAAAGAGTTCAATCAATAATTAAGCAAGGAGTGACAGATCGCAATTAGCAATCTTTTCTTCCTTTGACTTTGACTTGTACTTTGACTTCAAAGGCGCGAGTTGTTACAGATAGGGATGAACTCGCTATCCGGAATGAAGATTATCAAAAGGTTCCCACCTGACAACGTGAAGCGTTTTAAGGGTGTGGACAGTCGGCCTTTCGTGCCGAAGGAGCTGTCGGCACAGTTCGACCCGATAGATCCCCAGCCGTGCCGGAGCAGGCGCTAGAGCATGAGCCGGAGATGTACATTCCAGACCCACTATAGCCACATGGACAACCTGCGGCGCCTTAGTTCCCACGGCATGTTGAGCCTGGTCCTGCCCCCTCCCACGCAACGTATAAGCAACTACATCACGACGTTGACAGGCTGACATATGTGATGGACTAGATAGTTGAGGAGTTGCAGGATCGTCGACAGCATGAGGGGTTACCTCCACAACCCTTCATTCCGACTGTAGCATGGCATCATCATCAGCAGCAGCAACAACAGCAACACGACCCTTCATTCCGGCTGCCATAGTATTTTATCTTCTGCGATGTATTTAGTATTTAGTTATATTATATCTTTTGTTATGTATTTGCAAACTTATGTTGTATATATGAAACTTAGGCAAATATATCATATTCAGTCGTATTGAAACAATATAGTATTTTAATTTTAACGGTATAGTATGGAAACTGTGTAATATATTCGAACCGTACCCGAATATTTCAAAATAATTAACGTTATAAAAAAAAATTGGTATAATATTTTAATTTAAACGGTATAGTATGGAAATACGGTAGAATATATTTGAGCCGTACCCGAGTAATTTAATAAAATTAACGATATAAAAATCTTAAACCTTATAATATTCGAACCGTAATGAGACTTGATATAATAATTTAATTTAAACGGAATAGTATTGAAACGGTATAATATATTTGAACCGTACCCGGATATTTCAAAATATTTAACGGTTTTAATTTATACGGTATAGTATTCAAACGGTATAATATATTCGAACCGTACACGAGTATTTAAAAATAGTTAACTGTATGATATTTAAACGTTTATAGCATTCGAACCGCACTAGACAATGTAAAAGAATTTAATTTAAACGATACAATATAAAATATTGGAACTGTATATACGTTTTTCAAAAAAAAAGTTAACGGTATATAATATTATGGGTATAACATTAACGGTTACATATTTTAAGCTATTTAACGTTGTAACCGGGTGAGAATTTATACCACAAATACACCAAAATAACCAAACAAAATTCTGATGGGTTATAAACGATGCGTATAGCTCTATACGCGGCGTATATAAACCTAGTTGTCTGTGCCTATGATTGTTAGGCAGGCTCTGAATTCTATGCAAGCTATACGCAGCGTATTAAAACCCTAAGTGTGCAAATAGGTGCCAAAAGTGTGCCAATAGTCTGGGCCTTCAAATTCTAACATGAAATCAGAACGATCACGTTCAAATTCAATATTCCAAGATTTAGCCCGACCGGTACCGGATGCTATTTGATTGATTTGAGTTTCTGGAGAAGACGCTCCGGTAATCATGGTTGACAAATCAAAAATTCCAACGTCCCTACAATGGAAATGTAGAAGATATATAATTAAGGAGTTCAACGTCCCAAAACCAAATGAATGTATAGGTTTTGAAATGGATCTAGGTATCAAATAAGATAGGTCGGACATGTACCCCGTAGCAATTGGATCCCCAAAAGAACTAGTATCAGATGCTTTGTACTCAGAGAGAGATGCTTCGGTGGAAGTCGTATTTTGTGTATACGGCGAGTCACAACTTCCGACATTCCTACAATGGAATTGAAGAAGATATTATGTGTACATTGTAAATGAGTTCAACAACCCAAAACCAAACAAGTGTGAAAGTTTTGAATGACATACCAGTCGGGGAGCAAATAAGAAAGGTCAGGCATGTTATCTATAGAAATTGGAGCCTCAAGTGAGCCAGGATCAGATGCCATGTACTCTGTTTCTGCTGGAAATCCAATGGAACCGTACTCCGTAGCAATTAGAGTTCCAAAAGGACTAGTATCACAATCTATTTGATTCGTTAGATATTCAGAGAAAGGTGCTTGAGTAATCATAGTTTGTACAGGTGACCAGTTATTGATTCCCATGTTCCTACAATGGAGTTGAAGAAGATACATTGTAAACAAGTCCAGTGTCTCATAATTGATGACACAAATGTGACAGTTATGAAATAACGTACCAGATGTAGGGCATGCTCTCTGTAGCAATCGAAGATGGAAAATAACTAGTTTCAGATGCCGTTGGTGTAATTGGAGATTCAGGATCAGAAGAAGCTCTACTAGTTGTACTATTTGGTATCCATGGCCACTCAGGAATTCCTACATTTCTACAAGCATTCCTAAAGGTGCTTGTTTTGACTGCATATTTTAGGACAAGTGTAGGTTAGAAAAACTTCACCAGTTTTAATACTATTATAGAACGGCGACACACACCCACCCACCCACACACATTCTTCCCAAATCTACACCACCTAAAATCCACATAAATACCCACAATGGGGTTTTCACCCTCACCACTTGGTTGAGGGGAATTCAGCAATACCATTAGGCCAAAGGCCTCTTCCCTTTTAATACTTGAAATAGTTGTAATCATCAGCTTAGTTTTGTGTGGGTACCAAATGGCTTAGGGCCTTACGCCTAGTGGTATCAAGGTCAGTTTCAGATGTGAGATGTCAGGGGTGGAAACAAGGGGTAGGGTACTCTATATACCTCGCACCGGGTCATCAAAGTTTGTTAGATATTTATATATAAAATCTGAGTTTTCTTTAGTAGAAACTTGAGTTGGACCCCTATACTAAGAAGTTCTGGTTCCACCACTGTCAGGAGTTCTTCCCCTAATAAGGTCGAGGGCTAAGTCTCACTTGAGACTTGGTGTAGAGTTTAGGATGTGTGTGAAATATTAATAATATGTAGGTAAACAAGAAGTTTACCTCCAAGCATGGCTGCAACATGGGCACTACCCAGTCCAAAATAAGGAACAAGACAACAATATTTGGTAATTTCAAATGATTTTGTTCTGCGTAACCTTTTTGGGTCATCGATGGTCCTTCTTGGGAAATTAATGTCGACTCGGTCACGAGATCGAAAACCGGCATGCTGCAAAAGAAGAAAAAAAGATTTGTAACATTTGTTCTTTTAATGATTCTAGATCATAGCATCTAAGGATTGGTTTCATCACATGCATGGGACTCGTAATGATATTCTCCCTGTAACGGCATTATACCCTCGGAGGTGGTTAATTAATTACCAACGGACGATCTTGTTAGAGAAGGAATATGAAATTTTGAGGTTTATCATAGATGGTTCTTATAGTATCTAAGGTTTGGTTTCATGCATACATACATATGCTTAGGCTATAGGGTGTGGTCATGACCCTCCATGTTAGTATCATGTAACCCACCTTTAATCTACCATCCAAAACCACTACCCTAAGGGTGTGGTCATGACCCAAATCACTAGCCACTTATTTATTTTAGTTTATCTTGGTCTAAAGAAAAAGGAAATGATTTGTTGAAAAATGGAAAGGAGGACCAAGGTTGCCATGGTTTAATCCATCCAAACCATGGTGGATCAATCAAGGGGGTGGTGTAGCATTCCATTCATGTTCATAGGTGGCAAATCATGTCCCAACCATGACCCCCACACCCTATAGCCTTAGAAGTTTGTACATGGATACTATATACAGTTGTGTACATACATCTAGATACATTGTTGCACATGAGAGATTGATCACCTCTAATTTTGACGCCATACAAATCATAAATTGAGTCAAGTGTTTGTGCTTCTAGCTCTCCTAACTACATGTTATGATAACGAATAACAAGAATATTAAGGAAACCAAGAAATTCATTCTAGAAATGTGATGCTCACACGAGTAAATTTATATATGGGAAAGTGAATATGATGTTGTTAGCCATCAATTTTTTTTCCATAAAATCTTTTCCTTTTCATGAATGCGTATCTGATCTATTGATCACAAATTTCATAATACTTTCAGGACCACAGTAATCACCTGGGGATGTTGTTGAGTATCACAAACACATCAACAAAACTAGACCAACTAATTAAACTATCTGTGGAGAACTGGATGGTGATCTAGTTAAGAGAGGTGGAAAATTGTTGAGATCCACTTGGCTACATAGTATTTAATTTGGATTGAGATAAGGCCATGCATAATCAAAATTCTAACAGACCATCAGATAAATTGAACCACCCCACAAAACAAAGGCTTAAAAGAGGTAACAAGTCTAATCTATTAAAAAAGAAACAACAAAAACATAAAACGTCCATCATCAAATATTAACATGTAGATGAGGACGGAACAAACCTCAAGTGCACTGTAAACTGCACCAATAATGTCAGAAGAATCCTTTGGTGTATCCATGACAAACTCAAGTACACCAACACATTTATCAGCTTCAATCACAGGTACAGCAAAGGATCCCCATATCTTAGTAAAAATAGCATCTTCACATGGAGGACGCTGATATTTTGGATATCTATGGACATCTCGAGTCTGCTCATGAGTACGGTTCAGGAACACACGGCCAGAAAGACCAAATGCTACCCCTTCCTTAGGATGTACATAGAGTTTGTGGTCTGAACAACCTTTATGGTATGACTGAAGTTCTTTGTTGTTCCCCCAAAGGCCAAAAGGCTGACATGTAATCGTAAGCACAACAGTGTTTCCAATTTCCTTTGCCGCCCAGTACTGAACAAGAACAGACTCGCTTGGAAGAAACAATATAGTTTGAAGCTGAGAAATGATTTTTGTCTTGAATTCCACAGTTGTCGGAACACATATATCTGCAAGGTATACAAACCAGATTAGGACAATATATGATGAACTAAAATGCTACCGCCCACAATTTCAAGAAAACAAATAAGGTTTTTGGTAGTGGACACAAAAAACTTATTGGATACATAACTAAATTCATTATGAGTTGAATAGTTGACTCTAACTAGTTTAGTGCAGGTAGTTTCCTATGAATCAGATCTAAAACTTGTATAAGTTGTAACTAATAAATATGTTAAATTTACCTAGTTAAGGAAAGTTGAATTGTTATGGACACAGTTTGATACCTAACAACAAGAGCAGCAGGTAAGCAACTCCAGAAACACATCTTTATACAATTTTTTTCCACATCCATTGAATGGTATTAAAAGCTCAAAGGAACCAAGATCTGTAAACTGGGTTGACTTCTGGTGATATTTATAACAAAGATAGTACTAATGGAGCTTAAATTTATCAGGAAGAAAGTATAAATGATATTAAGAAACAATACTAATGGAGAAAAACAATGTTTATTTACTTCTTAAAGAGCCATGATCTTCCATTAGTTGAACTTACAGTTCATATTTGGTGATCGCCGGCAGAAGGAATCATCAGAAAGCTCAAATTTCCAGCAAGCAGCTGGGGTTTGCACCTTGTCACAAATCATAGTAGAGAGAGCCATCAAGATTGAGATCTTCAAGTTCAGTTGTGCTTTGAACTTCTTCAGATCACTTAAGGGCCAATAAAAAGACTGATGAATTGGGTTATCAAAGCTGGCCTTTTTTCTTTAATTGAGGGGTCCAGATAAGAAAAAAAAAATCCATGATGCATGTGAAAGGGATCATTAAGCATCCACCATTAACTGGACCCGCAGTTTTGTTAGATTAATTTACTATATTTAAGTCGTAATTACACTACCCCACATATTGAACATGAATCAAACGATAATTGTATTAATAAGTTATATTTGTTTTGATTATATATTAGATCGTCTAGATTACAAATTTAAACAAGAACTTCAATTATATTATAACATAGTGATGTATATGAAAACTTTTGTGTTATACCTAATTTGTGGATATGCATTTTCAGCTTGTAGATTTTCGTTGTAAACATTTATTTTTTTTTGTTTTCTAGAGTCTTGCTAGTTGTTGAATGATAGTTGCCGTTCCCAAAAAAAAAAAAATATCAATAAAGTAGCCGATTGTAAACCATACGTAATTAATTATACACACACTTACACACACTAAATATTTTTTTCAATGGTTGTATAATTTTTATTGTCTTTTGATGTGATAAGGTGGTCGGTTTAATTTGTTGGGTAAGTTAATTGCTTATACGGAGTTCAAATGATGGTTTGATTTTTTCTATTATTATATTAGTTAGGTTTATCAGATGTGATAAGGTGGTCGGTTTAATTTGCGGAGTAAGTTAATTGCTTATACGGAGTTCAAAAATCTACAAAAATGATGGTTTGATTTTTTTTATTATTATATTAGTTAGGTTTTATCATACATGTCACATACAATACACCTTTATATATGGGAATAATATTTTTTTTGACGTAGCAAATAAGGAGTGCAATTATAAGGCCATCTTGGGGGGTTCATTTAACGGATTAGAATGAACCCTATGTCTGACACCACCAAAGGTGGTTTTTTTAAAGGCTCATTCTATTCCCACCCCCCCTAATTACTAATTACACCCCCCCTATTAAAAACATCACATCCATCAATCATTTGGTTTTTGTTTTTAGTATGTTTTGTCTTTTTGTTGTCTTTATTTATTCATTTATTTAATTAGTTAGTATTATTATTATTATTATTATGATTATTCATTTATTTAATTAGTTAGTATTATTATTATTATTATTATTAATTAGTATTTGTTTATTATTTAATTAGTTAGTATTATTATTATTATATTTATTATTATTAGTAGTAGTAATGATATAGTATTTATTATTAGTTTTTATTGTTATAATTTATCAAATTATATTTATAGCTGTAACAAAAGCTATATAAAAATAAGTACTTTTTTACAAAATTATTATCATTTAATAATTTACATACAGAGGTTTAATCGATACACCCCCCAAATGTAGCAGGTTGTGCTATCTAAGACTTATACATATTTTGACGTGATTCAAATATATTCTCCCAGCCAGCTGCATCATTTTCTCTCATTAATTTCCATAGGTTGTTTGTGCTGGCAATTGGATACTCTCATTGCAATTCTACCATTATAAAATGGTTACCATTCACGTGTGCAATTGTAATTATTTTCTTTTCTGGGAACTCGTGAGGGCCTCTCCAAAGCGAAAAACAAGTAGAACTGTTTCTTTTTTCTTGAGATAAAAAATGAACGATCACATTAAACTTGTTCGCAATCAAGAATCCTGCCTCTGGCATAATCATCCAGTGTTTTTCAGGTGCAAACCCCGATCCTGACCAAGCCAAGGACGTGAACACATCTTTGAATGAGCCTAAGAAAGCCTTAGTGTACTTATTTCTAAACTCGAGTAGCTCTTCCAACAGTGATCTCCGGATAAATAACCATTCATCTTCACCGTACCCGAGAGCAGAAGCTGTCGCCCGAAACCCACAATTTCCATCACCTAACACGTTATGTATGCGTGTAACATACGCATGGAAGATTTTTGGAATTAGATGAATATAGTTGTGTATCACCTGTGATGCTTGATCTTGGTTCAACCCCATGAAGTCATAGCCTGGCGCACTTGTAGAGTTGGCGAAAGAACTTTGTCCGACAATATCTTGGGTCAACCCCATGAAATCATATCCCGGTGTGTTTAAAAGGTTGGTAAAAAAACCTTGTCCGTCCGTATCTTGTGTCATGAACGGACTTGGTTCACCAGGATCGTCCTTGAATGGTTTTTTTCCGTAAATATCTTGATTTATGAACGAACTTGTTTCACCAGGCACTTGATAGTTCACGTCTGGACTGATGTAACCAACATAATCAGCAGTCTCTAGATACCCGAATGAACTATGTCTCCAAGGCTCTTGAGTGTAATCATGATCTTGGGAGTTCACAAATGAACTATGCCTTGCAGGTTCTTGAGTGTAATCCTGCTCTTGATAGTTCGTAAATGAACTATGCCTTCCAGGTTCTTGAGTGTAATCCTGCTCTTGATAGTTCGTAAATGAACTATGCATTCCAGGTTCTTGAGTGTAATCCTGCTCTTGATAGTTCGTAAACGGACTGTGCCTTGGAGGCTTCTGAGAGTAGCTTCGTTGAGGGGGCGGTTTAGCAATTGCAGGGTTCGGTATTGTTTGTTGTTTGGATTTTGTAGTTGGTCGTCCACGAGTATTTTTTTTAACATCGGGTTCTTCAACAAAAGGTATACTTGGATTGGTTAATGCTTTTAACTTTTGTAGTAAACTTTTCTTTCCAGGCTTGGATCGATTATCGAAGGCTTGTTTAAAACTTTCCAACTCGACGTCACAAGTAATATCCTCACAATATACTGGTAACTCGAGTTTCCTCCAAAATTCATCGACCGAATCTAAAGGAATAGATTGACCTACATTAAAACATAAGTTGTCAGCTTTTAAATATTACCAAGCACATCGACCGAATCTTAGTTTAATACACTGACCTGCTTTCTTATACTTTGAGATTTCACAAGCACATGGTAATCCATAACACTTACGAGCTTGACAACGACAATGTGAACGCTTTAAATGACGCTCTTCTATTATTATATCAAGTGCTTCATGAGAAACAGAGCCATGTAATAGCTTCAACATTGGTAGGTTGTGTTTATGCATTAGAACAGTTCTACTTTTTTCGAAGCTATCTTTAACAATTGTATATTGCGAGTTCACTACTTCATCAATGTGACGAACAATCTTATCTAAGGTACAATTTGCTGAATTCAAGAATTTTTTTAGCTTGGCATGTTGGCTTTCAGCTCTGTTAGTTGTCTGATTTCCGAAATGTAAGCATTCGTTAGTCCATACGGACACAAACATTTCTTTATACTTGTTTAACCAAGTACTATTCAAGTAATCCAAAACATCTGCAAAGATAATAATGATGATAACCAAGTACTATTCAAGTAATCCGTAACTATAACACGTGGTTGTTGCATGCTCCTCGGGAACCACGTGCCACGGAGGGGCGTTGACCACGATTTTTTTTTACAACTAGATCCGTATATTTTAACAACATTCGTAAAAAAAAAATTTCAAACGGCGCGCCCGAGAGGGTAGTTTTTTACACCCAAAGTTTGTAAAAAAAAAAAAAAAAAAAACAAAAAGACAAAAAAAACTAAAAACAAAAAGCAAATGATTGATTGATGGATGTGATGTTTTTGTAGGGGGGGTGTAATCAGGAATTAGGGGGGGTGGGAACAGTATCACCCTTTTTAAATAGGCCACGAAGGACTGTCTATACAACGTGACTGCGTAGACATGACTACATAAGTTTTTTTTGGCAAGTTCAAAATTACAAACTTGTGGTTTAGATTGATGCTTCAATATCTTCGGTTTATTCACAACACGTTATGACTTTTGTTCAATTTGCATTAAATATATGATCGTGGTAGTAAAAATTACTGTTCTTCAAAATTATTTAAAAGATTAACATACTAATTATTTTAAACTGTAAATAGTCAAATTTAATCAACATTAAGAATTTTCCTTTCAATTAATACGTGTTAATATTAAATAAACAACCTGCGAACAATTATAAATTTTAGAAATCTTCATGATGGAAAAAAAACACTTGGCATATCCATTTATAAAGAATTCCATGAGTTTAGGATATCGAGTTTTAGGCTGCATTTATTCATACAGTTTCTGACACTATTTGGACACTTTTTGTGCCCTAGACGCCTCGTATAGGGCTATACGAGGTGTCTAGACATTGAATTCAAGAGGGTCTTCAGAGGTTGTCAGGCACAAAGTTTAAGAAACCCTAGACACCTCGTACAGGCCTATACGAGGCGTCCAGACATTGGGTGTTTTTTTGGTTGAAAAAGGGGGCGTTTTGGTGGGTTTTGTGTGGTTATTTTGATATTTTTGAAAGCGTTTTTTTTTTAGCGAAATTTTTTTTTGTTTTAAATTTTTTTTTTGTTTTTTACACTATAAAAAATTTAAATTAAATAGATTCTATCGATTAAATATTATAATATTTTTAACATTTTACTTTTTAAAATATTATTCTTCCGATTAAAATTTTATCTCGTTTAAATATTGTTTCCGTATTATATTCAAAACATATATTGTTTTCGTATTATATCAATTTAAGACAATAATAATTAAGTAACCGAATAACTTAAAACAAACGTAAATAAGATATATATATATATATAAGATAACTTTTGTACATCCACAACAAAAATAAAATCTACAACTGGTCTACGCATCAGGCTCCGAATCTGGATCTGTCTGCTGCGGCTGCTGCTGCTGATGTGGTGCTCGAGGTGGTGGAAGCGGTATCGGGGGTAATCCCTCTCTCTCGTCTATCCTGCTCGGCCCGTACCAACCAACCTACCAAATCGTTGAGTCCGTCAAGCTCGACTCGTACCTCCGAATGTAGCGCAGCTCCTTGGGCATGACCTGGAATAACGTGATGTGGAAACTGAGGCGACCCGGGAGGTGGCGGTGGCTGTGGCATCGCTGCACCGTCGAAATCCACCGGAGGGTCCGGCACGGGCACTGCAGCAGGATCTGCCGGAGGATGGACTAGCTCGAACTGCTCTGGCAGGGGCTCCTCTGTCCATATGCCCTCGTCGCGGTTTTTAAACTACGGGCCAACGACGAACCTCTTGATCAGTGTCATCCCCCACAGCGATGGAAAACCCATCCGCGTTGGCATGACTGGCGGCGTCCGTAAATGTGGGTCATGCTCCGGTACGAGGCCCAATGAACGGGCAATGACGGTCACGTACGCGCAACCATACAAAAATCTGTGCTCCTGCCGGTGATGGGCAGAGGCGTAGTACTAGGCTAGACCGTGTGCTAGTGCGCACGACCTTCTGTACAACAAACAATAAAAGAAAAAAGATATGTGCTCGTACACCACCCACGGCTGTAGCCGCGCCCTGCAATAGAAGTAGCGAACATATGGTGCATATACCTGCAGATAGTGTTAGCGAAATACAGAAACAAAGATTAATAAACAATACACATAATCACAATAATTGTTGTAATAAACGTACGTACCTGTACAATGGGTCTCTAATAAATGAAACCCTCCCCTTCGACTTGTCGTGCTCCCAAGTATTTGGCCCCTCAATCACCTGCCAAAACCCAAAAAGAGTAGGTATATCAACCACCACTAGCCCCGCTGTGTAAACGTCTGTCTCGATGATCTCCTCCTGCCTGTATAAACCGCAATGCACCGCAAATTGTGCTAGCGTCATCGAACGTAAAACGCCAGCGAGCCTGAAAGAAACTTCGGGCGGAGGGGGAGCATCTGGGTGCGGAAGCGGCACTGGGACCCTAGGAGGGTGAAATGTGAATGACGAAAGGAACTCGACCAGCACGTGTTTGCATCACCAAAGGAGATTCTCCTCAATTCTTCATCTATACGAGAGGCCTCGTCCAACCTTTGTTGTACCTTCTTTGTTGTTGGTCGGCCACGAGTATTTTGTTGGACAACCGGTGGCTTCTTGGTAGATTTCTTTGGAGTCAACACCGCTTTAATCTTTGACATCAGGCTTTTTTGTTGTGCTGGGGGGTGCGACTCTAATTGTTGTCTAACAATATTTAGCTCTTCGACCACGTCAACGTCGTCGTCTATCAATTTACAACTTTGGAAGTTAAGCTTCCGCCAGAAGACGTCTATGTCTTCAAGTTGAATCGAACGCTCTGCACGGTTAAAAACAACATTGTTTAAGTCACATGATTAACGGAAATATATCACACAAGTGTTGTACGTTTAACAATTATTACCTTCGCACATGTACTTTTCTATCCTACAAGCACAAGGCAACCAACAACTGTACCACATTTGGCAACCACATGATGAATGAAAGCGCTCCAGGACATATAGCTTCCTAAGTGCCTCTCCACTCAACAAGTCAAGGGCTGTATGGGATACTTTTCCATGTAGGTGTTGAAACAGCGGGTGTTTGTGGTGGTTCATTCTTTTTTTCGATGCAGTCTCGAAAACTCTTCCTTATTTCACCGAACTATGTCTCAACTATATCCCGGACACAACCAACTACACGGTCCAGCGAGCTCCTATCTAGGACGTATCTCTTTAAGTTGGCGTGTTGGCTCTCAACTCTGTTTGTGGTACGATTACCAAAGTTTCGCCTCTTATCAGTCCACGCAAAGACGAACATCTCCTTATAGTCTTTGTAACGCCCGTCACCTTTTAACGCATTTATAATAATATTGCACACATTTTATATTAAAAATATGAGCTTACATAAACTTTGTTTGGATAACAACCACACATGATCAAAGTGTTTAAGTTAACATTCTAACTAGTCTAAACAATCAAATGCAATTTTTAATGTTTACATATTTATTTAAAACAAAATAAATCAATGCGGAAGCTTGTTCGGTGTGTTCGGTTCTTGAAAGTCGCTTGATCTTCATCCGGAAATCTTGAGAGCATTAACCTAGTGCCAAAACCACATAAACTGTTAGTTTTGACGATGTTTAAGCGCGTATAATCAAGTTCTAAGGCTCAATAATGGAAACAAAACGAAATTTCGGACAGCGTCGCGTCGCGCGACCATTTTGTTATTTCGCCGTCGCGTAGCACGACGGCCTTATTTTTCCAACAGGTTTGTTGTTTAATGCTGTAGATTCCCAGTTATGTTTTTAACCAAATTATCAACTTCAAACTAGAATAACTTTTAATCTAGACCTCCGTTTTGCATGATTCTTTTTCCTACGTGTCCGTAATCAAAATACGGACCTGTTTACCATCATAGTTCGTATTAAAAACCGGTTTTTAGGCAACTAGTCTATAAATCCCTTTTTCATATTATTCGACTCATTTAAGTTACATTACAAGAATGCTATTAAGAGTCATTTCTAGCATTTCCTACCCATCCCGGGCTTATCAATCAAAAGCGTTTCCACACCTATTACGGGTTCGCTTACACATTTACATTCGCAGATTTATATGTATCTTTCGAGTCACGTAATCCACATTTAACTACTTAATTTATTTTGACCCGTTTAAAGGTCTTTTAAGCACTTAAGCATCAAACCCGTTTTTCCCTTTTCGCATTTCGCATTCCCTTATTAATCAACTACTTATCTTCCACCACAACTATACTTGTGGTGGATTTAGCATAAGATAGTAATTAACCCGAATATTTCCCTTCGGTTAGCCATTTTACGCAAATGACCAATTTTTAGACATTCAACCCACGAAATTTATGCCTACAACTCTTATACTTATCTAAGGGTTGCATAGTCATGATACGAGTTTCTAAACAACCTCTATGGGCGTTTGCCCGAATTACCCATTAAAGGCCATTTGGTCAATTTTAATCCCCCACTTTACGGCGAAGGATTTTCACTATCCATTTGACCCAAAATCGCACTTATAACTAATATCTTATTTATGCGTACCTGGCCCGGTCAACATATAGACCCGTTTCATTTTTATACCTTGCTTTTATTAGTCACTACTCCAAGGCGGCGCAATTACCCAAATTCTGTTCAATCTTGTGAACATATAACTTGACAACCATATGTTAGTCGATATTGCCAAATGCTGTTATCATCACCATTGACTCGTTTGGCCTATATGTACAAACGTTTACATACATAACAAAACATTGTTTTTAACTACCAATTCGCCCATCCGACCCATTTCGGATTTTATCATTAGATCCCTTTTTCCATTAACCAAGGATTTTCATCATTTTATATGTTCCGATCCGTATTATTTGGTATCGGAAACGTATTTCGGATATAGCTTTTGTCATATTTACAATCTATGAATAAATGCATGTCTTATAAAAAGGGTGTAAACTTTTACTTACCTCGCGTCCGCGCAAAAACATTCTTCGCATCCATGATCCGTTTGACCCGTTCCTCTCAAAGCCCCCACCTAGCTGGTTTAGAGTCAAACTATATCATAACATCCATAAGATGGTTAGATTGGTCATTTTATACAATGGACATCACCCTATGGACCCCTTTTTTTTACACACTTATCAATCAAAGCATGCCATATATTCAAAAACTAGTTTGTAACTTGTCATTTAGCCAAGATTAACATCAACTAGGCAAGTTCATATCACCGAAAAATAGGCTGTTTTTGGTGACCTGTTTAACCTGTTTACAAGTCTTCAAAAGTTATGATTTTTTTTATGTAACGTACCTCTCGGAGGGTTAGACCTTGTGTTAAAATTTCAAGATCTAACTATTTACCAAAAGTTCGTAAAAATTCATTTACTAAGCTGCAATCAGATTCGTCACTTCTGACTGCAGCTTACGAAAAAATTCATGTAAAATTCCTCGTTTATCCGATTGACGAAATTCCAATTGGAGGTTTTTGGAATTACCTGAAGTTACCTACAGTAAAAAATTGACATCATAAATCAATTCTTAAATTGAGTTATGACATTCGTAATTGGCTGCAAATTCTGCCAGAAAACGCAGCCTGAACCTTCGATACCGAAAAATTCATAAAACATTCAATTTTCATCGAAAAAATGCAATTCCAGTGGGGGTTTTAAAGATATTTCCTGGAATTACATTTTAGACTCAAGAAACACATGTTTTTGTCAAGTTTTGTCCACGTTATAGCCAATACAAGTCGTCTGTAAATTCAAATCAGAAGCTGTTTGAATTCAGCTTTCAATTAAAACATGTTTATGACATTATAACACTATTTTTTTAGCAATCAAAACCCTAAAAACATCACATACACGAACTTAGCATCAACAAATCTGAATTTACCTCATGGAACTCAAATTACACTAGAATAACTATCAAAATCCTAGTGTTTAACATGTTTCTACAAAACCCACTTATCACCTTCAATGGTGATTATGAATTTTGCAACAATTAGGCATGATTTCATCATATACTTGTCTAGGGTTTACCCCTGGACACTATATTGTTCCTATATCACCTATATAACAAACATGCAACCATAGTTTCGAATTCTCTAAGTTTACTCAGAAATTCAACTAGAGATTTCTCATGAAATTTACATACCTTGTAACTACTTTTTAGTGAAGATCACTAATTCGTGCTCAGATTTTGATTTAGAATTGATTTGGACCTTCAATTTGAGACATTAGACAAGAACTAGGGTTGTGGGGTTTCTCCTGGTCGCCATGTGCTTTTGATCGAACTCAAACACACACAAGTGTGTGTTTTGAGTTTTAATTTATGTTTTATTATTGTTAGTTTCGAACTAAACACTTTTAGTCCCTCAACTATTGTTTAGGTCTTATTTTTAGTATTTTATCCCACTTATGAGTTACTACAAGACTTTTATCTAACTAGGTTATTATTATTCCTAGTTAACTTATTGGATTCCGGGAGTTATAACCCGTCTTATTTAAGTCCCGCTAAGTCGGCCTGTCATAAACTTTGTTTTTTCTCAAAACTTTTATTCTCATTTTATTTAATATTAGGTTTAATTATTTAAATCCAAATATTTACCGGGTTAATTTTACCACTAACGGTATTTTACCCGTCTTTTAGTATTAATGGGGTTTGATTACCAAACCCGTTTTCGGGGTATTACAAGTCTACCCCACTTAAAGAGGTTTCGTCCCCGAAACCTTATTTACGTAGTTCGTGGTTTATTCAAACGAACATTGTTTCGTTTTCAAGGCACCCGTTTCTTTTGGTCAAAGTTTTCATTTATATTGACGCGTACATCTTTCATGTGTAAGACCTCGTGGGCCGTTACTTTCAGCTCGTGTCCGTTATCCTTATTAATTATCTATTTTGGCGGTTAGACTTGTTAGTCGCCGTCACTTCATACCCCGTCACCTGGGTATTCTATTGCCAACCCGCCCCATTGTGTGTTTTCTGATTTCATATTTCATATCTCGTAACTCACGTTATGACGTGGTTATATTATGTATCACCCCCTTTTTTTGTGACCGTGACCACATCACGTCTTCTTTACGTTTATGTCTACTTTTCATTACAGTAAATCTTTCTCTCGAATGTATCGCCTTGCACCTGTCAGTGTCAAGATCTTTATTCTTTGATACTAATCATTTTCCGAATTCATCTCATAATATTCATATTTGTTAAAGCGTTGTTTCTTACTAATACTAAATTTTAGTTTAACGCTTTTCTCTTTGACTATGTCAATTACCCATGTCAAGGAAATTGACGACCCACAATTTATTCTTTTTCCGTTCTCGTTTTAGACAGAGAATCATAATCAGTTCCATCCTTTTACGCTATTGACCCGTAGGTTCTTTCACTTAGTCTCATAGGCTAATTCTTTAGATTTTTCCCCTTTTTATGGTGAGACCCAACAGTTCGTTTCCTTCTATTTATGACTCATGAGTCATTTTGGTCCGTAGACTTTAACACTACTTATAATCCCGTAGTTTATGATGATCTCGTAGATCATCTTTTATTTGTGTCTTTATGCAAATGTACCTAAGACATCCCTTGTTTGTTTGGAATCATTTGTTTTTACTTTTGGACTTTAGTTGACCTTGACTGTAGTCTAAGGCTTCATTCATAACCCATTTCAGACTAATCTTCCGACTTTATGACTCCTCGCGTCATATACATGTCGGTTTGCTCTACGTTTACCGTTTCCCGGTTCATACTTATACTTCTTTACAGCCCATTACTCGGGTTCTTTTATCTTAATGTTTTTAACCCAATGACCTTTTACATAGGTTTATTAAGATTTCGTGCTCTTATTTATTCAGTTCGCGCTTACTTGCATTAGCAAGCGTCATCCTTTATTTAACTCGTTTGACTTATTCGTGTGAACTTCGTCACTTATAAGTGTCAAGCCTCATTCTTTGTTCAACCCGTTCAACTTTAAAATAGTTGAACGTAATTTTTCAAAATTTCTATCTATAGCATCTCATCATCTTTTAGTCATGACTCGAAACCCGAGTCTTTTGACTTTCCTTCCGAGTTCCCGCTTCTCGGTCTACACATGTGTTTAAATCCTTACCCATGAACCGGGTGTTTTACCGAAGTCGTTATTATTGCAACCCTTCCAGTATGCATTAAGACTTCGCTTCGATTTATTTGGTCGTCTTAGCGAAATCCATCGCTTTCATTCAACCATGTATTTTATTCTTTATGTGACCATCCTTAACGGCCTTATTGATTATCTTTTTCGTGTGGGCAATACCTTCGCTTTTATGATCCGGCGGATCATCTATACTTTGGTTTTACTTGCCCATTTTATCAACCGTGGCTCTTTCGTCCCTTCTCTCGGGCTCATTATTCAAATGTAATACGCTTCCGTCACCCGGCTTGCGTTTACATTATTCTCAAGTATTTTGCTTATTTGATTCATTTGGGTACTTTTAATTTATCCCATTTACCCTGTCCTTACTACATCGGATGTAAGTATGTCCATCATAAAAAGTTCATGGTACCACGTGCTCACCACTTACTTGGCCAGAGTAAGCGATAATACCTGGTATACATGCCCTTTTTATAATTTTCACATTACACCCCATGTAAGTAATGCCTCTATTTCTTTCTCTTGGAAACAATATCCCAGATATGTTTTCTATTCGGGTTTTTCCAAGTTTTTTAATCTACATATGCAACTTTCAATCTCTACGTATTTGTTGCATATTACTATTCATGTAATAATTTAAAATGCGCACCTGTAAATGCTTGCCCTAACGGGATTTCTATGTCGTTAACCTTGTTCGCTAACGTCACGCGATTTAGGTCCTTGATGAGTATGCTCTGCTTGTCATACCTCGGACCGTTCCACCGTAATATCCGTAATTTGTTAAACTCTCGCTATCTTCAGATGCGAGTGTCCTTCAATTAAAACATTTACAAGAATTAGGAACATTAACTTCAATAATCGCCCGTATTATAATACAAGGCTTTTCTACTATACGCATCAACGCCTGTAATTTCGTTGACTATATCTACTCTATATCGATTTTATTGGTGTAACGTGTATTACACGATAACCATATCTGTTGTTCTCAACACTTTAATCATACTAAGCCATTGATATACTTGTACTTACCGGATTTACGATCAAGCCTCAAACCAAACACACATTATTCTTAAACCATTAGCGCTGATTACCAACTTGTAACGCCCGTCACCTTTTAACGCATTTATAATAATATTGCACACATTTTATATTAAAAATGTGAGCTTACAAAAACTTTGTTTGGATAACAACCACACATGATCAAAGTGTTTAAGTTAACATTCTAACTAGTGTAAACAATCAAATGCAATTTTTAATGTTTACATATTTATTTAGAACAAAATAAATCAATGCGGAAGCTTGTTCGGTGTGTTCGGTTCTTGAAAGTCGCTTGATCTTCATCCGGAAATCTTGAGAGCATTAACCTAGTGCCAAAACCACATAAACTGTTAGTTTTGACAACGTTTAAGCTCGTATAATCAAGTTCTAAGGCTCAATAATGGAAACAAAATGAAATTTCTGACATATAAGTCGGTCGAGCTCCGCGACCGGTATCGACTCAATCTTCGCAGCCCGCGACTAGCGTCGCGTCACCATTTTGTTATTTCGCCGTCGCGTAGCGTGACGGCCTTATTTTTCCAGCAGATTTGCTGTTTAATGCTGCAGATTCCCAGCTATGTTTTTAACCAAATTATCAACTTCAAACTAGCATAACTTTTAATCTAGACCTCCGTTTTGCATGGTTCTTTTTCCTACGTGTCCGCAATCAAAATACGGACCTGTTTACCATCATAGTTCGTATTAAAAACCGGTTTATAGGCAACTATTCTATAAATCCCTTTTTCCTATTATTCCTCATTTAAGTTACATTACAAGAATGCTATTAAGAGTCATTTCTAGCATTTCCTACCCATCTCAAGCTTATCAATCAAAAGCGTTTCCACACCTATTACGGGTTCGCTTACACATTTACATTCGCAGATTTATATGTATCTTTCGAGCAAAAGAGAAAATGATAGTACATCAGTGGTCTGTCTAAACCTTTTTAAACTGAAATGCAAAATGAAAAACTATAAGCAGCTGTATATAAGATGTATCGGTAGGCTCACAATCATCTAATAGTGTGCAGGGTGATATAAACTTAAATCGACTGAAGACTGTGTGGGAACCACTCATTGGCATATGGTCTTGGTACCGAAATTTCATTTGAGAGATTGCCGAGGTTCTGAGATATGTGGTTTTTATGCTGTTTATCATCTGGGTATAAGGGTTGTTTCTTTTACCGAAACAAACGGAGACGAAGTCTAGATCTTCCATGATACCATACATACGTGTACATACTGCGTACGACCTCAATAAGTGATCAACAATTACATGTCCACAAAATAAGTGATAATATATCACATTTATCCGGGAGTCAAGTTCGTCTCTTTGCTGTACGTTTGTACTGACCTGTTCACGGACTTGCTCCTGTGCCCTCATGCATCTGAAAATCAAGTTCCTCATCAATAAGTGATTCTATCACATAGGGCTTGTTTTCAATCAAAAAGAAGTGAGTTTCTCACATTTTCATATACGGAATCCAACCGAGATAGCAACCCGGTTGTGCGGAATCCAACCGAGATAGCAAACCGAGATCGAACACGTAAATGATAGACACGAGACTCAACGATTAACACACTCTGTATTAATACTATGAAAGTCAGTTACAACACAAGGTTTACAAATGTATTCTGTAAACTCTCTCAAACTCTCTCGTGTGTGTTCTCTTTGCTCTCAGTGTTCTCTAGTCTATTTATAGTCACACAGTAACCAAACATCACGAAACGGACTCGGCGAAACAAAATATCAGCGACGAAAGTGAATCAAGTCGACGAAACAACTTGTTTCGTCGACATCCTTCTGTTTCGCCATAATGGGCTTAGGCCCAACAGTGAAGGCCCAGACTTTGTTTACGTACATTCTGTTCAAGACATGTTCCACATTCTTTAAATTTGTAAGCATAGTCAACATGGTGACATCATCATGATGATGTCATGGTGATGTGGCAGCGGGAACCGGCTCGCGGCGCTTCGTGCTTCGCGTGTCGAACTCTGGGACGCACGACGGAGGAATGTCGTGACGTCGGGCTTGAGCCGAACCTAACCGGGTCGAACCGAACCAAGTTGAACCGAACCGAGTCGCGACCACATAATATGTATCAACAAACTCCCCCTTGGACGCTACTCGTGAGGTTCATCTTCCATGTCTTCTAAGTCGGCGGATCTTCAAAGTCTTCACGTCTTCAAAGCAGAAAGTTCTAAGTCGGCGGATCTTCAAAGTCTTCACGTCTTCAAAGCAGAAAGTGTATCAACAAACTCCCCGTTTCATGTAGGAAGTGTGTTGACAAACTCCCCCTTAACATAAGCTCCCCCTTGAGTTATGCTCGTGAATGACTTGATCTTCAGTACTTGAGATCTTTGTGGTGTTGATGATGGTCAGCGGCAACTCGATCATCTTTATCTTTTGAGAGCCTTCACGTCGTGTCTTCATTCCGAAGCTTGTCATTAACCATGTTCTCCTTGCCTTTAGAATCTGCACATGCAAGAAATCTAAACGCGTAATGAGAACAACTGCTTGGAATATAGTTAGTATAACAAACAACACACGTATGACCATATCTCAATCAACTACCGTCCGACAATTTGAAAGTTCAACAAATTTATCAATTTTAGGTTTTTAACTTTCAAAACTTGCAAATATTGACCGTTTATGAAGAATCAGTCGTTTTGGTTTTCAACAGGTTTCAGGCAACGAAGACTCGAGATCCAACATCGTACAATCGAAAATAAGATAGAAATAAAATCTTTTTGGCTTATATAAAGTTTATATTAAAACACACCTAAAATCTTTTTGGAATTTTTGAATATTTCAAATGTAAAGACAGAAAGCAGTAAATAAATATATACAAAGATGCAGAAACTGAAAGCATTAAATAAATATTTACAGACATTCTTTTTGTGAGTTTCGAGGGTAAGACAATCATATCAGTGTACGGTCATGTCCAAACACTCTTGTTGTTCAATTAGTTCACATTAAGATAAGCATCCTATAACGATTATCGGTATTGTTGTCCACATAAGCTCAACTTATCAGATGTAATCATGGCAAGGGGATACGATTAGGTATGATTTATACTTACCGACCGGTGTTCATCCACACACGACACATTCCCGTATCAAGGTATGCACGAGGGTTCATCTTACCGGTGAGTATACCGATTATCATCTGTTTGACCGTATATGATGTGAGAAACTCACTTATTTTGATTGAAAACAAGCCCTATGTGATAGAATCACTTATTGATGAGGAACTTGATTTTCATATGCATGAGGGCACAGGAGCAAGTCCGTGAACAGGTCAGTACTTTCGTACAGCAGAGAGACGAACTTGACTCCCGGATAAATGTGATATTTTATCACTTATTTTGAGGACATGTGATTATTGATCACTTATTGAGGTCGTATGCAGTATGTACACGTATGTATAGTATCATGGAAGATCTAGACTTGCGTCCCCGTTATTTTTCGGTAAAAGATACAACCATGATACCCAGATGATAAGCAGCATAAAGACCGAATATCTCAGAACCTCAGCAATCTATCAAACGAAATTTCGGTACTAAGACCATATGCCAATGAATGGTTCCCACCTGGTCTTCAGTCGATTTAAGTTTATATCACCCTGCACACTTTAAAATGATTGTGAGCCTACCGATACATCTTATATAGAGCTGCTTATCATTTTTCATTTAAGGTTTAAAGAGGTTTAGACAGACCACTGATGTACTATCATTTTCTCTTTTGCTCGCCAGGAAACTCATTTTTGTTTTTCTATTGTTTTTGTGCTTTTGAAATTTTTCGATGTTTTTGAATTTTCAAATTTGGATTTACTCCCCCTAAAATCAACAAACTAAGATAAATTTTAAAAACACAAAGGTATTTACAAAAACGATTTCCCGATGTCGGTTAACTCATGTTTTACCTCAATGCCGTTTACCAAAATTAATTTTGAATCAGAAATGATTTATCAAATTTTGGAAAAATCAGTTGGCATGTCGGTAAGCGGTGTGGACCATGACAACATTGACGAGTTTCATATTGAAACAATCACGTGTGAGGTGATATTCGAGATCAACGTGTCAGGCCAAAGAGTGCTACACGAGATGATAATTCATAAAGCAGCTTAAATATCGACAAGTATAGGAGAGATTAGAAATTTAAAACCGTATCCTGCAACTGCTTCGTGCATTGCAAGTAATCTGAGCGCTCTCCCAAACTGGATATCTACTCGGTGTGGATTTCAAAGTCGATTTTGTAGCTACTGAAATCCCTTCACAGCAACAAGATCAAAAACCTCTGGGTCCGGCTGGTCTTCCACATTGTACCAGCGAAGGTCTTTGTCTTTCTCTTTCAGAAGTAGTGTGTGGTTGTTCAATCCACGCCAAGGCATCCGCACACCCGGTTGGTTTGTTCAACAAACACATTTTCTTCAATCACACCGTAGAGAAATGTACACTGCACGTTTATCTTGTGGACTTTGAACTTCTTGTGGAAGAAAAATCCATGAATCTTCAAAAAGCTTCAGACGTGCTACAGGCGCGTACTTTTCATTGGAATCTTTCCTGAGGACCCGATCAAAAACCATAACAACCACATTTTGGCACATATCTCATCATGTCGAATTTTTCAACTTCATTCAACAACATTCTTTCATCAGACATTTTTGTCTTCTTTTCTCCTCTCTCCATCAAAGGCAACAATATTCTCCTTGGTTACAACAATGTTTCGGAGCCTAATGTCGCCGATCTTGTGCATGGACGCTCCACTATCAACAATCCTAAGACTATCAATAGTTCCTCCTGGAACATCCTGCACTCTCATTCAGAGATTAGTTGGAGAGGGGGACCCAAGCCTTCACAGACTTGGGTCGTCCGTCATCATCGAGAATTGTGACATCCATTTCCCGATGATTCGGAATTGATGTAGCTCCCCCTGAAACAATTTCTGATTTTGGTTTCCAAATCTGTTGAGTTTTACCAGCTTGATTGTTTGAAAATTTAACTTCGTGATTGTTTGAAGTTTTTGAAAATTTTGAACTTTCTGGTTTAACTGGAACAGATTGTTTTTGAACCACTTCAGTTTTAAGTGCTTTCTCAATTACCTTGACCTGTTGGCGTTTCTGTTTCTTTTCCCTTTCTCTTACAAGGCGGGGATCTTGTTTTGAAGAAACAGATCGCTTTTGGTAATTTCGTTCACGGGGATCATCAACTTTGGCTTTTAACTTATAAAGATACGGACAATTTCGAATTATATGTCCAATTGTACCACATTCAAAACATGATCTTCTTTCAACAAACCCCGAAGCATCATGTGATCGTCTTGCCGATGATGATGAACTTTGTGATCTCGAGGTACTAGGTTTCGAACTGTTTGGATCATTTCTTTTCAACACTTTTGCTTGCTTAACAAAATCTAAGTTAGATTTGTTTTCAAAAGTTTCGATTTTGTCCGTTCCCTTTGATTTCACAAAGTTCACATTCTTGTTCTTCTTTTGATTCGGCTTCCTTTGACTTTGAGTCGTTGCTTTTCCTTTTGGTTTGGTATGATTTTGTTGTTTTTGCATTGTTGGTAATTTCTGATTTCCATATTGTTTTCGAACTTCAGCCTTTGGAATAGGAGGACACTGTGTTACTGTAACATGTGATCCTGTCTTTCCCAAAAACTTACTTGTTGAATTTTCAAAAACTTTACTGATTAAAGATTGATTTACATTCTTAATCGGAAAATCTTTGTCAGAATGAATTTTATCATCACCAACAAGAGTGTATAGCAAATCCACACTTTCAGATTCTTTTGCAGACGTGGACTCGGTCGGAACAGTCTTAGCAGGTTTTGCGGGAGGATCACATAGAATATGATTCTCGAGAGGTATGTCCTCTTCTTTGATTACCGCATCTGACTGTGCTGAATCAGTATCATCAGATTCATCATCAGAAGAATCAGCATCCTCAATCACAACTGGAGGATCCTGATTCGATTCAGCAGAAGACACACTTGTATCTGCTGACACATCCGATTCTGATGATACTTCCTTCTTGTATCCGAGCCCTGTTGCAAATTCCTCAACGTCTAAAGGAACAGATGGTTCAAAGTGAGTTCTATATTCCTCATCAGGCAGTGCATCGTAATTGTGTCTAACAGGTGGTGGACATTTCTTGTATCCAATGCATGTGACATCCCGTTTCTCTTTCTGAACGTCAATGATGTGATCCAACACATAGCTGGAGCTCAAATAACTGTCTAGCTTAAGTTGGATCGCCTCACTTTCAGTTTTGACACAAGCCATCTCCTTTTGCATTATCTCAAGGCGAGTTATATACAAATTAATGTCAGTTTGTTTTCTGGAAACCATTTTTGTGAGCTCGGTTTTATCTTTCTTTAATTTTTCAATCATCGATTTAAATTCCTTTTCATGGTTTTCATAAAACATGTTGGCTTCTGTGCACTTAGAAAGATCCACGGTCAACTTTTGGTTGTGGATGAATGTCACATCATACTTGTCTTGCAAAGCCTCGTGTTTGCTTTGCAACTCACACCACTTAGCATTCAACGAAACATGTGTGTCTTGCAAGTCAAACAAACTAGCTTTTAAAGCATCATGTTTGCCTTGCAACTCAGACATGTTTGCCTCCAGATCAACACATTTAACACTTAATCTAGCACAATTATCACAATTAACAGCAGTGGGTTCATCGACACATACCTGACTTGATGAACTGTCGACATTAGCCATAAAGGCTGAATGAAGAGAAGAAGAAGAATAAGCAGCTTGATCCACCAATATAGATCTTCTATGATTTTCTGTTGCAGCTTCTCCTAATAGCCCATCAACATCTGCATCAACTGACACACTTGACGTGTCATCCAAATGATCATCGCCTGAAGTTGAGGATTTTTCATCTGAGCTTCTACTGTAACCAGAACTGTCTTCATCTTCAGAAGATTCACCACCATTGGTGGAAGATTCTCCACCACTGGCGTGCTTAAGATCCTTGACAACCTCAGCAAAACAAGCGGTTACAGTAGATGGCCGATAGACTTGCTGTTGTGAAGCTGGTTGTAGAGGATTTCCATACAAGTCTGTTGTTGGAGCTGGCTTTACTGGAACTTGTATTGGATTGCCATATAGACCAGTTGTCACATGAGGCCTTTGGGTTTGCTGTTGAGGCACTGGTTGAGGAACTGGTTGAAGCGGATTTCCGTACAGATCTGTTGGTCCGGTAGATCGAACAGGTAATGGATTTCCGAACATATCAGTTGCTTTGATAGGTCGTTGGCTTTGAATACTTGGAGTTTCGGCCCACGAAGGAGACAAACCCGTACTTCTATACTTTCCTGTATCTATAGACGGAGTACCCCACCAACTCGGATTCATGTTGAATATATAAAGTTGAATGCGGGATAATAACACTTGAAACAGTCACCTACACCACTTTTGTGAACCTTCTATGAAATTGAACAATCAACACGACGAAACAACCTTCACGAAACAACTTTCACTTATCTTCTGACGAAACAGAAACCCAATAACTAATCCCAACTGATAAACGACGAAATAAGACAACCTGGCCCAACACAATATTGTTTTAAAAATGACGAAACAACATTAACTACTTTGATTCAGTTGGGCTTATGACGAATCGGCCCAACTTAGAGAACTTGATATAACTTTGACGAAACAAGATGATGTCCGACGAAACAAGTTAACTTTGACTTGTTGATGATCGACGAAATAGAATAAATGCTGTTGGGCTTACACACGACGGAACAGGCTTATAATCTTGACGAAACAAAGAAAAGTCCTTGTTGGGCTTTCAAATCGGCGAAACAGGTTTGATGTACTGGCCCAAACTATCGGCGAAACAAATTTTAAATTTGGGCTTCCTGGTCGACGAAAGAGGCCCAAGACTCAAAACAAAGCCCAATGTGTTGTGAAACACATTAAAAGCCCAAGAGATCGACGAAACTGCAATTTTGTTTCGCCGAGAATTCTGATGTCGAAAGTAAATCCTGTTTCGTAGATGTTTGTTTCGTCGAAAAGTAAGTCAGTGAGTTGGTGAAATTATTCAAACTATGTCAGACACTTGACACACCTTTTCAACCTATCCGCATGTCTAGACTCACCAACTAAATCATTGTTTTACCAACTTGATATCTCTGTTAATAATATTATAATGAGTTCACAATTTTCAAAACATAAACAAGTTTTATAAATCACTTTTGAAGATCAAAAAGTTGAATAAGCAAGAACACTTTGAATGTGAGGATGAACTCTATGACTTTCTGAAAAACCTATGATTTTTCAAACACAATTTTTGCTAAAAGTTTAACAAAAACCAACAAGATATCATGCAAACATGTGTAATAACAGGGTTTTGATAAAAACAATCAACAAAACAACAAGATTTAACCAGATTTAAAAAGTTTTTCCAGAAAATATGAACTTTAAAAATTCGAAAAACAACCCGAAAACACTCGGTTTTAACAAGGAGAAGAGCCAAGGCTCTGATACCACTTGTAGGTCCGGCTAGGGGAGGATCTAGTCGCCTAATCCTTGTATACAAACCAACCCGGTTGTGCGGAATCCAACCGAGATAGCAAACCGAGATCGAACACGTAAATGATAGACACGAGACTCAACGATTAACACCAATGTATTAATACTTGAAAATCAGTTACAGTACAAGGTTTACAAATACACTCTGTAAACTCTCTCTAGTGCTCTCGTGTGTGTGTTCTATGTGCTCTGTGTTCTATCAGATCTGTTTATATAGTCACAGACACATAGCATCGACGAAACACATCAAGGTCGACGAAACATATGTTTAGTCGACGAAACACAATAAAATATCTTCAAAGTCGACGAAACAAGTTTGTTTCGTCGACATATACATGTTGTCTAATTGAGTTCGGCCCATCTGAAAGTTCAGCCCACTAGAACTTAAACAATGAAGTTGATTGGCCCAAGTGTAATGGATGGCCCACATCATGCACGTATACGTTCAAGACATGTTCCACAATCTTCAAATTTGTAAGCATAGCCAACATGGTGACATCATCATGACATCATCATGATGATGTCATGATGATGTGTAAACGGGAATCGGCTCGCGGCGCTTCGTGCTTCGCGTGTCGAACTCTGGGGCGCACGACGGAGGAATGTCGTGACGTCGAGCTTGAGCCGAACCGAACTGAGTCGAACCGAACCGAGTCGCGTCCACATAATATGTATCAACAAGTTGAATGAGAATTGGTCTCATATGCGTCATTTGTTAATGTTAACTATATTCCAAGCAGTTGTTCTCATTACGCGTTTAGCTTTCTTGCATGTGCAGATGCTAAAGGCGAAGAGAACATGTTCGATGATGAGCTTCGGAATGAAGAACACGACGTGAAGGCACTCAAATGATAAAGATGATCGAGTTGCCGCTGATCAATCATCAACATCACAAGGATCTCAAGTATTGAAGATCAAAAGATTCACAAGCATAATCAAAGGGGGAGTTTATTGATACACTTCCTAGATAAAAGCGGGAGTTTGTTAATACACTTTCTACTTACAACACGTGAAGTCTTTGAAGATCCTTTCCGAGAATGAATGAACCATCAAGAGATGGAGCACGAGATTACGAACCTCGCGAGCCGCATCCAAGGGGGAGTTTGTTGATACATATTATGTGGATACGGCTCGGCTAGGTTCGACTCGGCTACGAAGTGAAGGCCGTAGTCAAGACATCCTCCTGTCTTGACTCGGTATGCTAGTTACTTTGTATTGTTCGATGTACATGTAACTGCGTGTGTGCAGTATATATGTTAGATTGTGTTTAGGTGTAGTTTGGTGATTGTTTGTTTGTTGTTTGGACCATCTGTTTGAAGCCCAACATGAGAAGAAGCCCATGCCCATCAAGTGACGAAGTCACATGTGACGAAATCCATTATGGCGAAGTCCCTATGTTCGTCGATATGTGTCCGACGAAATCCCACGTTCGTCAAGATGTGTCACGGCGAAGTCCCATGTTCGTCAATGGGATTTCGTCGGCTAGTGGATTTCGTCATGGCTTCACTATATAAACAACAAACACAGAACATAAAAGCTAGAGAAGTCTGAATAGATTTCAGAGCGAACACACTGTAAAACACACACACAGTGAGAGTTTACAGAGACCATTTGTAAACACCGCATTGTAACTGTTTCATAGCATTAATACATTGAGTGTTAATCGTTGAATCTTGTGTCTTACGTGTTCGTAACTTGGTTTAACTTACTCGTTTGGATTCTGCACTCTCGGGTTTGTAGGAAAACAGGAATAGAGGTTGACTCGATCCTCCGGGTGGACCTACATCGTTTCGTTCGTTGAGCGTTGCGATGCGTTTAAGCGAGTGTCGATTAAGCGATGCGATAGATTTAAATAATAGTCTCACAAATAACATAGCTAACATATAACAACATAATTAACCTTGCGTTTCCGGTTCGCAATGATATTGCGTTGCGATAGAGTTGCGATTGCGTTTTCGATTAATCACCACAGACATATAATAAACATGCACAAGTAACACATAATGGCACACACACGTAAAACAATATCCAGAACACGCGATTCGATTTGCGATGTGATTGGCGATAAAGCGATAAATAGATTAGCGATTAACATCTATTAAACTGCGATTATTAACATATACTCCACATAATACAACTAAAGTACACAAATTAAAGAAATCGATTACAAGTCAAAGAGTACAATCAATAATTAAGCAAGGAGTGACAGATCGCAATTAGCAATCTTTTCTTCCTTTGACTTTGACTTTGACTTGTACTTTGACTTCAAAGGCGCGAGTTGTTACAGATAGGGATGAACTCGCTATCCGGAATGAAGATTATCAAAAGGTTCCCACCTGACAACGTGAAGCGTTTTAAGGGTGAGGACAGTCGGCCTTTCGTGCCGAAGGAGCTGCCGGCACAGTTCGACCCGATAGATCCCCAGCCGTGCCGGAGCAGGTGCTAGAGCATGAGCCGGAGATGTACATTCCAGACCCACTATAGCCACATGGACAACCCGCGGCGCCTCAGTTCCCACGGCATGTTGAGCCTGGTCCTGCCCCCTCCCACGCGACGTATAAGCAGCTACATCACGACGTTGACAGGCTGACATATGTGATGGACTAGATAGTTGAGGAGTTGCAGGATCGTCGACAGCATGAGGGGTTACCTCCACGACCCTTCATTCCGACTGTAGCATGGCATCATCAGCAGCAGCAGCAACAACAGCAACACGACCCTTCATTCCGGCTGCCATAGTATATTATCTTCTGCGATGTATTTAGTATTTAGTTATATTATATCTTTTGTTATGTATTTGCAAACTTATGTTGTATATAAGAAACTTAGGCAAATATATCATATTCAGTCGTATTGAAACAATATAGTATTTTAATTTTAACGGTATAGTATGGAAACAGTGTAATATATTCGAACCGTACCCGAGTATTTCAAAATAATTAACATTATAAAAAAATAAAATTGGTATAATATTTTAATTTAAACGGTATAGTATGGAAATACGGTAGAATATATTTGAGCCGTACCCGAGTAATTTAATAAAATTAACGATATAAAAATCTTAAACCTTATAATATTCGAACCGTAATGAGACTTGATATAATCATTTAATTTAAACCGAATAGTATTGAAACGGTATAATATATTTGAACCGTACCCGGATATTTCAAAATATTTAACGGTTTTAATTTATACGGTATAGTATTCAAACGGTATAATATATTCGAACCGTACACGAGTATTTAAAAATAGTTAACTGTATGATATTTAAACGTTTATAGCATTCGAACCGCATTAGACAAGGTAAAATAATTTAATTTAAACGATACAATATAAAATATTGGAACTGTATATACGTTTTTCAAAAAAAAAGTTAACGGTATATAATATTATGGGTATAACATTAACGGTTACATATTTTAAGCGATTTAACGTTGTAACCGGGTGAGAATTTATACCACAAATACACCAAAATAACCAAACAAAATTCTGATGGGTTATAAACGATGCGTATAGCTCTATACGCGGCGTATATAAACCTAGTTGTCTGTGCCTATGATTGTTAGGCAGGCTCTGAATTCTATGCAAGCTATACGCAGCGTATTAAAACCCTAAGTGTGCAAATAGGTGCCAAAAGTGTGCCAATAGTTTGGGCCTTCAAATTCTAACATGAAATCAGAACGATCACATTCAAATTCAATATTCCAAGATTTAGCCCGACCGGTACCAGATGCTATTTGATTGATTTGAGTTTCTGGAGAAGACGCTCCGGTAATCATGGTTGACAAATCAAAAATTCCAACGTCCCTACAATGGAAATGTAGAAGATATATATTTAAGGAGTTCAACGTCCCAAAACGAAATGAATGTATAGGTTTTGAAATGGATCTAGGTATCAAATAAGATAGGTCGGACATGTACCCCGTAGCAATTGGATCCCCAAAACAACTAGTATCAGATGCTATGTACTCAGAGAGAGATGCTTCGGTGGAAGTCGTATTTTGTGTATACGGCGAGTCACAACTTCCGACATTCCTACAATGGAATTGAAGAAGATATTATGTGTACATTGTAAATGAGTTCAACAACCCAAAACCAAACAAGTGTGAAAGTTTTGAATGACATACCAGTCGGGGATCAAATAAGAAAGGTCAGGCATGTTATCTATAGAAATTGGAGCCTCAAGTGAGCCAGGATCAGATGCCATGTACTCTGTTTCTGCTGGAAATCCAATGGAACCGTACTCCGTAGCAATTAGAGTTCCAAAAGGACTAGTATCACAATCTATTTGATTCGTTAGATATTCAGAGAAAGGTGCTTGAGTAATCATAGTTTGTACAGGTGACCAGTTATTGATTCCCATGTTCCTACAATGGAGTTGAAGAAGATACATTGTAAACAAGTCCAGTGTCTCATAATTGATGACACAAATGTGACAGTTATGAAATAACGTACCAGATGTAGGGCATGCTCTCTGTAGCAATCGAAGATGGAAAATAACTAGCTTCAGATGCCGTTGGTGTAATTGGAGATTCAGGATCAGAAGAAGCTCTACTAGTTGTACTATTTGGTATCCATGGCCACTCAGGAATTCCTACATTTCTACAAGCATTCCTAAAGGTGCTTGTTTTGACTGCATATTTTAGGACAAGTGTAGGTTAGAAAAACTTCACCAGTTTTAATACTATTATAGAACGGCCACACACACCCACCCACCCACACACATTCTTCCCAAATCTACACCACCTAAAATCCACATAAATACCCACAATGGGGTTTTCACCCTCACCACTTGGTTGAGGGGAATTCAGCAATACCATTAGGCCAAAGGCCTCTTCCCTTTTAATACTTGAAATAGTTGTAATCATCAGCTTAGTTTTGTGTGGGTACCAAATGGCTTAGGGCCTTACGCCTAGTGGTATCAAGGTCAGTTTCAGATGTGAGATGTCAGGGGTGGAAACAAGGGGTAGGGTACTCTATATACCTCGCACCGGGTCATCAAAGTTTGTTAGATATTTATATATAAAATCTGAGTTTTCTTTAGTAGAAACTTGAGTTGGACCCCTATACTAAGAAGTTCTGGTTCCACCACTGTCAGGAGTTCTTCCCCTAATAAGGTCGAGGGCTAAGTCTCACTTGAGACTTGGTGTAGAGTTTAGGATGTGTGTGAAATATTAATAATATGTAGGTAAACAAGAAGTTTACCTCCAAGCATGGCTGCAACATGGGCACTACCCAGTCCAAAATAAGGAACAAGACAACAATATTTGGTAATTTCAAATGATTTTGTTCTGCGTAACCTTTTTGGGTCATCGATGGTCCTTCTTGGGAAATTAATGTCGACTCGGTCACGAGATCGAAAACCGGCATGCTGCAAAAGAAGAAAAAAAGATTTGTAACATTTGTTCTTTTAATGATTCTAGATCATAGCATCTAAGGATTGGTTTCATCACATGCATGGGACTCGTAATGATATTCTCCCTGTAACGGCATTATACCCTCGGAGGTGGTTAATTAATTACCAACGGACGATCTTGTTAGAGAAGGAATATGAAATTTTGAGGTTTATCATAGATGGTTCTTATAGTATCTAAGGTTTGGTTTCATGCATACATACATATGCTTAGGCTATAGGGTGTGGTCATGACCCTCCATGTTAGTATCATGTAACCCACCTTTAATGTACCATCCAAAACCACTACCCTAAGGGTGTGGTCATGACCCAAATCACTAGCAACTTATTTATTTTAGTTTATCTTTGTCTAAAGAAAAAGGAAATGATTTGTTGAAAAATGGAAAGGAGGACCAAGGTTGCCATGGTTTAATCCATCCAAACCATGGTGGATCAATCAAGGGGGTGGTGTAGCATTCCATTCATGTTCATAGGTGGCAAATCATGTCCCAACCATGACCCCCACACCCTATAGCCTTAGAAGTTTGTACATGGATACTATATACAGTTGTGTACATACGTCTAGATACATTGTTGCACATGAGAGATTGATCACCTCTAATTTTGACGCCATACAAATCATAAATTGAGTCAAGTATTTGTGCTTCTAGCTCTCCTAACTACATGTTATGATAACGAATAACAAGAATATTAAGGAAACCAAGAAATTCATTCTAGAAATGTGATGCTCACACGAGTAAATTTATATATGGGAAAGTGAATATGATGTTGTTAGCCATCAATTTTTTTTCCATAAAATCTTTTCCTTTTCATGAATGCGTATCTGATCTATTGATCACAAATTTCATAATACTTTCAGGACCACAGTAATCACCTGGGGATGTTGTTGAGAATCACAAACACATCAACAAAACTAGACCAACTAATTAAACTATCTGTGGAGAACTGGATGGTGATCTAGTTAAGAGAGGTGGAAAGTTGTTGAGATCCACTTGGCTACATAGTATTTATTTTGGATTGAGATAAGGCCATGCATAATCAAAATTCTAACAGACCATCAGATAAATTGAACCACCCCACAAAACAAAGGCTTAAAAGAGGTAACAAGTCTAATCTATTAAAAAAGAAACAACAAAAACATAAAACGTCCATCATCAAATATTAACATGTAGATGAGGACGGAACAAACCTCAAGTGCACTGTAAACTGCACCAATAATGTCAGAAGACTCCTTTGGTGTATCCATGACAAACTCAAGTACACCAACACATTTATCAGCTTCAATCACAGGTACAGCAAAGGATCCCCATATCTTAGTAAAAATAGCATCTTCACATGGAGGACGCTGATATTTTGGATATTTATGGACATCTCGAGTCTGCTCATGAGTACGGTTCAGGAACACACGGCCAGAAAGACCAAATGCTACCCCTTCCTTAGGATGTACATAGAGTTTGTGGTCTGAACAACCTTTATGGTATGACTGAAGTTCTTTGTTGTTCCCCCAAAGGCCAAAAGGCTGACATGTAATCGTAAGCACAACAGTGTTTCCAATTTCCTTTGCCGCCCAGTACTGAACAAGAACAGACTCGCTTGGAAGAAACAATATAGTTTGAAGCTGAGAAATGATTTTTGTCTTGAATTCCACAGTTGTCGGAACACATATATCTGCAAGGTATACAAACCAGATTAGGACAATATATGATGAACTAAAATGCTACCGCCCACAATTTCAAGAAAACAAATAAGGTTTTTGGTAGTGGACACAAAAAACTTATTGGATACATAACTAAATTCATTATGAGTTGAATAGTTGACTCTAACTAGTTTAGTGCAGGTAGTTTCCTATGAATCAGATCTAAAACTTGTATAAGTTGTAACTAATAAATATGTTAAATTTACCTAGTTAAGGAAAGTTGAATTGTTATGGACACAGTTTGATACCTAACAACAAGAGCAGCAGGTAAGCAACTCCAGAAACACATCTTTATACAATTTTTTTCCACATCCATTGAATGGTATTAAAAGCTCAAAGGAACCAAGATCTGTAAACTGGGTTGACTTCTGGTGATATTTATAACAAAGATAGTACTAATGGAGCTTAAATTTATCAGGAAGAAAGTATAAATGATATTAAGAAACAATACTAATGGAGAAAAACAATGTTTATTTACTTCTTAAAGAGCCATGATCTTCCATTAGTTGAACTTACAGTTCATATTTGGTGATCGCCGGCAGAAGGAATCATCAGAAAGCTCAAATTTCCAGCAAGCAGCTGGGGTTTGCACCTTGTCACAAATCATAGTAGAGAGAGCCATCAAGATTGAGATCTTCAAGTTCAGTTGTGCTTTGAACTTCTTCAGATCACTTAAGGGCCAATAAAAAGACTGATGAATTGGGTTATCAAAGCTGGCCTTTTTTCTTTAATTGAGGGGTCCAGATAAGAAAAAAAAAATCCATGATGCATGTGAAAGGGATCATTAAGCATCCACCATTAACTGGACCCGCAGTTTTGTTAGATTAATTTACTATATTTAAGTCGTAATTACACTACCCCACATATTGAACATGAATCAAACGATAATTGTATTAATAAGTTATATTTGTTTTGATTATATATTAGATCGTCTAGATTACAAATTTAAACAAGAACTTCAATTATATTATAACATAGTGATGTATATGAAAACTTTTGTGTTATACCTAATTTGTGGATATGCATTTTCAGCTTGTAGATTTTCGTTGTAAACATTTATTTTTTTTTGTTTTCTAGAGTCTTGCTAGTTGTTGAATGATAGTTGCCGTTCCCAAAAAAAAAAAAATATCAATAAAGTAGCCGATTGTAAACCATACGTAATTAATTATACACACACTTACACACACTAAATATTTTTTTCAATGGTTGTATAATTTTTATTGTCTTTTGATGTGATAAGGTGGTCGGTTTAATTTGTTGGGTAAGTTAATTGCTTATACGGAGTTCAAATGATGGTTTGATTTTTTCTATTATTATATTAGTTAGGTTTATCAGATGTGATAAGGTGGTCGGTTTAATTTGCGGAGTAAGTTAATTGCTTATACGGAGTTCAAAAATCTACAAAAATGATGGTTTGATTTTTTTTATTATTATATTAGTTAGGTTTTATCATACATGTCACATACAATACACCTTTATATATGGGAATAATATTTTTTTTGACGTAGCAAATAAGGAGTGCAATTATAAGGCCATCTTGGGGGGTTCATTTAACGGATTAGAATGAACCCTATGTCTGACACCACCAAAGGTGGTTTTTTTAAAGGCTCATTCTATTCCCACCCCCCCTAATTACTAATTACACCCCCCCTATTAAAAACATCACATCCATCAATCATTTGGTTTTTGTTTTTAGTATGTTTTGTCTTTTTGTTGTCTTTATTTATTCATTTATTTAATTAGTTAGTATTATTATTATTATTATTATGATTATTCATTTATTTAATTAGTTAGTATTATTATTATTATTATTATTAATTAGTATTTGTTTATTATTTAATTAGTTAGTATTATTATTATTATATTTATTATTATTAGTAGTAGTAATGATATAGTATTTATTATTAGTTTTTATTGTTATAATTTATCAAATTATATTTATAGCTGTAACAAAAGCTATATAAAAATAAGTACTTTTTTACAAAATTATTATCATTTAATAATTTACATACAGAGGTTTAATCGATACACCCCCCAAATGTAGCAGGTTGTGCTATCCAAGACTTATACATATTTTGACGTGATTCAAATATATTCTCCCAGCCAGCTGCATCATTTTCTCTCATTAATTTCCATAGGTTGTTTGTGCTGGCAATTGGATACTCTCATTGCAATTCTACCATTATAAAATGGTTACCATTCACGTGTGCAATTGTAATTATTTTCTTTTCTGGGAACTCGTGAGGGCCTCTCCAAAGCGAAAAACAAGTAGAACTGTTTCTTTTTTCTTGAGATAAAAAATGAACGATCACATTAAACCTGTTCGCAATCAAGAATCCTGCCTCTGGCATAATCATCCAGTGTTTTTCAGGTGCAAACCCCGATCCTGACCAAGCCAAGGACGTGAACACATCTTTGAATGAGCCTAAGAAAGCCTTAGTGTACTTATTTCTAAACTCGAGTAGCTCTTCCAACAGTGATCTCCGGATAAATAACCATTCATCTTCACCGTACCCGAGAGCAGAAGCTGTCGCCCGAAACCCACAATTTCCATCACCTAACACGTTATGTATGCGTGTAACATACGCATGGAAGATTTTTGGAATTAGATGAATATAGTTGTGTATCACCTGTGATGCTTGATCTTGGTTCAACCCCATGAAGTCATAGCCTGGCGTACTTGTAGAGTTGGCGAAAGAACTTTGTCCGACAATATCTTGGGTCAACCCCATGAAATCATATCCCGGTGTGTTTAAAAGGTTGGTAAAAAAACCTTGTCCGTCCGTATCTTGTGTCATGAACGGACTTGGTTCACCAGGATCGTCCTTGAATGGTTTTTTTCCGTAAATATCTTGATTTATGAACGAACTTGTTTCACCAGGCACTTGATAGTTCACGTCTGGACTGATGTAACCAACATAATCAGCAGTCTCTAGATACCCGAATGAACTATGTCTCCAAGGCTCTTGAGTGTAATCATGATCTTGGGAGTTCACAAATGAACTATGCCTTGCAGGTTCTTGAGTGTAATCCTGCTCTTGATAGTTCGTAAATGAACTATGCCTTCCAGGTTCTTGAGTGTAATCCTGCTCTTGATAGTTCGTAAATGAACTATGCCTTCCAGGTTCTTGAGTGTAATCCTGCTCTTGATAGTTCGTAAACGGACTGTGCCTTGGAGGCTTCTGAGAGTAGCTTCGTTGAGGGGGCGGTTTAGCAATTGCAGGGTTCGGTATTGTTTGTTGTTTGGATTTTGTAGTTGGTCGTCCACGAGTATTTTTTTTAACATCGGGTTCTTCAACAAAAGGTATACTTGGATTGGTTAATGCTTTTAACTTTTGTAGTAAACTTTTCTTTCCAGGCTTGGATCGATTATCGAAGGCTTGTTTAAAACTTTCCAACTCGACGTCACAAGTAATATCCTCACAATATACTGGTAACTCGAGTTTCCTCCAAAATTCATCGACCGAATCTAAAGGAATAGATTGACCTACATTAAAACATAAGTTGTCAGCTTTTAAATATTACCAAGCACATCGACCGAATCTTAGTTTAATACACTGACCTGCTTTCTTATACTTTGAGATTTCACAAGCACATGGTAATCCATAACACTTACGAGCTTGACAACGACAATGTGAATGCTTTAAATGACGCTCTTCTATTATTATATCAAGTGCTTCATGAGAAACAGAGCCATGTAATAGCTTCAACATTGGTAGGTTGTGTTTATGCATTAGAACAGTTCTACTTTTTTCGAAGCTATCTTTAACAATTGTATATTGCGAGTTCACTACTTCATCAATGTGACGAACAATCTTATCTAAGGTACAATTTGCTGAATTCAAGAATTTTTTTAGCTTGGCATGTTGGCTTTCAGCTCTGTTAGTTGTCTGATTTCCGAAATGTAAGCATTCGTTAGTCCATACGGACACAAACATTTCTTTATACTTGTTTAACCAAGTACTATTCAAGTAATCCAAAACATCTGCAAAGATAATAATGATGATAACCAAGTACTATTCAAGTAATCCGTAACTATAACACGTGGTTGTTGCATGCTCCTCGGGAACCACGTGCCACGGAGGGGCGTTGACCACGATTTTTTTTTACAACTAGATCCGTATATTTTAACAACATTCGTAAAAAAAAATTTCAAACGGCGCGCCCGAGGGGGTAGTTTTTTACACCCAAAGTTTGTAAAAAAAAAAGAAAAAACAAAAAGACAAAAAAAACTAAAAACAAAAAGCAAATGATTGATTGATGGATTGATGGATGTGATGTTTTTGTAGGGGGGGTGTAATCAGGAATTAGGGGGGGTGGGAACAGTATCACCCTTTTTAAATAGGCCACGAAGGACTGTCTATACAACGTGACTGCGTAGACATGACTACATAAGTTTTTTTTGGCAAGTTCAAAATTACAAACTTGTGGTTTAGATTGATGCTTCAATATCTTCGGTTTATTCACAACACGTTATGACTTTTGTTCAATTTGCATTAAATATATGATCGTGGTAGTAAAAATTACTGTTCTTCAAAATTATTTAAAAGATTAACATACTAATTATTTTAAACTGTAAATAGTCAAATTTAATCAACATTAAGAATTTTCCTTTCAATTAATACGTGTTAATATTAAATAAACAACCTGCGAACAATTATAAATTTTAGAAATCTTCATGATGGAAAAAAAACACTTGGCATATCCATTTATAAAGAATTCCATGAGTTTAGGATATCGAGTTTTAGGCTGCATTTATTCATACAGTTTCTGACACTATTTGGACACTTTTTGTGCCCTAGACGCCTCGTATAGGGCTATACGAGGTGTCTAGACATTGAATTCAAGAGGGTCTTCAGAGGTTGTCAGGCACAAAGTTTAAGAAACCCTAGACACCTCGTACAGGCCTATACGAGGCGTCCAGACATTGGGTGTTTTTTTGGTTGAAAAAGGGGGCGTTTTGGTGGGTTTTGTGTGGTTATTTTGATATTTTTGAAAGCGTTTTTTTTAGCGAAATTTTTTTTTTGTTTTAAATTTTTTTTTTGTTTTTTACACTATAAAAAATTTAAATTAAATAGATTCTATCGATTAAATATTATAATATTTTTAACATTTTACTTTTTAAAATATTATTCTTCCGATTAAAATTTTATCTCGTTTAAATATTGTTTCCGTATTATATTCAAAACATATATTGTTTTCGTATTATATCAATTTAAGACAATAATAATTAAGTAACCGAATAACTTAAAACAAACGTAAATAAGATATATATATATATATATATATATAAGATAACTTTTGTACATCCACAACAAAAATAAAATCTACAACTGGTCTACGCATCAGGCTCCGAATCTGGATCTGTCTGCTGCGGCTGCTGCTGCTGATGTGGTGCTCGAGGTGGTGGAAGCGGTATCGGGGGTAATCCCTCTCTCTCGTCTATCCTGCTCGGCCCGTACCAACCAACCTACCAAATCGTTGAGTCCGTCAAGCTCGACTCGTACCTCCGAATGTAGCGCAGCTCCTTGGGCATGACCTGGAATAACGTGATGTGGAAACTGAGGCGACCCGGGAGGTGGCGGTGGCTGTGGCATCGCTGCACCGTCGAAATCCACCGGAGGGTCCGGCACGGGCACTGCAGCAGGATCTGCCGGAGGATGGACTAGCTCGAACTGCTCTGGCAGGGGCTCCTCTGTCCATATGCCCTCGTCGCGGTTTTTAAACTACGGGCCAACGACGAACCTCTTGATCAGTGTCATCCCCCACAGCGATGGAAAACCCATCCGCGTTGGCATGACTGGCGGCGTCCGTAAATGTGGGTCATGCTCCGGTACGAGGCCCAATGAACGGGCAATGACGGTCACGTACGCGCAACCATACAAAAATCTGTGCTCCTGCCGGTGATGGGCAGAGGCGTAGTACTAGGCTAGACCGTGTGCTAGTGCGCACGACCTCCTGTACAACAAACAATAAAAGAAAAAAGATATGTGCTCGTACACCACCCACGGCTGTAGCCGCGCCCTGCAATAGAAGTAGCGAACATATGGTGCATATACCTGCAGATAGTGTTAGCGAAATACAGAAACAAAGATTAATAAACAATACACATAATCACAATAATTGTTGTAATAAACGTACGTACCTGTACAATGGGTCTCTAATAAATGAAACCCTCCCCTTCGACTTGTCGTGCTCCCAAGTATTTGGCCCCTCAATCACCTGCCAAAACCCAAAAAGAGTAGGTATATCAACCACCACTAGCCCCGCTGTGTAAACGTCTGTCTCGATGATCTCCTCCTGCCTGTATAAACCGCAATGCACCGCAAATTGTGCTAGCGTCATCGAACGTAAAACGCCAGCGAGCCTGAAAGAAACTTCGGGCGGAGGGGGAGCATCTGGGTGCGGAAGCGGCACTGGGACCCTAGGAGGGTGAAATGTGAATGACGAAAGGAACTCGACCAGCACGTGTTTGCATCACCAAAGGAGATTCTCCTCAATTCTTCATCTATACGAGAGGCCTCGTCCAACCTTTGTTGTACCTTCTTTGTTGTTGGTCGGCCACGAGTATTTTGTTGGACAACCGGTGGCTTCTTGGTAGATTTCTTTGGAGTCAACACCGCTTTAATCTTTGACATCAGGCTTTTTTGTTGTGCTGGGGGGTGCGACTCTAATTGTTGTCTAACAATATTTAGCTCTTCGACCACGTCAACGTCGTCGTCTATCAATTTACAACTTTGGAAGTTAAGCTTCCGCCAGAAGACGTCTATGTCTTCAAGTTGAATCGAACGCTCTGCACGGTTAAAAACAACATTGTTTAAGTCACATGATTAACGGAAATATATCACACAAGTGTTGTACGTTTAACAATTATTACCTTCGCACATGTACTTTTCTATCCTACAAGCACAAGGCAACCAACAACTGTACCACATTTGGCAACCACATGATGAATGAAAGCGCTCCAGGACATATAGCTTCCTAAGTGCCTCTCCACTCAACAAGTCAAGGGCTGTATGGGATACTTTTCCATGTAGGTGTTGAAACAGCGGGTGTTTGTGGTGGTTCATTCTTTTTTTCGATGCAGTCTCGAAAACTCTTCCTTATTTCACCGAACTATGTCTCAACTATATCCCGGACACAACCAACTACACGGTCCAGCGAGCTCCTATCTAGGACGTATCTCTTTAAGTTGGCGTGTTGGCTCTCAACTCTGTTTGTGGTACGATTACCAAAGTTTCGCCTCTTATCAGTCCACGCAAAGACGAACATCTCCTTATAGTCTTTGTAACGCCCGTCACCTTTTAACGCATTTATAATAATATTGCACACATTTTATATTAAAAATATGAGCTTACATAAACTTTGTTTGGATAACAACCACACATGATCAAAGTGTTTAAGTTAACATTCTAACTAGTCTAAACAATCAAATGCAATTTTTAATGTTTACATATTTATTTAAAACAAAATAAATCAATGCGGAAGCTTGTTCGGTGTGTTCGGTTCTTGAAAGTCGCTTGATCTTCATCCGGAAATCTTGAGAGCATTAACCTAGTGCCAAAACCACATAAACTGTTAGTTTTGACGATGTTTAAGCGCGTATAATCAAGTTCTAAGGCTCAATAATGGAAACAAAACGAAATTTCGGACAGCGTCGCGTCGCGCGACCATTTTGTTATTTCGCCGTCGCGTAGCACGACGGCCTTATTTTTCCAACAGGTTTGTTGTTTAATGCTGTAGATTCCCAGTTATGTTTTTAACCAAATTATCAACTTCAAACTAGAATAACTTTTAATCTAGACCTCCGTTTTGCATGATTCTTTTTCCTACGTGTCCGTAATCAAAATACGGACCTGTTTACCATCATAGTTCGTATTAAAAACCGGTTTTTAGGCAACTAGTCTATAAATCCCTTTTTCATATTATTCGACTCATTTAAGTTACATTACAAGAATGCTATTAAGAGTCATTTCTAGCATTTCCTACCCATCCCGGGCTTATCAATCAAAAGCGTTTCCACACCTATTACGGGTTCGCTTACACATTTACATTCGCAGATTTATATGTATCTTTCGAGTCACGTAATCCACATTTAACTACTTAATTTATTTTGACCCGTTTAAAGGTCTTTTAAGCACTTAAGCATCAAACCCGTTTTTCCCTTTTCGCACTTCGCATTCCCTTATTAATCAACTACTTATCTTCCACCACAACTATACTTGTGGTGGATTTAGCATAAGATAGTAATTAACCCGAATATTTCCCTTCGGTTAGCCATTTTACGCAAATGACCAATTTTTAGACATTCAACCCACGAAATTTATGCCTACAACTCTTATACTTATCTAAGGGTTGCATAGTCATGATACGAGTTTCTAAACAACCTCTATGGGCGTTTGCCCGAATTACCCATTAAAGGCCATTTGGTCAATTTTAATCCCCCACTTTACGGCGAAGGATTTTCACTATCCATTTGACCCAAAATCGCACTTATAACTAATATCTTATTTATGCGTACCTGGCCCGGTCAACATATAGACCCGTTTCATTTTTATACCTTGCTTTTATTAGTCACTACTCCAAGGCGGCGCAATTACCCAAATTCTGTTCAATCTTGTGAACATATAACTTGACAACCATATGTTAGTCGATATTGCCAAATGCTGTTATCATCACCATTGACTCGTTTGGCCTATATGTACAAACGTTTACATACATAACAAAACATTGTTTTTAACTACCAATTCGCCCATCCGACCCATTTCGGATTTTATCATTAGATCCCTTTTTCCATTAACCAAGGATTTTCATCATTTTATATGTTCCGATCCGTATTATTTCGTATCGGAAACGTATTTCGGATATAGCTTTTGTCATATTTACAATCTATGAATAAATGCATGTCTTATAAAAAGGGTGTAAACTTTTACTTACCTCGCGTCCGCGCAAAAACATTCTTCGCATCCATGATCCGTTTGACCCGTTCCTCTCAAAGCCCCCACCTAGCTGGTTTAGAGTCAAACTATATCATAACATCCATAAGATGGTTAGATTGGTCATTTTATACAATGGACATCACCCTATGGACCCCTTTTTTTTACACACTTATCAATCAAAGCATGCCATATATTCAAAAACTAGTTTGTAACTTGTCATTTAGCCAAGATTAACATCAACTAGGCAAGTTCATATCACCGAAAAATAGGCTGTTTTTGGTGACCTGTTTAACCTGTTTACAAGTCTTCAAAAGTTATGATTTTTTTTATGTAACGTACCTCTCGGAGGGTTAGACCTTGTGTTAAAATTTCAAGATCTAACTATTTACCAAAAGTTCGTAAAAATTCATTTACTAAGCTGCAATCAGATTCGTCACTTCTGACTGCAGCTTACGAAAAAATTCATGTAAAATTCCTCGTTTATCCGATTGACGAAATTCCAATTGGAGGTTTTTGGAATTACCTGAAGTTACCTACAGTAAAAAATTGACATCATAAATCAATTCTTAAATTGAGTTATGACATTCGTAATTGGCTGCAAATTCTGCCAGAAAACGCAGCCTGAACCTTCGATACCGAAAAATTCATAAAACATTCAATTTTCATCGAAAAAATGCAATTCCAGTGGGGGTTTTAAAGATATTTCCTGGAATTACATTTTAGACTCAAGAAACACATGTTTTTGTCAAGTTTTGTCCACGTTATAGCCAATACAAGTCGTCTGTAAATTCAAATCAGAAGCTGTTTGAATTCAGCTTTCAATTAAAACATGTTTATGACATTATAACACTATTTTTTTAGCAATCAAAACCCTAAAAACATCACATACACGAACTTAGCATCAACAAATCTGAATTTACCTCATGGAACTCAAATTACACTAGAATAACTATCAAAATCCTAGTGTTTAACATGTTTCTACAAAACCCACTTATCACCTTCAATGGTGATTATGAATTTTGCAACAATTAGGCATGATTTCATCATATACTTGTCTAGGGTTTACCCCTGGACACTATATTGTTCCTATATCACCTATATAACAAACATGCAACCATAGTTTCGAATTCTCTAAGTTTACTCAGAAATTCAACTAGAGATTTCTCATGAAATTTACATACCTTGTAACTACTTTTTAGTGAAGATCACTAATTCGTGCTCAGATTTTGATTTAGAATTGATTTGGACCTTCAATTTGAGACATTAGACAAGAACTAGGGTTGTGGGGTTTCTCCTGGTCGCCATGTGCTTTTGATCGAACTCAAACACACACAAGTGTGTGTTTTGAGTTTTAATTTATGTTTTATTATTGTTAGTTTCGAACTAAACACTTTTAGTCCCTCAACTATTGTTTAGGTCTTATTTTTAGTATTTTATCCCACTTATGAGTTACTACAAGACTTTTATCTAACTAGGTTATTATTATTCCTAGTTAACTTATTGGATTCCGGGAGTTATAACCCGTCTTATTTAAGTCCCGCTAAGTCGGCCTGTCATAAACTTTGTTTTTTCTCAAAACTTTTATTCTCATTTTATTTAATATTAGGTTTAATTATTTAAATCCAAATATTTACCGGGTTAATTTTACCACTAACGGTATTTTACCCGTCTTTTAGTATTAATGGGGTTTGATTACCAAACCCGTTTTCGGGGTATTACAAGTCTACCCCACTTAAAGAGGTTTCGTCCCCGAAACCTTATTTACGTAGTTCGTGGTTTATTCAAACGAACATTGTTTCGTTTTCAAGGCACCCGTTTCTTTTGGTCAAAGTTTTCATTTATATTGACGCGTACATCTTTCATGTGTAAGACCTCGTGGGCCGTTACTTTCAGCTCGTGTCCGTTATCCTTATTAATTATCTATTTTGGCGGTTAGACTTGTTAGTCGCCGTCACTTCATACCCCGTCACCTGGGTATTCTATTGCCAACCCGCCCCATTGTGTGTTTTCTGATTTCATATTTCATATTTCATATCTCGTAACTCACGTTATGACGTGGTTATATTATGTATCACCCCCCTTTTTTGTGACCGTGACCACATCACGTCTTCTTTACGTTTATGTCTACTTTTCATTACAGTAAATCTTTCTCTCGAATGTATCGCCTTGCACCTGTCAGTGTCAAGATCTTTATTCTTTGATACTAATCATTTTCCGAATTCATCTCATAATATTCATATTTGTTAAAGCGTTGTTTCTTACTAATACTAAATTTTAGTTTAACGCTTTTCTCTTTGACTATGTCAATTACTCATGTCAAGGAAATTGACGACCCACAATTTATTCTTTTTCCGTTCTCGTTTTAGACAGAGAATCATAATCAGTTCCATCCTTTTACGCTATTGACCCGTAGGTTCTTTCACTTAGTCTCATAGGCTAATTCTTTAGATTTTTCCCCTTTTTATGGTGAGACCCAACAGTTCGTTTCCTTCTATTTATGACTCATGAGTCATTTTGGTCCGTAGACTTTAACACTACTTATAATCCCGTAGTTTATGATGATCTCGTAGATCATCTTTTATTTGTGTCTTTATGCAAATGTACCTAAGACATCCCTTGTTTGTTTGGAATCATTTGTTTTTACTTTTGGACTTTAGTTGACCTTGACTGTAGTCTAAGGCTTCATTCATAACCCATTTCAGACTAATCTTCCGACTTTATGACTCCTCGCGTCATATACATGTCGGTTTGCTCTACGTTTACCGTTTCCCGGTTCATACTTATACTTCTTTACAGCCCATTACTCGGGTTCTTTTATCTTAATGTTTTTAACCCAATGACCTTTTACATAGGTTTATTAAGATTTCGTGCTCTTATTTATTCAGTTCGCGCTTACTTGCATTAGCAAGCGTCATCCTTTATTTAACTCGTTTGACTTATTCGTGTGAACTTCGTCACTTATAAGTGTCAAGCCTCATTCTTTGTTCAACCCGTTCAACTTTAAAATAGTTGAACGTAATTTTTCAAAATTTCTATCTATAGCATCTCATCATCTTTTAGTCATGACTCGAAACCCGAGTCTTTTGACTTTCCTTCCGAGTTCCCGCTTCTCGGTCTACACATGTGTTTAAATCCTTACCCATGAACCGGGTGTTTTACCGAAGTCGTTATTATTGCAACCCTTCCAGTATGCATTAAGACTTCGCTTCGATTTATTTGGTTGTCTTAGCGAAATCCATCGCTTTCATTCAACCATGTATTTTATTCTTTATGTGACCATCCTTAACGGCCTTATTGATTATCTTTTTCGTGTGGGCAATACCTTCGCTTTTATGATCCGGCGGATCATCTATACTTTGGTTTTACTTGCCCATTTTATCAACCGTGGCTCTTTCGTCCCTTCTCTCGGGCTCATTATTCAAATGTAATACGCTTCCGTCACCCGGCTTGCGTTTACATTATTCTCAAGTATTTTGCTTATTTGATTCATTTGGGTACTTTTAATTTATCCCATTTACCCTGTCCTTACTACATCGGATGTAAGTATGTCCATCATAAAAAGTTCATGGTACCACGTGCTCACCACTTACTTGGCCAGAGTAAGCGATAATACCTGGTATACATGCCCTTTTTATAATTTTCACATTACACCCCATGTAAGTAATGCCTCTATTTCTTTCTCTTGGAAACAATATCCCAGATATGTTTTCTATTCGGGTTTTTCCAAGTTTTTTAATCTACATATGCAACTTTCAATCTCTACGTATTTGTTGCATATTACTATTCATGTAATAATTTAAAATGCGCACCTGTAAATGCTTGCCCTAACGGGATTTCTATGTCGTTAACCTTGTTCGCTAACGTCATGCGATTTAGGTCCTTGATGAGTATGCTCTGCTTGTCATACCTCGGACCGTTCCACCGTAATATCCGTAATTTGTTAAACTCTCGCTATCTTCAGATGCGAGTGTCCTTCAATTAAAACATTTACAAGAATTAGGAACATTAACTTCAATAATCGCCCGTATTATAATACAAGGCTTTTCTACTATACGCATCAACGCCTGTAATTTCGTTGACTATATCTACTCTATATCGATTTTATTGGTGTAACGTGTATTACACGATAACCATATCTGTTGTTCTCAACACTTTAATCATACTAAGCCATTGATATACTTGTACTTACCGGATTTATGATCAAGCCTCAAACCAAACACACATTATTCTTAAACCATTAGCGCTGATTACCAACTTGTAACGCCCGTCACCTTTTAACGCATTTATAATAATATTGCACACATTTTATATTAAAAATGTGAGCTTACAAAAACTTTGTTTGGATAACAACCACACATGATCAAAGTGTTTAAGTTAACATTCTAACTAGTCTAAACAATCAAATGCAATTTTTAATGTTTACATATTTATTTAGAACAAAATAAATCAATGCGGAAGCTTGTTCGGTGTGTTCGGTTCTTGAAAGTCGCTTGATCTTCATCCGGAAATCTTGAGAGCATTAACCTAGTGCCAAAACCACATAAACTGTTAGTTTTGACAACGTTTAAGCTCGTATAATCAAGTTCTAAGGCTCAATAATGGAAACAAAATGAAATTTCTGACATATAAGTCGGTCGAGCCCCGCGACCGGTATCGACTCAATCTTCGCAGCCCGCGACTAGCGTCGCGTCACCATTTTGTTATTTCGCCGTCGCGTAGCGTGACGGCCTTATTTTTCCAGCAGATTTGCTGTTTAATGCTGCAGATTCCCAGCTATGTTTTTAACCAAATTATCAACTTCAAACTAGCATAACTTTTAATCTAGACCTCCGTTTTGCATGGTTCTTTTTCCTACGTGTCCGCAATCAAAATACGGACCTGTTTACCATCATAGTTCGTATTAAAAACCGGTTTATAGGCAACTATTCTATAAATCCCTTTTTCCTATTATTCCTCATTTAAGTTACATTACAAGAATGCTATTAAGAGTCATTTCTAGCATTTCCTACCCATCTCAAGCTTATCAATCAAAAGCGTTTCCACACCTATTACGGGTTCGCTTACACATTTACATTCGCAGATTTATATGTATCTTTCGAGCAAAAGAGAAAATGATAGTACATCAGTGGTCTGTCTAAACCTTTTTAAACTGAAATGCAAAATGAAAAACTATAAGCAGCTCTATATAAGATGTATCGGTAGGCTTACAATCATCTTATAGTGTGCAGGGTGATATAAACTTAAATCGACTGAAGACTGTGTGGGAACCACTCATTGGCATATGGTCTTGGTACCGAAATTTCATTTGAGAGATTGCCGAGGTTCTGAGATATGTGGTTTTTATGCTGTTTATCATCTGGGTATAAGGGTTGTTTCTTTTACCGAAACAAACGGAGACGAAGTCTAGATCTTCCATGATACCATACATACGTGTACATACTGCGTACGACCTCAATAAGTGATCAACAATTACATGTCCACAAAATAAGTGATAATATATCACATTTATCCGGGAGTCAAGTTCGTCTCTTTGCTGTACGTTTGTACTGACCTGTTCACGGACTTGCTCCTGTGCCCTCATGCATCTGAAAATCAAGTTCCTCATCAATAAGTGATTCTATCACATAGGGCTTGTTTTCAATCAAAAAGAAGTGAGTTTCTCACATTTTCATATACGGAATCCAACCGAGATAGCAACCCGGTTGTGCGGAATCCAACCGAGATAGCAAACCGAGATCGAACACGTAAATGATAGACACGAGACTCAACGATTAACACACTCTGTATTAATACTATGAAAGTCAGTTACAACACAAGGTTTACAAATGTATTCTGTAAACTCTCTCAAACTCTCTCGTGTGTGTTCTCTTTGCTCTCAGTGTTCTCTAGTCTATTTATAGTCACACAGTAACCAAACATCACGAAACGGACTCGGCGAAACAAAATATCAGCGACGAAAGTGAATCAAGTCGACGAAACAACTTGTTTCGTCGACATCCTTCTGTTTCGCCATAATGGGCTTAGGCCCAACAGTGAAGGCCCAGACTTTGTTTACGTACATTCTGTTCAAGACATGTTCCACATTCTTTAAATTTGTAAGCATAGTCAACATGGTGACATCATCATGATGATGTCATGGTGATGTGGCAGCGGGAACCGGCTCGCGGCGCTTCGTGCTTCGCGTGTCGAACTCTGGGACGCACGACGGAGGAATGTCGTGACGTCGGGCTTGAGCCGAACCTAACCGGGTCGAACCGAACCAAGTTGAACCGAACCGAGTCGCGACCACATAATATGTATCAACAAACTCCCCCTTGGACGCTACTCGTGAGGTTCATCTTCCATGTCTTCTAAGTCGGCGGATCTTCAAAGTCTTCACGTCTTCAAAGCAGAAAGTTCTAAGTCGGCGGATCTTCAAAGTCTTCACGTCTTCAAAGCAGAAAGTGTATCAACAAACTCCCCGTTTCATGTAGGAAGTGTGTTGACAAACTCCCCCTTAACATAAGCTCCCCCTTGAGTTATGCTCGTGAATGACTTGATCTTCAGTACTTGAGATCTTTGTGGTGTTGATGATGGTCAGCGGCAACTCGATCATCTTTATCTTTTGAGAGCCTTCACGTCGTGTCTTCATTCCGAAGCTTGTCATTAACCATGTTCTCCTTGCCTTTAGAATCTGCACATGCAAGAAATCTAAACGCGTAATGAGAACAACTGCTTGGAATATAGTTAGTATAACAAACAACACACGTATGACCATATCTCAATCAACTACCGTCCGACAATTTGAAAGTTCAACAAATTTATCAATTTTAGGTTTTTAACTTTCAAAACTTGCAAATTTTGACCGTTTATGAAGAATCAGTCGTTTTGGTTTTCAACAGGTTTCAGGCAACGAAGACTCGAGATCCAACATCGTACAATCGAAAATAAGATAGAAATAAAATCTTTTTGGCTTTTATAAAGTTTATATTAAAACACACCTAAAATCTTTTTGGAATTTTTGAATATTTCAAATGTAAAGACAGAAAGCAGTAAATAAATATATACAAAGATGCAGAAACTGAAAGCATTAAATAAATATTTACAGACATTCTTTTTGTGAGTTTCGAGGGTAAGACAATCATATCAGTGTACGGTCATGTCCAAACACTCTTGTTGTTCAATTAGTTCACATTAAGATAAGCATCCTATAACGATTATCGGTATTGTTGTCCACATAAGCTCAACTTATCAGATGTAATCATGGCAAGGGGATACGATTAGGTATGATTTATACTTACCGACCGGTGTTCATCCACACACGACACATTCCCGTATCAAGGTATGCACGAGGGTTCATCTTACCGGTGAGTATACCGATTATCATCTGTTTGACCGTATATGATGTGAGAAACTCACTTATTTTGATTGAAAACAAGCCCTATGTGATAGAATCACTTATTGATGAGGAACTTGATTTTCATATGCATGAGGGCACAGGAGCAAGTCCGTGAACAGGTCAGTACTTTCGTACAGCAGAGAGACGAACTTGACTCCCGGATAAATGTGATATTTTATCACTTATTTTGAGGACATGTGATTATTGATCACTTATTGAGGTCGTATGCAGTATGTACACGTATGTATAGTATCATGGAAGATCTAGACTTGCGTCCCCGTTATTTTTCGGTAAAAGATACAACCATGATACCCAGATGATAAGCAGCATAAAGACCGAATATCTCAGAACCTCAGCAATCTATCAAACGAAATTTCGGTACTAAGACCATATGCCAATGAATGGTTCCCACCTGGTCTTCAGTCGATTTAAGTTTATATCACCCTGCACACTTTAAAATGATTGTGAGCCTACCGATACATCTTATATAGAGCTGCTTATCATTTTTCATTTAAGGTTTAAAGAGGTTTAGACAGACCACTGATGTACTATCATTTTCTCTTTTGCTCGCCAGGAAACTCATTTTTGTTTTTCTATTGTTTTTGTGCTTTTGAAATTTTTCGATGTTTTTGAATTTTCAAATTTGGATTTACTCCCCCTAAAATCAACAAACTAAGATAAATTTTAAAAACACAAAGGTATTTACAAAAACGATTTCCCGATGTCGGTTAACTCATGTTTTACCTCAATGCCGTTTACCAAAATTAATTTTGAATCAGAAATGATTTATCAAATTTTGGAAAAATCAGTTGGCATGTCGGTAAGCGGTGTGGACCATGACAACATTGACGAGTTTCATATTGAAACAATCACGTGTGAGGTGATATTCGAGATCAACGTGTCAGGCCAAAGAGTGCTACACGAGATGATAATTCATAAAGCAGCTTAAATATCGACAAGTATAGGAGAGATTAGAAATTTAAAACCGTATCCTGCAACTGCTTCGTGCATTGCAAGTAATCTGAGCGCTCTCCCAAACTGGATATCTACTCGGTGTGGATTTCAAAGTCGATTTTGTAGCTACTGAAATCCCTTCACAGCAACAAGATCAAAAACCTCTGGGTCCGGCTGGTCTTCCACATTGTACCAGCGAAGGTCTTTGTCTTTCTCTTTCAGAAGTAGTGTGTGGTTGTTCAATCCACGCCAAGGCATCCGCACACCCGGTTGGTTTGTTCAACAAACACATTTTCTTCAATCACACCGTAGAGAAATGTACACTGCACGTTTATCTTGTGGACTTTGAACTTCTTGTGGAAGAAAAATCCATGAATCTTCAAAAAGCTTCAGACGTGCTACAGGCGCGTACTTTTCATTGGAATCTTTCCTGAGGACCCGATCAAAAACCATAACAACCACATTTTGGCACATATCTCATCATGTCGAATTTTTCAACTTCATTCAACAACATTCTTTCATCAGACATTTTTGTCTTCTTTTCTCCTCTCTCCATCAAAGGCAACAATATTCTCCTTGGTTACAACAATGTTTCGGAGCCTAATGTCGCCGATCTTGTGCATGGACGCTCCACTATCAACAATCCTAAGACTATCAATAGTTCCTCCTGGAACATCCTGCACTCTCATTCAGAGATTAGTTGGAGAGGGGGACCCAAGCCTTCACAGACTTGGGTCGTCCGTCATCATCGAGAATTGTGACATCCATTTCCCGATGATTCGGAATTGATGTAGCTCCCCCTGAAACAATTTCTGATTTTGGTTTCCAAATCTGTTGAGTTTTACCAGCTTGATTGTTTGAAAATTTAACTTCGTGATTGTTTGAAGTTTTTGAAAATTTTGAACTTTCTGGTTTAACTGGAACAGATTGTTTTTGAACCACTTCAGTTTTAAGTGCTTTCTCAATTACCTTGACCTGTTGGCGTTTCTGTTTCTTTTCCCTTTCTCTTACAAGGCGGGGATCTTGTTTTGAAGAAACAGATCGCTTTTGGTAATTTCGTTCACGGGGATCATCAACTTTGGCTTTTAACTTATAAAGATACGGACAATTTCGAATTATATGTCCAATTGTACCACATTCAAAACATGATCTTCTTTCAACAAACCCCGAAGCATCATGTGATCGTCTTGCCGATGATGATGAACTTTGTGATCTCGAGGTACTAGGTTTCGAACTGTTTGGATCATTTCTTTTCAACACTTTTGCTTGCTTAACAAAATCTAAGTTAGATTTGTTTTCAAAAGTTTCGATTTTGTCCGTTCCCTTTGATTTCACAAAGTTCACATTCTTGTTCTTCTTTTGATTCGGCTTCCTTTGACTTTGAGTCGTTGCTTTTCCTTTTGGTTTGGTATGATTTTGTTGTTTTTGCACTGTTGGTAATTTCTGATTTCCATATTGTTTTCGAACTTCAGCCTTTGGAATAGGAGGACACTGTGTTACTGTAACATGTGATCCTGTCTTTCCCAAAAACTTACTTGTTGAATTTTCAAAAACTTTACTGATTAAAGATTGATTTACATTCTTAATCGGAAAATCTTTGTCAGAATAAATTTTATCATCACCAACAAGAGTGTATAGCAAATCCACACTTTCAGATTCTTTTGCAGACGTGGACTCGGTCGGAACAGTCTTAGCAGGTTTTGCGGGAGGATCACATAGAATATGATTCTCGAGAGGTATGTCCTCTTCTTTGATTACCGCATCTGACTGTGCTGAATCAGTATCATCAGATTCATCATCAGAAGAATCAGCATCCTCAATCACAACTGGAGGATCCTGATTCGATTCAGCAGAAGACACACTTGTATCTGCTGACACATCCGATTCTGATGATACTTCCTTCTTGTATCCGAGCCCTGTTGCAAATTCCTCAACGTCTAAAGGAACAGATGGTTCAAAGTGAGTTCTATATTCCTCATCAGGCAGTGCATCGTAATTGTGTCTAACAGGTGGTGGACATTTCTTGTATCCAATGCATGTGACATCCCGTTTCTCTTTCTGAACGTCAATGATGTGATCCAACACATAGCTGGAGCTCAAATAACTGTCTAGCTTAAGTTGGATCGCCTCACTTTCAGTTTTGACACAAGCCATCTCCTTTTGCATTATCTCAAGGCGAGTTATATACAAATTAATGTCAGTTTGTTTTCTGGAAACCATTTTTGTGAGCTCGGTTTTATCTTTCTTTAATTTTTCAATCATCGATTTAAATTCCTTTTCATGGTTTTCATAAAACATGTTGGCTTCTGTGCACTTAGAAAGATCCACGGTCAACTTTTGGTTGTGGATGAATGTCACATCATACTTGTCTTGCAAAGCCTCGTGTTTGCTTTGCAACTCACACCACTTAGCATTCAACGAAACATGTGTGTCTTGCAAGTCAAACAAACTAGCTTTTAAAGCATCATGTTTGCCTTGCAACTCAGACATGTTTGCCTCCAGATCAACACATTTAACACTTAATCTAGCACAATTATCACAATTAACAGCAGTGGGTTCATCGACACATACCTGACTTGATGAACTGTCGACATTAGCCATAAAGGCTGAATGAAGAGAAGAAGAAGAATAAGCAGCTTGATCCACCAATATAGATCTTCTATGATTTTCTGTTGCAGCTTCTCCTAATAGCCCATCAACATCTGCATCAACTGACACACTTGACGTGTCATCCAAATGATCATCGCCTGAAGTTGAGGATTTTTCATCTGAGCTTCTACTGTAACCAGAACTGTCTTCATCTTCAGAAGATTCACCACCATTGGTGGAAGATTCTCCACCACTGGCGTGCTTAAGATCCTTGACAACCTCAGCAAAACAAGCGGTTACAGTAGATGGCCGATAGACTTGCTGTTGTGAAGCTGGTTGTAGAGGATTTCCATACAAGTCTGTTGTTGGAGCTGGCTTTACTGGAACTTGTATTGGATTGCCATATAGACCAGTTGTCACATGAGGCCTTTGGGTTTGCTGTTGAGGCACTGGTTGAGGAACTGGTTGAAGCGGATTTCCGTACAGATCTGTTGGTCCGGTAGATCGAACAGGTAATGGATTTCCGAACATATCAGTTGCTTTGATAGGTCGTTGGCTTTGAATACTTGGAGTTTCGGCCCACGAAGGAGACAAACCCGTACTTCTATACTTTCCTGTATCTATAGACGGAGTACCCCACCAACTCGGATTCATGTTGAATATATAAAGTTGAATGCGGGATAATAACACTTGAAACAGTCACCTACACCACTTTTGTGAACCTTCTATGAAATTGAACAATCAACACGACGAAACAACCTTCACGAAACAACTTTCACTTATCTTCTGACGAAACAGAAACCCAATAACTAATCCCAACTGATAAACGACGAAATAAGACAACCTGGCCCAACACAATATTGTTTTAAAAATGACGAAACAACATTAACTACTTTGATTCAGTTGGGCTTATGACGAATCGGCCCAACTTAGAGAACTTGATATAACTTTGACGAAACAAGATGATGTCCGACGAAACAAGTTAACTTTGACTTGTTGATGATCGACGAAATAGAATAAATGCTGTTGGGCTTACACACGACGGAACAGGCTTATAATCTTGACGAAACAAAGAAAAGTCCTTGTTGGGCTTTCAAATCGGCGAAACAGGTTTGATGTACTGGCCCAAACTATCGGCGAAACAAATTTTAAATTTGGGCTTCCTGGTCGACGAAAGAGGCCCAAGACTCAAAACAAAGCCCAATGTGTTGTGAAACACATTAAAAGCCCAAGAGATCGACGAAACTGCAATTTTGTTTCGCCGAGAATTCTGATGTCGAAAGTAAATCCTGTTTCGTAGATGTTTGTTTCGTCGAAAAGTAAGTCAGTGAGTTGGTGAAATTATTCAAACTATGTCAGACACTTGACACACCTTTTCAACCTATCCGCATGTCTAGACTCACCAACTAAATCATTGTTTTACCAACTTGATATCTCTGTTAATAATATTATAATGAGTTCACAATTTTCAAAACATAAACAAGTTTTATAAATCACTTTTGAAGATCAAAAAGTTGAATAAGCAAGAACACTTTGAATGTGAGGATGAACTCTATGACTTTCTGAAAAACCTATGATTTTTCAAACACAATTTTTGCTAAAAGTTTAACAAAAACCAACAAGATATCATGCAAACATGTGTAATAACAGGGTTTTGATAAAAACAATCAACAAAACAACAAGATTTAACCAGATTTAAAAAGTTTTTCCAGAAAATATGAACTTTAAAAATTCGAAAAACAACCCGAAAACACTCGGTTTTAACAAGGAGAAGAGCCAAGGCTCTGATACCACTTGTAGGTCCGGCTAGGGGAGGATCTAGTCGCCTAATCCTTGTATACAAACCAACCCGGTTGTGCGGAATCCAACCGAGATAGCAAACCGAGATCGAACACGTAAATGATAGACACGAGACTCAACGATTAACACCAATGTATTAATACTTGAAAATCAGTTACAGTACAAGGTTTACAAATACACTCTGTAAACTCTCTCTAGTGCTCTCGTGTGTGTGTTCTATGTGCTCTGTGTTCTATCAGATCTGTTTATATAGTCACAGACACATAGCATCGACGAAACACATCAAGGTCGACGAAACATATGTTTAGTCGACGAAACACAATAAAATATCTTCAAAGTCGACGAAACAAGTTTGTTTCGTCGACATATACATGTTGTCTAATTGAGTTCGGCCCATCTGAAAGTTCAGCCCACTAGAACTTAAACAATGAAGTTGATTGGCCCAAGTGTAATGGATGGCCCACATCATGCACGTATACGTTCAAGACATGTTCCACAATCTTCAAATTTGTAAGCATAGCCAACATGGTGACATCATCATGACATCATCATGATGATGTCATGATGATGTGTAAACGGGAATCGGCTCGCGGCGCTTCGTGCTTCGCGTGTCGAACTCTGGGGCGCACGACGGAGGAATGTCGTGACGTCGAGCTTGAGCCGAACCGAACTGAGTCGAACCGAACCGAGTCGCGTCCACATAATATTTATCAACAAGTTGAATGAGAATTGGTCTCATATGCGTCATTTGTTAATGTTAACTATATTCCAAGCAGTTGTTCTCATTACGCGTTTAGCTTTCTTGCATGTGCAGATGCTAAAGGCGAAGAGAACATGTTCGATGATGAGCTTCGGAATGAAGAACACGACGTGAAGGCACTCAAATGATAAAGATGATCGAGTTGCCGCTGATCAATCATCAACATCACAAGGATCTCAAGTATTGAAGATCAAAAGATTCACAAGCATAATCAAAGGGGGAGTTTATTGATACACTTCCTAGATAAAAGCGGGAGTTTGTTAATACACTTTCTACTTACAACACGTGAAGTCTTTGAAGATCCTTTCCGAGAATGAATGAACCATCAAGAGATGGAGCACGAGATTACGAACCTCGCGAGCCGCATCCAAGGGGGAGTTTGTTGATACATATTATGTGGATACGGCTCGGCTAGGTTCGACTCGGCTACGAAGTGAAGGCCGTAGTCAAGACATCCTCCTGTCTTGACTCGGTATGCTAGTTACTTTGTATTGTTCAATGTACATGTAACTGCGTGTGTGCAGTATATATGTTAGATTGTGTTTAGGTGTAGTTTGGTGATTGTTTGTTTGTTGTTTGGACCATCTGTTTGAAGCCCAACATGAGAAGAAGCCCATGCCCATCAAGTGACGAAGTCACATGTGACGAAATCCATTATGGCGAAGTCCCTATGTTCGTCGATATGTGTCCGACGAAATCCCACGTTCGTCAAGATGTGTCACGGCGAAGTCCCATGTTCGTCAATGGGATTTCGTCGGCTAGTGGATTTCGTCATGGCTTCACTATATAAACAACAAACACAGAACATAAAAGCTAGAGAAGTCTGAATAGATTTCAGAGCGAACACACTGTAAAACACACACACAGTGAGAGTTTACAGAGACCATTTGTAAACACCGCATTGTAACTGTTTCATAGCATTAATACATTGAGTGTTAATCGTTGAATCTTGTGTCTTACGTGTTCGTAACTTGGTTTAACTTACTCGTTTGGATTCTGCACTCTCGGGTTTGTAGGAAAACAGGAATAGAGGTTGACTCGATCCTCCGGGTGGATCTACATCGTTTCGTTCGTTGAGCGTTGCGATGCGTTTAAGCGAGTGTCGATTAAGCGATGCGATAGATTTAAATAATAGTCTCACAAATAACATAGCTAACATATAACAACATAATTAACCTTGCGTTTCCGGTTCGCAATGATATTGCGTTGCGATAGAGTTGCGATTGCGTTTTCGATTAATCACCACAGACATATAATAAACATGCACAAGTAACACATAATGGCACACACACGTAAAACAATATCCAGAACACGCGATTCGATTTGCGATGTGATTGGCGATAAAGCGATAAATAGATTAGCGATTAACATCTATTAAACTGCGATTATTAACATATACTCCACATAATACAACTAAAGTACACAAATTAAAGAAATCGATTACAAGTCAAAGAGTACAATCAATAATTAAGCAAGGAGTGACAGATCGCAATTAGCAATCTTTTCTTCCTTTGACTTTGACTTTGACTTGTACTTTGACTTCAAAGGCGCGAGTTGTTACAGATAGGGATGAACTCGCTATCCGGAATGAAGATTATCAAAAGGTTCCCACCTGACAACGTGAAGCGTTTTAAGGGTGAGGACAGTCGGCCTTTCGTGCCGAAGGAGCTGCCGGCACAGTTCGACCCGATAGATCCCCAGCCGTGCCGGAGCAGGTGCTAGAGCATGAGCCGGAGATGTACATTCCAGACCCACTATAGCCACATGGACAACCCGCGGCGCCTCAGTTCCCACGGCATGTTGAGCCTGGTCCTGCCCCCTCCCACGCAACGTATAAGCAGCTACATCACGACGTTGACAGGCTGACATATGTGATGGACTAGATAGTTGAGGAGTTGCAGGATCGTCGACAGCATGAGGGGTTACCTCCACGACCCTTCATTCCGACTGTAGCATGGCATCATCAGCAGCAGCAGCAACAACAGCAACACGACCCTTCATTCCGGCTGCCATAGTATTTTATCTTCTGCGATGTATTTAGTATTTAGTTATATTATATCTTTTGTTATGTATTTGCAAACTTATGTTGTATATATGAAACTTAGGCAAATATATCATATTCAGTCGTATTGAAACAATATAGTATTTTAATTTTAACGGTATAGTATGGAAACAGTGTAATATATTCGAACCGTACCCGAGTATTTCAAAATAATTAACGTTATAAAAAAATAAAATTGGTATAATATTTTAATTTAAACGGTATAGTATGGAAATACGGTAGAATATATTTGAGCCGTACCCGAGTAATTTAATAAAATTAACGATATAAAAATCTTAAACCTTATAATATTCGAACCGTAATGAGACTTGATATAATCATTTAATTTAAACCGAATAGTATTGAAACGGTATAATATATTTGAACCGTACCCGGATATTTCAAAATATTTAACGGTTTTAATTTATACGGTATAGTATTCAAACGGTATAATATATTCGAACCGTACACGAGTATTTAAAAATAGTTAACTGTATGATATTTAAACGTTTATAGCATTCGAACCGCATTAGACAAGGTAAAATAATTTAATTTAAACGATACAATATAAAATATTGGAACTGTATATACGTTTTTCAAAAAAAAAGTTAACGGTATATAATATTATGGGTATAACATTAACGGTTACATATTTTAAGCGATTTAACGTTGTAACCGGGTGAGAATTTATACCACAAATACACCAAAATAACCAAACAAAATTCTGATGGGTTATAAACGATGCGTATAGCTCTATACGCGGCGTATATAAACCTAGTTGTCTGTGCCTATGATTGTTAGGCAGGCTCTGAATTCTATGCAAGCTATACGCAGCGTATTAAAACCCTAAGTGTGCAAATAGGTGCCAAAAGTGTGCCAATAGTTTGGGCCTTCAAATTCTAACATGAAATCAGAACGATCACATTCAAATTCAATATTCCAAGATTTAGCCCGACCGGTACCAGATGCTATTTGATTGATTTGAGTTTCTGGAGAAGACGCTCCGGTAATCATGGTTGACAAATCAAAAATTCCAACGTCCCTACAATGGAAATGTAGAAGATATATATTTAAGGAGTTCAACGTCCCAAAACGAAATGAATGTATAGGTTTTGAAATGGATCTAGGTATCAAATAAGATAGGTCGGACATGTACCCCGTAGCAATTGGATCCCCAAAACAACTAGTATCAGATGCTATGTACTCAGAGAGAGATGCTTCGGTGGAAGTCGTATTTTGTGTATACGGCGAGTCACAACTTCCGACATTCCTACAATGGAATTGAAGAAGATATTATGTGTACATTGTAAATGAGTTCAACAACCCAAAACCAAACAAGTGTGAAAGTTTTGAATGACATACCAGTCGGGGATCAAATAAGAAAGGTCAGGCATGTTATCTATAGAAATTGGAGCCTCAAGTGAGCCAGGATCAGATGCCATGTACTCTGTTTCTGCTGGAAATCCAATGGAACCGTACTCCGTAGCAATTAGAGTTCCAAAAGGACTAGTATCACAATCTATTTGATTCGTTAGATATTCAGAGAAAGGTGCTTGAGTAATCATAGTTTGTACAGGTGACCAGTTATTGATTCCCATGTTCCTACAATGGAGTTGAAGAAGATACATTGTAAACAAGTCCAGTGTCTCATAATTGATGACACAAATGTGACAGTTATGAAATAACGTACCAGATGTAGGGCATGCTCTCTGTAGCAATCGAAGATGGAAAATAACTAGTTTCAGATGCCGTTGGTGTAATTGGAGATTCAGGATCAGAAGAAGCTCTACTAGTTGTACTATTTGGTATCCATGGCCACTCAGGAATTCCTACATTTCTACAAGCATTCCTAAAGGTGCTTGTTTTGACTGCATATTTTAGGACAAGTGTAGGTTAGAAAAACTTCACCAGTTTTAATACTATTATAGAACGGCCACACACACCCACCCACCCACACACATTCTTCCCAAATCTACACCACCTAAAATCCACATAAATACCCACAATGGGGTTTTCACCCTCACCACTTGGTTGAGGGGAATTCAGCAATACCATTAGGCCAAAGGCCTCTTCCCTTTTAATACTTGAAATAGTTGTAATCATCAGCTTAGTTTTGTGTGGGTACCAAATGGCTTAGGGCCTTACGCCTAGTGGTATCAAGGTCAGTTTCAGATGTGAGATGTCAGGGGTGGAAACAAGGGGTAGGGTACTCTATATACCTCGCACCGGGTCATCAAAGTTTGTTAGATATTTATATATAAAATCTGAGTTTTCTTTAGTAGAAACTTGAGTTGGACCCCTATACTAAGAAGTTCTGGTTCCACCACTGTCAGGAGTTCTTCCCCTAATAAGGTCGAGGGCTAAGTCTCACTTGAGACTTGGTGTAGAGTTTAGGATGTGTGTGAAATATTAATAATATGTAGGTAAACAAGAAGTTTACCTCCAAGCATGGCTGCAACATGGGCACTACCCAGTCCAAAATAAGGAACAAGACAACAATATTTGGTAATTTCAAATGATTTTGTTCTGCGTAACCTTTTTGGGTCATCGATGGTCCTTCTTGGGAAATTAATGTCGACTCGGTCACGAGATCGAAAACCGGCATGCTGCAAAAGAAGAAAAAAAGATTTGTAACATTTGTTCTTTTAATGATTCTAGATCATAGCATCTAAGGATTGGTTTCATCACATGCATGGGACTCGTAATGATATTCTCCCTGTAACGGCATTATACCCTCGGAGGTGGTTAATTAATTACCAACGGACGATCTTGTTAGAGAAGGAATATGAAATTTTGAGGTTTATCATAGATGGTTCTTATAGTATCTAAGGTTTGGTTTCATGCATACATACATATGCTTAGGCTATAGGGTGTGGTCATGACCCTCCATGTTAGTATCATGTAACCCACCTTTAATCTACCATCCAAAACCACTACCCTAAGGGTGTGGTCATGACCCAAATCACTAGCCACTTATTTATTTTAGTTTATCTTTGTCTAAAGAAAAAGGAAATGATTTGTTGAAAAATGGAAAGGAGGACCAAGGTTGCCATGGTTTAATCCATCCAAACCATGGTGGATCAATCAAGGGGGTGGTGTAGCATTCCATTCATGTTCATAGGTGGCAAATCATGTCCCAACCATGACCCCCACACCCTATAGCCTTAGAAGTTTGTACATGGATACTATATACAGTTGTGTACATACGTCTAGATACATTGTTGCACATGAGAGATTGATCACCTCTAATTTTGACGCCATACAAATCATAAATTGAGTCAAGTATTTGTGCTTCTAGCTCTCCTAACTACATGTTATGATAACGAATAACAAGAATATTAAGGAAACCAAGAAATTCATTCTAGAAATGTGATGCTCACACGAGTAAATTTATATATGGGAAAGTGAATATGATGTTGTTAGCCATCAATTTTTTTTCCATAAAATCTTTTCCTTTTCATGAATGCGTATCTGATCTATTGATCACAAATTTCATAATACTTTCAGGACCACAGTAATCACCTGGGGATGTTGTTGAGTATCACAAACACATCAACAAAACTAGACCAACTAATTAAACTATCTGTGGAGAACTGGATGGTGATCTAGTTAAGAGAGGTGGAAAGTTGTTGAGATCCACTTGGCTACATAGTATTTATTTTGGATTGAGATAAGGCCATGCATAATCAAAATTCTAACAGACCATCAGATAAATTGAACCACCCCACAAAACAAAGGCTTAAAAGAGGTAACAAGTCTAATCTATTAAAAAAGAAACAACAAAAACATAAAACGTCCATCATCAAATATTAACATGTAGATGAGGACGGAACAAACCTCAAGTGCACTGTAAACTGCACCAATAATGTCAGAAGAATCCTTTGGTGTATCCATGACAAACTCAAGTACACCAACACATTTATCAGCTTCAATCACAGGTACAGCAAAGGATCCCCATATCTTAGTAAAAATAGCATCTTCACATGGAGGACGCTGATATTTTGGATATCTATGGACATCTCGAGTCTGCTCATGAGTACGGTTCAGGAACACACGGCCAGAAAGACCAAATGCTACCCCTTCCTTAGGATGTACAAAGAGTTTGTGGTCTGAACAACCTTTATGGTATGACTGAAGTTCTTTGTTGTTCCCCCAAAGGCCAAAAGGCTGACATGTAATCGTAAGCACAACAGTGTTTCCAATTTCCTTTGCCGCCCAGTACTGAACAAGAACAGACTCGCTTGGAAGAAACAATATAGTTTGAAGCTGAGAAATGATTTTTGTCTTGAATTCCACAGTTGTCGGAACACATATATCTGCAAGGTATACAAACCAGATTAGGACAATATATGATGAACTAAAATGCTACCGCCCACAATTTCAAGAAAACAAATAAGGTTTTTGGTAGTGGACACAAAAAACTTATTGGATACATAACTAAATTCATTATGAGTTGAATAGCTGACTCTAACTAGTTTAGTGCAGGTAGTTTCCTATGAATCAGATCTAAAACTTGTATAAGTTGTAACTAATAAATATGTTAAATTTACCTAGTTAAGGAAAGTTGAATTGTTATGGACACAGTTTGATACCTAACAACAAGAGCAGCAGGTAAGCAACTCCAGAAACACATCTTTATACAATTTTTTTCCACATCCATTGAATGGTATTAAAAGCTCAAAGGAACCAAGATCTGTAAACTGGGTTGACTTCTGGTGATATTTATAACAAAGATAGTACTTAAGAGTACATAAACCAGAAATTTTGTTGGCTAGAAGCAGATCTAAATCAATCCCCAACTTTTCATAATCAAATTGAACTTAAAACAATCAAAGATCTAGAACTAGGTTGGGAAGCGATTAAAAAGCCTCAATATAATAGTTGAAAATGGTAGAGGTTGCTCGATCCACTGTTAGATCTGAAAGTGATCCAAACTAGAGGTTGAAGATTCTACTTTGACGAATCATTGAGGAAAGAGAGGGAGAGAGCTTAAATTTATCAGGAAGAAAGTATAAATGATATTAAGAAACAATACTAATGGAGAAAAACAATGTTTATTTACTTCTTAAAGAGCCATGATCTTCCATTAGTTGAACTTACAGTTAATATTTGGTGATCGCCGGCAGAAGGAATCATCAGAAAGCTCAAATTTCCAGCAAGCAGCTGGGGTTTGCACCTTGTCACAAATCATAGTAGAGAGAGCCATCAAGATTGAGATCTTCAAGTTCAGTTATGCTTTGAACTTCTTCAGATCACTTAAGGGCCAATAAAAAGACTGATGAATTGGGTTATCAAAGCTGGCCTTTTTTCTTTAATTGAGGGGTCCAGATAAGAAAAAAAAATCCATGATGCATGTGAAAGGGATCATTAAGCATCCACCATTAACTGGACCCGCAGTTTTGTTAGATTAATTTACTATATTTAAGTCGTAATTACACTACCCCACATATTGAACATGAATCAAACGATAATTGTATTAATAAGTTATATTTGTTTTGATTATATATTAGATCGTCTAGATTACAAATTTAAACAAGAACTTCAATTATATTATAACATAGTGATGTATATGAAAACTTTTGTGTTATACCTAATTTGTGGATATGCATTTTCAGCTTGTAGATTTTCGTTGTAAACATTTGTTTTTTTTTGTTTTCTAGAGTCTTGCTAGTTGTTGAATGATAGTTGCCGTTCCAAAAAAAAATATATCAATAAAGTAGCTGATTGTAAACCATACGTAATTAATTATACACACACTTACACACATTAAATATTTTTTTCAATGGTTGTATAATTTTTATTGTCTTTTGATGTGATAAGGTGGTCGGTTTAATTTGTTGGGTAAGTTAATTGCTTATACGGAGTTCAAATGATGGTTTGATTTTTTCTATTATTATATTAGTTAGGTTTATCAGATGTGATAAGGTGGTCGGTTTAATTTGCTGAGTAAGTTAATTGCTTATACGGAGTTCAAAAATCTACAAAAATGATGGTTTGATTTTTTTTATTATTATATTAGTTAGGTTTTATCATACATGTCACATACAATACACCTTTATATATGGGAATAATATTTTTTTTTTTTGACGTAGCAAATAACGAGTGCAATTATAAGGCCATCTTGGGGGGTTCATTTAACGGATTAGAATGAACCCTATGTCTGACACCACCAAAGGTGGTTTTTTTAAATAGGCCACGAAGGACTGTCTATACAACGTGACTGCGTAGACATGACTACATAAGTTTTTTTAGGCAAGTTCAAAATTACAAACTTGTGGTTTAGATTGATGCTTCAATATCTTCGGTTTATTCACAACACGTTATGACTTTTGTTCAATTTGCATTAAATATATGATCGTGCTAGTAAAAATTACTGTTCTTCAAAATTATTTAAAAGATTAACATACTAATTATTTTAAACTGTAAATAGTCAAATTTAATCAACATTAAGAATTTTCCTTTCAATTAATACGTGTTAATATTAAATAAACAACCTGCGAACAATTATAAATTTTAGAAATCTTCATGATGGAAAAAAAACACTTGGCATATCCATTTATAAAGAATTCCATGAGTTTAGGATATCGAGTTTTCTGAGGGGATGAATTAAGCGATTAGAATGGTCAACAATAAGGATCACAAGATGGCCCGGCCATTGCAAAGCAAACGAAAAAGATTTTTTTTTAGGCTGCATCTATTCATACAGTTTCTGACACTATTTGGACACTTTTTGTGCCCTAGACGCCTCGTATAGGGCTATACGAGGCGTCTAGACATTGAATTCAAGGGGGTCTTCAGAGGTTGTCAGGCACAAAGTTTAAAAAAACCCTACACACCTCGTACAGGCCTATACGAGGTGTCCAGACATTGGGTGTTTTTTTGGTTGAAAAAGGGGGCGTTTTGGTGGGTTTTGTGTGGTTATTTTGATAGTTTTTGAAAGAGTTTTTTTTAGCGAATTTTTTTTTTGTTTTAAATTTTTTTTTGTTTTTTACACTATAAAAATTTAAATTAAATAGATTCTATCGATTAAATATTATAATATTTTTAACATTTTACTTTTTTAAATATTATTCTTCCGATTAAAATTTTATCTCGTTTAAATATTGTTTCCGTATTATATTCAAAACATATATTGTTTTCGTATTATATCAATTTAAGACAATAATAATTAAGTAACCGAATAACTGAAAACAAACGTAAATATGATATATATATATATATATATATATATATATATATATAAGATAACTTTTGTACATCCATAACAAAAATAAAATCTACAACTGGTCTACGCATCAGGCTCCGAATCTGGATCTGCCTGCTGCGGCTGCTGCTGCTATCCTGCTCGGCCCGTACCAACCAACCTACCAAATCGTTGAGTCCGTCAAGCTCGACTCGTACCTCCGGATGTAGCGCAGCTCCTGGGGCATGACCTGGAATAACGTGATGTGGAAACTGAGGCGACCCGGGAGGTGGCGGTGGCTGTGGCATCGCTGCACCGTCGAAATCCACCGGAGGGTCCGGCACGGGCACTGCAGCAGGATCTGCCGGAGGATGGACTAGCTCGAACTGCTCTGGCAGGGGCTCACCTGTCCATATGCCCTCGTCGCGGTTTTTAAACTGCGGGCCAACGACGAACCTCTTGATCAGTGTCATCCCCCACAGCGATGGAAAACCCATCCGCGTTGGCATGACTGGCGGCGTCCGTAAATGTGGGTCCTGCTCCGGTACGAGGCCCAATGAACGGGCAATGACGGTCACGTACGCGCCACCATACAAAAATCTGCGCTCCTGCCGGTGATGGGCGGAGGCGTAGTATTAGGCTAGACCGTGTGCTAGTGCGCACGACCTCCTGTACAACAAACAATAAAAGAAAAAAGATATGTGCTCGTACACCACTCAGGGCTGTAGCCGCGCCCTGCAATAGAAGTAGCGAACATATGGTGCATATACCTGCAGATAGTGTTAGCGAAATACAAAAAAAAAGATTAATAAACAATACACATAATCACAATAATTGCTGTAATAAACGTACGTACCTGTACAATAGGTCTCTAATAAATGAAACCCTCCCCTTCGACTTGTCGTGCTCCCAAGTATTTGGCCCCGCAATCACCTGCCAAAACCCAAAAAGAGTAGGTCTATCAACCACCACTAGCCCCACTGTGTAAACGTCTGTCTCGTTGATCTCCTCCTGCCTGTATAAACCGCAATGCACCGCAAATTGTGCTAGCGTCATCGAACGTAAAACGCCAGCGAGCCTGAAAGAAACCTCGGGCGGAGGGGAGAGCATCTGGGTGCGGAAGCGGCACTGGGACCCCAGGAGGGTGAAATGTGAATGACGAAAGGAACTCGACCAGCACGTGTTTGCATCACCGAAGGAGATTCTCCTCAATTCTTCATTATACGATAGGCCTCGTCCAACCTTTGTTGTACCTGCTTTGTTGTTGGTCGGCCACGAGTATTTTGTTGGACAACCGGTGGCTTCTTGGTAGATTTCTTTGGAGTCAACACCGCTTTAATCTTTAACATCAGGCTTTTTTGTTGTGCTGGGGGGTGCGACTCTAATTGTTGTCTAACAATATTTAGCTCTTCGACCACGTCGACGTCATCGTCTATCAATTTACAACTTTGGAAGTTAAGCTTCCGCCAGAAGACGTCTATGTATTCAAGTTGAATCGAACGCTCTGCACGGTTAAAAACAACATTGTTTAAGTCACATGATTAACGAAAATATATCACACAAGTGTTGTACGTTTAACAATTATTACCTTCGCGCATGTACTTTTCTATCCTACAAGCACAGGGCAACCAACAACTGTACCACATTTGGCAACCACATGATGAATGAAAGCGCTCCAGGACATATAGCTTCCTAAGTGCCTCTCCACCCAACAAGTGAAGGGCTGTATGGGATATTTTTCCATGTAGGTGTTGAAACAGCGGGTGTTTGTGGTGGTTCATTCTTTTTTCGATGCAGTCTCGAAAACTCTTCCTTATTTCACCGAACTGTGTCTCAACTATATCCCGGACACAACCAACTACACGGTCCAGCGAGCTCCTATCTAGGACGTATCTCTTTAAGTTGGCGTGTTAGCTCTCAACTCTGTTTGTGGTACGATTACCAAAGTTGCACCTCTTATCAGTCCACGCAAAGACGAACATCTCCTTATAGTCTTTGTAACGCCCGTCATCTTTTAACGCATTTATAATAATATTGCACACATTTTATATTAAAAATGTGAGCTTACAGAAACTTTGTTTGGATAACAACCACGCATGATCAAAGTGTTTAAGTTAACATTCTAACTAGTCTAAACAATCAAATGCAATTTTTAATGTTTACATATTTATTTAAAACAAAATAAATCAATGCGGAAGCTTGTTCGGTGTGTTCGGTTCTTGAAAGTCGCTTGATCTTCATCCGGAAATCTTGAGAGCATTAACCTAGTGCCTAAACCACATAAACTGTTAGTTTTGACAACGTTTAAGCGCGTATAATCAAGTTCTAAGGCCCAATAATGGAAACAAAACGAAATTTCAGACAGCGTCCCGCGACCAACGTCGCGTCGTGCGACCATTTTGTTATTTCGCCGTCGCGTAGCGTGACGGCCTTATTTTTCCAACAGGTTTGCTGTTTAATGCTGCAGATTCCCAGCTATGTTTTTAACCAAATTATCAACTTCAAACTAGCATAACTTTTAATCTAGACCTCCGTTTTGCATGATTCTTTTTCCTACGTGTCTGTAATCAAAATACGGACCTGTTTACCATCATAGTTCGTATTAAAAACCAGTTTTTAGGAAACTAGTCTATAAATCCCTTTTTCATATTATTCGACTCATTTAAGTTACATTACAAGAATGCTATTAAGAGTCATTTCTAGCATTTCCTACCCATCCCGGGCTTATCAATCAAAAGCGTTTCCACACCTATTACGGGTTCGCTTACACATTTACATTCGCAGATTTATATGTATCTTTCGAGTCACGTAATCCACATTTAACTACTTAATTTATTTTGACCCGTTTAAAGGTCTTTTAAGCACTTAAGCATCAAACCCGTTTTTCCCTTTTCGCACTTCGCATTCCCTTATTAATCAACTACTTATCTTCCACCACAACTATACTTGTGGTGGATTTAGCATAAGATAGTAATTAACCCGAATATTTCCCTTCGGTTAGCCATTTTACGCAAATGACCAATTTTTAGACATTCAACCCACGAAATTTAGGCCTACAACTCTTATACTTATCTAAGGGTTGCCTAGTCATGATACGAGTTTCTAAACAACCACTATGGGCGTTTGCCCGACTTACCCATTAAAGGCCATTTGGTCAATTTTAATCCCCCACTTTACGGCGAAGGATTTTCACTATCCATTTGACCCAAAATCGCATTTATAACTAATATCTTATTTATGCGTACCTGGCACGGTCAACATATAGACCCGTTTCATTTTTATACCTTGCTTTTATTAGTCACTACTCCAAGGCGGCACAATTACTCAAATTCTGTTCAATCTTGTGAACATATAACTTGACAACCAAATGTTAGTCGATATTGCCAAATGGTGTTATCATCACCATTGACTCGTTTGGCCTATATGACCAAACGTTTACATACATAACAAAACATTGTTTTTAACTACCAATTCGCCCATCCGACCCATTTCGGATTTTATCATTAGATCCCTTTTTCCATTAACCAAGGATTTTCATCATTTTATATGTTCCGATCCGTATTATTTCGTATCGAAAACGTATTTCGGATATAGCTTTTGTCATATTTACAATCTATGAATAAATGCATGTCTTATAAAAAGGGTGTAAACTTTTACTTACCTCGCGTCCGCGCAAAAACATTCTTCGCATCCATGATCCGTTTGACCCGTTCCTCTCAAAGCCCCCACCTAGCTTGTTTAGAGTCAAACTATATCATAACATCCATAAGATGGTTAGATTGGTCATTTTATACAATGGACATCACCCTATGGACCCCTTTTTTTTACACACTTATCAATCAAAGCATGCCATATATTCAACAACTAGTTTGTAACTTGTCATTTAGCCAAGATTAACATCAACTAGGCAAGTTCATATCACCGAAAAATAGGATGTTTTTGGTGACATGTTTAACCTGTTTACAAGTCTTCAAAAGTTATGATTTTTTTTATGTAACGTACCTCTCGGAGGGTTAGACCTTGTGTTAAAATTTCAAGATCTAACTATTTACCAAAAATTCGTAAAAATTCATTTACTATGCTATAATCAGATTCGTCACTTCTGACTGTAGCTTACGAAAAAATTCATGTAAAATTCCTCGTTTATCCGATTGACGAAATTCCAATTGGAGGTTTTTGGAATTACCTGAAGTTACCTACAGTAAAAAATTGACATCATAAATCAATTCTTAAATTGAGTTATGACATTCGTAATTGGCTGCAAATTCTGCCAGAAAACGCAGCCTGAACCTTCGATACCGAAAAATTTATAAAACATTCAATTTTCGTCGAAAAAATGCAATTCCAGTGGGGGTTTTAAAGATATTTCCTGGAATTACATTTTAGACTCAAGAAACACATGTTTTGTCAAGTTTTGTCCACGTTATAGCCAATACAAGTCGGCTGTAAATTCAAATCAGAAGCAGTTTGAATTCAGCTTTCAATTAAAACATGTTTATGACATTATAACACTATTTTTTTAGCAATCAAAACCCTAAAAACATCACATACACGAATTTAGCATCAACAAATCTGAATTTACCTCATGGAACTCAAATTACACTAGAATAACTATCAAAATCCTAGTGCTTAACATGTTTATACAAAACCCACTTATCACCTTCAATGGTGATTATGAATTTTGCTACAATTAGGCATGATTTCATCATATACTTGTCTAGGGTTTACTCCTGGACACTATATTGTTCCTATATCACCTATATAACAAACATGCAACCATAGTTTCGAATTCTCTAAGTTTACTCAGAAATTCAACTAGAGATTTCTCATGAAATTTACATACCTTGTAACTACTTTTTAGTGAAGATCACTAATTCGTGCTCAGATTTTGATTTAGAATTGATTTGGACCTTCAATTTGAGAGATTAGACAAGAACTAGGGTTGTGGGGGTTTCTCCTGGTCGCCCTGTGCTTCTGATCGAACTCAAACACACATAAGTGTGTGTTTTGAGTTTTAATTTATGTTTTATTATTGTTAGTTTCGAACTAAACACTTTTAGTCCCTCAACTATTGTTTAGTTCTTATTTTTAGTATTTTATCCCACTTATGAGTTACTACAAGACTTTTATCTAACTAGGTTATTATTATTCCTAGTTAACTTATTGGATTCCGGGAGTTATAACCCGTCTTATTTAAGTCCCGCTAAGTCGGCCTGTCATAAGCTTTGTTTTTTCTCAAAACTTTTATTCTCTTTTTATTTAATATTAGGTTTAATTATTTAAATCCTAATATTTACCGGGTTAGTTTTACCACTAACGGTATTTTACCCTTCTTTTAGTATTAATGGGGTTTGATTACCAAACCCGTTTTCGGGGTGTTATGGTCTTTTAGCCAGTTATCGTACACGTAATTAAAGACCCCTAAAAAGTAAAAATAATTTAATAAAATTTACATAGGTGAGTCGTATGTTATTAGAAAAACTTACTAGGACATTTGCACTCCACAAGTCGCTTTCGCATGTTGCGCAAGTGGTACTCGTAGATGGGTATGGATGGAGACTCAATCAATGTCCCCCAAAATGACAAAAATTTATCCCAGTCTTCTTCTGTGAAGGCAGCCTTGCAGTGCCTCATAACATTATGTTGTATGTGCCACCTGCAAAGAAGCCTGGAGCCGTCTGGAAATACTTTAGCACACGCGCCCATAAGAGCCAGGTCTCTATCCGTTACAATCACACATGGCTCCATACATTCATACAACATTGACTTGATCCTATCAAGCACCCACACAAAGTTATCACCCCGTTCTTTACTAACAACGGCATGCGCGATAAAAAATGAATGGTTGGTAGGCGTTATACCAACAATCTGGATAAATGGCATATTGTATAAGTTTTTCTTGTACGTCGCATTGATCAGCATGATGTGGGGGAATGCACGCCACATGTCTCTCGAGTACTGATGAAGAAAGAAGATCTCAGTTACGATCTCTGTTTCGGGTTCCTCCCATGTCTCGTAAATAAAGTCGTTGTTTATCAGCATATTTTCTAGTGACTGCATGGGAGTCAATCCTTGTCTTTGTTCGGCTCTAATCTTCGCCACAACGTTTTGAACGTCTTTCTGAACATGAAACCTGTCGGGGTCCTGCTTTCTTATCGTTTGAAATATTTTGCGCGACTCCATGTTTTGAGCTGTCAGCTGCTCGATCAGTTTCTTTTCGCTTGGAGTAAACCTTCGCACAAATGCGTGGGCCAACAGGTCCTCACAAAGTTTGTGGTTATGTTCAATTTTTCCGTCTTTTATCTCCCAGGTTTCATAAGGGTGGTTTCGCACAGCCAGCAGGTAAAACGGGCAACCGGTTTTTTTGCTTCCGACTTTTCTAAGTGTTGCTGTAGTGTGGTGCTCACCACCACGGTAACATTCAAGCCATGCCCTCCCGGTTTTTCCCCGATTTTCTTTGATCGACGGGTGACAATAACGAAACCATCCGCGCTTGCTATTTCTTGCATCGGTTTCTTTAGTTCATCTAAAGAGTTGAAAACCTGTAACATCGACAATAATAACAATATTAATAATAATAATAATAATAATAATAATAATGATAGTAATGATAGTAATAATAGTAATAATAATAATAATAATAATAATAATAATAATAATAAAATAATAGTAATAATAATAATAATAATAATAATAATAATAATAACAGCAACAACAATTAATCTATGTAACATAACAAAATAAAAATTGATACCTGCTTTTTTAAGTACGGATTGTCCGGGATGGGAGGTGCCTCACCACCATATCTACCATATCCACCATAACCACCACATCCTCCAACATCCAGATTGTTTTGATGAACGTAAGGACTGCCCGGGGAAATGAATTGGTGATGACCACCGTCTCCTCCGTATCCACCATATCCACCATTTCAACCGTCTCCTCCGTATCCACCGTCTCCTCCGTAAGAATATTCACACCCGTATCTATAATCCGGATACCCTTGTTGCGTCAGATAACATGGTTGACCAGCATGGTATGAGTCATCTAAAGGGGCTGTTTCATCAACAGGGGGATGCGTGTTCAAATCTAGAAACGGTATGTTTTGTTTTCCTTGTATACTAGACACAACCTCCTCTTGCTTGTTAGAATCGGGAACGCCAGACTCCTCCAAAATAGACGACTGTATCATCATTAGTAAATAATAAACTAAAACAATAAGTAATTAAAACATTTAAGCTAATAACTGTTACCGAAACGCTTTCATGCACCCAGTCATAGTTGCCATCGCAATATGATGACATTTCAACACTTCAGGATGATAAGAACACAAATTCAAACAACAAGAGATAGTAGAAGAGAACAGAATGAATGTTGAATGCTCGGGTGGACCAACAATGCATTGTTTGTTGCAATTTATATGAAATATAGACGCCTCGTATAGCCCTAGACGCCCCATATTGCTTTATGTCACATGCCAGACACATAGTCAAATCAGTCTCTAAGATGCCTCGTATAGGCCTATACAAGGCGTCTTAGTACCCTTATATTGCTCCCTCGTACAGGCCTAGACTCCCCGTTTGATGTGACTGATGTGACGTTGTACGAGGTTCAGAAGTTGGTCGGGAAAAGGAACCCTAGACGCCTCGTATAGGCCTATACGAGGCGTCTATCAGGGTGTGGAAATAGGGAGTTGGGTGTGGGAATATGTAGACCCTTTTTTTATATTGGTTTTTGCAAGTGGTAGGTGGTGACACATTAATGTTGCCTAGTGTCAACTCACAATGTTATGTGATTTTAAATATTTTAAATAATATTTTGTTACAAATTTTTATTTGGAGTTAAATAACATTTTAGTCCTTGTGCTTTAGGTTATTTTGTCAGTTTAGTCTAAATGTTTCATTTTTCACCTGTGGGTCCAAAAAGATTTCATCGTTGTCATTTTAGTCCACTGGCCGGGTTAACTTCATCCATTTTTTCTGTTAACGAGAAGGGCAATTCGATCATTTTATAGGGCCGAATTGCCCTTCTAGTTAACAGAATTACATATAAAATGACCAAATTACCCTTCTCGTTAACAGAAAAAATTGATGAAGTTAACCCAGTGGCTAAAATAGCAACGGTGAAACTTTTTGAACCCATAGATGAAAAATGAAACTTTTGAACTAAACTGACAAAATGGCTCAAACTACTGGGACTAAAATGACATTTAACTCTTTTATTTGGTTAACACGTTGTGAAACATTGAAAAGGTTAAGAGATATGATGAAGAGTGAGACGGGTGTTCATCGTGTTGACTCGGCTCAAATTTAAACTAAACCATCCAAACTATACCTCAAAATTGATTTATTTTAATTCAATTTTTTGCTTGATTTTTTTTTCAGCATCATTATCGTGTCATCTTGTGTGAACAACACGATATCAACCAAATCTTTATCAAATTACTAAAGTAATATAGAAGTCTTGAAAACAAGGATAATATGAAAAATGTACAAGACACCGTGACAAACAGCTCTCAGACAAGGCAGATTATCAAGAAGATAATCTACATAAAATGATAATCGAAACAAAATAAGAAACTCTCGAACAGACAAGGATCGAATCTGAATGTTTTAGAGAGAAAACCAAAAAGGAGCAGAGAGCAGACATAGAGAAATGTGTTCATGTGTTGCTGGGATCCCAATGCAGTCGGATATAAAGGGACAATCCCATAGGGTTTACGCGTACAAGACAAGCCCACCAGCAACCAGCCTAGAGCCCATCAGCAACAAGACTTGAGCCCATCAGCAGCACATTAGCCCAACCGCAACACTAGACCAGCAAAACTCAAAAAAGGGAAAGAAATATATGAGAAAAGATAATAGCACAAAATATAGAATTGTAATATTTTAACCCCCCCCCCTCCTCAATTCAATATTTGAATCAATCAGATATGTTGAGAAGTTAACAAACCTTTCCATGAGGGGCAGGAGATAGACCCTTGGTAAAGACATCAACAGCTTGATCCTCTGACTTAACACCAACGGTCCGAATAATTCCCTTAGAAATTTTTTCTCGTAAGAAGAAAAGGTCAACCTCAAAGTGTTTGGTACGTTCATGAAAGACAGGGTTGGCGGCAAAGGAAATGGCAGCCGTATTATCACAACACAGCTGGACTGGAAGCTTAGTATTAATTTTCAATTCCCTTAAAAGGTTTGAGATCCAAATAATCTCGCATGTAGCGGCACACATGGATCGGTATTCTGCCTCAGCAGAGGACCTTGAGATGGTGGACTGCTTTTTACTTTTCCATGAAACAAGATTACTTCCTAAAAACACACAAAAACCAGTAACAGATTTTCGAGAACCTAGGCATTTAGCCCAGTCCGAATCAGAAAAGGCTTTTATATTTAAAGAATCTCCTTTTTTAAATAGAATTCCTTTTCCATAAGCACCTTTTAAATATCTTAAAAGTCGTAAGGCAATTTTAAAATGAGCTTGTGTAGATGAATGCATAAATTGGCTAAGATAATGCATATAGTATGCTATATCTGGTCTAGTGTGTGAGAGATAGATCAATTTATCAACAAGTTTTTGATAAACTGTTATATTGGTTAAGGGTTGATTATCCTTCTCACAAAGATGAGATAAAACATGATTTGCCTCGATTGGACAACTGACCGGTTTACAACCTGTCATTCCAAATTCAGCAAGTAAATCTAAGCAGTATTTCCTTTGGGTTAAGCATAAGCGAGTTGAGTTTCTTACAACTTCAATAGCCAGAAAATATTGTAATTTTCCTAAATCTTTATAAAAAAAACTTTGATTTGAGTAAACGTTTGATGTCATTAACTTGTTTTGAACAATTACCAGTTATAATAATATCATCCACATAGACAAGAAGAACAATAAAAACAGTGTCTTTTGTCATAACAAGCCTGGAATGATCACACTTACTTTGTTCAAAACTAAGATCAACAAGAACGGACACAAGTTTCTCATTCCACATCCTAGGAGCTTGTTTCAATCCATACAAAGATTTTTTTAATTTACAAACTTTAGACTCGTAAGAAGAATTATAACCACCAGGCAAGCACATATAAATTTTTCATTAAGGTCACCATATAGAAAATCATTGTTAATGTCAAGTTGATATATTTCCCAATTAAAGTGAACAACCATAGATAACACACACCTAATTGTAACCATTTTAACAACAGGGGAAAAAGTATCAAAGAAGTCAATGCCTTCTTTTTGACAAAACCCCTTTGCAACAAGCCTAGCCTTATACCTCTCTACTTCACCGTTTGATTTATATTTAATTTTATAAACCCACTTACACCCAATAGCTTTCCTATTAGGTGGTAGGTCTACAATTTCCCAAGTTTTATTTCTATGTAAAGCTTCAAGTTCTGAGTTCATAGCATCAACCCAATTAGCATCATTTTTAGCTTCAAAATAATTTTTAGGTTCACAACTTTTATTTAACACAGAAGCCAAGCAAAAACTTTCAGGAGATAAATTAGCGTAATTTAAGTTCTTTTCTAGACCATATTTGACTTTCCCATCAACTATAAATTCATCAAGTTTAGAGGGAAATTTAATGTTTTGAGAGGATCTCCTTAAACCGTGTTAGTTTGTTCCCCAATATCTCCTTCAGAATTATTATTGTCTTCATGTTCAGTGTCATGCTCAGCCCTGTCCGAATTTGATTCTATATTGCTTGGTTGCTGATTATCAGCCATGCCTAAAGCAATCTCTAAATCATTTTCAGACTGCTCAGACCCATGACCTGTTGAAGTATTTGTATGTGTATTCTCATTATCGGGAGTTGGGTCAACTTGGGGTCTTTGAGTGAAGGTTAAATCAGATAAATAAAAAAAGTTTAGGGTGTTAACTTCAGTAGGAGTATCAAGATCTGAAAATGTTTTTGTTTCTTTAAAAGGGAACACGGTTTCATAAAACCTAACATCCTTAGAGAAGAACATCATTTTTTGATCTAAACTCCAAAGTTTATACCCCTTTTTTCATTTGAATATCCAACTAAAACACATTTTTCTGCAAGTGTGGTAAACTTATCAGAGTTGTTTAACACAGTGCTGAAACAAAGACACCCTATAACCCTAAGTTGACCTAGAACATGAGTAAAACCAAACACAAGTTCATATGGAGACTTCCCACTCAAAAAATAAGAAGCAGTTAGAATACACTCAGACCAAAATTTAATGGGAAAACCACATTGAAAGAGTAAAGTCCTAGCTACATTCAACAAATGTCTATGCTTTCTCTCAACTACCCCATTTTGCTGTGGGGTATGAACACATGAAGTCTGATGTATAATCTCATTTTCATAACAAAAGCTACTCATTTGTTTATTTATAAATTCAATACCATTGTCACTCCTAAAGATCTTGACTGATTAACTAAACTGTGTTTTAAGTAAATTATAAAAACCTTTAATATTGTAAAACACTTTATCCTTTGACTTCATGAGATATACCTACACAGCTCTAGAATAATCATCAACAACAGTAAGAAAATATCGAAAACCATCCCTACTTTGGACTCTATACGGACCCCAAACATCAAGATGAATAAGATCTCCTAATGCTTTAGATTTATGATCACTTAAAGGGAAAGGTTCCCGAGGCTGTTTAGCTCTATGACACGTTTCACAAGGATCCAATTTAGCACCAGTTTTAAGGTTTAGATCATTTTTAAGAACATGCAAAACAGGTTTAGCAAGATGACCTAACCTAGCATCCCAATGATTAATATCACAACTAGAGTTACCAACCTTATTTGAAACAGAAGAACTACCACAGAAGTTGAAGGGGTATGGTCCCAGATCTCACGTCAGCATGACCGCGAGTGACCATTACCCTTATCAAAAACCCCCACCAGAAAGAATTTATATGTGTCCGTGCGGGCACGTGCGAACACAGCAACAGCAGTATAAACCAATCTGTCCAGTGATGAGAAGACTTACCTTAAGTACGGAACGGATGTTACGCATAGCGATGCGGCTTGGCACCGCATCCTATGAACATTTTCGTCACGACAAGGGATCTGGACAACAGTAACAGTCACCAAGCGGCGATGCAGCACGGCACCGCATCCCGCATGCATCTTGGCTAGAACAAGAACGCGGGAACAACATCAGTTACCGCAAGCAGCGATGCGACCCAGCACCGCATCCTGCCTACAATGCAAGTGGGTCTGACACCACAGTACAAGTGGTACTGAGAACAGTCACCTGTCAGCCCACATGTATGCAACAGTCTGACACAACAGCAGGGCGTGGCATCACCACCATAACCGACAGGTCTGACACACCTGCAGGAGACTGTGCGATGTCAGACTAGCTACTCAACTACCCTCCTTCACTCCTCGGCTATAAATACCCATCCCAAACCAGGTTTGAGGTATCACTTCTCAACTCTCTCACTACTACTACTATCATACTTTTCTTCCCAAGCAAATTGCTGATTCTTACGCCGGAGAGTGGTAACAAGGAGTACCCCCATCCCATCATCCTTGTTACGACTCACGGCTTGTTTCCTTGTGCAGGAAACCAACCAGCGGACGATCCAGCCAGCGATCCTCGGAAAGAAGGGATTAACCCTACTTGACGAGACCAGTGAGCTAACCCTACCCGGTTAACCATTGTTTCATCAGTGGCGCCCACCGCTACTCTTAGCACTTTTTTCCACCATCCCTTTCTCTCCAAAGATTATGTCTGATCGTCTAAACAACACTGCCGGGGATAACCTAAACCCCGCAAACCAAGGGCCTACAGGGACCACTCCCCTTGCCCCAAATGCTGACCACGTTGGCACATCGACGCAAGGGGGCGCTTCCCTTACGTTCGGACACGATCTTTCACAGTACGCTGCTGTGATACCTCCAGGCATGAACCTTCATGCCTGGTACGACCAGCAACAAGCTTTGCTGGCCGTAGCATACAACAGAGCTTGCGCAGAAGCGCAAGTACCGATCGGGCCTACCCCAGCACCGCATACCCCTGCGGGTCGTATTTTACAATACGACGGCAGGGCCCCAACACACCCAGCCACCCGAAGCAGGCATGAAGACCACGGCTCCTCTTACTGTGAGGTCCGCACGATTAATGAGGATGATTCCTCATACGGGTCCCACACCAGGGGCCCAATACAAAGCCGCCTGGGCCCTCATGGCGAGAACAGGCAGCAATCCACAGCCCATCGCGGCCCCAGCATCCATAGCCGGCTGGGACCCCAGTCCCACCATGAAAGGCAGGACCGTACCGATCCAGAGGACGGTACATACTGCGGGGAGTCCCATGCCACTAGCAGCAGACCGGGAGGACGCAACTATGTTCCTCCCACTCAACCCCGCACCACATACCTCCGCGCTGCAAAGCGTCACCAGAGCCAACCCTACAGGCCGAAATCTGCGGCCGAAAACTCCAAGTTTGTCCCGGAGATTGCCAACGCCGATGTCACCACCACCAAATTCCCATTAAACATTGGGAAATACAACGGTTCGGCCGACCCAGATGACCACGTGAACATCTTCGTCGGCGCCGGGTACAACGGCAGGTGGGATGAACCCACTTGGTGTCAATTTTTCCCGAAGACCCTAACAGGTCTGGCAAGGGCTTGGTTCGATTCTTTGCCAGTGGCGTCACTGACCTCATTTGAGGACTTGCAAGCAAAGTTCCCCGCGCATTTTTGCCAGCAGCGACGTCATGAACGTGATTCTATGGACGTTATGAACATCTGGCGCAGAGACAACGAATCTCTTGAGGCGTTCGTTGTCCATTACAATAAAGAGTGCCTGGAGATAGGCGACGTGGCAGACCAAATGGCACGCAACCATTTCATTGTTGCCGTTAAGGACGAACAAATGGTTATGACTATCTCCGGCAAGGAAGGCTTGCCTAAGAAATGGGAAGATGTCATGGCTGCGGTCAAGACATACGCCCAGACTCAGCGGTCCCTCAAACCGCACGTCTCAAAGGCACAGCCCCAAACGGAAGGCCAGTCCTCCCACCAAGAGCACAATCGCAACAACAAGCGCAACCGGGACACATGGAATCGCGGCAGCAATCCCGGACCATATGTCCCGTGTAACAACCAGCCCGACGCAAGGGCAACAATCAACGCCCAGCGTGAAAACCGGGCGTCGAAGAAGGAGTCTCGGGACCGTAGCTGGACCGAGATAAACCAGTCGCCAAGCGACGTCCTCCTTACACACGCGCAATTCCTGCGACCGGCCCAACCGATGAAGTCCAAGAAGAACCAGGATCTCGCACTCTATTGCGAGTACCACAAGGACTCGGGCCACACAACAAACAATTGCATCAGTCTCCGACTAGAGATTGAGCGAGCCCTTAAGGAGGGGAAGCTGCAACATCTGTTCCCAGCAGCGCAAAAGCAAACCAAGCGCATGACCCCCCACAACGAGGGCACCTCCATGGGTATGAGGACCATGCACGTGGCCTCAACCCACATGATCAATGGAGGACAAGGAATGCAGCGCAAGGCGGCAAGAAGACCGGACAATGACTCGAAAGACGTGCAAGTGGTCTTTCCAAAAGTCCGAGGCGGACCGCGCGACAGGCGCGCCGTCGTTATCACAGGCTACCTGGCTCACTACTGCACCGAGCGACTATTCATCGACCCGGGAAGTACGTCTGACATTATATATGAGCAGTGCTTCAACCAGTTCGATCAAGAAGACAAAGATCGGTTGCAGCCGGTAGACTACCCTTTGGCCGGGTTTACGGGGGAAACCGTATTCCCCCTAGGCCAAATCACTTTTCCTGTGCGCCTCACCAATGGAAGGCACACACGAACGGAGGAGGTAAACTTCATGGTTCTACCTCACACCTCCAAATACGACGTACTTCTTGGGAGGGAATCCCAGGACGACTTCAACATGATCACATCCGTCCCCCACTCTGCCATCGGTTTCCCAACCGAGACGAGGGTTGCGATAATATACGCCCGCAGAGAAGTTATGTCCTCGGACGAGCTGCGTCCGGCCAAGATAACAAGGCCTACCCCCAACACGCAACTAGAAAAATGGGTTCTTAACGCAAGACACCCAGAGCAAACGGTCATGTTGGGCCACGCCTTGTCCCCCACCATCAGAGCGCGCCTGAAGCAGCTCCTCTTCAGGAACCAGGATATTTTTGCGTGGACACCCGCAGACATGACAGGGGTACCACGCGAAATTGAGCAGCATTTCTTGAATACCATGCCAGGTATCAAGCCGGTGATCCAAGGCCAACGCCACCTTGGATCAGCAAAGAACGAGGAGATGAATGAGCAGGTCCAAGAACTGCTCTCCGCAGGCATCCTGCGGGAAGTCAAATACCAGACTTGGTTGTCCAACCCAGTCATGGTAGAAAAACCAAGCGGGGGCTGGCGCATGTGCGTCGATTATAAAGATCTCAACAAAGCCTGCACCAAGGATTGTTACGCACTTCCGGAGATTGACGAGAAGGTCGATAACCTTGCACCATTTCGATGGAAGTTTTTCCTCGATTGTTACAAAGGCTACCACCAGGTACAGATGGCAATCGAGGACGAAGATAAAACGACATTCCGCACGCCTACCGGAAATTACTGCTATACGAAAATGTCGTTTGGGTTGCGCAACGCTGGTGCAACCTATCAAAATTTGATGAACGACACTTTTCGCGGTCAAATCAGCAAAAGTGTCAAAATCTATATGAACGACCTGGTCGTCATGAGCATGGAAGAAGATACCATGCTCAACGATGTTGAAAGAACATTCCAAACTCTGCGAAGCGTCAATATGAAGCTAAACCCAGGGAAATGCTCGTTTGGAATGGAAGAAGGCAAGTTCCTTGGATTCATCATAACCAAAGATGGATTCAAGGTGAACCCGGAAAAAGTTCAGGCAATCGAGCGTATGCCATCACCTTCTACGATGAAAGAAATGCAACGACTAGCCGGCAGGCTAGCCGCACTGAATAGATTCTTAGCCAACCATGCAGCTAAGTCTTACCCTTTCATCAAGACCTTGCGGAGCTGCTTAAAAAAGGAACAATTCCAATGGACCGCAGAGGCCGAAAAAGCTTTCCGGGAGATGAAAGAGTGTTTGATTCAACTCCCAACTCTAACCGCACCACGCAAGGATGAGCCACTTATTTTGTACCTATCTGCCGCGGACAACGCGGTAGGCGCGGTACTCATAGTGGAGCGAGAAGGAGTTCAAACACTCATCTACTATATCAGTAAAATGCTCAACGACCCAGAGACGAGGTACTCCATCATGGAGAAGTTGGTATTGGCACTAGTGCACGCGTCAAGACGGTTGCAACGTTACTTTGCAAACCACGCCATTACAGTGTTAACCAACTACAGGATCGGCCCGATCCTAACAAAACCCGACATCTCTGGTAGATTAGCAAAATGGGCATCCTGCGGGAAGTCAAATACCAGGTCTTGGCTGATTTCGTCGCTGAAGTACCAGCAAATCGCATTCAAGAATGCGAACAAGAACAAAACCCTACGCCACCACCATCCTCCTCAGAAACATGGGCACTTTTTACAAATGGTGCATCCAACGAGGATGGTGCAGGTGCAGGTCTGCGACTCGTCAGCCCCGATGGCCAAGAGCTTACCTATGCAATCCACCTCGATTTTAAAAGCACAAATAATGAGGCAGAGTACGAGGCTCTACTGGCAGGGCTGCGTCTGGCAGTCAAACTCGGCGTCCAACATTTGGAAGCACACGTCGACTCACTATTGGTTGCAGGGCATATACGCGGCGACTATGCCGCAAAAGGGGATATCATGATCCTCTACCTCGAACAAGCCTTGCAACTGAAATCAAAGTTCACTTCCTTCAATATCTGCCATATCAACAGGAGTGATAACAAACCCGCGGATGCATTGTCAAAACTTGCATCCACCAGTTTCCAACACCTGCAAAAGAGGTACGCATCAAGATTCTGCAAAATCCCTCAGTACCCTTGCGCCAAATCAATGTCATCCAGTACGGTACAACATCCTGGATGACACCAATAATTGCATACTTGCAATCAGGTGTTACTCCCGAAAGCAAGGCAGAGGCACGTAAGTTGCAATACAAAGCGTGTCATTACCAAATGGGAGACGGTATCTTATACCGTAAATCATACCTGGGGCCACTCCTACGATGCGTCGACCCCCAAGATGCCACATACCTTATCAGAGAAATACACGAGGGAATATGTGGCATACACGCAGGCATGGTGGTGGCCAAAATCATGAACGTCGGGTACTACTGGCCCGACATGCACCTAGATGCGGTCAAAGTCTTGCGCAAGTGTTTCAATTGTCAGCGGCATGCTCCCAAGACCTTGCGCCCCAAGAACAACCTGATCCCCGTCACCACTGCATGGCCATTCCAAAAATGGGCAATCGATGTGGTGGGACCATTTCCAGACGCACCAGGTGCAGTGAAGTTTATCATAGTGGCTGTTGATTACTTTACAAAATGGGTAGGGGCAAAAGCGCTCGCCTCAACCACCGCTATGATAACAAGGAAATTCGTCTGGGAACATATCATTTGCCGTTTCGGTCTACCAATGTGCATCGTAACCGACAACGGTACCAACTTCGCTGCCGATGGCTTTCAAAAATGGCTACAGGAGCTAAACATTGAACACATATTCTCCTCGGTGGCGCATCCGCAAGGGAATGGCCAAGTCGAGAGTATCAATAAAAGTTTAGTCGAAGGCATCAAAGCACGGTTGGGAACAGCCAGACGCGGCTGGGTTGATGAACTCCCAAGTATCTTATGGGCCCACAGGACAAGCCCAAAGACAAGTAACGGTGAGACACCCTTCAGCCTGGTCTATGGCACTGAAGCGGTGATCCCCGCGGATGTAGGCCTCCCCTCACCTAGAATGTTGGCTATCAACAAGATAGACAACAATGAGGAACGCAGGGTTGACTTGGACCTCCTAGAAGAAAGGCATGAAAACGTTGCCATCAACGAGGCCAAGTACAAAACCAAACTTGAAAAGTACTACAATGCACGCGTCCGCATTTGTACCTTCAACCCGGGAGACTACGTCCTTCGTGACAATGAAGCATCTTACGCGGAACGCCCAGGGAAACTTTCCCCCAAGTGGGAAGGACGCTACCTCATCCAAGAGGTCCTTGGCAAAGGCGCGTATAAACTGCAAACATTAGAGGGCGAAACTATCGCACGCACATGGAATGCACAACAGCTTCGACGCTGTTACATGTAAGCCATGTTTTTTACATTTACCATGTAACCTATCGGGCCGCAGGCCATTTGCAAATAAATAAATGAACGATTAAATCCAATATTGTTTATTTACTTCTATTACAAATGCGTGTTCCACTCTGCGGTATCTGCAAAAACAGATTGGCAAAATCTTCATTCGCGATACCCACACAGAGTGGTGACCACACGCAAGTATTGTAATAGGCCAGCAATGGCAAAACATCAACTGTCTATTCGGCTGGATATGCAAATACGGTTTTCACAAAGCCTACGCAATCCCTAAACCCTAACGGGATAAAAACAGGAATTGGCTAATACTCATACGACAAAGGTATAGAGTATACTTAACCGCGCTTTACAGCGGGTAGAGTTCTTCATACTTGCATATCACCTAGATATGCAAAAGGCAAATACAGACTTAGTGTTATACACAATAACATCAATTCATACAAGTTCAAACATGCAAGTAATAAAAACACTCGTACAACTTGAACAAAACGGTTCTTTATATTCAAAAAATTTCTACACCTACGCGGTGCACAAGAGATTTACATAAGGTTCCTAACATTTACATTGAGGAAACAAAAAAGGGCACGCAGGCCATCCTAGTCTTTCTTTGAACCGCTGGTACCCGCATCACCCTTGCCATCACCAGCAGTCTCTTCCTCTTCATCCTTCTCATTAGCATATAACAACCGCAAGCGGTCTACATAGTCTTCCGCGTCCAAGCATTTATCAACTGCCTCAAGGGCGGAAATGGACAGATCGTTGTACGCTGCGAGAGCAGCAGCAAGACGCGCTTCAGTATCCACGCCATGAACCCAGACCTTTCATCGGTAAATTCGCCTTTGGCTAAAAGGTTCATATGACTGATACATCGGTTGTATCCAGCTTTGAAACCAGCATCCCGAGCACGCCGCTGAATCTCAGTTACAGCAGTTGTGTTCTCAGGTGCATCAAGGATAGCACTAGCAATCTGTAAGATACAAGCAGTACGATTAACGAAGGTAAACCTAAAAATATCGCAAAGGCAAAAGGTACTTACATGCCCGATACCGTGAATACGCATCCATTCACGATCAGCCCTCAACTGCTCTAGAGAAGAAGTCAGGCTGTCTCTAGTCTCGGCAACCTCCCTTGCCCGCACTTCAATTTCGGCAGCACGGGTAGTGACCTCCTCAATAATGGTCCCCCGTCTCTGCACTTCAGCCTTTCAACAACAAAGAAAACAAGTATATAAGGATGTTCAATCATACTTATGAGATAAAACACACAAATTCAAGAGCAAAAAGAAACTCATACCTGGAGGTCCTTAATAATCTTATTTAAATTGGTGCGGTCAGCATCTGCGACTGCAAGAGCGTTGGAAGTGCGGACCCCCGCCTCTTTGGCCTCTTTGGCCGCCGCCTCAGCCTCTTTGGCAACCGCCTCAGTAGCGGTTTTCTCCTTAACCAAAGCGATGTTCTCCTTGCTCAAAGCAGCGTTCGATGCCTTGACATTTGCCAGCTCCTGACGAACACGAAAGAGCGTTTCATTCTGTTTGCCCCAAGATTCTTTCCAGGTCTTGCACTCATTAGAAAGGGTTTCTTTCCAACTCTTGCGCTCATCAGAAAGCAGTTTGGCGAGAGTACGAACCTGTTTAAGGCCAGAAGTCGCAGCCCACTCCTCGGTCTGCTTATGCTTCTCAAAAGCAGCCTTATCCCTTTTAAGCTGCTCCGCACCCTCACGAGCAGCCCTCACCAACTCTTCAGCTTCAGCCCGCAAGCGGGCAGTTTCCTCCTCCTTACGCCCCAACACCTTGTAGTCTTCCACAAGCATGGAGGAGAGTTGATTGATCCAGAGCTCACGCGGTAAAGCGCGGGCCCGGTTAACTTCAAACGGGGTGCCCAAGCCCCCCAAAATTTCCCTACACGCAGAGGGATCAGCAGAAATATCATCCCCTTACATAACATTCCAAGGGGGTCGGTGATAGTTCACAGCCCGGTTTTCCGTATAGGTGCGGTAGTAAAACTCCAATTCAGACTCTTCATGCTGAATGGGAGTTCCTTCAAAACCTGCACCCCCGCAGGCCGAACCGGAAGCCTTCTCAGCAGCAGGAGATTTCTTCTTCTCAATATCAGCAAACTTCAAGTTCAGCTCGTCAGTATCCTGCGGGGAGATCAGGTTATCATGAGAATCTACCGTATCAAAGATCTGCGCCGCAGGTTTCTTCCCAGTATCTTCTACTTGCGCAGAAGGTTCAGTGGTAACTTCTTTATGAACCCCCGCATCCGCAGCCGTGTCATGCGGGTGGGGGGGAAGGAGGAGCATCAAATATAGAGAACCCTTCATCTTGCGGTTCTGCAAATAAAGCAAAAACACTTATCAATTACAAGTACAAAGACAAACACTTATAAAAGTTATGAATTACTTACCAGAGACAACCACAGGTTTCACAACAGTTGTTCATTTGGCCATTATTCTCGGACGTTTCTTCTCACCGGCACCAGCAACTTTCTCCTCTGGTTTTCTCTTCTTCTTCTCATCAGCAGGCTGCGAACCCACAGAGGATCCACCTGCTGCCGCACCACCACCTGGAACACCTAAACCCTCAAGGGTGTCAGATACTACCACGTAATCGGTATATCTGCAGAAACGAGAACGAGAGATACCTGCCGCCTGCGGCACCAACGGAGGAACAACAACAGCCTCAGGCTTTTTCTTGCCGCGACCCCGCAAAGCCTTCTCTACATGCTTTTTCTCCGCATGTTTCTTGGGGGCACCCTTCACGTCAAATTTACCCAGGGCCCCAAGAGGACCTGCGTTTACATCATCAAACAAGCAAGTAAGAAAGGTGAACTTCTTTACAAAGTAAGAAGATTATAGAATATACCTTGGCCTTGCGGCAGGGGTGCGTTCAACCCCTCGCGATCAGGAACGCGGAAGTTGTTGACAATAGTCAAATTAAAACCTTTTTCACCTTCCGCAAGCGGAAGTAACTCAACCTTGCCTGTGAAGGTCGGATCAAACATCCTCCACAAAGCAGCATCTGCTGATAGTACAATTGCAAATCAGTAACGAATAAGGAAACAAGGAAACCGCACAAGAGTAAGAATACTTACCACCACTCTTTTCCCGCACAACGGGCCTTGACTTCCTATCGGGCCTGGTCAACATCATCCGCAGCACCCACAGCTGCGAGTTGTCCAGCTTCTTATGCTCAACGGTCTTCAACCTTAGGAACCACTCCACCGTATCCGCACTAGGAAGATCAATATCCTCCGCAGGGATCGCCTCGTTCACATTGCGGAAGGTCATCCTGGCAACGATCGCGGCTGCCTTAATGTAGAAGAACTTTGTCCTCCACTTTGTGATACCCTTTGGTGGGGTCATCAGCTTAGTACTCCCATACCGTTGGCTAAAAGAGAAAAACCCAGTATTTACAGTTAACTGGTAAAACCACCGGAAGTTTTCAAAAGAAATTTCCAGACCAAGAACACGGAAGGTGTACTCGAAATTTCTAATCCGAATCATCCCAAACGGACTCATTTGGGAGATATGGAGCTTGTAATACTCCAAAACCTCAGCAACAAAAACAGTTAATGGTAAACTAAGGTTACAATCAATGAAGGAATCAGCCCACATGGTGACATAACCGGCCGGAGCATCGGCACCGGTGTCAACCTCCAGGGGATAAACGGCCCCATACTCCTGGGACATTTGAATGCCGGTCATCAAGTTCTTAAACTGACTCTTTGACCACTTCAGCACCGGTAGGCCCCCGCCGGGGGCACTACCACCGTCTTCTTCTTCTTCCGCCGCCACCGGCGAAGAATGTTCAGGGTTTTCACCCTTAGTATGGTGTGGATCGGATGGTTCAGCCATCAAGGAAAGTAATCAAGAATACACCAGAGTGAGGACACAAGAAACTCACGAAACCACCGGAATTACAGACAAGTTTATCGGAGAAGACAAAGGAAGCACTTTTTCTCTAAACCAGAAATTTTCAAAATTTTGAACAAGTGAGAGGAAATCACAAATGGTTTCCCCTTATATACTCATCGCAATTAATGCGATGCAGTAACTGAATCATCACATTCAAAATGGGTGAATTACGTGACGCCACGTGTTCAGCGACGGTTCCGCTGACGGTTTTCACGCACGCGTGGCCGTCCACGCGCCTGACAAAACAGAATTTTACACTACTTGCTACAGTGCATTTATGACCTCGGGCAGTGCAAACGTCCTTTCAGTTCAGCACATGACAGAATCCTACCAACTTTCACCAACCCACACGTGCGTCAGTCACGTATGCAGCGCGAAAGCGACAACATTATCCAAAAATAAGCGGCATGCGGTTTCTCTGGTTTACCGCACCATAACCCATACCGCATGTGGTTTTTTACATACCCCTCAAAAAAGGCAAAAATATATATCTCTACGTTATGTAAAGGGGTATAACCAATAACCGCACATACCCACGAGCACACGTGGAATATGCGGACATGACACACACGAACCCGCACAGGTGTGTCAGATACTCAGAACCAGCGTTGTTCTTTGGACTGCGAAAACCGCTTCTCAGAATGCGGCAAACCGCATTCCATACAACCTTCTTCAAGGTTCAAATCCCTCGTGTCCGGTTCACAACCACAGAGGGAACGCAAACAGCTTCTCCTTAGGATAAAGGACAGGTACGCTGAGCAACCACACATCAGCAACCCTGACTCTTGATCCTTCAAGAGCCACATCCAAGCTTCAAACTCTCTAGAAGCGAGTTCTTTGATGCAAAACGCAGACACTCACGAGTAGCTGCGGCGGAATATAATTACCCTAACGGTGGCTACGGAAGTGCCAGAACTAAACCGCCACGCGGTTGATTAAAGCTACTTCAAGGAAAACTACTTTCCACCAAAGCGTGAAGGAAAGTGGCTAAGGAACAGTGGTAACAAGTCTGCTTATGACTTTCTACCCATCTATGGACCGCATAGAATAAACAATGGTGGGCACTACCATGCCTATAACCATGTTTATTTGCCCATAGTACAGATTCACATTGTTCGACCAAACACGGCCAACAATAACGCAAGTACTCCACATAGTTCCACCACACATGGCCGAACAAAGTGCAGCAACGAGGTAACCGCAAAGGACGTGCGGTTACTAGAGAGCTAAACTGCAGAGGACATGCGGTTACTAGAGAGCTAAACCGCAGAGGACGTGCGGTTACTTGCGAGCTAAACTGGAGAACATGAACACCCCACAAAAGCAGGGATCATCGTTGAATGTCCAGTTGATAAACATAGAGCTTGAGTAAAGTACTTACAACATTGCATCAGCTGATGCAGAAGTTACAACTAGAGTTGCGATAACGGACATCTTCCGTCACCATCTCAAAGGTTGGTTCGAACCCTGTTAACATCTTTAGTCACCATTACAAAGGTTGGTTCGACGCACCAACAGGTGACTGAGAATTCCGCATCAGACTGAACTTGCTCACCGGTACGGAAGAGATGTCACACGACTCTACCGGACCCATACCTTCATGTACATAAAGAAGGAGCCATCCGCATGGCCCATATTCTACCTTCTAGACACCATAGTCCAGTATTCCTCCCACATGCAACTTGCATAAGGAAGAAACACTAGACTGGGGGGACTTGAAGGGGTATGGTCCCAGATCTCGCGTCAGCATGACCACGAGTGACCATTACCCTTATAAAAAACCCCCACCAGCAAGAACTTATCTGTGTCCGTGCGGGCATGCGCGAACACAGCAGTATAAACCAATCTGTCCAGTGATGAGAAGACTTACCTTAAGTACGGAACGGATGTTACGCATAGCGATGTGGCTTGGCACCGCATCCTTTGAAAATTTTCGTCACCAGAAGGGATCTGGACAATAGTAACACTCACCAAGCGGCGATAAGGCATGGCACCACATCCCGCATGCAACTTGGCTAGAACAAGAACGCGTGAACAACATCAGTTACCGCAAGCAGCGATGCGGCCCAGCACTGCATCCTGCCTACAATGCCAGTGGGTCTGACACCACAGTATAAGTGGTACTGAGAACAGTCACCTGTCAGCCCACATGTATGCAACAGTCTGACACCACAGCAGGACGTGGCATCACCACCATAACCGACAGGTCTGACACACCTGCAGGAGACTGTGGGATGTCAGACTAGCTACTCAACTACCCTCCTTCACTCCTCAGCTATAAATACCCATCCCAAACCAGTTTTGAGGTATCACTTCTCAACTCTCTCACTACTACTACTATCATACTTTGCTTCCCAAGCAAATTACTGATTCTCACGCCGGAGAGTGGTAACAAGGAGTACCCCCCACCGCATCCTCCTTGTTACGAGTCACGGCTTGTTTCCTTGTGCAGGAAACCAACCAGCGGACGATCCAGCCAGCGATCCTCGGAAAGAAGGGATTAACCCTACTTGACGAGACCAGTGAGTGAACCCTACCCGGTTAACCATTGTTTCATCATTGGCGCCCACCGCTACTCTTAGCACTTTTTTCCATCATCCCTTTCTCTCCAAAGATTATGTCTGATCGTCTAAACAACACTGCCGGGGATAACCTAAACCCCGCAAACCAAGGGCCTACGGGGACCACTCCCCTAGCCCCAAATGCTGACCACGTTGGCACATCGACGCAAGGGGGCGCTTCCCTTACGTTCGGACACGATCTTTCACAGTACGCTGCTGTGATACCTCCAGGCATGAACCTTCATACCTGGTACGACCAGCAACAAGCTTTGCTGGCCGCAGCATACAACAGAGCTTGCGCAGAAGCGCAAGTACCGGTCGGGCCTACCCCAGCACCGCATACCCCTGCGGGTCGTATTTTACAATACGACGGCAGGGCCCCAACACACCCAGCCTCCCGAAGCCAGTTGAGTTTCTTACAACTTCAATAGCCAGAAAATATAGTAATTTTCCCAAATCTTTATAAAAAACTTTGATTTGAGTAAACGTTTGATGTCATTAACTTGTTTTGAACAATTACCAGTTATAATAATATCATCCACATAGACAAGAAGAACAATAAAAACAGTGCCTTTTGTCATAACAAGCCTGGAATGATCACACTTACTTTGTTCAAAACTAAGATCAACAAGAACGGACACAAGTTTCTCATTCCACATCCTAGGAGCTTGTTTCAATCCATACAAAGATTTTTTTAATTTACAAACTTTAGACTCGTAAGAAGAATTATAACCACCAGGCAAGCACATATAAATTTTTCATTAAGGTCACCATATAGAAAAGCATTGTCAATGTCAAGTTGATATATTTCCCAATTAAAGTGAACAGCCATAAATAACACACACCTAATTGTAACCATTTTAACAACAGGGGAAAAAGTATCAAAGAAGTCAATGCCTTCTTTTTGACAAAACCCCTTTGCAACAAGCCTAGCCTTATACCTCTCTACTTCACCGTTTGATTTATATTTAATTTTATAAACCCACTTACACCCAATAGCTTTACTATTAGGTGGTAGGTCTACAATTTCCCAAGTTTTATTTCTATGTAAAGCTTCAAGTTCTGAGTTCATAGCATCAACCCAATTAGCATCATTTTTAGCTTCAAAATAATTTTTAGGTTCACAACTTTTATTTAACACAGAAGCCAAGCAAAAACTTTCAGGAGATAAATTAGCGTAATATAAGTTCTTTTCTAGACCATATTTGACTTTCCCATCAACTATAAAATCATCAAGTTTAGAGGGAAATTTAATGTTTCGAGAGGATCTCCTTAAACCATGTTAGTTTGTTCCCCAATATCTCCTTCAGAATTATTATTGTCTTCATGTTCAGTGTCATGCTCAGCCCTGTCCGAATTTGATTCTATATTGCTTGGTTGCTGATTATCAGCCATGCCTAAAGCAATCTCTGAATCATTTTCAGACTGCTCAGACCCATGACCTGTTGAAGTTTTTGTATGTGTATTCTCATCATCGGGAGATGGGTCAACTTGGGGACTTTGAGTGAAGTTTAAATCAGATAAATAAAAAAAGTTTAGGGTGTTAACTTCAGTAGGAGTATCAAGATCTGAAAATGTTTTCGTTTCTTTAAAAGGGAACACGGTTTCATAAAACCTAACATCCCTAGAGAAGAACATCATTTTTTGATCTAAACTCCAAAGTTTGTACCCCTTTTTTCATTTGAATATCCAACTAAAACACATTTTTCTGCATGTGTGGTAAACTTATCAGAGTTGTTTAACACAGTGCTGAAACAAAGACACCCTATAACCCTAAGTTATCCTAGAACAGGAGTAAAACCAAGCACAAGTTCATATGGAGACTTCCCACTCAAAACATATGAAGGTGTCCTGTTAATTAAATAAGAAGCAGTTAGAATACACTCAGACCAAAATTTATTGGGAAAACCACATTGAAAGAGTAAAGTCCTAGCTACATTCAACAAATGTCTATGCTTTCTCTCAACTACCCCATTTTGCTGTGGGGTATGAACACATGAAGTCTGATGTATAATCTCATTTTCATAACAAAAGCTACTCATTTGTTTATTTTAAAATTCAATAACATTGTCACTCCTAAAGATCTTGACTGATTTACTAAACTGTGTTTTAAGTAAATTATAAAAACCTTTAATATTGTAAAACACTTCATCCTTTGACTTCATGAGATATACCTACATAGCTCTAGAATAATCATCAACAACAGTAAGAAAATATCGAAAACCATCCCTACTTTGGACTCTATACGGGCCCCAAACATCAAGATGAATAAGATCTCCTAATGCTTTAGATTTATGATCACTTAAAGGGAAAGGTTCCCGATGTTGTTTAGCTCTATGACACGTTTCACAAGGATCCAATTTAGCACCAGTTTGAAGGTTTAGATCATTTTTAAGAACATGCAAAACAGGTTTAGCAGGATGACCTAACCTAGCATCCCAAAGATTAATATCACAACTAGAGTTACCAACCTTATTTGAAACAGAAGAACTACCACAGAAGTTGAAGGGGTATGGTCCCAGATCTCGCGTCAGCATGACCGCGAGTGACCATTACCCTTATCAAAAACCCCCACCAGCGAGAACTTATCTGTGTCCATGCGGGCACGCGCGAACACAGCAGTATAAACCAATCTGTCCAGTGATGAGAAGACTTACCTTAAGTACGGAACGGATGTAACGCATAGCGATGCGGCTTGGCACCGCATCCTATGAACATTTTCGTCACGACAAGGGATCTGGACAACAGTAACAGTCACCAAGCGGCAATGCGGCACGGCACCGCATCCCGCATGCATCTTGGCTAGAACAAGAACGCGGGAAAAACATCAGTTACCACAAGCAGCGATGCGGCCCAGCACCGCATCCTACCTACAATGCAAGTGGGTCTGACACCACAGTACAAGTGGTACTGAGAATAGTCACCTGTCAGCCCACATGTATGCAACAGTCTGACACCACAGCAGGACGTGGCATCACCACCATAACCGACAGGTCTGACACACCTGCAGGAGACTATGCGATGTTAGACTAGCTACTCAACTACCCTCCTTCACTCCTTGGCTATAAATACCCATCCCAAACCAGGTTTGAGGTATCACTTCTCAACTCTCTCACTACTACTACTATCATACTTTGCTTCCCAAGCAAATTATTGATTCTCACGCCGGAGAGTGGTAACAAGGAGTACCCCCCACCCCATCCTCCTTGTTACGAGTCACGGCTTGTTTCCTTGTGCAGGACACCAACCAGCGGACGATCCAGCCAGCGATCAACGGAAAGAAGGGATTATCAAACTGACTACCAGTCACCTGGAGTTTCTTTGTTTGAGAATCCTGAATATAGCAAGTTTGTTCATCAAAAGAAACAATGATCTTACAATCTCTAGCAAGTTTATGAACAGAGATTAAATTTACACAATAATCAGACACGACAAACACATCATATAGAATGACTTTGTCACTTAATTTAATATCACCAATTTTAGTTACCAGGGCACTAGTGCCATTGGGATGTTTAACTTTGATATTAAATTCAGTTGCATCCTTTTGATTAATTAGACACTCATCTGTCATTACCATGAGTTGATTAGCACCAGAATCAACTATCCATCCTACTTTTTTCCATTATTGATAAAATTTGAAAAAACAGAAAGCAGGTTTGAAATCACAAATAGGTTTGGTAGACAAATCCACAAAACTATTGAGACAGACAAACAGGATTAGCACACATACCAGCAAATCCACTATTCTGAGAATCACCCTTAGGTTTATCATTCAAGAGATTAACCAACTGGGTTATCTGATCATTGGACAAAGAACTCATAGCAGAAGTTGTATCAGTTGTATCAGCAGTAACATTATTACTAACCCTGTTACCCTTGTTCCCACTAGGTTTTGACTTCATCCAAGAGGGATAGCCAACAAGTTCAAAACACTTCTCAATAGTGTGTCCAGTCTTATTACAATGAGAACATTTGAGATTAGGGTTTGGAGTTCTATTATTCTTTTTTCTTGAATCAATAACTTGACTAGTTTTAACAGAAAAACCAACAGGGTTATTAGGAATTTTATCAAAAATATTTTTAGAGTGAAGGTGAGATTCTTCTCTAGAGATTTCTTCTCTAGAGATGACTGAAAAAGCATCCTTCACAGAAGGAAGAGTTTCTCTAGTTAATAAATTTGTTCTCACAGACTGGTAGGAAATATCAAGACCCATTAAGAACTGCATAAGCTTAATAAGATGATTAAAGTCATTAAATTGTTTGGATGCATCACAAGAACAGGCAGGTAAAGTAAGTAACTGGTCTAATTGCTTCCACATACAATTAAACTTAATATTTAGAAACAGGCATGCCATTTTGACTAAAGGAGTTAATCTTTTGATACAGATTAAACACAACAGACCCATCTATCTTATCATAAGTATCCTTTAAGTCTTTCCACACATCCGAAGCGGTTTTAGAATAAACAAGACCAAGATATAATTCCTCAGATACGGAGTTAAGAATCCAAGTAAGCACAATAGAGTTGCACCTATCCCATTGCCTACCCAAAACCTCATCAGATGTAGATCTAGAACAAGTACCATCAACAAAACCTATTTTATTTTTAACCTGAAGAGTAAGATACATAGCATTTGACCAAATTCTATAATTTTCTGATCCTTTAAGTTTAACACCAACAATAGACAGATTTGTAGAATCACTAGGATGAAGAAACAAAGGGTCACCAGCATCATATTTACTAATCAAAGTAGCATTAGTGGATGTCACATTATCAGTATTAATCACAGTACCACCGGACATAGCAAATAGTCAAAGAGTAACACCAGATGGTATAAACAAAAACAGAATAAAGGGTCAGACAGGAAACAAACAGGCCAGGTAATACAAAACTTGAAGACACAACACAATTACTAAGAAGTGAAGCCTAAATAGTGGTCCGATCAGAGGTTCATCACTCAAGGTGCCTCCGCAGACAATATTCAGGGAGCTTTGACACAAGACAAGAACAAAACACAATGAATGCAACAGAGTGAACCCTCTCTGTGTCCCAATAACAAAACCGGTGTTTCTAAATCCGGTATCAATATGCCTAGACTCACAGACACAGTGATGCAAATTAAAAAATAAAGCAAAGAGAGAAAGAACAATCTCACAGTGGGTGCGTATAACTCCAGCAATCAGACTTGTAACCTTCACTTAGGGTTACAAGGAACTGATTATAAGAAAGGATACCAAAAAAGTTATGTTGGTTTGCCCTGTAAAAGAGACCAACAAGAACCCCTTCAATAGCCACACGAAAAAAAACCCTAGAAAATTAGGGCTCCAATCTTACGCGAATCCCAAGGAACCAAGAAGATGAACGGAATCGACGGATGCGACTTGTACCACCAAGATCCCTAAATCCTCAGCACAATCACAGATCTACACAGATCTGTTCTTAAGCGCGAAGCAGCAACGGAAGGTATAAACCCCAAGAGAGCTGATTATGGCTCTGATACCATGTGAACAACACGATATCAACCAAATTTTTATCAAATTACTGAAGTAATATAGAAGTCTTGAAAACAAGGATAATATGAAAAAGGTACAAGACACCATGACAAACAACTCTCAGCTAAGGCAGATTATCAACAAGATAATTTGTATACAATGATAATTAAAACAAGATAAGAAACTCTCGAACAGACAAGGATCGAATCTGAATGTTCTAAAGAGAAACCCAGAAAGGAGCAGAGAGCAGACAGAGAGAAATGTGTTCATGTGTTGCTAGGATCCCAATGCAGCCGGATATAAAGGGACAATCCCATAGGGTTTACGCGTACAAGAGCAGCTCACCAGCAACCAGACTTGAGCCCATCAGCAACAAGACTAGAGTCCATCAGCAGCACATTAGCCCAACCGTAACACTAGACCAGCAAAACTCAAAAAAGGAAAAGAAATATATGAGAAAAGATAATAGCACAAAATATAGAAGTGTAATATTTTAACATCTTGGTTATCAACATTATGCATAAAGATCGAATCTTTGAACGGTTTTTCTTCAAGGTAACCACACCTCTTGTGTGTTGCATGATTATTTGGTTTCACGATAATCTTTAAGATAAAGTTTATATATGAAGAGATATAGTCCTGGACCATCCCCATCCCCACGGGTCCGGGCAAAACCCATATCCAACCCACAAAGTGATATGTTGGCCTTGACAAGTCATCCGCGAGGCCCACCCGCCACGTGGACATATGCCAGCGCGAAGGAGACAAATGATACACGACGAAAGCGATGCAAGCCAATGGCGGTCCGCATATCCCTGTACTTGGTGATCTCCACTATCGGTTATCGTAGAGGAGAGATTAAGCACATGTGACAACGGCATCTGGCCAATCACACGACGCGAATTCACACTCTTAAACTTACACCAACGATTGACACCAAAGAGACAACAAGGACATCCTGAAAGCGACATGTGGCGAATGAGAGCCCCGGAAGCACACGCTCCCTTCCAAACACTAGCTGTCATTATTTGGTTTCACGATAATCTTTAAGATAAAGTTTATATGTGAAGAGATATGGTCCTTGACCATCCCCATCCCAACGAGTCCAGGCAAAACCCATATCCAACCCACAAAGTGATATGCTGGCCTTGACAAGTCATCCGCGAGGCCCACCCGCCACATGGACACATGCCAGCGCGAAGGAGACAAATGATACACGACGAAAGCGATGCTAGCCAATGGCGGTCCGCATATCCCTGTACTTGGTGATCTCCACTATCGGTTATCGTAGAGGAGACATTAGGCACATGTGACAACGGCATCTGGCCAATCACACGACGCGAATTCACACTCTTAAACTTACACCAACGATTGACACCAAAGAGACAACAAGGACATCCTGAAAGAGACGTGTGGCGAATGAGAGCCCGCGGAAGCACACGCTCCCTTCCAAACACTAGCTGTCATTATTTGGTTTCACGATAATCTTTAAGATAAAGTTTATATGTGAAGAGATATGGTCCTGGACCATCCCCACGGGTCCGGGCAAAACCCATATCCAACCCACAAAGTGATATGATGGCCTTGACAAGTCATCCGCAAGGCCCACCCGCCACATGGACATATGCCAGCGCGAAGGAGACAAATGATACACGACGAAAGCGAAGCTAGCCAATGGCGGTCCGCATATCCCTATACTTGGTGATCTCCACTATCGGTTATCGTAGAGGAGACATTAGGCACATGTGACAACGGCATCTGGCCAATCACATGACGCGAATTCACACTCTTAAACTTACACCAACGATTAACACCAAAGAGAAAACAAGGACATCCTGGAAGCGACGTGTGGCGAATGAGAGCCCGCGGAAGCACACGCTCCCTTCCAAACACTAGTTGTCATCACAAAGGGGACCAAATGGATATTCCTGATAATGATGTCCCCGACCTATCATCTTCTTTTTCCTCTGTTCTCTCAAGTGAGAAGCGGAGGGTGGCTACATTACCTCGTCGTGCGAGTCACGCATTGGTCGGAAAAATTGGGAAAGATTCTCATTGTATGCTTTTTGCTTCCCCTTGAGCTCTTTCGCGTAGTTGGTCATGTGAAGCTCAAAGTTAGTATGAGCAATCCTCTGTTGAACAAAATATAAACCTCGTTAGGGGACTGGGGGTGGGAAGCTTTTGTTCCGTGATGGGCCAAGTTCAACGATTGATGGATGTAAAAGACCAACGCCACCTACAAATTCCACGAGTGATGGGATTGAGTCCGTGGTAAATTCAACGAGTGATGGATTGTGAGTGATGGAACATGTGAGGGGGTGTGAGGGTTATTGTTAGGTGTTGTGAGTGATGACCATTGCCACTAAAAAGGTTGTGAGTGATGGAAAAATGGTTGATGACATGACGGAACTTGATTGGATATTGTAAGTGATGAGTGATGACCACCCCCACCCCCTTTAAAGCCCTCCTTGCAACCACAAGCTTGTACGACACTAGCAGGTCCGTAACACAATTCGTAAGCTCAGACCCGTTCTTGATCCAATCAGCAACATAAGACAAGGAGTACGCAGATTATATTAAAAGAAAAGGAGAGAGATCAAGCACACAATTGAAGGAGGAACTAACCTCAGGAATGCAACAGTTTTAAAACCAATTGCGGTCCCCCTAAAGCTCCTCAACGGCCACCTCCACGTCAGCCAAATCCTCACTAACACGATTCTGCTGGTCGACAACATCCTAGTCGGCTTTCTCCAGCTCCACAATCTGCTTATCTTTTTTGGCCAACCATTCATTCAAATGGTTATGCTTGTTGACAGAGTCGTTCCAACGTTTTTGTAGACCCTAAGCGGACTACGAAGTGGAGGCTCTTTTGCAAAACATATAGAGATTAATAAAAAAAATAGCAGCTAAAATTAACCCACGTTTAGTAATTAGCCCAAATTTTGCCCATAAATTCTCCTCCAATCCTGACAGACCCGACGCCATGAGTGATTACCGTTAGTGATAGCCGATATCCTAGAAAATCGAATGAGCAGGTTGTGATAGGAGGTAGGAACGATGACCGCGGCTCAATTTTAAGTATTTTTGGTGCTGATTCACGGAATTCGGATGAGGTCGAGTGGTAGATGGTTGCTACAGACTGCAGTTATATCTGTGGTTAAATTTCGAAACTGGGTCTTGAATGTGAGCCTTTTTTCCTAAACAATTTTTATATGTGTAACTTTATTAAAAAGCATGGTTTAGTTTTGCTTTTTATTTGAGCCTGAAACATATACAATATATAAAACTTTACTAAAAATTGGAGGCCCTTGATTTCTGGTGGCCCTAGGCCCGTGCCTAGATTGGTAAGCCTAATGGGTCGGCCCTGCTTGTTAGCTTGATCCGCGACTTTCTCCATCTAGGAAAGGCGTTCATTTTTCTGTTTCAAGTTTCAACTCTTTGTTCTTGGCATCAAGCTCGGTATGCAATTCTAGATTAGCATGGCTTGACTGTTGAAGAGCCGCCTTATGCTTGTGCGCTTCGCCCACTACGGCCTCAAATTTGCGGTTCTGGCGCGCAGAATCTGGTTTTCATTTTTTTGCAGCTTGTGAGTAACGGTCATTGGTCTGTGCGATCTCCTTCTCAGTGTCAACAAGCTTCCAACGGAGGGTTTTCAATTCATGGTTCTCTTTCTTCCGATTTTCTTAGAAAATTATTTTCTCCTCTTCAAAGGCAACCTAGTCTTCATGCAAAATAGAACATTCCTGAATGATCTATGCCCTCGTCGAAAAGGCGTCAGCAACACTGCTGACATAGTCATCAACTATGTAGCACGGGAACGGGTACGGGTCTACAGTACGGGGACGATATGGGTACGGGGAATGACAAAAATTAAAAATCCAAGATACGTTACGGTAAAGTTATGGCAAAAAAAATTATAAAAATATATTAAAGAAAGTCCTAAATAGATATATATTGATGTATACAATATATAAAAAATAATGTTTTTTTTAAATATACATAAAATAAACAAATATTTAGAAGTTGAAATTTATTTTAACGTTTATGACGTTAAAGTTAAACAAAATAATTCCATGATGTTGTTAAGTTTTTCAAGTAGTGTTCAAATAGCTTTTTTTATTAGGATTTCAAGTGGGCCATAAACCAAAACATAAAAGGCACACCAATAGAAAAATAGGGCTTCACTTTCGTTCATCAGTGCATCTTCCAAACCTAACAGAACAACACAATGAACTAGCGCTGCAAACCACCAGAGAAAAATATCACGGCCAACTATTTTCTTTCTTCTATGGCGAATATCAGAGGAAGCGTCCCCGAAACGTCAAACGGTCGTCCCCACTTTCCGGAATCGTTTCAATGTCGTCCCCATTTTCCTGGACGTTTGGGGGACGTCCCCATGATGTCCCCTTGGCGAATCCGTCCCCAAACCGTCCCCGGGACGGGTACTCAATGATCCAAGCCGTCCTCGTGCTTCATAGGTCATCAAGTAGATCAAGACGCACGCGTGACCGTTGAAAGGCACGCTCTACCGGGGAATGGACGAACATAAAAAAAGTATGGCAGGCCGGTTGAATGGACGAACATAAAAAACATACGGCAGACACCGCGTCAGAGAAGCGAGCACCCTGAGTAAGGCTCTAGTGCGGCCTATGAAGCAAACGATCTTCATTCTTTAACATCCGCCAAAAACAATCCTAGAAAACACGATTTATTTTGTAAACCGGATCCGAAGTATAATAAATGACTATTTGAATTTTTTTAATTATAATTTAGTATTTTTAATATTGTTATATAATTAATTTAATAAATATAATAAGTTTCAGATTTAAAAATATTAATTGTACAAGTAAACGTTAAGTATATAATAAAACATGGTTAGTATCGTTAGTTAGTTAGTATAAAAGAAAATAAGTAACAAAGTTGAATAAATAGGTTAATATGGGTTATAAACTGCATGGGGGTAATTATGCAATTTATTGAAACCTGAATTAATTTATTTAATGAAAGAAAAAAATTGTAGGAACAGGAATCGAACCCACTCCCATACCTGCCCTGAACCTAACACGTCAAAACAACCGCTGGACCACAAGTATTACCAGACGTGCTTTGTATTTAAACAAACCTAGAACTTGTGTAACGCGTTTAGTTCCAAACGACACAGCTACTTGGGGGTGTTTGGGTTAGCTTATTTAAGTTAAAAAAAACTTTTCGTGAGAATGACTTATTAACTTATGACTTTTTGAAAATGACTTTTTTAAAAAGTGTTTGGGTTAGCTTATAAGCCAATAAATAGTTTTTTAAAAGAGGTTTGGTTTAACTTATTCATGTAAAATGACTAAAAAGGACATCTTTAAAAAGTGTTTGATAATTGTGGAGGGGTTTAATGGAGATTTTGTTCATAAAAGGACTTTTGGGGTTTGAGAAGTGAGAAACGGTGACTTCTCAAAAAGCCCAGTATCAAGAGTAAACTAAAAGGCATTTTAAAAGTCCTCATTTTGCCAAACACTATTTTAACACCTTATTAACTTATAAAAGTCAATAAGTTAAAAGTTGGGGGAAAATAAGGAATCCCAAACACCACCTTGGAGAAACGGAATCCCCATCCTTAAAGTGAACCATTTAACCTTATATTAACTCAAATTAAATCTAATTTATTCTTCTTCTTTAAAGCACCATTAAAGCTCTAAGAATCCAAATTGAGTTTTGACGAATTCGTTAACTCTAAGCTATAACATTGATACCAAACGATTTCTGGAACCACTTCCAACAATTCTCACTCTCAAATTCCATAACATCTCTTCAATCTCGGGAATTTATGGAAAGAAGAATCTAGGGCTCGGTCTCTGAATTCTTAACCAATTAAGGTGATTCTTGATTCCAGTTTGCTTAACTTTTCATGCTCTACAAATACCTACTATCCGTTTCTGTGATAGAGAGCAAACGAATTCAGATTTGATTTCTTTATAAATTAGGGGTTCTTGAACATTTGAATATGGGTTTTTTTTATCCTAGAGACTAGTTTTTTATGAAATTGACTTTAGGATACTGATAATTATCATACTAGAATATGTAGGACCGTTATTGACAGTCGTGTGAGTCAATCAAAGCTAGCAACTACCGAAAATGCAGCGGAAATACAAAATCGGCATGAATCAAAGCTGAAATGACTAGAAACAGAAACAGATCACTTTAAACTGGTTTTCTCATTAATTCTTCAGGAAATAGTCGAGCAGCAGTTCGGCTACACAGTAAACATGCGCGTTCCAAATGAGAAAACAACCTGAGTATTTATAGGGGTGAGGTTTCGCTTATAGTGCATGTCCATATGAGCGAAACTATAAGCTGGGGTTTCGCTCATGTGACACTATGTCCATATAAGCGAAACTTCAACATGAAATCCCAACATTTACACTTTAAACCCCTATACAATACCTAATTAACACATCTAGAACCTATACATTGAACAACTTAAGACTAAGACGCAGGCTTTAGACATTCGTGCACCAACAAACTCCCCCTTGGATAAAGCCGGAGTCTTCAGTCTTATCTTTGATTCTTCAGAGTGACTTGAAACTTTCCTTCTCTAGACTTAGGATTCTTCGGCAACTTCCTAAGCTTCTCTTTCTCTTTCGCAGGCTCCCCCTTTCATCAATCTTATGTGCTTTTGAAATTGACACCTGGATTACCAGCAACAAGCTTCCTTTTGCATCAAACTCATCTTCAGACTCCCCCTAAGACTCTGCTATCGGGATCTTAATCTGGATCTTTCACCTGCAAACCTCAAACATTTATAAGAATAAACATTTTAAATGTCCAGAATTTATGATCTGGTTCTTTCACAATCTTATAAAGATTTGACTATATAAAGAATCCAAACAACTAAACTTAACACTTTACAATCAAATTTTAAACCTTTTAATTTTCAAAATTATTTTTCAGTGACATATGAGCAAAATCAGGGTGTTGTTTTCAAAACTTTGATTTTTTAACACTTTTCTGATTAAACACTGTCACACCCAGTTAACCAAGTCCAAATCAATGACCTTGGTCAACTGCTTGGCCTACCAAATCCAAGTTAATGACCTTGGATGACCGAATTATGAAGTACACATTTATTTCATTCTGAAAATAGTTCAAACGAATGAACTTTTGAACATTTTGAACTTCCAAACACTTTTTAACTGTCAAACACTGTACCAATCATTGTACTGCATCACCAGCTTACCCAGCCCTCGTCAAACACAGACATGATCTGCACTAAGCTTTGATCGTCCGATTCCCAATGTCAGTTGTAGAAAATAAAAAAAGAAACTAAAATCTTTTTGGATTTTTAACTGGATAAACTGAAAACTGTACACACAATCTTTTTGTGAGCGTGTTAGGGGATCATATCAGCTGCCGACGAGATACAAGTACCGTTAAGCTATAATTTCATATCAAGCATTAAACAATTCACGTAGATTGCCGATATACTGATCCTCTTAAATTCTCACAGAACTTTCAAGCTGTCTGGGATACTGATTTAGTGTTTTAGAACTTAAAACTCTACATGTGTCCCACCTTAGTATATACTCCCGTATCCAGATCCCAGTATTCAGTCTTGCAGGTGAATATACCTAGATGATATCTGTAAGGAGTTAATTGCGAGGGCCGTGAGAGCTCAGGTCGATCTTTCGATACGCAGAGAGATGACGGCTTCGACTTTTGGTGGGTCCCCTTTAGAGGATCTTTTCTTCAACAGCATGATTATCAATTTTATTGTTTAATCATTTGGTGAGGGGAGGCTTATATTTCAAAGCAGCGTAAAGTATTCTCCGGGGACTAGGCCATTGCTTCCGCAAAATCAGAAGTCCCGGGATAATACCCCAGATATCACTAAGCATAAAGACCTAATATCTCAGAATACGGGACCCTTCAAACAGGATTTCAGGGGTTACCTACATATCCTGGAGGTGTTCCCCACGTAGACGCAAGTAAATTTTATGTTTATATCCCAAACTGATCTACTGATTTTATGAAAACCTATCGGCACATCTTTAGCGAGACTGCTTAATTGCATTTTATACATTACAATTCTTTAGCGTACTGTGTCCGTCTAGCTGATGTACTATCATTTCCCCTATTATACACAAACTTATTTTTAATTTTTAAATGTTTTTGGTTTTTATAGAATTTATCATGTTTTTGTATTTTTCTACGAATTTCTCCCCCTAAAACTAAAACATATTTTTGTGTTTTTTTTTATCGAAAAGCAGAAAATAAACTGTACAAACAAAATTGACAACACGACAAAAGTTCACGTCAGATCGCCGCCCAACTCGGCTTCACATTCAATTACCCTCCCAGATTTCAGATTTTTCAACCCATTCAATTTCAAAAGATAATAAAATCTCTTTTTGTCAAAAGGTTTAGTATAAAAATCCGCTTCTCCGCTTTCTGATCATCGGTGTGCAAGTGTTCAATCCGAATTAACTTTTTCTCGTGACAATCACGGATAAAATGGTGACGGATCTCAATATGTTTCGTTTTTGAATGGTGAACCGGATTTTTAGTGATGTTAATAGCTGCTTAATTGTCCACATAGATTGGAGTATCTAAGAACTGCAACCCGTAGTCACGCATCTGCTGTTGGATCCAAAGGATCTGCGAGCAACAGCTGGAGGTTGAAACGTATTCAGCCTCGCATGTAGAGAGCGCTACTGCGGTTTGTTTCTTACACTGCCAGGTAACGAGTCAAGTTCCGAAGAACTGACACCCAGCAGTGGTGGACTTTGCGTTTTGCTTGCAGCTTCCAAAGTCAGAATCAGCGAAACCAGATAAAGTAAAGTCACCCGATCGAGGATACCACAAGCCGATGCTTGGGCAGCCTTTCAAATACCGTAAAATACGTTTCACTATGGTCAGGTGTGACTACTTTGGATTTGACTGATATCTGGCGCAGAGACACGTCGGGTACATGATGTCTGGACAGGAAGCTGTGAGATACATCAGAGAGCCAATGATAGATCGGTACAATGTCTCGTCCATCTTCACACCATTCTCGTCTGGACAAATTCCATGATTCTGCGTGAGGGGGGTGGATGCAGGACTGCAATCTGTCATGTCGAACTTGTCAAGCACGTCCTTCACATATTTCGTTTGGTGAATGAAGATTCCATCGGGCATTTGCTCCACCTGCAGCCCGAGGAAGAACTTCATCTCCCCCATCGAACTCATTTCGAATTTCTTTTTCATCACCAACTCAAATTCTTTGCATAGGTCGTCGTTGGTGGATCCAAAAATGATATCGTCAACATATATCTGCACGATCAACAAATGGCCTGCTTCTTCCTTGGTGAACAAAGTGCTGTCTACTGTGCCTCTTGTGAACCCGTTGTCCAACAAGTATTGAGAAAGCGTCTCGTACCAGGCTCTCGGGGCCTGGTGAAGTCCGTACAACGCTTTGTCCAGTAGATACACCTTGTTTTTGTGTAGTGGGTCTGTGAACCCCGGCGGTTGTCCCACATACACTTCTTCTCTGATAGTTCCGTAAAGGAAGGCAGATTTGATGTCAAGTTGATATACTTTAAAATCTTTCCATGACGCGAAGGCTAGAAAAATCCGAATTGCCTCAAGTCTAGCAACCGGCGCGTAAACTTCATCATAATCTATTCCTTCCTGTTGACTGAAACCTTGAACCACAAGTCGTGCTTTGTTTCTCACCACGACACCTCTGTCATCACGTTTGCACTTAAAAACCAATTTCGTCTTGATTAATTTCTGGTTTTGTGGCAAATCGACAAGTCTCCAGACGCCCATCTTTTCGAACTGTTGCAGCTCCTCCTGCATTTCATTCACCCAGCTATCCTCAGTCAATGCCTCTTTGTAGGTTCTGGGCTCTATCTGCGAAATAAAACATTTTAATGAGACTTCTTTCTGCATATCAGCAACAGATGAATAGAAACATGTAAGAGCTCGATCTATTTGATGTCGGGTTTTAACACCAGTTTGCAGGTCACCAATAATCTCTTCTAAGGGATGATAAGACAACGTCCGTGGCATAGCATTGTCAGGCACATTCACTTCCGATTCCAAGCTTGATATGTCAAGATCAATGGTTTGATCCTCAGCTTCCGTTGGATCCTCGTCAAAAGTCGGAGCGGGTTCCGCTTCTGAGTCGTCAGATTCGTCAAACGATGGAGCTGGTTCCTCTGGTGGTTCATGAGCTGTTCCACTTGGTCCTGCTTCATCATCGTGAGTACCCACGGTGGGTTGAGAAACTTCTAGCGGTCTAGATACTTGTTCCTGTGACACATTTTGCTGATACAGGTACATAAGAGCTAGTTCCTCCTCACTCGGCTCGACCGGCAGATGAAACGACTCCCAGAGCTTAACGTAGTCGAACAGGAATCTTTGTCCGGGAAGTTGTGGTGATGGAGTGTGCTTCTGACAATCCACGTGTTGAACTTGAATCACCTTACCCAGGCATGGTACGAACACCCTCTTGAGTGGGCTAGCGTAACCTACAAAGAAACCCTCATTAGATTTAGCGCCAAATTTACCGTTTTCATCAATAAAAGTACAAGGAGACCCGAATGGCTCCAAAAACTCAAGATTCGGCTTATAACAGTGCAACAGCTCAAAGCAAGTCTTTTTATACTTCTTGACAGTGAGAACTCTATTCAATGTGTAACAGGCTCCTGAGACTGCTTCACTCAAGAAAAAAATTGGTAGATTGGAATCGGCTAACATTGTACGTGCTGTCTCAATCAGGGTCTGATTCTTTCGTTCATGAAGAATTCCCTTCTCGTTGCAGAACTCGTACATCTTGTTGTTCTTGAATTCCGTTCTGTTGTCGCTCCAAATCCTCCGGATTGGCAGTTTATACACAGTTTCCATTTTCTTGAACAGCACCATCAAAAACTCAAAAGTTTGATCTTTTCGTTCCAAGCACACTACCCAAGAAAATCTCGTAAAGTCATCAGTCACCACAAAGCAATATAAGTCTCCGCTGATGCTCTTTACGTTGACAGGCCCGAAGAGATCCATGTGCAATCTCTTAAGAGGTAACCTGATTGTATTCATCATCTTCAATGGGTGTGACTTCCGAGTTTGCTTTCCTTTCTTACACGCTACACAATCATCATTTAAGTGAAAATTCTTCAGATTAACACCATCAACCAAATCATTGTGTACCAAAAAGTTCATTTTGCGAACATGAATGTGGCCCATCTTACGATGCCACATTATCGAATCTTTTTCCGTCGCTTTAGTCTTTGACACAAAACACTGTTTCTGATGAGTTGTTGGTGTTGCGACACTCATATCAAGATAATAAAGATCATTCTCCCGCGGAGCACGCAACAGCACCATCTCATCAGGGATTTTAAACCCTGGTTTCAACACAACACATTCAGTTTTAGTAAAGTGTACACTAAACGCTTTATCACAGATTTGTGAAATACTGAGTAAATTGTTTGTTAACTCTACTATGTAGTTCACTTTGTCGAACGAAATTACGCCATTTGACAGCGTTCCTTGACCAACGATCCTTCCACCTTGGTTCCTGGCAAATCCAACATAGCTTCCGTTTATGGATTTGACATGATATAGCAAAGCAAGCGTCCCAGTCATATGCCTTGAAGCTCCACTATCCATAATCCACTTTGATAGAATCGACTTGGGCAGCCCCTGCAAATATCATAGCAAATTTATTCAAACAATGAACTCCATGACTTCTTAACTGCTGAAACACTCCCAAACACTACATCACACTTCTCATCAGTCTTAGGAAAGTTAAACGTGACATTCGGAACATCAGTTTTTACTTTTGATTTTACTTCATTTGTGATTGGGGGAAATTCTGCAAGAAACTTATCAAGCTCGAATTCAAATTCATGATTATCATTAGCAACCACTTTTGATTCATAAAATTCCTTTACCCCTTTGACTTTTCTGTCAACCATTTTTCCAAAAATATTTAGAACATTGGGATTAAAGACTTTTGAATCAAACTTTAACTCATTCTCCATTTTCTTCACCTCAACTGATTGTTTTGGTTTAACCACCCATGATTGAGTTTCAAAAATTTTTGTTTTCAGATAAATCTTTGAAGTCTTTTGTGATTTTGAAGATTCGCCAATTTCGAATGTCGATTTCGGATTATCTTCCAACTTCAATGATTCACCTTTTTTCAAGATGCGGATTGGTGAAACCATTTGTTTTTTACCCTTTTTGTCAACTGGTGACTTAGGTCGAGGTTTTTGAACAACAGGTTTTACGACAGGTTTTTCAAAAATTTTCTTGCATTGTTTTGCCATATGTCCAATCTCATTGCAGCGATAGCAAATTCTTTTGTCATACTCGACAAAAGTTGATTTGAACGACTCTTCTTTCAGTTTCTTTGCCACATTGAAATCGTCAATGGCCTTTTTACTAAAAATGTACTCTTTTTCATCATCCACACTTGGTCTAACAACAAATATATCATTCATTTTATCCTTTGAATTGACAACCTTCTTATCCATCTTTTTCTCAAAACCAATTCCTTTGTTTTTAAAATTGTTACCATTTTTCTTGTTACCATTCCCTTCCCACTCCTTTTTCCCCGAGTTGTTGAAACGTGTTGTAACAAATGATTTTTTAGGTTTCGAAAAGAATTCTTTGTTGTTTACCACATCAATGTCAATTTCAACCAATTTGTAAACTTTCTCGACATTTTCAATCTTAACGTTCTGAAGCGGATACTCGAAATCAGAATAAAGCTTGTCCGTTCCAATCATAGTATAAACCACCATAACCGGATCATCATTCGTACTCTTGTCTGATTTCGGTATGAAACGATCTAAAAAGTTACTCTCGTCTTCAGAATCAGTAACAAACTTCTTAGAGTGAGATTTCATAACTTCAACCTCAGAGTTATCACTCTCTTCATCTAACACCTTATCGACAACAGTCTTGATGACCTGAGACTCGTTGTCTGTGTCGGATGCAGAGAATGTAACATCAATGCTCTCTGGCAATTCATCCTCAATTGTACTTAACTTGAGGTTCAATGCAGCTTCCACCCCATCTGGATACTTTTGAGTATAATGATTCCACATTGGGGGTGGAACACTGTTAAAAATCGGTGCAGCATTGAGCTGTCGTGGAACAATTTGTTCAAGAACATAGGGCGATACAACATAGCTCATCAATTTCTTATCAATTCGCTCATTTTCAATTTTAGTCAATTCCAATTCTTTCTTTAATGATGCGATTGTGTCAATAAGAAAATTAACTTCCACTTGTTTATCAAAAAGTGTTGCGTTTGCTAGTTTTGTGGCTTTATCATTTTCGACACTTTCTTCTTTAATCATTTTAACTGATCTGGCTAGTGTATCATATGCTTCTTTGACTTGTCCTAGATCAAATTTTAACATGTCAGCATGTTCTTTCAATTCCTGAAACTTAGTGTCTTTTTCAAGACACTCCATGCACGGTTGTAAACACTTTTTGCATGGTGTTTCAGATATTGAATTCACTTTCTCAACAATTTCTGCTTCATGAGCAATTTTCACTTCCTGTTTACCGACATCTTTGAACTTTGACTCAGACACTTTCTCAGATTTGACCTCCTCAATTCTTGACTCCTGATCCGACTCCTTTTGAACTGACTCGATACCGACAGACTCGGACTTCACAAGTTCTGTGTCTACCTCTTTCAGTTTCGCCATGAGAGCCTTGTCAGCAATTTCTTTCAAAATGTCTTCAGTCATTTCCTTTGTCACATCGATCATTTCTTCAACAGATTCTTTCTTCTCTTCAAACCTTGGGCATGATCCGGTCCTTGGTTCTTCAAAGTAACCTGCAAAAGATTCAGAAATGTTAGGAGGCAATACAGATTTCATTAAACTTCCCAAAACCTCCTGCTCAGACTGATAATAATACACTTCAGCAGCTATTTCTTCAAAATTGTCCGCCTTTTCAGCAGAAACCTCTTCAACAACTACAGAAACATCTTCAGTAACTGTTTCCAGTTCAGACACCATCTCAGAAATTTCAACAACTTCAGCCATCATTGCCTGTCCATCGCTACCGGGGATATATTTATCACAGCTGAAACCTGCAGCTACCTTCTCATCGTCTTGATTCACGATCAGCGCTTTTTCCGGTTTATTTTCAATTTGTGGCCTTTGAACAGTTGGCTGTTGATTTGGTCGGTGATAAATCGATTGCCTGTAGTAGTCGTTGGTGAACGAGTTTTGATGATTGTTTACTTTACGGTTGGGACATTCTCGTTTGAAGTGACCACGTTCTTTACATTTAAAACAAGTAACTTTCGACTTATCGAACCCTAACTTCTGATCGGGGCCTGATAAACTGTTCCGGCCTGTAATTTCCATGAAACGTTGAGCCCTCCTCACCAGACTAGCCATGCCCCATTTGATGTCAATCAGTTCAAGTTCTTCGGGATCGATTTGGTCGTAATCCTCCTTCGTCATGTCAGGATTACCGATTCTCCCTGCTACTAAGCCCTCATAAGCCTCAAGAACGGAAGCAAGCATTGCTATGTGCTGTTTTGCGGCTGTTTCCATGATCTCGTTTCCATTCTTTATGTTTACCGCAATGTTGCACTGAACCCCAGAAACGTACGCCTGATGATTTGATCCTGTTGAGCTTTGAGGTGAAGGCTGTTCCTGAGCTTTGACATTTGGTTCAAAGTTCGCGAATGGTGAAAAATTGCCGGATTGAGGAGTGTTTGAAGAAACACTTGAAGTGTTATCAGCAATGAACCCTGTCTGTATTTTTGGGCTTTGATTGGTTGAAACTGAAGGGTTGCCTTTGTAATACAGAGACACATCTTGCTGCACACTCGCTGAGTTCATTTTCTTGATTTTCAGCAATTCCAGCTCGTGAGCTTCAATTTTTTCTATGAAACCACTAAGATTCAGATTACCAAAGCCTAGAGTGTTTTTCAACATCATCAGGTAAGTACCCCACTCATCATATGGCAATGCATCTGCCAATTTGTCGATTAATTCTTCATTTGTCTTGGTAATTTCCAATCTCTTCAACTCCAATACTAAATGGCAATACCTATCAATCAAACTTTTTGTGGTTTCACCTTTCATGTAAGTGAAAATGTCGAATTCTTTCTTTAACAACGCCTTTTTGTTCTTGAGCATGGATTCACTTCCTTTAAATTTTAATTTCAATGCCTCCCAAATAGAATAAGCATTATCATCGTGTTGCAGCAACCCCAAAATATCCTCCTTGATTGCTTGCTCAAGAATGCTAATCATCTTTTTCTCTGCTTTGAAATCATTCTGCTCTGTTTGCGTCAAACTTCCAATCGATTTCGGTTGATTTCGAGCATCTACCGGTGGAGCATATGGTGCCTCAACCTTCATCCAGCTTTCAAAGTGGTTAGCCTGAACCCAGTTTCTAAATCTTCCAGACCAACTTGAGAATTCATCTAACTTCATCAGTTTGGGTGGTTTTTGCATTGTTCCCAATTCATTTTCCATATTAACGTTCTGAATAATACTTGCTGAACTCTGCGTAGCCGTCAAACCGCTTCCCGCAAACAAATTATAAAAATCTTGATGTTCCATTTTTAGTGACAAATTTCGAAAAATGTTTAACTTTTTGATTAACAGGTTGTTTTTATCGAAAAACTTTTAACACAGACTGAGTTTCCAACACTCGATCACGTACGAAATTGACTAAACGCTCAAACCATGACTTTTACACTAAAACAGGTTGTATAAGCGAAAACAGATTTTATGTGTTGTTATGAGCGAAACCACTTAATTGCTCACAAAAGCGAAATATGTAATGACCAAATGAGCGAAACCACTTAATGGACTTATGAGCCAAACCACTAAATGGACTTATAAGCGAAACCACTAAATGGACTTATAAGCGAAACCACTAAATGGACTTATAAGCGAAACCACTAAATGGACTTATGAGCGAAACCCTATAGGCGAAACCCCTGATTTTGCTTATGCCGTATGAGCGAAACCACTCAAATACCGTATGAGCGAAACCTATTCACGAGCCATTTTAGGTCACTTTTAAGCTGTTTTTAGGTCTGAATTTCTCAAGGGTTTGTTATTAACCAGTTTTACACTATATGTCCAAATCTTAGTCCATTTTGTCCGTCGGAAAGGTCTGAAACTCAAAAAGTGCTATAAAAAGGCTTTGATTCGGGTCTGATACCAATTGTAGGACCGTTATTGACAGTCGTGTGAGTCAATCAGAGCTAGCAACTACCGAAAATGCAGCGGAAATACAAAATCGGCATGAATCAAAGCAGAAATGAGTAGAAACAGAAACAGATCACTTTAAACTGGTTTTCTCATTAATTCTTCAAGAAATAGTCGAGCAGCAGTTCGGCTACACAGTAAACATGCGCGTTCCAAATGAGAAAACAACCTGAGTATTTATAGGGGTGAGGTTTCGCTTATAGTGCATGTCCATATGAGCGAAACTATAAGTTGGGGTTTCGCTCATGTGACACTATGTCCATATAAGCGAGACTTCAACATGAAATCCCAACATTTACACTTTAAACCCCTATACAATACCTAATTAACACATCTAGACCGTATACATTGAACAACTTAAGACTAAGACGCAGGCTTTAGACATTCGTGCACCAACATAATAGTTCATGGAAATTTTGGGAATTTTCGGACATTATAGACATTATATGGATTTGTTAGATATTTAGAATATTATCCTTATATTAAAAATGAAACGAATTGAACAGTAAACTTTATTTATTGAATTAAAAATGAAAATCAAACATTATCCTTATATTAAAAATGAAACGAATCAGGGCAATAAGGTATCAAATTTATCAAACCGGGTATATTTTCGGTACTGAATCGGTATCGAATTTTGACATTTTCGGTATCGGTTCGGCACCGTACCGGTACCGACCGGCACCGAACCTGTACCGACCGGCACCGAACCGTACCGGTACCGAACTGTACCGTACCAAGTATATTCGGTACCGGTACCCACTTTTGGGGATTTTCGGTAACGGTATTTTCGGTACCGGTTGGTACCGAGCTCATCAAATCCTGTAGCAACGCAAGTAATTGCACCGGTTTAGATTATTTGTCATACACAATCCAATGAATAGTAACATCATCAAGGGGATGAGCAAATGGTATCGGGTACCGGTACTGGTATCAAATTTACCAAATCGGGTATATTTTCGGTACTGAATCAGTATCGACTTTTGACATTTTCGGTATCGGTTCGGCACCGGTATTCACCGGTTTTTACCCTCAAATACCGGTACCGTACCAGGTATAATCGGTACCGGTACCCACTTTTGGGGATTTTCGGTACCGATTGGTACCGAGCTCATCAAATTCTGTAGTAACGCAAGTAATTGCACCGTGTAGATTACTTTTCATACACATTGTAAGTAAACTGTATTTCGTTTGATTGAGCTTTTATATACACAACAACTTATTTTGTTTTCTTTTTTTGTCTTTTTCTATAATGAATGAATTGTAGCATGTAAAATTAACTTGGATATTTAGATTATTGATAAGCAAAATCGTATCAAATCCTGTAATCAAACCGGTATCGTATAGGTACCAAATTTATTATACCAATCATTTTTGCTACCAATTTGGTACCTACTTTTTGGCGTTTTCATAATCGTTACTTTCGGTTCGACACCGGTCTAGCACCATACATGTATTCACTGATTTTTAACTTCAAATACCATACTATACCATATCGTATCGTACTGAACATTTTCGGTGCAGGTACCTAATTTCGATGATTTTACGGATCGGTACTCTCGGTGCCGTTACCGGTACCGAGTTCATCCATATTTTCACATGTTAGCACCGTAATAACTAAACTGAAAACAACTGAATTTCCAACGTGTAGGACGTGTGGGGTCCTATTATTATTTATTAGTTTATTTAAAATTGTTTTTTTTGGACTGAGTGACCATCGTTACCATGTCATTGTTATTTATGTTTTGATTTTCGGTATCTGCTTGCCGTTGCTGACACGCGTTTTGCAGACATTAGGTCCCCGCCGCAACGCGCGGGCGGAAAATCAACTAGTTGTATTAATTTAGAAATTTATGCAAAAATAGTAATTTATGAAAATATTATATCTCAAGTTATAAATTCTGGATTTTTCAGTACTTCATTAGGTGTGGGGTTTTAACAACAAATTTCATGTTTAATCTTGTAGTTGAGCATAATATGTAGAATAATTAAATTGTAAAACTAGTTATATTATTTTTATAAAAATGACTAATTTATCATCACAAGAATAAATTGTGTGACTAAAGTAATAATTCCTTTTAAGTTATTATGATTGCCAACTTGTTAGAAATTAATGGATGGGTTATATAGAATTTTCTAGAATCAATAACCATAAAAAATATAACAAAATATATAAATTATGTTATTAGGTCTATATGATTTTATGATATTATTTCTCAATAATATCTCCAATCAAAACTCATATTTATTTTATGAATGAACATATAGACATATTTAGGAAATTATTGGTTTAGAAAATTGAATATGTAAATATTAAATTGTTGGTAATTTTAGTATAAGGGTTAAGACCCTAAAATATAATTAATCATAGGTTGGTTACACTTTACACTAGTAAATCCTAGTCAATGTTATATATATATATAGGGTTGGGTTCATTTCAGAACTCTAAATAACTACAGAACTTTCAGAACTCCTAATAAACAATCATTTTATATATATATTTTGTGTTTAGGATCTTTTTATCATCTATTATATGTATTTCTTTGATTACATACATGTTAAAAGTAGTTTACATGTGTGTAATTGCCAAAATTATATATATGTGTCATAACTAATTACATATATGTAAAAAAACTAGTTTACATATGTGTAATTATAAAATTACATATAAAAAATGATAAAATTACTCTTAACATGTATGTAATCGTAAAAATACACATAATAAATGATAAAATTATCCTAAACATAAAAATATATAAATAAAAAGATTGTTTATTAGAAGTTCTGCGAGTTCTGTAAATATTTATAGTTCTGAAATGATCTTGGCCCTATATATATATATATATATATATATATATATATATATATAGGAAGGATAAAACGAAAACCCACTCAAGTTAAAACTACATATCATCCATTGATTTGTTATAATCTATGGTTGTGATCATAACAAGATTCAGTTGTAAGATGACCATAAGGGTAGTTTTGACGCACGGTGTAAAGTTAATATCCTTGGAAACATGTAATCTGTCACAGACTAGTAGTACAATTATATTAGACTATGGGATATTGGGCGGGGTTGGGGTGTGGGTTGGGTACAAACGCCTAAGTCACCATCCCGGATGGGCTTGGGTTTCGGCGTGGCCCCTTGGGCGGGGGTTTCAGCCTGGGCGTTGGGCGAGCCTAGCGGTCTTCCGTGACCGGCTCTCATTGGCTAGGTTGGCTAGGCTATAGGTGTAGTATTTAAATTTAAAAAAACAACCGTTTGGACAAGCCAAACAGTTACCCCAACTACTATAAAACCCCCCACCGCCTGTCCACATTGCTACCCCAACCCTTCACTCCACCTACCCGAACCCGCTATCCACACTTGAAAAATTGCCACATGAACGCACGAGGAAGAGATAGCACTTGTATTTTAATTTTGTGTGTATTTTTATAATAATTTTAGGTTTTTTTTCAATTTTTTTTAATAATAATTGACATGTGGCCAACCCACGCGGGCTAGCCATGCCCCGCCATACCGACCCAACCCACACATGACCAGCGGTGCCACTTGAAATCCACGTATCAACCCATGCTCCACACCTCCGCTCTACCATACCCCACAATCTTAATCAAAGAAAGTTGTCTACTTTGCAGAACACATCATTATACTCTCTTTTTTTCTTCCAAAATCAAATATCAAATGTGCATATTCCAAGAAAAGAGCTTTCATTAAACTATAAATGCTGAAAAAGTTGAAAACAATCAAATCTCATATTCATCCATTCATTTCACTCTAATTTATGTTTGAGATTCATCCACCTTTACATTTTAATAAAAATAAAAAATATGAATAAATAAAAAACAATATTTTTGGAAAATCTAACACGTTCTCTCTAACACAAACTGTAACATCTTCTATCTCCTCTAACATAAAGTGTAACATGTTTTCTCACCTCTGTCCCTTAACACAAGATGTTACATTACATCAAATTGTTACAAAAGTTATCTTCCTACTAAAAAATTGTTATATATTGTTTACGTACACTCCAAAAAAATGTTACATATATCATCAATTTCTGCTTTTTTAGAATTTTTAAATATGTAACTAACAAAACATATAAAGAGTTATTACATTACTAAAATACAGTTACGTTGGGTTACATAAAGATGTTACACAAAAAATGTATCATAGTTAAGACCAATTTACTTTCTGTTACATAAAAAATGTTACATTGTTAAGACCCAATTGTTACACTTACATGAATTCCCCTGACTTGTAGATTTATTTCTTTCCCTTTTTTATCACTAAATATTTTTGGGGTTTATCATTTGCCATTGTTTCATATGTTTCGTAATTAAATCATCAACATGTAAAATCAATGTGTCGCTATGTGTTACGTTTACTTGTATCTATTGTTACGTATACTTATATCTATTTGTTGCTCGCTTTGTGTCTATTGTTTCACGTCGATCCAATGGCTGACCAAATTCCCCACGGTCATGGGTTGAGCCTGGTATCACCACCATTATTTTCTTCCTCATGACTATGGGATGCGGGTATCGCCTCACTTATTCATAGGCTGACCATTTCCTCATGACTATGGGATGATCATTGTTTATTTTTTTCTATTGTTGTGTTTGAGTATATGTTGTGATTATTGGTTGTGATTTCTCGTTAACACATTGTTTGCATGTTAATCTTTTAAAAATAGTTAAATAAATTATTTTATTTTATATAAGATTTACGTATTTTTACGCATAATACAGGAATTTAGGTTTGATGAAGCGAGGGTATGAAGATACATAGGATTTGCCTTAGAAAAATAAACGGGATTATATTTTATGTTCTTATGTCTTTGAATATTGTTTGTATTATTTGAAATTTGCTATGTTTAATGTGACATTTGAAGTTGTGACATAATAAATATTGGAATATTTAATAGTGCCATAAGCTTTCGACAATCATCTTGCTCCGACCGATAATCCACCACGGGTCAAGGTGTAACACATTCGAGTTATAATCCACGTAATACTAGTGAACGCCTCCATTTTCACCTTCGTCAAAGTAATCACCACTGCCCGGATGAAAGGGTGAAATATGCCCGACTGACGCTTTCGAGGCGGAGGTAGGGTTTCCTTCTCAGTGGTCTCAAAGGCGGGAATTTCCTTTTCCACAACCTTAGGAAGGGTATCTGTAACCCTAACAAAAGCATCTGCTTGTGTCTTCTCAAAACTGGGGGTCACATCTACCACAAGCTCCTCACCCCCCCCCCCTTCAATTCCCGTTTCAGTTCCCTTCCCCTTATCAAAAGTGTGTTTGTTTTTCTAAGAAAGATATGCATAGGCTCTTCTGTATGCATTGCGCAGACCACGAGCAGACATTTTCATCTACAAACTGTTTGTTTTTCTGAAGACGTTTAATTAAAAAACATCTGCGCAAGCTCTTCTTGGTGCAGACTTGGCCCAGCCAATTCTAAGTTCTAAGGTCTGCAGAGGGTTAAACATCACCACCCACCACCATTGTCCACCACCCACTACCACCATCCACCACCCACCACCACCACCGTCCACCACCCACCACCACCACCACCATCGTCTACCACTACCACCATCCACCACCACCACCCACTGTCAACATCCACCACCACCGTCCACCACCACTACCACCCACCACCATCGTCCGTACACCACAACAAGTTTATTTTAGATGTCTACATACGTTAAAAGAACAAACAACCTACTTCTTGCAGACTACAAACGTTTGGTCCACCTCTTCTTTTACAGATGTCTGCAGATGTGGTTCGCAGACTGCAAGACATTTTACCTCTTAAAAAACAAACAACACCTAAGTCACATGTGGGGGAAGTGTATCTTGTGTTTGCGAAGGAGCGGTGCCCTTGAATGTTATCTTGGGCCCAGCCTTCACACCCCTTTGCGTTACATACAAAGGGTAAACAATAGTAAATGCGCAAGTAGTTATTAAACGTACTGTTATTGACAAAAAAACAACAACAACAACAATACATATCTATAATTTTGAACCTGTCTAAACTTGAACTTGGTCTGTCCCACGTACCTAATCATGTCGCAGGTACCTCCGTCCCTCGTGGCCACTTTTAAGACCACCATTCTTTTTTTTGAAAAGAAAACTTCTATAGAAAACAACCGAACCCGAAAACCGGGACGGCAAAACAAACCCGACTTATTTGCCTAAGATTGCCTAATAATTAATTGCACTCCTTATTTGCTATGTCAAAAAGTTATACGCAATATCAAGGAATAACGAGTAAATTACCACTACAGATTGATTATGTCCTTTAATATAGGTGAAATTGAAGGTTGTACCATTTAACCTCACTAATTACACTAGCTGTCATATTTTTATTTTAGAAATTTGCATACTCTTCGTCCTTTCCGTTAACTATTGTTATCTTTTTTAGTTAAGTAGGTGTGAAATAACCAAACTACATCATGATAAAATAAATAAACTCTTAAACAACCCCTACCCTACCCTTCATTCAGCCGCCTTCCGCCTTCCCTCCCACAACCAGTAATCTTCGGCCACCAGCCACCACTTCCGCTCAATAATTTTCCAGTAAGCCTTAGGGGTTCACAACGAATGATCGAACTTGACTGTAAAGTTGTAATAAATTGATATACATTTTGTTCAGATAAATTTACTTGCATACATGACATATTATTGTAAGCTCTATACTAGTACTGTATAGAATGAAAGTAAAAACCTGCTAATAAAACGTTGAAGGTTATTCATTTTTTTAATCGTTTTTTAAATTAGATTATAATTTCGATAATTTATCAATAAATAAATAACCTCGTGAAGTGAATAATTTTCTCCGATTATGAATTGATATTACTCTACAAAAGCACAAAAACAACAACAGATATAAACTTAAAAAAAAAAAAAGATTTTAAATACGGGAAGTATTTCTTCCAGACTTGAAAGTGTTAAGAAAATTGCGTCAAATACACTAAAATGTTGTCTACCTGAAGCCTTCGAAAGGACGGTGACCCGGTCCTAAAATGAATTGATCTCCTTGGCTAGTTATTTGCACCCCAAAATAGCTTTTTGACCATTCTCTCATTTGAACTCTATATATTGGCCTAGTTCACCTCATGTTTTGGCAAAGTTTTCTTCTCATCCAGTCCAAAATTTCTGTTAACTCTTCAGTTTGCAGTCCGAAATCAAATACTTAATGCAGAAATTTGATTTCAATGAAAATCATTTCAATTTTGGTTTCAAGAAAGAAGAAGATGGTGATGTTTGCATTCATTCACCGTCCAACCAATAATTCAAGGAATAAAATAGGAGGCTCCTAAGTCATAAAGCACTCCCGTAAATCACTCAACTAATAATGAAGATGATATTATTAGACAAAACAATAAAAAAAAAAAAAGATCCTATATAATTACTAAAATATCCTTTACTCCCCATCAAGTTGTATCAACTCATAATTTCATTCATTGTCAAATATCGAATACAAAGAGGTTTATATATATTCTACTAGTTACAATAATAACCCTCTAACTTATGACAAAATAAATATTTGGCTTAACATTCCCCCGTAATTTGAGGGCGGGTAACGACCTGCAACATGGATATTAAAAATTCAAATATTTGAGTTGATAACGGCTTCGTGAAGATGTCAGCAATTTGATCATCTGTTTTAATAAATTGAACCTTTAGATTTTCTTGACTGACTTGCTCACGAACAAAATGAAAATCTACCTCCATATGTTTAGTTCTAGCATGAAACACTGGGTTTGCAGAACGATACGTGGCTCCAAGATTATCACACCAAAGAGTGGGTTTATTCAACTTAACTCCCAGTTCTTGTAGAAGAGACTTTAGCCAGATTAGTTCAGCAACCGTATCAGCAATAGCCTTGTATTCGGATTCAGTAGACGACCTAGAGACAGTTTTCTCCTTACGAGCTGACCATGATACTAAGTTTGAACCCAAGAAGATAGCATAGCCCCCCGTGGATCGACGGTCGACCGGGCAACCAGCCCAATCGGAATCCGAATATGCTGTAATAGGAACCAACCGCTCACCCCAATGTGAATCAGCAAAGGCATGTAATGTAGACTTGGTGTTCGATGTAAAACGAAGGCCCAATTGAGACGTTCCCTTGAGATAGCGAATTATACGTTTGACAGCCGTCCAATAGGATTCATGAGGTTCATGCATGAACTGACAGACCCTGTTGACAGCGTAGGCAATGTCGGGCCAAGATAAAGTAGCATACTGAAGGGCTCCAACACAATGATGATATCTTGTAGAATCGGGCATAAGAGGGTCGTCCTTGGTTATCGTATATGCTTTGGCATTTGTAGGTGTTGCAAGCGATTTCAAATCTTTTAACCCGGCTCGATCAATAAGTTTCTGAATATACTTCCGTTGAGATAGGATAAGACCCGAGGAGGTGTGAAGAACTTCAATACCAAGAAAGTAAGTAAGACGACCCATGTAAGTGAGAGACACCTGCTGATCAAGTGAGGCAATAATGCGATTAACTGTGCTAGGATCGTTGCCTGTAATGATGATGTCGTCCATGTAAACGAGTAAATAAACCTGTGTACCTAAGTGATTAAAGATAAATAATGATGGATCAGTTTTGGAACCATGAAAAACAAGATACTGTAAGACGTTTGAGAGTTTGGTGAACCATGCTCTGGGTGACTGTTTTTAAGCCAAAAAGGGATTTGTGCAACTTGCACACATGATGAGGGTGTTTAGGATCCTCGAAGCCCGGTGGTTGACGCATGTAAACCGTTTCATGTAGATCACCGTGTAAAAACGCATTTTGTACATCAAGTTGTTTGAGAGACCAATTGTTAGAGACGACAAGAGAAAGAACCGTGCGGATGGTGGCTGGTTTGACCACGGGGCTGAACGTCTCATGATAATCAATGCCAAACTGCTGTAGAAAACCTTTTGCTACCAATCGAGCCTTGTATCTAGTCAGGTTCCCATGTTGATCAGTTTTCAACTTATAACATTAGAATTTGGAACCGGAGGAACTAACGACCACGTTCCGTTTCTGTGTAGTGCGTGCAACTCGGCTGCCATGGCTTGACGCCACTCCGCGGATTCGTTGGCAACAGTAAAGGAAGTCGGTTCAGAAGGAACGGTGGCGGTGGTGGCGATATTGGCTGAAGGGTCAAAAAATTTTCGGGGTTTAGGATGTGGCCGAAGGTGAGGAGGTCGGTAACAGGGCGTGGATGGTTGCGAATGAGAGGAAGTAGGTTGGGTGGTGGTGGTCTTTGGAATAGAGGCGGTTTGGACAGGTGCGGAAATAGGAGGGGTGGGTAGCGATGGTTCAGTTGTAGTAGTGGATGGGTTATCGAAAATGGTTAATGGCGGATCAGGAATTGTAGAAATAGAAGTGGCGGTTGTGGAGGATGAAGGAGGGTCGATGGAAGGTTCAGTAAGGGAGGGAAAAACATGCTCGTTAAATCGAACATAGCGAGCAATGTAGATTCGTTGAGTAGTTTGATCAAGGCATTGATATCCATGATGAGATGGGCTAGAACCGAGGAATATACAAGGAGTAGAACAAAAATCAATTTTGAGTAATCGGGAGGACATTGGAAAACTAGTTGATGTGGGGATTTGTTTGAGGAAAGACGAGAAGGTAGACAATTGATGAGGTAGACGACGGTCTGAAAGGCGAATGTCCAAAAAGTTTGAGGTAGTTTGGATTGGGCTAGTAAGGTGAGACCGGTTTCCACGACGTGGCGGTGGCAACGCTCCACAATGCCATTCTATTCACTCGTATGAGGACACGAGCGACGCTGTAAAATACCATGGGATGTAAAAAAACTGAGTAAGATTCTGAAACTCGCCACCCCAATCAATTTGAACACTTTTTAGTATGGTGTTAAATTGGCGTTCAACTAGGCGAACGAAATTTGCAAAGGTGGTAAAAACGTCAGATTTTTGCATAAGCGGGAAATACCACATATAGCGTGTATGATGGTCAACACATAACAAAAAATAACGATAACCGTCAAAGGACGTGGTAGTATGGCCCCAAACATCACAATAAACCAAATCAAGTATGTTTTTACTACGAAAAGATGAAATAGGCAAATTAAGTTTGGACATTTTTCCCAATTGATAAGAAGTACACAAAGATGAACAAAGTTTATCAGAAACAGGTAAAGAAAAAGTTTTAACAATATGCAGAAAAACTCGAAAGTGAGGATGCCCAAGTCGTTGATGCCACATAGTAGATGGAGCTCGAAAAGCAGTGAACGCCATCTTGGAAACCGGTTGAAAGGAAGGTAGGCGAATCGTATAGAGACCCTAGTCACTGGGGCCCGTGAGGAGGATAGCCCTGGTAGCCTCGTCCTTTACAACAAAAAAAGAAGTGTGAAATTCAAAGAAAATGTTATTATCTTTTCAAAATTTGTGAACGGAAAGTAGGTTACGTTGTAGGTCCGGGACATGAAGTATTTGGTTAAGTTGTAAGAGTTTGTTTGAGGTAAAAAAGGATTTTGAACCAACATGAAGAATTGGAAGAGAGTTACCGTTACCAACATAGAGGGAGTCATTACCGTAATAGACGTCCGAGTTGTCCATACTAGCAAGATCAGGAGTACCATGGGAATTAGCGCCTGTATCCGGTGTCCAAGTAGTATATGAGCCTGCTTTAGAGTTAGCATAAGTCGCTTGAGGTGGTCCACGAGAAGAGCCAGTGTGATTCGGGCACTGTGAGGGAATATGGCCAATACCGCACCTATTGTAATCACCGTAAACCATATTTTGAGTGGACGCCCAAGCAAATTGGCGAGAGCCTTGTGAACCACCACGGCCACGGCCCCCGCGAGAAAACGCACGGCCTCGACCGTATCCACGAGTCGGTCTTGAAAAAGCAGACCGATTATCATAGTTTGCCTGAGGAGCCGATGGTGATGCCGACGGTTGAGTTGTGGAAGCAAGTTGGTTTGCCAAAAGTTGAAGGTTGGTAATCTGCTGCTGAATCGAAGCCAAATCGGGGGCCTGGGAAGTAGTTGTTGCGACAGTAGTAGCATTGAAGACTCATGGAGAGGCCGATGATGAAGAAACAGTGGACCGAGTGATATATTCATGATCACCAATCTAGCCATGAAGCTCGTTAAATTGAACCGGTGGGGAGCGGGCAAGAAGATTGCTTTTCGAACCATGGTATTCCTCACGTAAACCGGCTATAGTAGGCATGACTAGATCTTTGTCTTTGACGGGTTCACCAATATTTGCAAGAGTCGTTGCATATTCTTGAGAACAGCTGAGATAATCGATACCTTTTTCACCATCTTTCATTGAAATCTTTAAAAGCTGTGTTTTTAGTGTGAACTCATGAGATGAGTTCGAAGGAGCATATGCACGTGCTAGACTTAACCACACTTCCCGAGCCGTGTCTACTTGGATGTGTTGAAACGAAGACTCGGAAACAGTGGATATTATAATCATGCGGACGTGTGCATCATTAGCAATCCAGTTTGTAAAATTAGGGTTTGTAGTAGTAGCATCACCGGTTGTAATTTTCTCTTCCGGGCAAGATAACGTGTTGTCAACATAACAATATAATCCATTAGCCTTTAAAAACGGTTCCATCATGGCTTTCCAGTAGCCATAATTGTTTGGTGTAAGATTGAATGCAAACTTGTGGGAATTATGGGATGTACGTTCTTGAATACTTAAGGCAGTAATCATTGTCATGATGAGAAAGGCAGAAATTTTGATACCTGATGAGAAAAACAGTGATTTCGATGGTTCGTTGGCTGATGGTACGTCGGCAGATGGATCGTTGGCAGATATTGTTCGTTGACTGATGGTTCGTTGGCAATGGTTCGTTGGGTATTGTTTGATGGTTCGTTGGGTATTATAAGATGGTATTGTTGGTTCGTCAGGATGGTTCGTCAGATGCAGGATTTTTCGTCAGGATGGTATTGTTGGTTCGTCAGGATGGTATTGGCAATGGTTCGTTGGGTATTGTTGCAGGTCGATTAAAGGTTAGCCGATCAGGATTGTTCGTTGGTAGTGAGTTGCAGCTCGATTAACGTTGATGGTTGAAGCCGATTGCAGGATGGTTCACCGATTGTTGCAGGTCGATTAACGGTTGACGGCTGGTTGAAGTTGATTGCAGGTTGATCGATGGTTGAGGCCGATTACAGGTCGATTAACGCTGATTAACGGTTAACGGCTGGTTGCTGATCTACGGCTGGTTGAAGACGGCGAGTTGGGGTTGTTTAGGGTTTACAAGTTGATAGGCTCTGATACCATATCAACTCATAATTTCATTCATTGTCAAATATCGAATACAAAGAGGTTTATATGTATTCTACTAGTTACATTAATAACCCTCTAACTTATGACAATTAAATATTTGGCTTAACAAGTTGGAGCGTGAAGATCACGAATGCCCAACTTGCAAAGTAGAGTTTGAAGATGTTGGGCTCCCAAAGGCTTTGTGAATAAATCAGCCATCTGTTGTTTTGTATTGATGTGCAGCGGTAAAACCTCGTGTGGGATTCGACTCGTTCTCGAACGAAGTAGCAATCCATCTCAACATGTTTCGTCCTTTCGTGAAAAACAGGGTTATTGGAAATGTGCTTAACTGCCAAATTGTCACAAAAGAGAGGTGTGGCTTAGTCTTGAGTGGCTTGTAGGTCGTTGAGGAGCCATTGGATCCAAAGGACCTCGCAAACGGTAGTAGCCATAGAGCTATACTCAGCTTCTGCTGAAGAACGAGAAACCACCGATTCCTTTTTCGTTTTCCAAGAAATTGGTGCTCCACCGAGAAGTAGAACATAACCATTTCGTGAACACGTCTTGTAAGTTTGCAACCAAGCCAATCGGCATCACAAAAAGCAGAAAGATTTAAACCACCAACTTTTGGTAAATGAATACCTTGACCAAGACTAGACTTGAGGTAGCGTAAGATCCAATTGGCAGTTGTCAAATGATCCTCTCTTGGATCAGAAACAAACTAGCTTAACATGTTGACAGAGTACGCGATATCCGATCGTGTGGCTTTTAAATAAAGAAGCCTACCAATGAGACATCGATATTGTTGCGCATCAACTTTATGTCTTTCTTTACATTGATCGAGCTTCAAGCCTTGTTCCATGGGAAAAGAACTTGGTCAACAGCCGAGCATGCCACTATCTTCAAGCAAATCTAACGTGTATTTACGCTGGCTTAAGACTAACCCATCTGTGGTACGGGCAACTTCGATTCCCAAGAAATACTTGAGCAGACCAAGGTTCTTGATGCTGAATTTTTCATCAAGATATTGCTTTGTCTCTTGAATTTTAGTAGCATTATTTCCGGTTATAATCACGTCATCTACATAAATAAGAATGGCCACAAAGGTAGCTCCATCCTTGAAAATGAACAGAGAATGATCCGGATGAGATTGCTTGTAACCGGTGGCAATTAGAGAAGCGGCAAACTTGTGGTACCAATTCCGGGAAGCCTGTTTCAAACCGTAAAGGGACTTACGAAGTCGACAAACGTGAGTGTCCCCTGTTTTTTAGAAACGTTGTGGGAGCTTCATATAAACTTCTTCATCTAAGTCACCATGTAAAAACGCGTTGTTGACGTCGAGTTGATGGATTAACCATTCTTTCTTAATGGCAACCGCAAGCAGGGTGCGAACGGTAACTAACTTAGCGACTGGAGCAAAGGTGTCATGGAACACCTTCCATTTGAGTGTAACCCTTCGCCACAAGATGAGCTTTATGTCTTTTGATTTCACCATTCGGTTTGTACTTAAGCTTATACACCCATTTAGAGTCGATTTCTCATTTGTCATCCGGTAATGTTTCCAAGGTCCAAGTCTTGTTTTCTTAAAGAGCCCGGATTTCTTTTTTTCATGGCTAGCTTCCAGTTTTCATTCTCCATAGCCTCGTGAAACGATTTCGGCTCATTATGTGTAGTAATAGCCGTTAAAAACGCTTTTTGTGAGTTTGAAAACTTTTCATAAGAAATATAATGGGCTAAGGGATGTGTTGTGGTGTTCAAAGATTCTTGATTGGAAGTAGGTGTGCTATGATTGATGGATGGCGGCAGATTCACGTGAAAATCATCGAGTCGTTTAGGTCGTGTTTTAATTCTTTGTTGTCTGCTTGGTTCTTGTTCCTCAATGTTCACCACAATTTCAGTTTGTTCTTCATCAAGTGTACCGTTTTCTTGTTCCATGTGGGTATCAGATTGATTAGGTATATTGACATTTTCAACTTGTGGATTTTCATATGGGCTTTGTAGGTTCGGCCCATATGTAGGTTCTCCACTTACATCTGGAGGGTTTTCTTGATGAGGGTTTTGTGGCCCTTCAATTTCGACTTCTTCATAATACCAAGGGGAAACGATAAAAATTTTCTCATTCTCTAGTTTATCAATTCGATCCGAATTCCCATAAGGGAACACATTTTTAACAAATTTCACATCCCTTAAAACAACTATATTGTTATTAATCATGTCGAATATCTTGTATCCCTTTGTTCCCGGTAAATACCCAGGAACACCCCTGGACTCCCCCTCCATTCGAATTTATCACCCTTTGTGTTAGTGATTCGATAATAAGCAAGACACTCGAATACCATCATTTGCTCATATTCGGCCTTTTGTTCAAACAATATTTCAAATGGAGTTTTGTTGTCTATGGGTTTGGAAGGAAGATTCTTGATTATGTAAGCTGTTGTCAAGACACATTCTCCCCAAAACCTTTTTGGAAGATTTGCCTCTATACGAAGGGCTCGCACGGTTTCAAGTAATTGCCTGTGCTTCCGTTCCACAACACCATTTTGTTGCGGTGTGTGAGGACAAGTGGTCTCGAGTATTATGCCTTGTTCAACATAAAAATCATTCATTCAACTTGAAACAAATTCTCCCCCGTTGTCACAGTGTATCCTTTTAATCATTTTGCCAAATTGAGTTTTCACCATCAAGAGAAAAACCAAAACGGATCAACTATAAGTATCCACAATTGTTAAAAAAATAGCTCTTCCCAATAAGTGAAGGAGTTCTATACCTCCGCCAAATGTCACAATGTATTAAGTCAAAACACTCTTTGGTTTTGATGGTGACCTTAGGAAAAGGTAATCTAGTATGTTAGGCTTTTGCACAATAATTATAATTTTCAGTTTTAAAGGACGCCTTTTCGACAAAATCAAGATGAGAAAGTTTACTGCTAGAGGTGTGGCCTAGCCTCTTATGCCACATATCCATGGTAACCACCATTGCACATCTTTCACTCTGCCCCACCCTGATCCGATACAATCCAAGTATACATTTACCCATTCTAATCAATTCCCTAGAGCGCAAACCTTGCATAAAACAAAAATCCGGATAAAATGTTATGGAGCATTGATGCTCTCTCGATAGTTTGCTTACGAATAAGAGATTACATTTAAACTTTGGACCATGCAAGACATCTTTTATAATGATCCTGTTTGGCAAACGACTATTCCCTTTACCGATGACGGGCACCGATTCACCGTTTGGTATTAATACCGATGGCTCACTAGTCGAAGCCCTTCTCTTATCGAGCCATTCTGTATATTGTGTTATGTACTCAATACATCCTGAGTCCAAAATCCAGCCGTCTCCTTTATTTTCCTTCCCTGCAAGATATCTCAAAAGAGTATGATATTGCTGAGAATTTAAGCAAGGTATCAGATTTACATTCGGATCCGACTCGCCGCAAAAGGCTTCTGGTTTTATTGAGTTTTTCTTCCCTTTCCCTGGCCACCATTCTGGACAGCCAATTCATTTAAAACATCCGTCATCTCTTCCACAATGATCACAATGTTCCCTGCTATCCCTCCTTCTTGTGCTCATCTCCTTGTTTTCACTTTTTCAGAATAAACTTCACCTATTTTTATTTGAAGCACTAAACGTAGTCAATTAGTGATATGAAGGAGACAACTGTCTAATTCAAGATCCGTTTGAAGAACAACAAAAAATAGGTTTGCTAGATTCGTTTTAGGCACTACTAGAAAAATTGAAAATTTTGACACTGTTTTTCGTAGGAAATGCGTCACAAATTACTGGTTTTGACAAATTTATGACAAAATGTATATGTAGGAAAACCGCTTGTAGGAAACTGGTTTTCTACGCATTTTCCAACCCATTTTCGACAAAAAAGGGTCGTGAAAAATTGCTACACATTTCCTACAAAATTTATCATTATTATTATTAATATATTTATTATTATTTTTTTACAATTTTTTAGTTATGACGCATTTGTAACATAGTTAATTTTTATTTTTTTAATTATTGCTACACATTTGTCACAAAAGTTATTGTCTTGGTTTGTGACAAATTTCTAACAGTCAGTTCAGTTTTTTTTTTTAGTTTTACTACGCATTTCCGACAAATCTTTAGGAAATAAAATAAAGAAAAGTTTTTTTATGACAATATTTTATTCATCATGTAATTTTATTTTGTTCTAATAACTTGCATTCTAGGTTTATTTTTTTAACATCGAGATATAATTTTTTTATTGGAAATGAATATTATGCAGCTATCGTACCAAACTCAAAACGAAATCAATTGGGTTTTCAACCTTGTAATATAAAGTTCTATTGAAAATGGATACTGTGCCGCTAGAACCGTAACCGACCAAACAATATATGTATCGGTACTAGTATTTATATATATTGATTTTTCTTTGGATGAACTGACACTTACGTGTCACTACCATACCACACAACAATATATGTATCGGAATCATTATTTATTTTATTGTTTTTGTTAAATAATAAAAAAGTTATATCTTTAAAAATCACGTGTATTGTACGGGTTGAGTAAATTTATGTAACATATCTTTAAGAAAAACTTTCGCCCTACGGGTTTTCATTTTTTGAAATCTATCCAAAATATCATTCAGAGGTACTTTCTTAAGCAAGTTTTTTCTCTATATAACATATACATTGTGCCTATCACATACAAAATAAACAATGATCTTCGACCATTCAATGGGGCTGGGTGTCGTCGAAGTTGTTGGCAATGAGGCAGAGGGAGGGTGAGAGTCGCCATTATGATCTATTTAGGCCCAATATGGTTCATTTAGACATGTGTGATCCACAATTGGCCACTGTCATCCGTTAAGGACCAACATGATCCACATAGACATGTATGATCTACTATTGATCATTGTGATCCATTAAACCCGTAATGATCCATTAACAAATATATGATTACATATGAGCTCGGTACCGAACGTACCGGTATCAAAAATCGCTAATATGGGTGCCGGTACCGAAAATATTCGGTACGGTATTGTAAAATTTGCTAAAATATTGGTACTATACCCAACCGAAAGTACCGATACCGAAAACGCCAAATAGTGGGTACCAAAAACAATTCGGTGTGGGTAATTCTATAGCGCACACATAGATATGAATACATACATATATACATAGACACATATACATACATATACACATATTTAGTTAAACGTTGAAATATTATAACTATTACGTTGCAAATGCATAGCAAGTTGCTAAGCATTTCTGACAGAATTATAAATAATAATATTAATTAAATATTTAAATATAGTAATAAATTTTCGGTCACAAATGCGTAGCAAGTTGCTACGCATTTTCTACGCAATAATTAATAATAAAACTGATTAAACATTAAATGTAACACCTCGTATAATCATGTCCAATATAATAAAGACACATGTCATGGACTTTAAACGTGTAAGGAATTGATTCCGAGGGACTAAAAAAAATTGTCAAACAATGTAAATATGTAAGTAAAAGGATCAAACGCATCATCATGCCAAGCTCTTGCCTCTGAATGACCTCGTAAGATGTTCGTATTCTTTGATGAATAAAAATTGTCGGGCATAGAAAGCCGTTTGTGCTTAAATTGAAAATTTTACAAAGCATAAGGGTTAAACGTGTCAACATGTTAAACATTACCTCTGAGTGACCTTTTAATGATCCCAAAGCTTTGTAATACTTCATTATGCTTCCATATATAACAAATAATGATTTCGTGGGGTTTCTAAGCTCTTAAGAGACTTTTCTGGTGATCGTATAACTAATCGGGAGCTTAACGGAGTTAATATGTGACCCAAGGCCCTTAATAGTTAACTATGGGGGTCATAAGTGCAATAAATGGAAGTTAAATAAACTTAAAATGGACCAGGGACCGAAATTGCAAAGTTTGAAAGTTGTTATCCGGTCAAGGAGGAGCCTCGCGGCCCGCGTAGACTCCCTTTGAGTCTTACGCGGCCCGCGTAAAAGTGCCAGTGACAGAAACTCTGGACAGCTGCATGTTGCAGCCTGTTACACCGCCATTGCATGGCTGATTTCAATACCAGGGACTGAGCAAATGGTTTTTCATGCACTAGGGACACATGGGAACATCTGGTAACAACATGGGGACATATGGATTGATCTTGGAGCCTCAAATTCCCTATATAAAGCCCTTGTTTTGTTCTTGCTCATTTGCACACTTTCAATTTCACTCAAAACTCACTCTTTGGGACCTCCTGGAGCTCAAGGAAGTTTTCTAAAGTTCAATTTTCGTGCTAAGTACTCTAGTAAGTGTTCTTAGCTTCCTAAGTTTAAGTTTTATTAACTTAATGACCGAAAGTCAAAGTTATCGTAATTAAGCTTTGACTTAGTGATTAATCACTAACGGTCCAGCCATTATTCGAATTGAAAGTGGCTATGTGTTGGTAATTATGTAGGTAATAAACCCATAAAAGGGCACCTTCTAATTATCACATTATCTTGGTCAATTGTCGGGTCAAACTTATTAATAAAAAGTCAACAGAATCAGTTTTTACAAATTAATTCATAACTGATAATGCAGAGGTTATGGAACATGTTTTAACTCTAAAATAAATTGGTAAATAATATAAGAACATGTTTAGGCATGTTCAACCCGACAATTCTGAGTTTAGGCTCGGTTCGTAACCGAAAGTCGCAAAAGTTGACTTTTGCTTTGACTTTCAGTTCTGGCCCGATTTAGCTTAGTTTAGTTATGCCTTAGGGTTCCTTTGGGGCCACATTATATGTTAGTAAAACGCTCTGAGGTTATACTACATGGTTCCCTAATATTCTGATTCATTTTCATGTTCCGTTAAATGCTTAAATATGGACCATTATGCCCTTTTGACATTAAAACGAGATTTTTGAAAATGTGAGAGGACAAAAACCTTTATTACTAATTTATAAACATGTCCTTAAAATTTGACATCAGTTCGTGGTCTAAAATAGAAGTTATGCGCGATATCGTAAAATGAAAGCTTTTTATTAATTAAATAGCATTTTTAGTATAAATTATGTTTAAACCCAAATTTTGACACCAAACTTTCTACCCACTGATATAATATAATATTTAGGGAATTTTTGGAAATTTTTATCAAATTTTATATTGATTATATTAAAGAGTTCTAGTGTAAATTCGGTATTGACAAAATTGCCCTTTTCCTTTGATAAAATGAGTTTTACATAACATTTTGATACAAAACCTTTTCCTACTGATTTCATATGTTAAATAAAATATTTTAAGCCTTAGAAACTGATCAAAATCACAGATTTCCTTAAATAACCCGAAAATAGTCAAATACCGACTTTTACGCTTTTTAAACGCATAGTATGTGTTAAAACTATATTTAACACCTAAGACTTATTACCTACTGATATTTTGAGCAAATATTATACTTTAACAGTAAGTAAAAGTTTTAAACTCAGATTTCCAAATTTGACCTTGTAGTATATGTAAAATGACCAAAATGCCCTTCGGTGCATAATTTGGCCATAAAAGATAAATTCCACATATGTATGATATCTTACTGATACAACTTGTTAAAATAAATATTTTTACTGATTGTTTTGGACCAGAACCTCATATTACTATTTAACCTCTTTTATAAACTTTAAAATGACCAAAATACCCTTACGGAGCTTAAATTGATTTTAAATTCGTTTTTGTCATAATGGAAGATATCATACTGATATCATAACACATTTTAAGCATATTAACTTATGGAACCTGTTCATGACTCATTTGGTTACTCGTTGTGCATTTTCGCATTCGGTACGGTTTATGTAACTAGTTTGCATAAATTAACCGAAACAGATCAAACCTTATCATTTTTACCTCAAAATACATAATGTGTTTAGTTTACCCATTTTATACAAGTCCTCATACTTGTCGGGTCTAAATCACATTCTAATCCGGTCTTCGCTTAATCTTGCGTTTTGAACCATAAACCTTTCTTTAAAACTAACCAGTCTAAGTTTAAGCTTAAATAAGACCCGTTAGGAATCTAATAGTGTTAGGAAACTTTATTTGTAAGTATTGAAGAAAATCACAATCAACTGGATCTATGAAGAGATAAAAGTCCTGAAGATCACAACAAGAAAAAGAATATCAGATAGGACAACTGAAATGCACAACAACTACTTCAAAGAATCACAAGTTGATCAAGAGCTGATTTGGATTATCAGAGAAGGTCATTTCTGAACGATCTGATGATATTTCTGATGAAATATCATCAGTTTCCGACGATTCTGATCATCAGATTTTTTGATGATTTGTTCACCAGAATTTTTGATAAAGTTGTTTATCAGAAATTCTGATGAATACCCCACTTATCTAAAACTCAACTCTACCCTGCCACAATGACCGAAGCAAGTTGATATTATTGGATATCATGATTACAAAGGCAACTTGAACGTTGGATTCAATGAATATGTCAAATTGCTACTTTTTGCAGGACTTATTGCATGAATAACAATTGTTTATTCATGTACCCAACCTTCTTTAAATTGAAGGCTCAACCAGCAGAAGACAATTGAGTTTGAAGCTTAGCATTCATATACAATACACAAACTCCATTGCCTTTCTCACCCATAGAATTCAAGATTCATTTGTATTAGATAATAATCTTACAATCACCTTGTAAACTATTTTGTTTCAAAGTGATATAAACTTGATAATTCTGTAGGTCTTGTTTCTGAAAGTCTGATTTCCATTTCCGCACATCTTTTTCACATCTACTGAAATCACTTGCCATATTACGTGAAAAAAAGTTGTTTAGGCCATACTGGGTCCAACAAAGAGGTTATTAAAACCTTAATTCCAGATTTAGGAGCCCAGTAAAAGCTACCGTACGTGCTGATTTGATATACGACTGGGAATAAAATTATATTTTAGCTCAGGTAAATACTTTTAACTTATTTTCCGTTATACGGGCTTGGGATACGGTAAATTATTACCGCTTGGTCGGGTATTGAATCTTTAATCAATTAATGGTTAAATCATTGAGATAACCCGTTTTAATCTGTTTTGTTTGAAATATATAAGAAACTGCATGAATGAGAAACAAGAGCAGCTCAAAAAGAAGGGAAAGAACAATGAACAGCTGAGAAAAACAATTGAAGATTGCATTGAAAACTAGATGGAGTCAAGAGGATGGTACAAAGAAATGTACAAGGAAACTCAAAAGGAAATTGATCACAAGAAAAGGCTGAAACCAGGGGATAAATACAGAATTGGAGTAAAGATCAATTAATGAATTGATGAGATTAAATTTCTGTTTTTGAACAATATTTTAAGTTTTTTTTTGTTTTGAACAATGGTTGGTTTGATTATGTTTTATGTTTTGTGAACTTAGTTGCTTGATTTTTCTTTTCAAGGATTTGTTAAAAGTTGTAAATGTTGACATAGATAGTTCATTTTCTTACAATACTTAGGGGGAAACTGTTAGGAAACTTTATTTGTAAGTATTGAAGAAAATCACAATCAACTGGATCTATGAAGAGATAACAGTCCTGAAGATCACAACAAGAAAAAGAAGATCAGATAGGACAACTGAAATGCACAGCATCTACTTCAAAGAATCACAAGTTGATCAAGAGCTGATTTGGATTATCAGAGAAGGTCATTTCTGAACGATCTGGTGATATTTTTGATGAAATATCATCAGTTTCTGACGATTCTGATCATCAAATTTTCTGATGATTTGTTCACCAGAATTTCTGATGAAGTGGTTTATCAGAAATTCTGATGAATACCCCACTTGTCTAAAACTCAACTCTATCCTGCCACAATGACCGAAGCAAGTTGATATTATTGGATATCATGATTACAAAGGCAACTTGAACGTTGGATTCAATGAATATGTCAAATTGCTACTTTTTGCAGGACTTATTGCATGAATAAATAATTGTTTATTCATGTACCCAGCCTTCTATAAATAGAAGGCTCAACCAGCAGAAAACAATTGAGTTTGAAGCTTAGCATTCATATACAATACACAAACTCCATTGCCCTTCTCACCCACAGAATTCAAGATTCATTTGTATTAGATAATAATCTTACAATCACCTTGTAAACTATTTTGTTTCAAAGTGATATAAACTTGATAATTCTGTTGGTCTTGTTTCTAAAAGTCTGATTTCCATTTCCGCACATCTTTTTCACATCTACTGAAATCACCAACCATATTACGTGAAAAGAAGTTGTTTAGGCCATACTGGGTCCAACAATTGGTATCAGAGCAGATTGAATAAATTATTTTCAAACGATCAATCGCTCATCTTCTTTTCTCTAAATATGGCCAGCTTTCAATCCTGGAATAATGCTTTTAATATTGGTTCTATGTCTAAACCTCCGACTCTGGTCAGAGAGGAATACCCCCAATGGAAAATCAGGATGATCAATTTCCTAAATGGTCATGACCGAGCCCTGTTTCAATCCATTGAAAGGGGTCCACATATACCAATGACTGATATACCAGCAGTTCCAGCAACTGACCAAACACCAGGAATCCCTGCATCCCGTGCTCCCAAAAGTGAAATAAACTGGAGCGCGGAAGACAATGAACTGGTGGCTGGGGATGAAAGGGCAAAGTCACTCTTAATAATGGCCATCCCCAATGACATATTTTCACAAGTTGATGCATGTGCATCAGCTAAGGAAATATGGGATCAGTTGGAAAATCTTTGTGAAGGAGGAGAAAGGATGAAAAGAAACAAGAGAACAAGCAACGTTTCCTCATATGAGAGGTTTAAAAGTTTACCCAATGAAAGATTAAATGATACATATCAAAGATTTACAAAACTTTTAAACGAGCTAAAGAAATTTGGTACAACAAAATCAAATGATGAAAGAAACATAAAATTTCTTGATGCTTTACCTAGAGAATGGAGAAGTCTGACCATGACTTTGTCCTCAACCTTAGAACTAGGGAACATGAGTCTTCATGACTTATACAGCATCTTGATCCCCAGAGAGGAAGAAATATTTGAAGAAACCATTCAAATAGGGGGATCTTTAGCTCTAATCTCAAACTCACAAAGACCAACACCTTCCAATGATCCACAACCTTCAAACAGCCAAAGTTTTGAAATTTCTAATACTTCATCCGATTTTTCAGCTTTTGCTGAAGCAATAGCACTGCTCACCAAAACATTTGAGCAGAGGTTGAGGGGAGGAGGCCAGAGATACCAGAGAAGTGACAGAGGGAGGATGGATGGAAGATCTAAGGAAGAAGTTAGATCTAAGGATAAAGTGAAGGCTGAGGTTGTGTGCTATAAGTGCAAGCAAAGAGGTCATTATGCATCAGAATGCAAGACCAATAAGCTGAAAGATGTTGCTTACTATGAGAAGAAGCTTGAAGAAGCTAAGAAGCAGCAGCAAGTCAGCTTAATTGCAGGGACAGATACATGGCTATCTGATGACTCTTCTGATGAAGAAGAAGAAGAAGAAGAAGAAATGGCCAATTTCTGCCTCATGGCACTTTCTGTTGACATACCAGAAACTTCAGGACAACAGGTAAATTTAGACAATCATGATCTTGAACACAAGCTAAATGAGCTCATGTCAGATTTTCTAAATCTGCAAGTTAAACATCAATCAGATAGTGAAAAATCTGATGAGTTGCAAAGGACCATGAACAAAATTATTCTTGAAAACCAATTACTCATAGAAAAAAGTTTAGATCAAAGAGCTAAAATTGAGTTCTATGAAAATGAAAGAAAAGATCTTTACAAGAAAATCAATGACAAAGAAATTAATGTAAGAGGTTTTCAACAAGCCAAAGAGTTCATAAATTTCATTGAGTCCACACCAAAGAACAAAGGAGAGGGTTTGGGATATCTAAGAATAAGTAACAGGAAACCCACTGTCTTTGTAAAAGCAACTCAACAGATTTCTGATAAATTTACATCAGAAACTGATTCTGAAACTTGTAAGTCAACCTGTTCTCAATACTCTTTTGATAAACCCAACTTTGAACCAAAAAGAAGTGAATGCAAACAAGAGTTTGTAAAAACTCCAGAAGCAGTTCACTCATTTTTTCAAAATTATCCCATCATTCCATCACAAGAAAGTATATCATAAAATTCTGATGAATCTTGTATGTGTGTTGACGTATACTGAAGCTTGTTCAACACCATCTCCAAAAGTAAAATAAAAAATCTGTTTATGGCTCAGCAAATAACAGAAATTCTGATGAAAGACCATTAAGAAGAAATAATCGGATTAAAATTTCATTAGAAAGAGTACCCAAGCATGCCTGGGTACCAAAAACCCTTTAACCATTCCATTTCAGGACCATCATGTGCAGCAGATCTGGTACTGCGATTCAGGAAGCTCCAAGCACATGACTGGGGATAGGAGCTTACTCAGCAACTTTGTTTCAAAGCTGGGTAAAATGGTAAATTTTGGAAATGGAGTGAAAGGGAGGATTATGGGATACGGATGTATAAGGTATGGATGTTTGACCATAGAGAAAGTAGCCTATGTTGAAGGCTTAAGGTACAATCTGCTGAGTTGTGGTCAATTCTGTGACAAAGGTTTTCAGGTAACCTTTTTACCAGAAAAATGCTTGCTGATAGGTATGGATGATAACAAAATCTATTTAAGTGGAAAAAGAATAAGACAATCAATATACTATTTTGATTTCAAAGAAGAAAATGAACATCCAAAATTATGTTTATTTTCAAAAATCAACAAAGGAAGTAGTTGGTTGTGGCATAAAAGGTTGGCTCACTTAAATTTCAAAAACCTAAGCAAACTAGCAAGCAAGGGTCTGGTAAAAGGATTACCTTTTATATCCTCAAAGAAGGATAAAATTTGTGATGCTTGTGAGATGGGGAAATACAAAAGAAGCTCACACAAATCAATTTCTGAGTCTTCTATTACACAAAATTTGGAACTTTTACACATGGATTTGTGTGGACCCATAAGTACAGAAAGTTTTTCTGGAAAGAAATACATACTAGTAATAGTTGATGATTTTTCCAGATATACATGGGTCGAATTTTTAAGAAAGAAAAGTGAAACACCTGATCTGATCATTAATTTTATCAAGAAAATTGAAAATCTGTTAAATCTAACAGTCAGAAGGATCAGATCAGACAACGGGACAGAGTTTAAAAATTCAAAAATTGAGAGCTTTCTTGTATGCAAAGGAATCTCTCATGATTTTTCTGCTCCCAGAACCCCTCAACAGAATGGGGTTGTTGAAAGAAAGAATAGAACCTTAGTAGAAGCTGCCAGAACAATGCTTACTTATGCTAAAATGCCCACTCACTTTTGGGCAGAAGCAGTAGCAAATGCATGTTTTACTCAAAACAGAACCCTAATCAACAAAAGGCTAAACAAAACACCTTACAACATTATCAATGAAAGGATTCCAAGTGTAAAATTTTTACATACATTTGGTTGTAGATGTTTTGTTTTTAATGATTTTGAAAGCCTTGAAATATTTGACAGAAAGGTAGAAAAAGGTATTTTTCTTGGTTATTCTTTGTCCTCAAAAGCTTATAGAATTTTTATTCTTAACACAAGGACAATCAGAGAAAGTCTGTATGTTTCATTTGATGACTCATCAGAAACGGAAGTTTCTGATGAATACATGAAAGAAATATTTTTTTCTAAAAAACAAGAAAATTATGAACATCTCTATGAAATGATAACTGAAGATTTCTTAGAACATGATAAATCTCTCACATACAAATCAACAGATATTTCATGTACTAACCCTACAGAACAAGTGAATAGTACATCAGAAAGTCAAAATGCTGGTACATTACACACAACAGAGGCAACTGTTCATGGGGAAACTTCAAATCCATCAGAACCAACAACTTTTCATAACAAGTTAAGATGGATCAAAGGACATGTTCATTCTGACATCATTGGCAATCCAGCTGATGGTGTGAGAACAAGATCTGCAACTGCACATGAGTGTGCATTTGTTGGGTTCTTAAGCAAAATAGAACCCAAGTCTGTCAAAGAAGCTCTGAATGACTCAGACTGGATTCAAGCTATGCAAGAAGAGCTTGATCAGTTTGAAAAGAGCAAAGTATGGGATCTGGTACCCAAGCCTAAGGACAAATCTGTCATAGGCTCAAAATGGGTATTCAGGAATAAATCTGATGAGAATGGCATAATCACCAGGAACAAAGCAAGGTTAGTGGTCAAAGGTTACTGTCAACAAGAAGGTATTGATTATGATGAAACTTTTGCACCAGTAGCTAGATTAGAAGCTGTAAGAATTTTTCTTGCTTATGCTGCATCCAAGGATTTCAAAGTTTATCAAATGGATGTAAAATCAGCTTTCCTGAATGGTAAAATTGAGGTAAAAGTTTATGTGCAGCAACCAGAAGGCTTTGTTGATCCAAAATTTCAAAATCATGTCTACAGATTAAACAAAGCCTTGTACGGGTTGAAGCAAGCTCCTAGAACCTGGTATGAAACCTTGTCAAACTTCTTACTCAATTCTGGGTTTACTAAAGGTACTATTGACACCACACTTTTCCTCAAAACACACAAAGGTCATACTTTGTTAGTCCAGATATATGTTGATGACAATATATTTGGATCAACAAATGAAAATTTTTGTAAAAAGTTTCAAAAGTTGATGACCAGCCACTTTGAAATGAGTATGATGGGTGAGTTAACCTTTTTCTTAGGGTTACAAGTTAAACAAAGAATTGATGGAATATTTTTGAGTCAATCAAAATATGTGAAAACAATTCTACAAAAATACTCACTTGAAAACTGTTCTGTTTCAAAAACTCCCATGGCAACAGGGAACAAATTAGATTCTGATAAAGATGGAATTAGTGTAGATATTAAAACCTATAGGGGGATGATAGGATCATTGCTATATTTGACTGCAAGCACACCGGATATCATGTTTGCAACATGCTTTCTTGCCAGATATCAATGTGATCCTAAAGAATCCCACTTAAAAGCTGTAAAAAGGGTTTTCAAATATCTAAAAGGCACATCAGAACTTGGTCTCTGGTATCCAAAGGATACAAACCTTGAATTAACTGCATACACAGATTATGCAGGGTGCAAGATTGACAGAAAAAGCACATCTGGTGCTTGTCAGATCTTGGGAGAAAAATTGGTATGTTGGGCAAGCAAGAAGCAAAATTGTGTTGCCACATCAACAGCAGAATCAGAATATGTAGCAGCAGCAAGTTGCTATTCACAAGTGCTATGGATGCAAACTCAACTGAACGACTATGGAGTAAATCTGACAAAAATACCAATCCTATGTGATTCAAAGAGTGCAATTGCAATAACAGAATATCCAGTTCATCACTCAAGAACCAAACACATAGATGTCAGATATCACTTCATAAAAGATCATGTGGAGAAAGGTAACATAGAAATGTATTTTGTTCCAACTGAAAACCAAATTGCTGATATCTTTACAAAGCCTCTTGATGAAAAGAGACACAATTTTTTTATCAGCAAACTTGGCATGGTAAATATAAAAGATGAAAATTTTTCAGAAAACAAAAAGACACAAATTGAAAACCAAATTAATGATCATCAAAATTATGATAATCAAAGATTAATTAAACAGGGTTCTGATAAAGAAATCCGTCAATCTGATGGAACATCAGAAATAAATCATCAATGAATGTGATGATTTATCAGAAAATCTGAAGAGGTATCAGAAAATCTGATGAAATCAGCAGAAATCCTGATACAACATCAGAAACTTTGTTTAAACATCAGGATGATCATTAATCATCAAGAATTCCTATCTTTATGCATATCCCATATGTATAAATTCATAGTTGTGCATAGTTTTTTTTTATTTTTTTATTTTTAAAAGGAGGGGAAAGGTAACATGCATTAAGATAAAATTCAATACAGCAGAGAAAAATCAACCATCACAAGAAAATTTTTGCAGAAAATTGAATTGTGCTTACAATACCAATGCATGCAACGTCATTTTTTCATAAGAAGTTTAAGAGACACGTAGGCACTAAAATGATTAGGAGCTATGAAAGTAGCCGCCTAGCTATTTAATGCTTACTCACACATGGGGCTTAGTAGACTGTCATATTCATTGCAACAGATATCGTCTTAATTGAAGAGATGAAAATAAAAACCTTTTGCTGTCAATATCATTTATGAGGAACCATCACTTTCATCAGTAAATATTAACAACCTGAAAAGGACTTTCTTCACACCAAAATCATCACTTCAAAAGCCCTTCATCATAAACTTCTTATTTTAAAATGGGTCGCCCAAAATCAATGAAAGTTACACAATTTCCTCACCCTCTTCACAGACATCATAATCTTAGGCTAAGATCTAACTTGGAAGGACCTGCATGGGAGGACTGCAGGTATGTGTATAATATGATCATGCGAAGTCCCTTGGGCTTTGCTGTATCAACACATGTCACTATATATCCAGAACTTCTTCAAGAATTCTGGTGGAATGCTCAAATCATTTTAAGTGGCATTTCCATGTGGATAGATAGCGAGATTATGGGGGTAAAAATCACCCTAAAGGAGGAAACGCTCAGAGATGTCCTCTGGTTGGGTGATGATCAGGAAAACACCTTCCTGGATAAGGCAGATCTGCAACAGACCTTGATAGAAATGGGCTATCATTCAAACAACGTGTCAACGCAGGTTAGCAAATCTGGTTTTATACCACCTTTCCAGTATCTAGTGACACAGCTAAGTGTCTGCTTTTCTAAAAAGATTGGGCACTTCAACGAGCTGTCCCATAGGATGATGGAAGTGATTCATGCTGTTGTACAGGAAAAACCTTACAACTACACTAAGTTTCTCATGAGAGACTTAGAAGCAAACATTCATAACCGTCAACCTTTTCTGATCTACACTCGATTCGTAACCAAGGTGATCACCAGTCAGCTTGACTTCGGAGGAGTGAGGAGCTGGTATCCAAGGAAAGAGCTGGCACTTCAAGAAAACATAAGAGATCCTACCCTGGTTCCATCAACGAATCGACTGGACGAATAACCAGTCTCTGGTTATATGTGAAGTGCATGTACAACGTGCTGGATGAGGAGGAGGAGTAGTTGGTGTTTACTTTTTATTTTGTTTTTGTGTGTTTAATTTTTTCTGGTTATATATCTAGTTTGCCTTATTATTTAGTTACTTAAAAAAATAACCAAAACATGTCAATAGATCTAGGGGGAACTAAAATAACATGTCTGATAAAAACAAGGAAAATCTGGTGAAATTCAAATGAAATCTGATAGGATCTAGTGGAACTCAGAAAATCTGATAATTTTTATTATTACCCATTAAGCCATCAGAATCTGTTCATTCACCAGAAAATTCTTAAAATAATCAGAAAAACACTTTATTATCAGAAAAATCACTTGACAATCTGGAAGTCTGACAAATCAACAGAAAGAAACATCAGAAAACATGACACGTAGTCAAAGAAACTTATGATCATCAAAAGAAATTTTTTAAAATAAGTTTTTTTCAAAAAATATTTTTTCTGAGGACTAGAACAAGCTATATGACAAATACTTCCTTACAACCAGAACAAGGTGTGGAGTTCAGAACGGCAATGTAAGTGAAATTCTTGAAACTCTACTCATTCCCTCTCATATCAAAAAAAAAATGTTGATTCAATCTCTATAAATGAATCAAATGCATTCTGATGATATATATAAAGAAAATCGAACTCTCAAAAGTTTTACTCAAAGATTTTCTGGTATATGTCATCAAGTGGACAACTTGGGAAGATACACAATCTCAGAAAAGGTTTTTATTAGACCTTTTTGAAACAAAAGGGGTCCCACATAAAGAAAAGGTGCAAGTTGGATGTTAGTGTTTATCTGTTAAATCGCTGGAATCTCTAATCTTCTTCAAAGAGATAGACATTAAATTAGAGATAAACCAAAGGTTTTTCAAAAAATGGTTGTTTCCTTAAAGGATTAAAATATCATTAAGGTGTCATTAACCACCTTGAATACAAACAAACCACGAAAAACACTCAAAAATCTCTGTCTCAATACACTATAAATACCTCATTCAAAAACAGAGTTTTCCATCTTCAACCTTCATACTAAAAACCCTAAAAACCCTTTCCGAAGCAAAAACCCAAATTCTCAATGGCTGCTACCAACATCAACACACCACCAATCGAACACTCTGTTCCGTTAATCAATGAAGCTGAATTTCTTCCATTAAAGAGCAACTATGAAGCAATGAATGATAACATTGAAGAGTATGGCATAAAGTGTCAAATTCTCAATGAATTTCTGATCAGATGCCCGATAGCTCAAGCTCTCACAAAGACCAGAGAGGTACCAGAAAGACTCATACAACAAGTTGTAAAAACTCTCAAAATCTCAAATCAGATTGAGCTAACAGCACATGTGTAGGGAAATATCTTTATTACAATCTCACCTAAGAAAATAAGGGAATGTTTGGAACTACCCTTAAACCAAAGCTATGAAGAAGCACCAGAAAAAGAAGATATGTTCTCGAAACTTGATGCTGTAATGGGTTACAAGACAAAGGTTTCAAAAATCAATGAATTCAAGAGAAACAAGCTACCTGCCTTCTGGCAAGTGTTAATGGAGATTCTGAACAAGTGTTTATCATCAAAAATTGGAGGTACAGATCAGATAAATATGAATGTTCTGACAATCATGTTCAGTCTCTTTAGTGGGTTGAATATTGATTTTGGAACATAAATATTTAATCTGATCAGAAGATCAATTCTGACTAAAACTGGAAGGATAGATTCACATCTACCCTTTCCCAGATTTCTGTCAATCATAAGTTCTGATGCATTTTCTGAAACGAACCTAGAAATTCCAGCATCAGAAAATGTGTGGAAAACAGAAATCATGAGACCTTGGACTGCTGTAGGGTCTTGGAAGTCAGATTATGATGTACTTGTTCTGACAGAAAGAATGATGTGTTTGATACCAGAAGATTCACCATTCAGAGCATAATACCTGAAGATGTTAAGTAAAAAGCCAGAAAACAAAGAAGTTTTTGAAAGTGTGTCCCCCATGGAGCATGATGCACAAGAGTCAAGTACACCAAGAATAGAGCAGCAGGGTGTATCTAATCCTCATCCAGCTAATGAAGATGTGTATATGAGTCCTGTGGCAGAAGAACATCATGCTGAAATCTCACATATGGGAGAAACAGGTGCAGAACATTCTAAACTCAATATATTTCATAATTCTGAGAGTGATTATGATGATTCAATTCAAGGAAATTATGAAATTTTACATAGAGGCACTCTTTCTACAAAACAAAATGTGAGTAGAACCAAAGACCCATTTTCTGAATCAGATTCTCAGGAGGAAAATGTGGTGACAACAGGTGGAGATCAGTCTATTGATCAAGGAAACCTGGAAGAGAAAGTTAAAAGTTTCTCAACAACTCATGGAGAACCTGAAAAGGTTCAAGGATATGAGGAAAACCAGAATTTGAATGTGTTTTAACTTTCTGGTGAGGGTACAGAGAATATGGAATATTCCAGTCCTCTTAACCTCAGAATAGCAGAGAATGTGTTTTCCACTGGAACATCGGTTGTTTCTCCTATTTACCAAGGACATCAATCTATGTCTACTGAACAACTTCACAAGGAACTTGAAGATACAACTGCCACTGAGAAAACAGCTACAGAAAGAAAACTTGATCTGATACTGGAAGAAATCAGAAATCAAAAATCAGAGATCAAAGTTTTATCAGAAACTGTCAAAGCTGTGCAGAAGAAGACAGAAGACAACATTGCAGCCCTCAACAAACTACAAAAGTCATCAGAAAACAGAGAGAGCTCATCAGAATTCAAGAAAGCTCTCGATGAACTACAAGATATCAAGAAACAGATGGCTGGAATTGCAACTGCAGGAGAAAGCTCAAGTTCAGGAAGAATTCTTGAAGAAATACAGTTCCTCAGAGCCAACAACAGCAGCATGGCTGAGGCTTTTGAGAAACTAATGGTGGAATTAACTGCACAAAGAAATCAAGAAAACCAGGAGTTTCAGAAAATGAAGAAGCAAGAAGAAACAAATACTCAAACTCTTGCTAATGTTCATTTATTAGTAAAGAGATTGCAGTATAATATTGCCAGACTAGCAAAAATTGATCTTCATGAACTGAAAGCCCCAATTCCACAAGAAAGACAAGCAAGAGGATCAGAAACTCCTCAACAACAACCAGAAATCATTCAACAAGATCAAACCAAACAAACATAAACTTCAACAGCTCAAAAACAGAAGCAGGCCATGGGTCCACCTCCAGATATACAAAAGTTACTCATGGGACCTCCACCAAACATCCCAAAGCCAGATACTTCAAGGGTCCAACAGAAAGAACATGTTCCAGTTCAGACATCTTCTACAGCCATCACAGGAGAAACAGAATTCAGCATGAAGATGGATACAAAAGAGAAAAGAAGAATGGAACATGAAATGACCTCCTCAAAAAGATCAAGAAAAATAATGAGAGAAGATTCAGAAGGTAATATCAAAGAAATAGAAGTGCTGAAAGGTGATTTACACACAATTATGTACCCTGAAGAACATCTAAAGCACTACTACTGGAAAGGTCCAGAAGACAACCCAAAGAGGCCACTCTCCCCATTGAGTAAAGGTATTGTTGAAATCAGAAACAATGGAGGCTGGGAAACTCTACACAAGAACATGACCAATCCAATAGTATCTATTGAAAGAATAGATACTTTGACCACTGGAGGAGGCATCTTAGGTTATGAAGGACAAAACAAGTATACCCTGATCAGAAAAGGTAATAGTGAACAAAAGGTTACTGATGCAAATCTGGATGATGATATTCACCCAATGGGAATAGTCAAAATGAAGAATATCATTGATAAAGAGAAAAGCAGTTCAGTCGTGATCAGAAGAGCCCTTGACAGTCTCAAAAGTGCAGGAGCAAAGTTATACAACAGGGCTGCACTGGCAGACTTTGATCTATGTATCAATTTTGAGTATAGCAACAAAGTACTAATACCTCCTCCCAACACCACAATTCCAGCTGAAATTCCTTCTAAACTGGTGAGAACTGGAGCAATCTTTGACAAACCTGAAATGAGGGTAGTCTTCAAAGATGCTCATGAAGAGAAAGCTCTGTTCAGAATTAGTGAAATATGCAGGTATTCAAATCAAACTCTGAAATATATAGGAAACTGCATGAATGAGAAACAAGAGCAGCTCAAAAAGAAGGGAAAGAACAATGAACAGCTGAGAAAAACAATTGAAGATTGCATTGAAAACTGGATGGAGTCAAGAGGATGGTACAAAGAAATGTACAAGGAAACTCAAAAGGCAATTGATCACAATAAAAGGCTGAAACCAGGGGATAAATACGGAAGTGGAGTAAAGATCAATTAATGAATTGAGGAGATTAAATTTCTGTTTTTGAACAATATTTTAAGTTTTTTTTTTGTTTTGAACAATGGTTGGTTTGATTATGTTTTATGTTTCTGAACTTAGTTGCTTGATTTTTCTTTTCAAGGATTAGTTAAAAGTTGTAAATGTTGACATAGATAGTTCATTTTCTTACAATACTTAGGGGGAAACTGTTAGGAAACTTTATTTGTAAGTAATGAAGAAAATCACAATCAACTGGATCTATGAAGAGATAACAGTCCTGAAGATCACAACAAGAAAAAGAAGATCAGATAGGACAACTGAAATGCACAGCATCTACTTCAAAGAATCACAAGTTGATCAAGAGCTGATGATATTTCTGATGAAACATCATCAGTTTCTGACGATTCTGATCATCAGATTTTCTGATGTTTTGTTCACCAGAATTTCTGATGAAGTGGTTTATCAGAAATTCTGATGAATACCCCACTTGTCTAAAACTCAACTCTATCCTGCCATAATGACCGAAGCAAGTTGATATTATTGGATATCATGATTACAAAGGCAACTTGAACGTTGGATTCAATGAATATGTCAAATTGCTACTTTTTGCAGGACTTATTGCATGAATAAACAATTGTTTATTCATGTACCCAGCCTTCTATAAATAGAAGGCTCAACCAGCAGAAGACAATTGAGTTTGAAGCTTAGCATTCATATACAATACACAAACTCCATTGCCCTTCTCACCCACAGAATTCAAGATTCATTTGTATTAGATAATAATCTTACAATCACCTTGTAAACTATTTTGTTTCAAAGTGATATAAACTTGATAATTCTGTAGGTCTTGTTTCTGAAAGTCTGATTTCCATTTCCGCACATATTTTTTACATCTAGTGAAATCACTTGCCATATTACGTGAAAAGAAGTTGTTTAGGCCATACTGGGTCCAACAAATAGGTTATTAAAACCTTCGTTCCAGATTTAGGAGCCCAGTAAAAGCTACCGTACTTGCTGATTTGATATACGGCTGGGAATAAAATTATATTTTAGCTCAGGTAAATACTTTTAACTTATTTTCCGTTATACGGGCTTGGGATACGGTAAATTATTACCGCTTGGTCGGGTATTGAATCTTTAATCAATTAATGGTTAAATCATTGAGATAACCCGTTTTAATCTGTTTTGTTTGATACAATGCCTTTGGGGGTTAATGATCGTGTCCTGGATATCCTCGGCTCATTCATTAGGAATGGTCACGACTTAAGCACGGGGTGTAGGCATACACCTGACAGTGCGTATGTAAAAGATATAACCACTCGTTGAGGATAACTCACCGTGGGATTATATTAGTGGCGTGTCTATTAATCTTAAACCCGGTACTTTTAACCCAGGCTACTGAATGGACGACAAACATATAATAACGTATACAAGATTATTTTTAAATAATTGTCCCAAGTTATAAAAGATTATTTGAGCCTTGTGCATTTAAATCAATTTTCTTAAATGTTTTCAAAATGAGTCGGTTAATTGTATTTACCAGTGTAAACTGACGTATTTTCCAAAAAGGTTAAGTGCAAGTACTAAGCGTAATGTGCTGGCTACTCCTAGTATCAAATAAAGAGTCTTGCAAGCTTTTGATGCTTAAAATATGTTGAACAATATTTCTTTTGTTTTAGATCCGCATGTGGATCCTTTTACAATCCGTTTGTAATATTTTATGTTACTTTCAACTCGGTTTGTAAAAATTACTTTTAGACTTCCGCTGTGCATTAAACTGTGATTAATTGACTATAATGATATCAACTACATCACGATACTTCCCACCGGGCCCACCGGTAATACGTGGAAATATCGGGGTGTGACAGGTTGGTATCAGAGCCAACATTGAGTGAATTAAACACTAGGCTTTTGTGTTTAATCTCAATGACACAGTTGCACATTCCTTGACTTCCGAGTCTAGGCAAAGGACTTAGGATTAATCCTAATCTTATTTATTTTTGTCTTTTGTGGTTTTCCTTTGTTTGTTTCTTTTGTTGTTTTGACAGGAACAAAGAAAATGCCACCACGTGTCAGAGGCCGAGGAGGAAGGGGAAAAGCCCCAATTCTAACAAGAAATGATCACGAGACTGGGCCCTCGCACCGACGCACACCATCTGCCTCCATCGGATCGAGTCCTCATAAAGATTAGAGGACTTACCTCGATCCTGCGAGACGCTCTGTCTCGCTTAGCTCCTCGCCTTCTTACCATGACTCTTTCGGGCTGAATCAAAACGAAGAGTCCGACCATTCACACCATTCCTACTTGCCGTTGCAGCGGTCGGGTTCACACCGTGCCTTTCAGGACCCGACCCCATACTTCGAGAGCCAGTTCAATCCGGTAAACCAGGTTCAAGAACTAGAGGGTCCAAACCCTCTGGGGCCAGCTGATCACTATCCCGAGATGCAGGATATGGATATGGATGATGACCCCGGTCCTGAGATGCAACCATCAAGGACGCCCACGCATCCCATCGAGATTTCTGACGGATCATCATTTCATGGTTCGCCATACAAGGGTCCAGACAGTTTTGCTGAAAGATGGGCCACATACAACTGGGAGTTCACTCCCCCTTTCCACCCACAACATCAGCAGCAGCAGGATCCCTCTGAGGATTCGCGTTTCCAGGCGGTCACGCCACTGCCACCACCACAGCCAGAGCAGCAACAGCCTCCAGAACCACCGAGGCGAAGAAGATCAGGTGCACGGATGTCCGTGCGAGGGGGTTTCCACTTCAGCACCCCCCCCCCCCCCAACAATCAAGCAACAGCCACTACCCGCCGTTGTACGAAGACCCACAAATGGGTGGGCCTTCGAACCCAGTTTCTAAGGTGGACTCTGCGCCAGTCACACCACCACCACTGCAAATGGGTTATGATAACCCAATTCCTTCTTATGCTGGTGCAGCGGCGTATAACCCGTTTGAGCAACCAGCTTACCCGGGTTACAACTACTACAATGCCCCTGATGTTGACCCGTATCTCGAGGTGGCAAACTACAATTCCCTTCATCCCGAAGGACCCTTTCAAGCTGCGTACCCAACTGGGTACCCAACATATGGGTATCAATACCCACCACCTCCTCAACCTCCGCAGCTGCAGCTGCCGCAGCCACCACAAATCCAGCCACCGCAGCAGCAAGAAATCCTTCACAGGTTGAACCAGGTGGAACGAGAGGTACAGGAGGAGCGTAGAAGCCGCCGGGGGCTACTTAAGGGTTTGGCAGACCTAATAAAGGGGAAGAAGAAAATGGATTATTGAAATTCCTTGTTTATTTGTTTTGTAATTTTCAATTTCAATTAAGTCCTTGTGTGGACATTCATTTATGTATTCTGTCCCTGTGAGGATTTGTATTTCCTTTTTAGTCCCTATGTGGACAAGTTGTTTCTTTAACAGTCCCGTTTAGGGCACCTATGTACTTCTTTTAGTTTAAGGAATGTTTTATTTAAAATTTCAATTGTCATTATATATACATATGAATATGTTATATGAAATAAGTCAAAAATATCATTCCAATTTAATGTTGATCCGCCATTAAACAAAATCTTAAAGGTAAAACCTAGCTCATATGTCATTTTAAGACAGGGCCATGATGGCAATTCCTTTTTAAGAAAATAAATCTTTGTTAACATCTGAAAACATGTTAGCACTCCTGACAACAGTGATACGATAAAATCACACTTGTCATCGTTATATTGAATTTTTCCAAATCCTTATTCTTTCCTAATAATTTAAACATCCATTAGTGATGTAGAGCCTACGGGCCATAATAATTGTCAATAAGACAAAAGACAGTTGTAGTCTATGACTCCCTGTCAAGAAAGGTGATGAACTATGTTCAAACCTAAATGCCTCGATTCCATAAAATCATGGCTTATAAATTAAATTGTCCTTGTGACTTGGCCTTTTATATGCCACCTTCTTATCCCTATTAGTTTATAACTGGGATATATTATAATAAAAATTTAAGCAAATTAAATTACCAAGTTAACCAATATGGTTTATAATTACCATGGTTAATGAATTGCCATAAATGACAATTCCATTATAGACTTCTGAATAAATCGTTGTCGTCATTTTTATGTAGCAATCAAGCTACATGGCTGGATCAGATGAGGTTAACAGTCGCCCGAGGGAGAATAACGACACCACCAGAGTTAATGTAGCTGGTGCAGAACTGCAGGCATTAATAGATAATGCCGTTACTCGAGCCCTCGACAGACAGTTTCATGAATCAAGTGGTACTCGAGCCAGGACTCAGTCTGTACCTCATACAAAACCACTCTCCAAGACTCATACATCTCACAAGAGCGATTCTCATCATTCATCAAATCAGAGGAGTGTCCCGTCTACACGGATCGTGCTTAACCAAGAGCCATGTGTTAAAGTCTGTTCTTACAAATATTTTATCTCCTGCAAGCCGAGAGACTTCACAGGGCAGAAAGGAGCCATTGATTGTATGACTTGGCTCAATGAGATGGATAAAGTGGTTGATATTAGTGGTTGTGCAGAGCAGGACATTGTGAAGTATGTTTCACAATCTTTTAAAGGCGAAGCTTTAGCTTGGTGGAGGTCCCTAATCCAAGCTATAGGAAATATTCCATTGTATAATTTGACTTGGGATCAATTTGTTGCGTTGATCAAGGAAAATTTATGTCCTCAGCATGAGGTGGAAAGGATTGAAACTGACTTCTTGACATTGGTCATGAAGAACTTAGATTGTCAGGTATACCTTACAAGTTTCAACACGATGTCCCGATTGGTTCCTTATTTGGTCACACCAGAACCAAAGCGCATAGCTCGTTTTATTGGAGGTCTAGCTCCAGAAATCAAGGCAAGTGTGAAAGCATCAAGACCTACCACCTTTAGGTCAGTGGTTGATCTGTCTTTATCTCTTACTCTCAACGCAGTTAGGCAGAGATTGCTTAAGAGTTCCGATGAAGGAAAAAGGAAACGTGAGGATGAGAACTCACGCCGTTCTGATAAGAAACAAAAAGGGAACTCAGATCACAAGAAGGGTTCTGGGTTCAAAAAGGATAACCAACAGTCGGGTGAGAAACCCAAATGCAAGACCTGCCAAAAGCACCATTTTGGGAAGTGCAGGTTCGAAACAAAATCTCAGTCGCAGTCGCAGACGCAGCCTAGAGTTTGTGGAATCTGTAAGTCTAAGGAGCATAAGACCCTAGATTGCAAGAAAATGAAAGACACAACTTGTTACAACTGTAATGAGAAGGGGCATATCAAGACCAATTGCCCCAAATATGCAAAGAAACCTGAAGAGGGTAAGAAGACCAATGCTCGGGTCTTTCAAATGAATGCTCAGGAAGCGATTCAGAACGACAATGTGATAACAGGTACCTTTCTTATCAATGATGTTTATGCTAGAGTGTTGTTTGATTCTGGTGCAGACAAGTCTTTTGTAGACAATAAATTTTGTAAGTTGTTAAATCTGCCTGTTAAGACTCTAAGCATAAAGTATGACGTAGAATTGGCCGATGGTACTATAGAGACTACTTCAACCATTCTAGATGGATGTTTTATATCCATTAGGAATCACTCTTTTCCGCTTTCATTGCTTCCGTTGAAATTAGCAGGATTCGACATAGTAATAGGCATGGATTGGTTATCTTCTAATCAAGCCCAGATTGTTTGTGATAAGAAGCAAGTGGTTTTTAAGACTCCTTATGGGGAACCACTTACAATTCAAGGAGATACGCAGTACGGACTGCCTAAGCAGGTGTCTATGCTTAAGGCATCGAAGTGTTTGAAGAAGGGTTGTGTCATTTACATGGCACAAGTGACTATTGATGAGCCAAAGTCCAAGATCGAAGACATCCCTATCATTTCTAAATATCCAGACGTATTCCCTGAAGAGCTACCTGGTTTACCTCCAGATAGGCAAGTGGAATTCAGAATTGATATCATTCCCGGAGCAGCTCTAGTTGCAAGAGCACCTTATCGATTGGCACCAACTGAAATGAAGGAATTGAGGACTCAGTTGGATGATTTTTTAGAAAAGGGATTTATTCGACCTAGCTCGTCCCCTTGGGGAGCACCGATACTGTTTGTGAAGAAAAAGGATGGATCAATGCGTCTATGCATTGATTATCGCGAGCTAAATAAGGTTACAATCAAGAACAGATATCCATTGCCCAGGATCGACGATCTGTTCGATCAAATGCAAGGGGCAAGCTATTTCTCCAAGATTGATTTAAGCTCAGGTTACCATCAACTGAAGGTCAGAGATGAAGATGTGCATAAGACTGCATTCAGGACTTGTTATGGTCACTACGAGTTCTTGGTGATGCCTTTCGGGCTCACTAATGCACCAGCAGCATTCATGGATCTCATGAATCACGTTTGCAAGCCATATTTGGACAAGTTTGTCATTGTTTTTATTGATGACATACTTATTTACTCAAAGAATCAAGCCGATCATACTTATTGATGTCATTGTTATTAAAACCTTCGTTCCAGATTTAGGAGCCCAGTAAAAGCTACCGTACTTACTGATTTGATATACGGCTGGGAATAAAATTATATTTTAGCTCAGGTAAATACTTTTAACTTATTTTCCGTTATACGGGCTTGGGATACGGTAAATTATTACCGCTTGGTCGGGTATTGAATCTTTAATCAATTAATGGTTAAATCATTGAGATAATCCGTTTTAATCTGTTTTGTTTGATGCAATGCCTTTGGGGGGTTAATGACTGTGTCCTGGATATCCTCGGCTCATTCATTAGGAATGGTCACGACTTAAGCACGGGGTGTAGGCATACACCTGACAGTGCGTATGTAAAATATATAACCACTCGTTGAGGATAACTCACCGTGGGATTATATTAGTAGCGTGTCTATTAATCTTAAACCCGTTACTTTTAACCCGGGCTACTGAATGGACGACAAACATATAAATCTGTATACAAGATTATTTTTAAATAATTGTCCCAAGTTATAAAAGATTATTTGTGCCTCGTGCATTTAAATCAATTTTCTTAAGTGTTTTCAAAATGTGTCGGTTAATTGTATTTACCGGTGTCACACTGATGTATTTTTCAAAAAGGTTAAGTGCAGGTACTAAGCGTAATGGGCTGGCTACTCCTAGTATCAAATAAAGAGTCTTGCAAGCTTTTGATGCTTAAAATCTGTTGAACAATATTTCTTTTGTTTTAGATCCGCATGTGGATCCTTTTACAATCCGTTTGTAATATTTTATGTTACTTTCAACTCGGTTTGTAAAAATTACTTTTAGACTTCCGCTGTGCATTAAACTGTGATTAATTGACTATGATGATATCAACTACGTCACGATACTCCCCACCGGGCCCACCGGTAATACGTGAAAATATCGGGGTGTGACATTAAAGTGTAGTTTAAGTATGATAATAAATGTTTCGTTACAAATGCGTAGCAAGTTGCTACACATTTCAGATGCAAATAATTAATAATAGTATTAGTTAAACATTTAAATATGATCCGAATATAATAATAATTTTTTTGTCAAAAATGCGTAACAAGTTGCTACGCACTTCTGACACAACAATTAATATTAAATGAATTCACATGCATATAAATATTGTTCCAACAAATAAATAATAGTTCCGTCGAAAATGCGTAGCAAGTTACTACGCATTTCCAACGCAATAGTTAATAACGATAATAATTAAATGTTTAAATATAAATCAAATACAAATATAATTCATCCGTCGTAAGTGCGTAGCAAGTTGCTACGCATTTCTGACACAATACTTAGAATTAGTATTTCTGTAGCTATTGCGTAGCAAATTGGCCAAAAAAATCTAGGCATTTGTTTATGTAGGAAATGTGTAGTAAATGTGTTAGAATTTGTGACACATTTTTTTGCGTAGGAAAATTACGTAGCAAAATGACCGCTTTTCTAGTAGTGAGGGTTTTTGATTTTTTTTTATCGTAGTAAGCAGCGGTAATGAAAGAAAAAAAGGATGGGCTGGTCGACTAGATGTTAGGATTCATGGCCTACTCTGATGCCATTTCAATTTTGATTTCAAGAAAGAAGAAGATGGTGATGTTTGCATTCATTCACCATCCAACCAATACATTCAACGAATAAAATAAGAGGCTGCTAAGTCATAAAGCACTCCCGTAAATCACTCCACTAATAATGGAGATGATATTATAAGACAAAACAATAAAAAAATCCTATAATTAATAAAATATCCTTTAAATCAGGTTTCCTTTAGTATTGGGAACTCAAACATGTTCGCAATGAGTGGGTTCTTATAGTGGCAGTCCAACCATTTCTAACAACGAATGATGATGAAGGGCTTGAGAATTACAGAAAGAGGAGTCTCAAACAAAGGTTTTCTGTTGGACCAGGTCAACAGGTTGATAAAGAATGGTTTGCTTGCGCAGCAGTTCAAACAAGGGTTGCAGATCAAAGGACAAGTCATAACAGTAATCAGTTTATGGGGCAGTTAGTTGTGCTTGTCACGGCTCACCCGAAAGCATGTTATATTGAAGATTTCAATCAAATTTACAACTTACTGAAGGTAACTACCACCTCTACTTTATTACATGTACCTATTTACATTCTTACATTCTGAGTTGTATTTTTCTAGAAAAACACAAAAACATATTCATTATTAATTCTCAAGCACAAATATTGCAGTTCTATGCATTTTGTGTATCATATTCTGAAAAGTGGTGCACACAAGCTAAAAAATGTAATTTTTTTTTCACTATTATTAGAAGATCGGAGACCTTGTTTTACTGATTACTTTTTTCATATAAACTAGTTTTAGAATGTGACGCAAAGTGTATTTTTTTTTCAATCATGATGAAAAAAAATCCTTTTCTTACAATAAAATATCAATTCTATAAATGTAATAACTTTAGGGGCTGACCCATGTCGCACCCCTTGAAAAAACTAGTGTATTTTTTAGGCAAAAAACTCAATCGCATTCTTTAAAAATATGGTTGAACCTCTTGTCCATACCCGAGAAAGTAATTCTTGCGTCTTCGATTTATACATAGACAAGCACGTACCTATATTTGTTTGTTTTTGACATATAAACTTCGTTATTTTAATATGGTTGATAGTTATAGTTTGTAACATTGTTGTACATTTTTATTTTTTTTATATAATAATAAAGGAACTAGTTGTTTCCATAATAACACGTCGGTTTAAACTATATTGATGAAACAATGGTTAATCGAGATGTTAGTCAACGGGTCGAGTCTCGTTAAGTAGGGTTAATCCTTTCTTTCCCCGATCGATGGTTGGGTCGTCCTCTAATCTGTCACCTGCACATTGAAACACATCGTGACTCGCAACAAGTAAAATTGGGTGGGGGTTGCTCCTTGTTACCACCATCCAGCGTGAAAATAAGTATTCGCATTGGAAGCAAGATAAGTATTTAAGTAGTAATTGTGAGAGAGCAGATTAGTCTTGCCTCAAACCTGGTTCGAGATGGGTATTTATAGCCGTAGAGTGAAGGAAAAGGGCCAGTGGGCCGTTTAATGGGCCTAAGGCCCGACTGACAATTTGCAACTTTTTGTAGACATGACAGGAGCACAGATCACCGGAGTGTTGGGCACACGCGGAGGTGTTGCCAAGTGTCCTGCTGTATCGGTTACACGAAGGAACACCTGCCACGTGGCCTGTTGGGCTTGTCAGTCTGTCCACCAGGTTTATGCACGTGGGCTGGGCAGCTACGCATTGGCCGGTCGGCTGACCGCTGTTGTCAGTGCCCGGGCATACCACTTGCTAGTTGGTCACAAAAATCAAAGGGACAATTCCAGTTATATAACAATAGGTTGCGGTCTTGCACGGCATTGCTACGTGTGTTAACTGTGTACAGGTGTGCCAACACTTCCTTTGCCGCTCTACGCGCAACAGCGCAGGACCGGAACATGGAAATGTGTTTGACAGAAAGTGAATGTAGTAAACCACTATCATCTTTGGTAGTAATCACCGTATCCCGTGTATTTTGACGAAAACAACCATTTTCATACACAAGGTGAGTTTTCTCATCTTTCACCGAGAGGGAAAGCAAACCGGGTTCGAGCGTGCCCACCACGAACTGAGGTAAGTCCTTTGTCGATTGGGATAATGAGCCGGGTGATGGTCACTTGCGCCCAAGCCTGGTGCGAGATTTGGGACCATACCCCTTCAAGTTCCCCAGTCAAGTGTTGCTTCCACGCGCAGGTTGCAAGTGGGTGGAATGCTGGACTAATGGTTTGAATGGGTGTCCTTGAAATCAGTTTAGAGAAGATACAACGTCGAGGCCTTTTGCTCATCTTCATGTTTATTAATTGGTCGGTTGATAGTTATATCCGATACGGACTGAGTAGAATCGCCATCGACTCGGATGATGGTACTAGAAGTGGTGTAAAACCGATGAGCAAGTTCAAGCTGACGCTGAAGCACCTCATTGTAATACTGCACAAACTTCGAACCAACCTTTGAGACAGTGACAGAAGATGAGTATGAACTCACCATTACCCACAACCCAATTAAAACCCTAATTTGGTAAACTCGACACCGTCTAGTGTAGGTGTATTGGATATGAATTGATGATCCCTTCTTGTTTGGTCGTTCGAGTTCGTCAATTGGTCATCTGTTTTGATGTTGATGTCCAAGTTTAGGCATTTGATTTGAGTTTCTTTCTGATAGTGTAAGCCGTCTATCATCATTCGTGCTTGCTCAAAAAACGTAACAATGTTTTTTTTTGAAAATAATGGGTAGATAAACAAAGTCATAAGCAGATTTGTTATCACCAATGTGGAGCTTCTCTCCTCTCAACTTCACAATGATTATCAAGAGTCTGCATCAATAGCTTCCGAGTATCTGTTTGAGCTGCTTGATGTTCATTAACTGGTCGTTTGTTTGAGTGTTCTTCCTTTTTGAATAAATAGGATTTATTTAAGAGTATAAAGAACACTGAAACCAGTTGTTCTTGCTGTAGAAAACCGCGATGCGTGGGCCAACGCAAGTGGTTCTGTTGTGGTGTCGTGGTCCACCATCTTTTCGTGCGGTCAAAGTGAAACTTGTGTGTCAACCGCAGGCGAAGTGGGTTATGGTGTACATTTCCCATAGCCACCGTTTCCATAGTCACATTCGGTTACTGTTTGCCTTTCCCATAGCCACCATTTCTATAGTAACATGCGGTCGCAGTTTGCATTTCCCATAGCCACCGTTTCCATAATCACATGAGATCGCGGTTGCACTTCCCATAGCCACCGTTTCCATAGTCACATGCGGTCGCGGTTGCAGAGGTGGTTTTGCGTGCACGGGAAGCTGTGTATAACGCTGGTTACACTGAGTGTCTAACTCATGTGAACGTCGTTTCTACAAAGAAGTTCACTGATGAACGATGTGCCCTGCGCACGAAAGATACTGAAGCAGCGATGAAGGCCGCAACCGACGCCTATGACGCTTTGGTGGTCCCTGCCCTTGCCCTGGTCGAAGAATGATTGGCAGTGGATGACTATGTCGACCGTCAGCGAGCCCTATCCGAGCCAAAGGTGGGTACTGAAAGGGAAAACAAGGACAAAGGCGAGGACTAGGTTGGGCCTGCGTGCCTTGTCATGTTTTTTTTACTTGTATAGTTTTTGATGTTTTGTAACTATCAAAAGTTGCCCCTTGCGCATCCAGCCAGTGCGCAAGTGTGATGAATATATGACTTTTTGGATTTAAAGCGTTTGGAGTAAAATGTATTTACTGTTTGCTTTGTGTAAGCACGAGTGAGTCGAACTCTATTATCTTAGGCTCTTTTAATCGCGTATAAATAATAGGTTAATATACCATGCGCCACTGCCGAGACGTAAGTAAGAGTTAATTTATCTTTCTGCCATAGGGTAAAGGAGATGTTTTAACTTTTTCTTTGATTTGGCCAATTTTAAGGTGTGTAATCGTAAGAAAGATAGTTATGCATTGTGCTCTTTATTTGGCAAATAAATAACGTGAAGTGTAGGTCGTTTAAAGGCACGAATTAGGAAAGTACTTTAGTGCCTGCGCCCAACAGGGTGTATGGCAAAGTTTGTACTTCCATATAACTATATTACAATACTTGCATGTGTTAACCAGTTTGTGTGAGTATTGCTAATGAAGATCCGCCAATCTCTTTTTGCGAATACCGCAAAGTGGGATATGCATTTGTAATAGAGTTTGATAGTATGAACAATGAAGTTATAAAAACTATTGTTTATTGATAAACGCATGGCGTAGGGCCATAAAAAAAGAACGTAAATTACAAGCTTACATATAACAGCGTCTAAGCTGTTGTGCATTCCAAGTCCTTAGGATAAGGTCACCCACTAACGTTTGCAGTTTGTATGCGCCCTTGCCAAAGACCTCATGTATGAGGTAGGGTCCTTCCCATTTAGGAGCAAGTTTACATGGGCGCTCTGCATTAGAGGTTTCAATATCCCGAAGTACGTAGTCTCCTGGGTTGAACGTGCAGATTCACACGTGCGCATTGTAGTATTTTTCTAGCTTGGACTTGTATTTAGCCTCATTGATGGCCGCGTTTTCGCGCCTTTCTTCCAAGAGGTCCAAGTTTAGTCTGCGCTCCCTGCTGTTGTCAATGTTATTGACAACCAACATTTTTGGTGAAGGGAGACCAATTTCGACATGGATCACGGCTTCAGAGCCATAGACTATGTTGAAGGGTGTCTCGCCGTCGCTTATTTTTGGTACTGTCCTATGTGCCCATAGGATGCTTGGGAGTTCATCGACCCAGCCTATCCTGACTGTTCCTAACCTTGCTTTGATGCATTCGACTAAACTCTTGTTGATACTTTCTACTTGTCTGTTCCCTTGAGGATGCGCCACAGAAGAGAACATATGCTCGATGTTTAGTTCTTTAGCCAATTTTGGAAATCTTCGGAGGCAAAGTTGGTGTCGTTGTCGGTTACGATGCACATCGGTAGACCGAAACAGCAGATGATGTGTTCCCAAATAAATTTCCGTGTAATCATAGTCGTGGTAGATGCTAAGGGTTTTGCTTCAACCCACTTTGTAAAGTAATCCACTCCCACTACGATAAATTTAACCCCACCTGGAGCGTCAGGGAAAGGTCCAACGACGTCAATACCCCATTTCTAGAATGGCCATGCAGTGGTGACTGGGACCAAGTTGTTCTTTTGGCGCAAAGTTTTTGGTGCGTGTCGCTGACAGTTTAGACATTTGCTCAAGATTTTAACTGCATCCAGGTGCATGCCGCACCAATAGTACCCAGCATTCATGATCTTGGCTACCACCATGTGTGGTCCTGCGTGGATGCCACATATCCCTTCATGTATTTCACGGACTAGGCATGTGGCATCTTGAGGATCGACGCATCGGAGGAGTGGTCCCAAGTACGATTTTCGGTATAAGATAACGTCTCCCATTTGGTAGTAGCATGCTTTTTATTGCAACTTACACGCCTCCGCTTTGTTCTCTGAGAGTATGCCTGATTGCAGGTATCTTATAGTGGGTGTCATCCAGGATGGTGACCCCAATTCAATCACGTTGACTTGGCGTAAGGGTACCGAAGGATTTTTGAGAACTTCAATACGTACATCCTTGGCCAAGTGTTGGAAACTAGTTGATGCTAATTTGGAGAGTGCATCAACTAGTTTGTTTTCACTCCTGTTAATATGAATAATTTTGAAGGAGTTGAATTGTGATATTAGCTGCTTGGCTTGTTCAAGGTAGAGGATCATGATATCCCCTTTGGTGGCGTATTCCCCATTTATCTGCTCACCAACTAATAAAGATTCGACGTGCGCTTCCAAGTTTCACACGCCGAGTTTGATTGCTAGTGTTAGGCCCGCAAGAAACGCTTCGTATTCGGCCTCATTATTTGTGCTTTTGAAGTCGAAGCGTATTGCGTATGTGAGTTCTGGTTTGTCTAGGCTGACTATGCGCAGGTCTACGCCAGCGGCGTCTTTATTGGATGCACCATCTGTAAATAGTACCCATATGTCCGTGGAAGGTGCAGGTGGCACATGGTTCTACTCTGCTTCGCACTCACGAATGCGGTTCACCGGCACTTTAGTGGCAAAATCAGCTAATACTTGCCCTTTGATTGTTGGTCTTGCCTTATAAACTAGGTTGTGCCCACCTAGTAGCCCATTTGGCAACTCTGCCTAAGATTTCAGGCTCTGAGAGGATCTGACCGATTTTGTAATTTGTCAAGACATTGATAACATGCCCTGCATAGTATCGGCGCATGCGCATAGAGGCATGTACCAAAGCAAGAACCAGTTTTTCCATAATGGAGTATCTTGTCTCTGGGTCATTGAGCATCTTGCTCACATAGTAAATCGGTGTTTGACCCCATCTCGATCGACCAGGAGCACCACACCTATAGCTCTATCCGAAGCAGACATGTATAGGGTTAGTGGCTCCTTTTCGCGTGGAGCCGTGAGAGTGGGGAGTTGGATCAAAAACTCCTTCATTTCCCTAAAAGCGTGTTCCGCCACAGCGGTCCATTAGAACTGATCTTTTTACATGCAGTTTCACAAGGTTCTTATAAAAGGAAAAGACTTGGTCGCATGATTGGCCAAGAACCTGTTTGGCCCGGCCAGTTAAAGTTTGCATTACCTTTATCGTGGATGGCGATGGCATGTGTTCGATCGCCTACACCTTCTCCGGGTTTGTCACGGCCCCCGGCCCGGTTTTACCCGTTTCAGGAGCCGCGGAACAGAAAATCCCGTGGTATTTATTTAATTGAGTTTAACAGCGGAAGATTTTCTTCAGGATATTTTTTAAAAACTGCAATTTCCCGATTATTTTATTTCATAACTAGGGATAAAACCCCGGTAATTTACAATCATATGATTTCTCTAAGAAATCCTTATTTTACAAAACATGTTTCTTTATTTTATATTGAGCCACTTCCTTAAGCTTGTAGTGCTTCACGACACTTTTCCTTGATCACAACAGATCACCTGAAACATGTTTGAAAAAGGTTTTGTCAGTGGGAAATACTGGTGAATCATTCTTTTTAATAAAATGACACGTTGTTATAATTTACAGTATTAAGAGAGATTACAATGTTTCCAGATATCAACCAACTACCCACGGTATTTGTCACTCGACTCGTTTCTATGACTGTGGTCATACCACTATTGGGTCCTGCCACCCAATAGTGACGTATATCACTAATTAAGCTCGCCCACCCAAAGTGATAAAACAGTAGTAATGTGCACAATACCCCACATACCGGCTGTAATTTGGTGATTACATAAACTTAATCACTGTAATTATAACTTTTGAAAATAAACATGATTTTGAAAGTAATTTGATAAAAAGAGAATGACTCACATTGCAGATTTATATGAACAGAGCTTAGCCTACTGATTAGCCTTGATAACATAGTTTAAATAATAATGCACACAAATTAGGTTAGTAACTAATACAGCATTTACGATAACTCACGAGATTAAACCCTCACATCGAATGACAAAGTGCGATACTTAAACATCCATCGAATTAACGACGAATGACAAAGCATAAACCCTAATGTGGGCAGCACTTAAACATCCATTGGATAGTTTAATCAATCGGACATTGAATCGTAGCAGCGATCAAGTTATTACCCTGTTTTGCGGCAGCGATTCGTGAATCGTGTGTGTTTTTATAGTAAACAGACTATATCTCGAAAGGTATAACGTATTTTTACGTCGTTTCAACTCCAGAATTCAAGTCCCAAACCCCACTATTTATAGTTAAAATTTGACCCCCTCGCGTGACGCGAGGGGTCACCTTGGGGGCGTCGCGTGGCGCGAGGGGTCCTATCCTACCATAGGGTAGCCACGTCCCTAACTAGCCTTGCTGACTTGATGGATTCTTAAAATTCGATACTGACAACATGTTTTTAAGATAATCGTAACTAGGGAAAAGCCCCCCCCCCCCCCCCTGAGTTTTAGGGGCCCTGATCCTGATTCTGATTATTCTGAAAATTTTAGGGTTTGTACAGAATCACTTGGGTGTCTCAATTAGGGTTTCCTTTTGGACAAAATAAAATAATAATTAGGACTTTTGAT